>JAKSZT010053798.1:10173497-10227445 GCA_026826555.1 Tolypeutes matacus
TTTTTTTTTTTTTTAGCCAAATGCAGGACCCAAAATAATTCCTCTTCTAGACCAACCCCCTTACGGAAGGGACCCTAGCTGGGCCCGTGGAAATTAATCAAGCACGTCCCATTTTCCGGACTCCCCAGGTTAGCTGAAACTCTGATGTTAGTCAGTGAAGAGTGCTAAAGAGGGCGGATCCCGCCCCTTCTGGCGCCGAGCTCCAGCGTCACTGGGCTGCTCAGTAAATCAGTTTGAGTGCAGATTCGCGTCTGCTCTCAGCCTGGTGCTGCTTCAGTTCGGCTTATCTGCTCCCCAAAGCAATGGGGCAGTGCAGGCAGCCAGATCGATGTCTATAAATATAAAATACCCTTCCCTGTCTTCCAACCGAACCCTCCCTTCTTTGGGAAGTGTCCCTTCCTCCTGGCTCCGCAGCGGCCCGGGTCTTATCCCTGGGAGTCTAGGGAAATCAGCTGCGTTCCCCGACCAAAATCCCCCCTCTGGTTCACCGGGTGCTGACTAGCTTGTTTGCTCTGTTCACACAAGGTCCAAGGGGCGCCAGGCAGCCAGCTCCCCAGAAAATAAAACTTTTTCGCCCCTCCCGCGGCTCCAAATGGCCGTTTTATTTTTTATTTCCATAACCGCGGGGCTCAGCCGCCTGTGCCAACCTCCACCGGCAGCCTCAAAACTCACGAATCTCCACCGTTCGGTCCCCGCGCCAATCCGCGCAGAGAGATGTCCCAAGCTTCTCACTCCACACGTGCACAGCACAGACCCCCGGGCAGGACCCCGTCCCCAATCCGCCTTGCTCTGGGAGCTTGCAGTGTGCGCCCTCCTACACCAACGCCATCTTGCCGCCTCTCGGTACATTACTTCTGATTCCACAGAAATAAAGGAGATCATAACTAGATACTATGAAGAATTGTACACCAACAAACTGGACAGTGTAGATGAAATGCAAAAATTCCTAGGAACGTACCACCTACATTGACCCTAGAAAAATAGAAGACGTCAACAAACCAATTACAAGTAAAGAGATTGAAACAGTCATCAAAGAACTCCCTAAAATGAAATGCGTAGGACCAGATGGTTTCACAGGTGAATTCTACCAAACATTTAAAGACTTAATACCAATCTTACTCCAACTCTTCCCAAAAATTAAACAAGAAGGAACACGCCCAAACTCATTTGGTGAAGCCAACATCACCCTAATACCAAAGACAGGTAAAGATATTACTGAAAAAGAAAACAATAGACCCATTGCCATAATGAATACTGATGCAAAAATCCTCAACAAAATACTTGCTAATTGAATCCAACAATACATTAAAAGAATTATTCATCATGATCAAGTGGGTTTTATACCAGGCATGCAAGGGAGGTTCAACACAAGAAAATCAATCAGCGTAATACACCACATTAATAAATCAAAGAAAAAAAATCACATGATCCTATCAATTGACACAGAAACAGCATTTGATAAAATAGAACATCCTTTTTTGATAAAAATATTACAAAATATAGGAATTGATAAAGGCCATATATGAAAAACCCACAGCTAATATTGTAATCAATGGTGAAAGACTGAAAGCTTTCCCCTTGAGATCAGGAATAAGACAACGATGCCCACTGTCACCAGTGTTGTTCAGTATAATGCTAGAGGTTCTAGTTAAAACAATCAGGCAATAAAAAAGAAATAAAAGGCACCAAATCAGAAAGGAAGAAGTAAAACTTTTGCTATTCACAAATGATACGCTCTTATACCTGGAATGTCCTGAAAAATCTACAACAAAGCTGCTAGAGCTAATAAATGATTTCAGCAGAGAGGCAGGATACAAGATCAATACACAAAAATCAGTAGTGTTTCTATATACTAGTAAGGTGCAATCTGAGGAAAAAGTCAGGAAAAAAAATTCCTTTTACAATAGTGACTAAAAGAATCAAATATTTAGGAATAAACCTAACCAAGGACATAATGCACCTGTATTCAGAAAACTACAATGCATTGCTGAAAGAAATTTTTTTAAAATGCCTAAATAAATGGAAGAACACTTCATGCTCGAGGATTGGAAGACTAAATATCGTTAAGACTAAAGATCATTAAGATTTCAATTCTACCCAAATTGATATAGAGATTCAATACAATCCCGATTAAAAAAAAATCCACCATCATTTTTTTTAAAAATGAAAAACACAATTATCAAACTTATTTGGAAGTGTAAGGGGCCCCAAATAGCAAGAAACATCTTAAAAAGTAAGAGCAAAGTTAAGGTCTCTCACTTCCAGATTTTAAATCATATTACCTAGCTTCAGTGGTAAAAACAGCATTGTACTGGCATAAACATAGATATTTAGAGCAATGGAACTGAATTAATGGTTCAGAAACAGACCATCACAACTACGGTGGAGTGATTTTTGACAAGGCTATCAAACCCACCCAACTAGGGCAGAACAGTTTATTCAACAAATGGTGATGGGAGAACTGGATATCCATATCCAAAAGAAAGAAAGAGGAACTCTATCTCATACCTTACATAAAAATTAACTCAAAATGGACCAAAGACCTAAATATAAAAGCTAGAACCATAAAATTCCTAAGAAAAAATGTAGGAAAACATCTTCAAAACCTGGTAGTAGATGGTAGATGGTGGATGCTTACACCAAAAGCATGAGCAATGAAAGATAAATGGGACCTCCACAAACTTAAACACTTTTGTGATTCAAAGGACTTCATCAGGAAAATGAAAAGGCAGCCCACTCAATGGAAGAAAATATTTGGAAATCACATTACCAATCAGGGTTTGATTTTTATTCTATATAAAGAAACCATACAACTCAACAATAAAAGAGCAAGCAATCCAATTAAAAAATGGGCAAAAAACTTAAATTGGCATTTCTCCAAAGAGGAAACACAAATGGCCGAAAAGCACATGAAAAGATGTCCATTATCACTAGGTATTAGGGAAATGCAAATAAAAATGACAATGAGATATCCTCAAACACCGCATAGTGTGGCCATTATTAAAAAACTAAAACTAAAAATAAAAATAAAACAATAAGTGCTGGAGACAATGTGGAGAAATAGGGACACTCCTTCGTTGTTGGTGGGGATGTAAAATGGTGCAGCCTCTATGGAAGACAGTTTGGTGGTTCCTCAGGAAGCTAAATATAGAAAAAGCCATATGATCCATCAATTCCGCTACTAGTAATATATCCAGAAGAAATGAAACCTGTGACATGAACAGATATTTTCACACTGATGTTCATAGCAGCGTTATTCACAATTGCCAAAAGATGGAAATAACCCAAGTATCCATCAACTGATGAATGGATAAGCAAAATGTGGTATGTACATATGATGGGATAACTATGCTGCTGCAAGAAGAAATGAAATTGGGATGTATATGATAACATGGATGAACCTTGAAAACATTATGCTGAATGAAGTAAGCCAGACACAAAAGGACAAATATTGTATGGTCTCACTAATATGAATTAAATATGAAGAATAAATGCATGGAGTTAAAAGCTAGAGTATAGGTTATTAGGAGATAAAAGGAGAGTTGAAAAGGGGTAATGATGCTTAATGTACATAGACGTTTTAACTAACTTGACTGTAAATGTGTAGAAATGGATAGTTGATGGTAACACTTTATAGTAAGTAGAAGTAACATAGCTGGTTTATAAATGGGATTGTAGCTGAAAAGTGTAATCTAGGGATGTAAATGTCAACTGAAAGAAAGCTAGAGAAAGATCTAGGGACTAAATAACTTATTGAACCCAGAGGTGGATAAGAATTACGGTTAATAGTACAAATAAACGAATGTCCTTGACATTCTATGTTCTATGAACTAGAACAAATGTACATCAATATTGAATGGTGGTAAGAATGTGGAGAAGCAAAGGAAAAATACAATTAATGTAACCTATGGACTATAGTTAACAGCAATACTGTAATATTCTTGCACCAATGCCAAAGATGTACTGTGTTAATAATAAGGGGCATGATAAAAATATACCAAATATACTCTATAGATCATAGTGGAAATAATCTGATGATACTATCTCATAATCTATAACAAATATTCCACAACAATGTAATGTGTTGGTGGAGGGGTGTTGTATGGGAATTCCATACCAGTGCATGATTGTTTTATAATTCCACAACTTCTCTAATAAAATATATTTTAAAAAATTTAAAAAATTAAAGGCAACATGGAAAGAAAGCACATTCTTTGGTAACATTGGACAACTTAGAATTTTAAACAGCTGCTTAATTAAAACATAAACACATGAGCTCTAACATCAGACAGCAACAAACTATCCTCGACTCAGATTAACAGTGAAAATAAAATAGAGTGGAATCTGAAAGGCCAGTGGAAGACATGGTCTCTTCTCCTGCGTGCTGTTTTCAATTATTTCTGAATGAGGAAGGAACTGGACTTAATAGTCTAACTCAAATCCTTTAAATCAGGTTGTGGAAAGGTGACCTATAAGAAGATACTGCAGACCCTTGAGGTTAGAGCATCTCAGGCAGAAGGTAGAGCAGGTGCAAAGGCCAGGGTTCCAGGTACAGCGAGGAGTCCAGGCCTCTAGATATGCATGTAGATACAAGGGATTTAAGGTATAAAATGTAATAACACATTCCAGAATTACTGCTCCCTTGTCACATTCCTTTCTTATTTATCACCGGGAAGTAGTAACAGTGTAGACTTAGGCTAGACATGTTCTCCCTGACTAATGCAGGCACAATTACAGAAGGCTATGTTGGAGAGTTATTTCTGACATGTGGTACAAAAGCAGAACTTACAACTTCAATTCCTCATGAGATCAAAAGCCTTCTATGTGATTTTTCCTCCCTGCATGCCATCTCCTGCTCCAAGCTGTGCAGAAAAAAAATGTGATAAGGCTTGTTTGAAGATGGATACATCAAGAATTATGGTCTTGAATACCCTTCTACACTGATGACAGGATTGCAAATGAGCAAAAACATTTTGGGATGGCAATTTGAGAGTACATAACAAAAGTTTAAAAGGACGCATGCTCTTTTACATATCCATCTCACATCTAGGAATATATCTAGGAAAATAATTAAGGATTTTCAAAATATTTAGATACAAGACAGTAGTAAAATACTCAAATTAAACTAAGTTCCAGTGACATGAAATCAGATAAAAATGCAGTTTCATACATTTAAATTGATGTCAGAATATATCGTTATTGATGAAGGGATATTGTCATAAATCCTTGCTAAGTGTAATATAATATGCTTAATATATTATAGAACCAATTTTCTTAAAATTCTTGTAAAGTTGATAGGTAGGTAATAAAGCAATTAGTAATACATAATAATTATATATTACATATATACCTATGAACACAAGTTATTTTCCTCATTTTTATATTTAATTTCTGTAATAAACACACATTTGGTTATTAAAATAGCATTGTATAATTTTTAACACAAAATATGTGCTAGAAGTATCAAAAATATTGTTCTCAATTCTTCTTCATGTGCATTTCACAAAATCTGTTTTCTCTCACTTACAACTATCGCTTAGCTCAACATAGAACAACATGACACTTACTTTTATGCATTGTTTCTGTGATTTTCCTTTTAACATTAACATAACGTCTTGGTCAAGCATCATAACTCTGTAGAGCCTCTTTTAGCTACAGAGGTCAATTTCCACCATTCTTCGCTTTGTCCAGCCACAAATAGCCCCTTCTTTTCCATAATGGGAGAGTAGAATGATAATATTTGTCAGAAAGCTATTAGTAAGTGTCTGTTGTGAGAGCCAAACTGACTTTTTCACTGATCCAGACTTCTTGTATTCATACAGGCTAAGCATCAGGCTCTGCACAAAGAGAGGGGAAGAGGAGATGCAAAGGGGAATAAGAACGGTGTGGGTCTGTGGCCATGGTTCTCAAAAAGTCAGGTCCCTGAACGCAACCCCCAGATGTAGTAATTAGGTCAGTCTCAGTCTCAGGAGCTTAAGGAGATTCCTAGCAAGAGAAAAGTTCTTTAAAAGCGTGATCTTTTAACTGTTTGGCTTCAATTGGCTGGCATGACTCTTGGGCCTGAGCGAGAGGCCTCCCTGTCACCATAGTTTAAACAGTCAAACCTGTCCTCTAGTTATTCACACAAAGTAAGTAAATAAATAAAAATAAGTATCACAGGACTCACAAGCACCATCGTTCTTCCAGAGTTCGTGCTTAGGATAGCACAGCATGGCCATATCCTATATATTCTCTCTCATGACTAGCACCACACAGGCAGTAGGGGCAGGTTTGTCAACGTGTCCGGTCCAATGTCCCAGGAAAGTGAGCATCCTGTGCCTCTGCCACCAGAATGAACTACTGACAAGGCTTCCAGTCCATCATCATTTTGAACAAATTCTCTGTAGGTCAAATATACAGAGTGGGCCTGGTGAGGCGTTGGGAAGACTTGAGTGGCTGATGTGTTAAGAGACAAATTCATTAAATCCTTAGCTCCCTCTTCAGCAATAGATTCTTACATGATGGATTCTCATTTCTGAGAAGTGTACAGCATCCATTGTCATGATTCTCTGCATTTTCCAATTCATGGGTATCAGGAATTAGTGTGTAGCTCCAATCATCCATACGTGGTGGCTGTGGACGTAAAAATTATAACACTATTAAATTTGCCTAAATATAAGTCTGTGTTTGACAGTGAGCCACTAAATCATTGCATTAGCCTCCAGCTGGGCATGGAACACTAGAACTGTGAATATTTTAATTTTTATAAAATATTTAGTAGGTCCTAATTATATCATAAAAATTAAACAAAAGTTTTAGTTCTATTTATATTTGATTTAGATTAGAAAGTATCCATTTGTTATAACTTGCATTTTACTTTCCATTATAATAATTGTGAATGATGGAAGATAAATATCTCTGATTAAAAACCTATATAAAATATTTTCAGTATTTTAATAGTTATATTTTTGAAAATATATTCAAATGTACATTTAGAGTATAATTTCATTTTAATTATCTTAACCATCATTTTCAATAAAACACACATTATGAGAACAACTTTATTAAAATAGCATTATTTTTAATTTTGCTGTAATGAAGGTAGGACAAATCAATTATATGAGGTGAACATATATTAATTTATGAATTATGTATTATTTTATTATTCATCCACGCATCTCCTGCCCATAAACAGAACACACAGACATGTGTAGTAACAATTAAATAAGTATTTATTGTTATTTTATTTTCACTTACATAAGAACTAGAGATTTGCACATATTTGTAAGTCTCTCATTATACATTTATTTTTGTCTCATTAGGAGGTTGGAATACCTTTTATTTAGAAGTTTATTTCTTTGATTTCCATGTTTTCACATTTTAGTTTTTGTTATGTGGGTCTTCATGTATATTTGTTCTTAAACTCCTGGAATATTAGGGGTGGGTCTGGGTAGTGGACTTCAGGAAATTATCAGTTCCTCATCCAGATAGTAGAGCAGAATCAGGATGATTACGAGCCCGGCAGCAGAATAAAAAAATACAACAAAGTACAGCATTCCAGGGTTGACTAGTGAGCAGTCAAAAATAAGTGAAAAAGAAGAATAGAAGCCCCATGTACGAAATTGAAATATCCTAAGCATTTCTCTTGTTTAATGTCAAAGGAAAGATCCAGGTAAGTTTGACTTATATGAAAACCAAGAAAGAGGCTTGTATCTTGTAGGTATTGATTCATGAAGATTTAATTAAGAGAATGGCATATACATGATCAATTTTTCTACTCACATTTGGCAGCTGTATGAATAATATGTTTAAAGAGGGAAAGTTAGGAGACAGAGGTAACAACTTAGATATTTGTAAAGTCTAGAAACAGGAGATCAGGTGGAAAAGAAATGATTTGTGGATAATATGAGAAGATTTGAAAATTGATTGGCTGAGGGGAAGAAGGAAAGGCAGGCATTTAAGATCTTCCCTATTTTAAGTCATTGTAGAATATGTGATTTCATTTTAAATGTCCTAGACCATCTTAAGAATTAGATTTACACCCCTGGAAAGCTAACATTTCAAAAAGTTAAATAATTTAAAATTTTAGCATCCATCCAAGGTAGAAAATATTCCTTAGAGTGTTTATTTTAGGAAGAGGCTCATAAGTATTCTATTTGCAGACTGTACATCAGAAATTAACAGCAGCTTCAATACTTGTACAAGAGCTTATTAACCAAGCAACCTCTGGTAGTCTTTACATTAAGAATCTTTTTTATGTAGGCTTTGGCAGAAGATATTTTCTAATGAACCACTAAGCAACCAAAGAACCGAATATTTAATTTTAATTAATTTAAATTTAACTGGACACGTATGGCTAGTGACTACCATTTGAACAGCACAAGTTTACAGGAAAACTCACTAAATATATCAATAACAGCATACCACATGCCAAGAACAATATTAATTTGTTCTGGGGCAACAATTGAAAACTACCAACTAAACCAATTTGCTAATTCACTGTCATTTTCCAGAACCATTTCTTCCTTTTTCAGAACAAATGGAGGAATTCACAGTAGATCAGCTGGGAATCACTATCCTTGCATATATTAAGGTTTACTGTTGATGTTAATTTGTGAAATCTCCTCTGGGGTGTGATTTAGGGTAAATATATCTAACTCCTTTTTTTGTAGATTTATTTTATTTGATTGCTTGCATTTGAAGAGTGCTCCAGCTTTGGTTTAAAATTATGTTTATCCTTCCCAAGTTGAATCTAAGTACCCATTCTTTGGTATGTTCCACAAGAGTATGCTAATATAAATTAGAAAAGAATCTGGACTTATTTTTATAACATTTCTCATTCCAGTTTGACCCTGTACTTGGCCTTTTTTGCATTTGTAGACAGAAAGGCTGCTATCTAAAACTATGTATGAGATGCTATGACACTTTGCACAAGACTAAAATCAGAACAACAGATAATACCCACTACCAATGCAGTCACGCTCCCCCCACCTCCCCCACTACCCAGCTAGCAAGCTTTGGATATCAAATAATAGAATACTTTTGGTTTAAGGTCTGGAAAGGAATGGTAAAATGCAAATAAACCATTCCTGTGACACAATGCTAAAGAGACAAGTTCAAGATTGAAGAAATATAGTTCTGGCAAACCAATCTTCACCATAAATGCAGGGTATTGCTACAGGAATTTTAGCCTGTGATGTACAGGCAGTAGCCATAGCAACTACAGACCTTAAAACCAGCACAAGTCACAACTAGGTTAACTGAAACCTACGAGAAAGAAAGGACTACCAATTCCAAGTGTAAACACTGTGTACTTCAGGGTCTCCTGCTCTACAGAAGACTGCTAGGTTTCAATAACAACAAAACAAATGAGACACTAAGGAAGGCAAGACTGACACATACCCATGAATCAAACCAACAAACAAAAATAACCAGAATTAGGATCAAGTATGACAGAGATGTAGGAACTACCTGACAAGGAATTTAAAAGAAGAATGACCAATAAGTTAATGGCTCTAAAGGAAAAGATGAAGAATATGAAAGGTCAATTAGTAATTTCAGTAGAGAAATGAGACTATAAGAATGCATGAAATGAAATGTTAATAAATGATATCACTGTTTCAGAGAAGAATGCTTTTGACACGTTCACCAGTAAATTAAACACACTGAAGTAAGATTCATCAAACTTGATTATAGGTCAAGAGACATTACTCAAGGTGAAAAATAGAGACACATTAAAAACAAGGACAGTGATAACAAGAACCATAAACAGAAATGAATATTCACAAACTATGGGCATTATAAAATTATCACACGTACCTGTAATTGGAATCCCAGAGAGAGAGGAGAAAACCAGAAAGGGGGATGTAGCCATTGGGCAATTTGATGTAATTATGAATTCCAAAAATATATATATATATATGATTATGCTTGTAAACTGGACTGCTAATCTGGGCATGATTAAGTTATGATTAGGGCATTAACTGGGCCACATCAGTAGGACATTGAGCATGGCAAAGAGCAGTTTTGATGTTGGAGTTCTGGTAAAGAAAGAGAGAAGGTCCCGGGATAGAGAAGAGTCATTTGCTTGAGAGTTTAAAGCTGGCCTTGTGAAGAGAGGCAAAGCCTAGCGAGCCTCATAGTCTACAGCTGACCTTGTGGAGGAAACAGAGGACCTAAGCCCAGAGAGAAACGCAGCCCCAGGAAGAGAGGAACCCAAGAAGCCTGAACCCTGGCAAACATCGGCAGCTGTCTTGCTCCAACACGTGGCAATGGACTTTGGTGAGGGAAGAAACTTATGCTTTATGGCCTGGTAACTGTGGACTTCTACCCTAAATAAATAACTTTTATAAAGACCAACCAATTTCTGGTATATTGCATCAACTCTCCTTTGGCTGATTAATACAGGGCAGATGGAATATATGAGAAAATAATGGCCAAGAATTTTCTCAAAGTAATGACAATCAACAAACCTAGAAAAATAAACTGATAGAATACCAAATGGATGGATAAGAAACAAAACAAGTAAACAGAACACCAAACAAAAAATCCTAGACATATTTAATTCCAAATACTGAAAATTAAAGCCAAGGGGAAAGAAAGGCTGTGAAAAAGAAATGTTGCATATAGGGGAGCATTAAAATGAATATTTCTAGCAATTATGCAGGCCAAAAGATGCCAAAATGTTCTATACACACGAAAAATTCTTGATGCCAACGTAAAAAGAAAGAAAATAGGTTAAAAGCAAGAGATGGAGTAAGACACATCATGCAAAAAGTAATAGAAAGATGGATGAACTGTATTAGCATTTGATTAGTGAGAGTACAGAACAAGGAATATTATCAGAGGTAAAAGATATTACACATGATAGAGGGATAAATTCACAAGAAGACATAAAAGTCCTAATTGTGTATGCATTTAATAACAGAACTTCAAAATACATGAGGCAAAAATGGACAGAAATGAAATGTGAAGTAGACAAATCCACAAATATATTTAAAGACATCAAGATTTTTCTCTCAGTAATTGACAGAACAAGAAGACAGAAAATCAGCAAGGATATAGAAGTCACAAACACTATCTGCCAACTGGACAACCAATCATGAAAAACAAAATGTACTTTCTTTTCAACTTCAGAAGGGGCATTCATTAAGCTGGAGCTTAATAGAACCATAGACAAATCTCAATCCCTTTAAAAGAGCAGCAATCTTAGAAGGATATTCTTAGTCCATATTAGAATTAAATCAAAGATCAATAACAGGGAAGATATCTGAAAAAAAATCTCAAAATATTTGGGAATTATATGAAAGACTACCAAATAACCCATGAGTTAAAGAGGAATCCTCAAGGGAAATTAAATGTATCATGACTGCTTGAAAAATGAAATCAAAATACATTAAACTTTAGGATCCAGTCAAAGCAATGCTTAGGTTGAAATTCATGTTATTAAGTGCTTCATTCTCAAATCAATTACTTAAACTTTTTCCTAAAAAAAAAAACAAGAAAAGCAATAGCAAACTAAATTCAAAGCAAATGCTAGGAAGTAAATAGCAATAAAATCTTAGAGACCGGAATGAATAATAACCATTCTCTGTTCACAGACAATATGTTAGCAGAAGGCTCTGGGTTCTGGGATTCTAGGTTCTTGGCTTATGTCTCATAAATGAATTTAAGGACATGCCATAGGGTAGGCAAGGGAGTAAAGAGTTTATTAAGAAGCAAGAAAAGAGTACACAGTCCTAGAAATGGACTGCGGTCCTGCAATAGGATGAGTTGCATGCATGGGAGCCCCAGGTTAGGCGTTTTTAAGACTCTCATTCCTCCCCCTTCATAATGTTGGGGAGGGGCCCCAGCTGTTTGCTGTGCAAATTGGTTGCCTTCTGATCCCCACATATTAGCTCTCAGGGACCCAATGAGGAGATCTGTTTGGGGTTATCTGGAGCTTCTCTTTGATCCCAGAAAGAGTTCCAAGTGGGAGCTCATGGCTGGGATCTTGTGGAGTCTTATCCAGCAGACTTACCCTCAAGAGGTTTCCAGGAGGGGTCTCGTGGCCCTGTGATCTGCCAGCCATATTGTCTGCCAGCTCTTCAGCTGTGACCCAAGTCTACCCCTTCCCTATACTAACCTGCATCAATTCTGCTCCGCAGAGAGTTTACACCCTTATTCTTAAGGGGCAACTGAAGGGTGATGGTCATTCTTCTGTAGCTACTTCCCACTGGTTAGGGGGAGTAGGCCCTACCTGACAAGGTGTAAAACTCTGCCTATTCTATTGCAGTTGAGGGAAGATGGGTCCAGCATCCTGGTTGGACTGGATGAAATCCCCACATGACTAATAAAGCATGGATGCTGGAAGAAACAAACTTAATTAGAATGTAAGATACATGGTGCTATTGAAAGGATAAAGAAGACGGTGGTAAGCGGGCCCAAAAAGGGGACCAGCCATGACATACTGGACCATGAGAGAGAGAAAGTTCAGATGCCTTCAGAGGCTGCATCATTCCAAAGCTGATGGGAAACAGCATTTTCCCTTGAGCTCATTTATGCTATTGGTTAAATCTAGGGAGAGAATGTGGTAGAGAAGGTGGATTTGGTATAAATTGTGGACAGCTAGGATAGGTATGAAGCAAGGCACTACCCTAGATATAAATTCACAAAGACAGTATAGGCAACAAGACAAGCAAACCAATGGCAAACAAAATAAGACAGTGCTTAAGAGAGCTATTCTTTTATCTTATAGGCATGTTCATTAACTATTTACGATATGAATTAAATTTACCAAGACTTTTAACATGTTCAATATTCCTCTGCATATGATCTAGAATGGAAGAGATATCATCATATTCATAAGGTATATTGGTACAGTATTTAATACTAACCAATGCAATGATAAATGCATAATTTTCTCTTTGAGCTGCAATTAATATATCTAAGCTCCAGGTACGCAATACATACATGTTGTCTCTCTATGGGAGCAGGCCATAATGCCAATTGTGTTTGTTTAAGTTCTACTCACATTACTCTGGTAATTTTTGCTCCACTTGATATGTCCTTCACACAGGCAACATGCTTCAGCACAGCTGATCCTAGAGAGAAGCTAGCATGGTAGGTCCCAGTGTTTCACAGACCTGGTGCATAGCACCCTTTGGTAATATGATACAGAGCCAGTCTGGAGGCAATGTCCACTGTACATCTGGCCATATCAAGCCATTGCCTGCTGTTACAGGAGTCTGAAGCTGCAATATACTCTCCATCCACTTCAGAAACATAACCAGAAATGTGGTAGATACCTACCTTTGTTGTTTTAGGGGTCAGTGACAATAACTTAAATAGGCACCATGCAGGGTACTAAAGGGCTGGTTTGAATGCACAATAGAGTTTCACAATACTGATATCCATCTCTTTTAATTTTCATACATTTTCTAAATATTTCCAATGCAATGTATCAAATGAACTTAACCATTTTATTACATTGCTTTTTACTTTTATACCTTTACCATGATGTTGTTAATTGACAGGTATTTTACTTTAGCAGCACAGGAAAAACTGCCTTCTCAATTATTTATGGAAATATAAGATTCCCAATGGAATTACGTTATCTTTACCTTACTGCCACTTTAATATGCATATTGAGGTGGTTTCCCTGTTATGAAGTTACTTTTTGTTATTAATATCAATTTAGGTTTCTAATTAATAATGGTTTCCAGCAATTAGCCATTAAAATGCTTCAGTTTAGAAGATGCTTTTACAAGCTCCTTATAGTTAATCATAACCACATAAAACACCATAACTACATAAACTGGTTACTTTGCCTTTAAATAAGTTTACTAAATTACAATTAGCAACCAATGAAATTTACTTTATACATTTAAGAGAGGACAGAACTACATTTCCTTCTTTAACTTAATTTCATTAGACATGAACTTACAACTTCCATCATAAAGCATTCTGACTGCTAGGTTCTGGAATATATTATAATTATTTAATAGGTTCACCAACCTAGTAGATAAAAGTTTTATGCTAAACTTACATTTCATCCCAAGGTTCAGTGAATATAAACACTTAAAAAATAGAAATAGAGATTTAGACACAGAAGCACACAATTTACTCATACTACTTATAATTCCCATTCTCTTACAAAATAAGTTTAATTGTAAAATAACATTATATTCAAAAGATCTCTTTGAAGGCTATTTCTAATCTGCACTGTGACCATGCAGTTTTGCACAAGCATTTCTTTAGTTATGGCTTATAACCAAATTGTTCCCAATGCTTTAAAATACAGTTTATACCATTTCCCTTACTTCAGAACTTTGCTTATTTCCTATTTTGACTTTGACAGACCTTGAATGAACAGCTCTAATTCCAGTATATACTCATTGAAGTCATTGAAGTCTCAGGGAAATCTGGTTTTTCTCATGACCTGCTGCTTTCAGAACTCTTGACGCAAAAGGTGGGAGGTCCACCCACTACCCAGTCCTCAAAGATAACAGGACTCCAGTGGCTGCTGGACTGGAAGAGTGGATGTTAAACCCCAAGGGACAAGAATTCCACCAGGCAGCAATCTACTCCACACTTGGAGTCATGAGAGAAAGCAAGGACACAAACACCAGTGAAAGGATAGGAGGCAGGGGTGTCTCAATTTGCTTTCCCCTCAGCCATGGGACACAGATGTTGTCATGAATTAACCATAAACAAAGACAAACTCAGTTTCCACTTAAAAAGATCTTGGGCACTTTCATTTATTAACTAAGCAACTAAAACAGTTTTATTAGTAATAACATTGCTAAGTTTTCTCACTTTTACAGCAGTTGAGCTAATTTCACTTGTGACTTATACATCAAATCCAATTACAAGATATTATTGACATTTAAAGATTAATTTCTAAGTTACCTTTCACAATTATCCAGTTTGTAACACGCAAATCCCAAATCTGATTTACAAGTTCCTAGGCTTGAACAGACTGACAAAGCACAGATCAAAAAAGTTAAGCACAAACTTAAGCACAGATTAGAATTTTATTCTCTTAGCAATAGAGAAAGACCTGACAGAAGTGATTTTCCAGAAACTTTTTAATCTTAATTAATGTACAAAAGAGAGGTTTAGTAAAAGGCCTAGTTCTTGCTTCCCATTCACTCCCTTTATTAGGCACAACTGAGGAAGGCTGTTTCTAAAAGGCAGTTAATTCAAGTTTGGGGGCCCAGGGAAAGTTTCTGAAACTTTCTACATATTTCCAAGGGAGACTGGCTGGGTTTCTAGATTCTGCCTCAAAGTAAATTCCCTGAACAGATAATTGACTAATTTGGAAGTACATTTCCTCATCCCTTTAAGGAGACATGGCCCCATGGTCTCTGGCCCTCAGATCTGCCTGTCCTCTCCTTCTCTTTGAACTGGACTTAACTGGAATTCATGGTTCCATACAGGGCCCACTCCTAGCCATCTTGTGGTCACATGGTGTGACAGGAAAAGATTAGCCTCTTCCTTTTTAGAACGTTAGTAGACAGCTTGACCCAATTCCTGAGAAGACACCGCAATGGGAGTCTGCTGGAATGCTAGAGATGGCACCCATTGTTCCAGGGAGAAATGAACTGTCAGCTGATCCAGCATCCCAGATCCCAGCCTGACTGAACTTTTAGCCTCCAAACCGAAGCTCCCAAGCCACCTAAGTTTTAGAGGATGTTTAGAGCTAGGCTCCAAACCAAAGCGCCAAGCTGTTCAGGCTTTGGGAGATGTTTTTGGAGCTGCTGCTCTGGTTCTCAGCCTCCTGAGGACTCAGAGCTGTACCATCGAGTGTCTCCAGGGCAAACTAGGTCTTGGGAGATGTCTCCACCTGAGTTCTTGACCAAAGCTACCAAGCCACATGATTCTTCTTAGAAAAGAGGATAGCTTGAAACCTTTCCTTTAGCCTACTATTGCAGAGGTCTTAGAAAGGTTGGCAGTGAAAGAGACCACTGCCAGGGACCAAGTTGGCTGTTAAACTGGACATTAAAAGACATGTTAAAAAGCCAAAGGTTGATTGTTTTGTGGCCTACAGGCAAACAGCCTTGAGGGCCCCAGAGGTAATGGATTCAGAGGAACTTCAGGGCCTCTCCAGGACTGAATAAGGAACAAACCTCCAGGCACGGCCCAGGGTGAGATGCTAGGGGCTAATAAAACAAAAGAAGGCACAGACAAGCTTTAATTAAATCTCACCAGTCTTCACCAGGGGTTGGGAAGCATTATTTGCCTCCTTGTCTCCTGACTGGCTCACCAAATATGTTGGCAGAGGGCTCTGGGTTCTGGGCTTCTAGGTTCTTGGTTTATATCACTTAAAATAATTTAATGACATGCCATAGGGTAGGCAAGGGAGTAAAGAGTTTATTAAGAAATAAGAAAAGAAGAAATGTACATGGTCTGAGGCATGGACTGTGGGCATGCTGCAGGAAGAGATGTGCATGTGGACACCCCAGGTTAGGCTTTTTAAGACTTTTAATCCTCCTCCTGCACAATATTGGGGAGGACCCACCATTGTTTGCTGTACTGATTGGTTGCCCTACCTGTCAGTTCCCAGGGAGCCAATGGTGAGGCCTTTTGAGAGTATCCGGGGCTTTCCCTTGACCCCAAACAGGATTCTCATGGCCACGGTCTCGTGGGATGCCTCCGGAGGTTTCCAGGTGGGGTCTCACGGCCATGTGGTCCACTGGCCATGTTGTCTGTCGGCCATGTTGTCTGTCAGCCATGTTGTCTGTTGGCCTCAGCCGCCTTCCACCTTTCACTATACTTACCTGCCTCAGACCTATGTGGGATATCTCAAAGAATTGACCAAATCTCCTATATTGCTGAAAATAGTTATAATTAGTATCTAGTGAATAATTTGATTTGCATTTTGAAAAAGATCTGAGAAAACCTTTATGCCTAGGGCATTATTTTTCCTATACAGGCATGTGTGTTTGTGTATATGTGTTTCTGCATGTGGAAAAACATAAATGATTCTTTGCACATTTTAAAAATTTGTATTATTATTATTGGTGAGATGTCAAAAACAATAAGATTATTCTCTAATAACTAACTTCAAAGTCTCTAAGTTTCTTCCTCACTCCAATTTGTTTTATCACAAGCTTTGTCATTTTGGAAAATCCTTTGGGAAATGGTGGGAGCCAGAAGAATAAAGAACATTTCAAACTGTTGGTAAATGGACTTCTGTCTAACTGTGGTAGGCAAACTAATGGTACCCCAAAGGGTTTATGTTCCAATCCTTGGAACCTGTGAATAGGTTAGGTCACCCAGTAAAGGGGAATTTAGGTTGCAGATGGAATTATGTTTGCTAATCAGCTGGCCTTGAGATGGGGATATTACTGGATGAGCGGGCCCAAGATTGACACAGGGGTCTTTATAAGTGGAAGAGGAAGCAGAAGAGAGAATGGCAACATGAGAAACATGTGAACTGGCATTGCTGACTTTCAAGTTGGAGGAATATGGCCACGAGACACAGAAACTGGGTGGCCTCTGGGTCCTGGAAAACTCAAGGAAGTGCTGCCCCCTAGAGCCTCCCAAAGGAACTCAATCCTGCTGACATCTTGATTTTAGCCCCATTAAAATGATTTCAGACCTCTAAACTTCAGAACTTTAAAGAAATACAATGGCCTTCTTTTAAGCCATTGTTTGTGAGAATTTGTTACAGCAGCAACAGGAAGCTAGTACACTAATGTTATCATGAGAGGGGTGAGTATAATTCAAACTTGTTCTAAAACTCAAACTCTCCTGCCTGCTTGGCTGGGTGTTTAAAATTCTTGTCATAGATATATATTTCAATGTTTTCATGAGCAGATATAGCAAATTCACACCAGAATAATGGAAATATAAAGCACACATTCATTTAATTTAGGGATGATATAATCTTTGAAAATTAAATGAAGTCAAAGATTATTGAGCTTTGGAGAAATTAAACTAAAATGGAATCGTTTATCTCTTTTGTTTTTCTTACGGTAAAAAAGAAGTGATAGTGAAGAAGAAGAACAAATGAAGGTAATTATTTACAAAGTTAGAAAAGAAGCTTAAACTACAAAATTGTATATAACTTGTGAGCACTTAGAGACATTGATTGATGAACTGAATAGCTCCTAGCTTAGCAAGAGCAGAAAATGAGAGCGGCTGAGGTTTGCAAATTTGTAATCTCCTTATGGAAAAACAGAGGAAATGACATCTCAGTATAATAAGATTAATCTATTAGAGACTCAAGACTTGATCCATTTGTCCTTGTAATTCAAAAAGTTAATTCAAATATGGATCTGATATATTGTGTTAACAACCCCTGTGGATTAGCACAGTATACCTGGCCTCCTCCTTTATCTGATATCTAAATTACTCAGTAATTCCTGGACTTTCTTGTTCCAAACTGGATGTGGCTTAATTTCAAACTTAGAGGAATATTTCCCCATAATATATCTGTGAATAAGAATAAAATGGATGGATACATCTATACTGTCACACCATAGAACATTTATTAAATGTAATTTACATTAGAATATCACCAAGTTTGAATTAACTGCTCTAACTCATAAGTTTTGCTAAATTTCCTCCTCCTTTATGGCTTAAACCATTAATTTGCCTGGTGTTTTTTACCAGGAAGTCTGGGAACTTCTAATTTTTCTGTACCATTGTATATATATATATGATTTCATTATTTGAAAAAAAAAAACAATTCCATTTGATTTTTGCATAGACATGGACATTATGTCCAGTTAGCTAGAAATGACAATTTTCCAGCCAGTGGACCTACATTACCTTCAGATTGTGCACTGATATTTTTTGTTTTGACTGGTTAGCTTCATTAGTGGGTATGGATTAAATTCTATTTTGTACCAGCTGAAGACATGTATCCTAGTTTTCATTTAACTTATTCATTTAATGATAATGACAGGAAAAGAGACAAGATTTTGGAAAACTTACTCTATTAGTAGTGACAATGTAATGATGATAGAATCATGTGCAAAACTAGAGATGAGTTGAAGGATTCACTCTCCTAATACTCTATCACATCATGTCTTAAATGTTTCATTAAGCTCAAACATTTTACTAAAAATCCCTTTAGTCTTGGAAAGATCAAACCATGAGAATAGAATTGCATTATCTCCTTCCCCATTGCATAAATATAAACAATTTCTCCACTTGCACAGGGGAAAGGATGCACAGGAATTAGAAAATATACTCTTCACATATCATGAGCATGCAATTTCAAATTTATATGGAGTAGGTGGGATCACATTGAAGAAAATCATCCATGATCCCATGCTAAGAAAAATGTGAAGTTTTATGGGAAATTAAATAGAAAACATTTGACAGAAACCTTAACAATTAACAGAGGAAGGAAAGGCAGGAGCTAAGACAAATCCAAGGGTGAAATAGACTTGAAATAATAGGATTTATAGCTAATTATAATAGGATAGGAGAACACGTGTGACTTAACCAAATAAAGAATTTGTGTACGGCAATGCTTCTTCCTGACTATATTTCTTCCTTAGACGACTATAAAATTTGTTGTCCAAAATGGGGCAATTTAATTTGAGAATTAAATTACAGCTGTTATAAAGTGAAGGTGTCCTGGAAATCAAGACATGGCAGTCTCACTCTGACCCTCATGAATTGTGCTGTCTAACAGAAGGGCTTTCCCTCGGAATGGGTCAGACCACAACCACGAACTGTAGGCAGAGTGTGTGAACAGCAGCCAGACAAGGCCGTATTGTGTCCTCGAGGCAGAAACCACACCAAAGAGAAAACCAGAACTACATTTCTGGCTAAAAAATATCAACAATTGAAGAATATACATAATGTAAGGAAGGCTCCTGCAGGATCCATGAAGTGGTAAAATAAATCCAAGTTATTTTGTATGTTTTTCAGGCAAATATGAGTGATCTAGAATTTAAGTCAAGAATGAAAAGACCTGATGGGTATCCAAACATATTTTTCTTAAGAGCAGCTCAATAGATGTCTTAACTAAAAAAAAAAAAAAAAAAAAAAATTAAATATATATACTTGTGAATTTTTCTGGACCATAGAATGAAAGGAGTTAAGGATAGAAAAAAGACATAATATCTTATCAAATAAACCCAAGTCAATTTAACACAAAATGATTTTTTATTACAAAATATATTTAAGAAATCATGATTGGTAGGTATATTTTTCAGATAATCCTTTTTAAAAGTTTAGTGCCATTTTAGCTATACCTTTTTTTTTTTTTTTTTTTTTAAGATACTTAGATTACATAAATGTTATGCAAAAAATATAGGGATTCCCATATGCCCCACCTACCACACCTACCACAACCTCCCACATAAACATCCGTCATTAGTGTGGCACATTAATAAAAACATCCTGGGGTTTTGCCACTAAGCATGGACCATAGTTCACATTGTAGACCACACTCTCTCCCACACAGTTCTGCATGTTATATGCTGGTGTAAAATGGCCTATATCTGTCCTTGCAATGTCACTCAGGATAATACGCAAGTCCTGAAAAAGCCCCTCTATTACAACTGCTTTTCCCTCTCCTTGCCCCCAGAGCTTCCAGTGGCCACTGGCTCCAAATCAGTGTTGTAATTTCTTCCATTGCTTTTATCACAAGATGTCCATAATAGAATCCCAGTAAGTTCACTCTAGTCCATAGCTCTTCCCCCAATCCGGAGGAGTCTGATGTCCACTGCACCACCAATTGAGAGACGGCTTATATCCCATGGGGAAGATGGATGGGATTATCCTGCCTACAGCTGCAGACACTCTCCATTTCCTGGGATGGCCGTTATCCATTATCATCACCATGCCAGTTGTCCTGGGTGAGCCCAATGAGCTATAGAGTAGGAGTTGCTGCTCCACCAAGATTCTGGGCCCAGCTGGCACATGAACAGCCCAAGCACTCAAGTCTGTGGATGTACATGTACAAACTCCAGCATCAAGTATAGATTTGAATAGAAGGGAAAGATGAGCCATGTGCAGAGAGGACATAGATGAGTCCAACTCTGTCACTCTTAGAAGCACAAACTCCACAGTAGGGCCCAATGACAAGGCACCAAATTCTGTAGCTATCTGCCCTGACATAGGAGCTGGGGTTCTCCAGAGCCCTCAGGAGCCCCACTATTTTGGGTGATATACACTTTGGAATTCTATGGGATCCTACTGAGATATGCATAAGTGTTACCTCTGGGATGACCTCCTGATTCATTTTGAAGTCGCTTAGCCATATAAACTCATTTGTCTTTACCTTTTCCCCCTTTTATTCAAGGTCTTTTTCCAGTCGCATTGCCAGTTGGCACTTGGTAGCAATCCCTCGGTGCCAGGGAGGCTCATTCCCAGAAGTCATGTCCCACTCTGGGAGGAAGGTAATGCATTCATTTGCTGAGTTTGGCTTAGAGAAAGGCCACATTTGAGCAACGAGGCTCTCAGGAGGCACCCCTTAGGCACCCCATAACAATAGGCTAAGTTTCAATTTCAAGAGCAAAGACTCATAAGGCTAGTCATCAATATCAATGGCCCATCAGTGGATCATCCTCCTTCACCAGTCACTGCCCCTGCACTTGGGGGACTGTTGCTGCTCCCTTTGAGAATGTGGCAGAGGGCTCCAGGATGGGAATCCAGTATTCTCTCATTTATTGAGTGATTCTCCAAGCACTGTGAAAAAACCCTGGGAATATTTCAACATTTTTATATACCTTATATTTATGCTCAGGTGAACTTCCTCTCATGCATCTCCCATCACTGACACCCCACACCAATGATCCTCCCCCACCCCAATTGTAACCCTTCTGTGATCCAAAGCTTCTTCAAAGATGAAGCCATTATAATACCTGAATACAATTAATAGGAAAATGAAATAATAATAATACATTTAAATGTAAGAGATAAAATACATAAAAAGATTTTAAAAACTAAAAGTAAAATAAAATTAAATGATTGCGATATTTAAAAAATGAAAAATATAAAAAAATATTTTTTTGACCTTTTGCCTTTCATCATTGCAATATCTGTTGTCCAGTCTGTACCATAGCACCTTCCTCCTCTCATTCCCCAGTGTCTCACTGTTTCAGTTTTGTTTTGAAAGAAGTTTTAGGTCACAGCAAAGTCATACACAGAATACAGGAGACTCATATACCCAACATCCTCCCTCTATCTTTTCCCCCATATTAATACCTTTTTATATGTGGATGGTAACATTGTTATAACTGATTACAAATACTGAAACATAGCTAATAAACATTGTCAATGGTTTACCCTATGGTTTATAAAAGTTTGATGATATTTACCATGTCCTGTGTCCATCACTGTATGGTAATGAAGAACATTTCCACTGACCAATAAATACCCCCTGTTTGATCTAATCTATTCCTCCCACCCCATCCCCCCGGGGCCCATGATGACCCCCTGTCTTGACTCATTGGATGATAAGATTCATAGTTACATGCAACAAGAAATCTTGACACACTGGTTTGTCCTCCCCTATTAGGAACCGCCCTTGCTCTTCAGAGACTCCCATCTGTCTATTTCTGAACAAATCAGTCCTCCCAAAGATGAGAGTCCAACTCCTTCCAGCTCATGATGTGGGTCTCCACCCACTGATACAACACATTATGACAGAATGAATGCTCACACACTCCCTAGAAGCCTGCTCCATGTGTACCCTGTATTGAATGCACCCCCCCAACCAACACCCTAAACCAGTGACCCTTCCTTGTCATTTTGCCATAAGAACATTCCCACTTCTGTACTTTCAATCTCATACCCACAAATCCCCAATGTTTACCTGGTCCCTCTCCCAACCCTCCCCCAGGTATCCTGGACCTTCTAACCCACCCTTCCCAATCTACCCACCTGTCAAGCCTGCACCACCCAACCCAATAATATCATTAACATCTTTTTCTATCCCTTCAATACGCAACTACACTCTATCACTTTACCATAGATTACATCCGTATGGGTGATGGCTCACAACCTTCTCTTCTCTTTCTATTTCTTGTAAACCTATCTTACAGACAATAGCTCTCTAAGACTGCTCAATTTCCTTAATTCATATCAGTTAGGTCATGTACTGTTTATCCTTCAATGCCTGGCTTGCTTCACTCAATGTAAGTTCTTGAAAATTCATCCATGTTATCCCATGGGTTAGCAGTTTATTCCTTCTTACAGCTGAGTAATATTCCATTGTATGTATATACCACATTTTATTTATCCATTCATCTGCTGATGGACACCTGAGTTGATTCCAACTTTTGGCAATAGTGCACAATGCTGATATGAACATTGGTGTGTCTATACCTGTTCATGTCTTTGCTTTCAATTCTTCAAGGTATATACTCAGCAGTGGACTCGCTGGATCATATGGAAGTTCTATAGGTAGATTTTTGAGGAACCGCCAAACTGTCCTCCATAGTGGCTGGACCATTCTACAATCCCACCAGCAGTGGATGAGGGTTTCCATTCCTACACATCCTCTCCAACACTTATAGTCTCCTATTTTTTTTTAATAGCTGCCATTCTAATGGGTGTAAGATGGTATCTCAATGTGGTTTTGATTAGCATTTCCCTAATAGCTAATGATGTCGAGCATCTTTTCATGTGCTTTTTAGCTATTTGTATTTATTCCTTGGAGAAGTGTCATTTCAGGTCATTTGCCCATTTTTAAAATGAGTTCTTTGTCTTTTTATTTTCAAAGTGTAGGATTTCTTTACATATGCAGTATATCAGGCTCCTATCAGATATATGTTTGCCAAATATATTCTCCCATTGAGTAAGCTGCATTTTTACTTTCTTGATAATGTCCTTTGAGGTGCAGAAGCTTTTAATTTTGAGGAGATCCCATTTATCTATTTTTTCTTTTACTGCTCATGCTTTGGGTGTGAAATTCATGAGACCATTTTCTATTACAAGGTCCTGTAGATGCTTCCCTACATTATCTTCCAAGGTCTTTATGGTCTTGGCTCTTATATTTAGATCTTTGATCCATCTTGAGTTGATTTTTGTATAAAGTGTGAGATGGTGTTCCTCTTTCATTCTTTTGGATATGGATATCCAGTTCTCCAAGCACCAGTTGTTGAAGGGGCCATTCTCTCCCAACTGAGTGGGCTTGTTGGCCTTGTTGAATATCAGATGACTGTATATGTGAGCATCTATATCGGAACTCTCAATTTGATTCCATTGGTCAGTATGTCTATCCTTGTGCCAAAACCATGCAGTTTTGACCACTGTAGCTTTGTAGTATGTTTTAACGTCAGGTAGTGTGATACTCCCAACTTCATTTTACTTTTTCAATATGTCTTTGGTGATTTGGGGCCTCTTACCCTTCCAAATAAATTTTGTAGTTAGTTTTTCTAATTCATTAAAAATACAGTGTTGATTTTTATTGGAATTGCATTAAATCTGTAGATTAGTTTGGGTAAGATAGAAATTTTGATGATGGTTAGTCTTCCTATCTATGAACAGGAAATATTCTTCCATTTATTTAAGTCTTCTTTGATTTCCTTTAACAGTGTTGTGTAGTTTTCTGTATATAAGTCCTTTGCATCTTTAGGTAAATTTATTTCTAGCTATTTGATTCTTTTAGTTACTACTGTATATGGTAATTTCTTCTTGATTTCCTCCACAGATTGCTCACTCTTGGTGTACAGAAATGCTACTGTTTTTTGAGCATTGATCTTATAGCCTGGGACTTTACTGAACTCCTTTATAAGTTCTAGAAGCTTTGTTGTTAGATTTCTCAGGGCTTTCAGTGTATAGGATCATGTTGTCTGCAAAGAGTGAAATTTTCACTTCTTCCTTTCCGATTTGGATGTCTTTTATATCTTTTTCTTGCCTCAGTGCTTGACCAAGTACTTCTAAGACAAGGATGCTTTCGGCATCCTTGCCTTGTTGCTGATCTTAGAGGGAAAGCTTTTAGGATTTCACCATTGAAGATGATGTTAGCTGTGGGTTTTCCATATATAATCTTTATCATATTCAGAAAGTTTCTTTCTATTCCTATCTTTTGCAGTGTTTTTTTATCAGTAAAGAATGCTGTATTTTGTCAAATGCTTTCTCTGCATTTATAGAGATGATCATGTGATATTTTTCTTTCAATCTGTTTATGTGGTGTATTACATTGATTGATTTTCTTATGTTGAACCATCCTTGTATACCCGGGATGAAACCCACTTGGTCATGGTGTATAATTCATTTGATATGTTGTTGAATGTGATTAGCAAGTATTTTGTTGAGGATTTTAGGATCTAGTTTCATTAGAGAGATTGGTCTGTAATTCTTTCTTGTGGCATCTTTGTTTGGCTTTGGTATTAGGGTAATATTGGCATCATAGAATGAGTTAGGCAATGTTCCTTCTATTTCTATTTTTTTGGAAAAGCTTTGGACATATTGGTGTTAGCTTCTTCTGGAATGTTTGGTAGAATTCACCAGTGAAACTGTCTGGTCTTAGCCTCTTAGTTGGGAGTTTTTGAGGACTGAGTGTATCTCTTTACTTGTAATTGGTCTGTTGAGTTCATCATTTCTTCTTTTGTTAATGTAGGCTGCTTGTGAGTCTAGGAATTTGTCCATTTCCTCTAAATTATTATTCTTGTTGGCATATAATTTTTCAAAGTATCCTCTTATGATACTCTTTATTTCTGTGGGGTCAGTGGTGATATCTCCTTCCCATTTCTTATTTTGTGTATTTGCATCTGCTCTCTCTTTATCTTTGTTAGTCTGGCAAAGGGTTTTTCAATTTTATTGATCTTCTTGAAGACTCAGCTTTTGGTTTTGTTTATTTTTCTAGTGCTTTCTTATTTTCTATTTCATTTAGTTCTGCTATAATCTTTGTTATTTCCTTCTTTCTACTTCCATTGGGGTTAGTTTGTTGCTGTTTTCCAATTCCTCCAGGTGTGCAGTTAGGTCTTAAATTTTAGCTCATTCAGTGTGTAATGACATTCCCATATTTAATTTTTATTCATTCTATTTATATGATTTTATACTATTTGATTACCTGATATGAAATTAAACTCTCATTCTTATGTTGGAAATTTGTTTAATCTTGTTAATTATGTTTGTGTAAATGCTTCAGATTTGTTGGAGTCTATTTCTATTTAATTTGGTATTTTTACATCAATATTTATAAGTGATATCATACTGTACTTGTTTCTTTTTCTTGCAGTCTCTGGCTATTTTGTCTGCTCAGCAAGTCTACTTTTTTTTTAATTAGAGAAATTGTAATTTGTATTTTTAACGAAAAATCATGCAGAAAATACAGTGTTCCCATAAACTCCCACTCACAGTTTTCCCTCTTATTAACATTTTGCATTATTGTTGTGCTCTTGTTACAACTAATGAAAAAAATATTACTATAGGTATATTAAACTTGTCATTCCTAGTTCATATTAGGGTTCTATGTTTGAATAGCAGAGTTAGATGTTTGGGTTTTGTTTGTTTGTTTATGTTTTCTTATGGTAGCATGTCTTAGGTTCCTCAGTGCTGAAACAATGACCATACAATAGGTTTGGGTTGCACAAGAGGAATTCATTAGCACCCATTTTAGAAACTAGAAGGCTTGCTCTCTGCAGCCATGAGTGTATTTTGGCTGGCCAGCACTCTTTGGGGTTCAGGGGCTTTTCCATCACAAGGCAATACACATGGTGTCTTCTAGCTATTCCAGGTTCACATGACTTTCAGCTTCTGGCTGTCTCCTTGGCCTCTCCTTCCAGGTCCAATTTCCTTTGCTTATAAGGACTTCCACCATATTGCATTAAGGTCCACCTTCTTCAGTGTGGACACAGCTAATATCTAAGTACATCTTGAAATATTCCATTTACAAGTGGATACACACTGTAGCACAAAGGATTAGGACACAGTGTGTCTTTGTTGAGGACATGATCCTGTCCCCATAACAACAATTATACAACAGAAAATTTTTCATTTTAACCACTTACAGATATGCAATTCAGTGTTGTCCAAAGCATTCAAATGATGTTCTACCTTCAACACCACCCATTATCAATACTTTTCCATCACCCCAAGGTGAAAGTCTATACCAATTAAGCATTAGCTACCCATTCCTTTCCCCTAACACAGTCTCTGGTAAACTGTACTCGATTTTATGACATCATGAACTTGTATATTCTAATTATTTTCATATAAGTGAGATCACACAGTATTTGTCTCTTCCGATCTGGCTCATTTCACTCAACCTGATGTCCTCAAGGTTCATGGCAAGCAGTGGCATGCATCAGAAAGCCACTCCTTTTTTATGGCTGGTGATGTTCCATTATATATATAGACCACATTTTGCTTATCTGCTCATCTGTTCATGGATACTTGGATTGCTTACACCTTTTGGCAATGATGTACAATGCCACTATTAATACCAGTGTACAAGTATCTCTTTGAAGCCCTGCTTTCAGTTCTTTTGGGTGTTTATACCTAGATGTGGAATTGCCAGGATATATGGTAGTCTATACTTAACTTTCTGAGGAACTGTCCAACCGTCTTCCACAATGGCGTCACCATTTTCCATTCCCACCAGCAATGAATGAGTGTTATTTCTTTGCATTTGCTCTAACACCTGTTATTTTCCATTATATTAATATTAGCCCTTCCACTGTGTTTGAAATGGTATCTCACTGTGGTTTTGATTTTCATTTTTTTAAATGTTTAATAATAAAGTACATCTTTTCATGGGCTTTTCCACCATTCGTATATCTCTTTTTGGAGACATGTCTATTCAAGTCTTTTGCCCATTTTAAAAAAATGAGTTATTTGTCTTTTTATTGTTGAAGTGTAGGATTTCTTTATATATTCTGAATAATAAACTCTTATCTAAGAGGTGGTTTCCAATTATTTTCTCTCATTCTCTAGTTAAACCTTTGGCAAACAACATGAGTTTAGTCATATTAGTTAAATAAAAACAGTTATTTCTTCTGAGCTATCACTGTTAAGTACAACACAACATGCAACTTTAATACACCTGAGCATGTTCTTTTTAAATTACATGTTTACATATCAAATAAGCCAGCGTTAAATCTATTAGATCTTTCCAATGATAAAGCATAAATTAGTTTTTAACCAAATTGAGTTGTTATTCTCACAACCTTAGTTCAAGAGTAATTGTGTTTTGTATTATGTTGTGTTGATTACAATTACCAAGGTCTTTTTGGCAATTTAAATATGTGAAGTGTGCAGGTTAAGTTTTTGTTAAAGAAAAAGAGTAGTTTGTACTAAAGTAAAATGAGTGGCTATTACAGAATGAGAAATAGGAATATACAGGGCAAAACCTGAATGGATATAGAAAGTTATAAAAGCTTTACTGAAAAGGAGTTGCCTTTGTCATGATCAAGGTTGGCTAAGATTTGATAAGTTTATGACAATGTTAAGAGTTTTCTCATCCAATAGTATCTTCACGTAAAGCTAGAATTTGGTTTTCTTTTAGTTAAAATGCGTTTTCTTGGATTATTGGCCTGTTCTTAGGAAGGGGTTTTAAAAGGTTTTTCTTAACCATCTGAGGTATCTGCCTAAAAGGAGTGATTATGTATCTTATCCTTTGCTTTTTTGACCTTATCATCCTTTATGGTGTTTTAGAACATTTCCTTCTCACTTTTGATGGAAATGTTTTTCATTTTTGTAGTTGTTTTTATAATCATATTAACTCCTTTATTTACTTTTCAAATCTTGTGACCCATGATCCTATTTAACAAAATGTTCAGTCTTGATGAGTTTGACATTTTGCCTTCCCCAAATCAAATCCTAAATGACATCTCATTTATCTCAAACTGTTGTTGGGATTTTTCAGAGGATGCCTGGAAAGTTGCAAAGGATTTGTTGTTTCACCTTGTAAAAAGAGCAGTACTAAGAATACTTAAGTTTATCTGTTATTTTGTAAGTTGCATGGGAAGTACTGTCAAATTGAAAAGGATTTTCTAACTGTCTATTAGTTAACCTTGTTATTAATATAAACATTTCAGAAATTTTGTAAAGTTCCTAGTAATTTGTCAGGGATCTCACTGTCCATAAGCTGTCCTGGTACTGATCTGCCTGATATTAGTCAACAGTAATATTATTGATCATCATTTCTGTTTTTCTTAAAATAATGTTTAATGAACTCATCAGCTCTTTCACTTTTGTAAAACAGCGATACGTTTGCCATGGCCTTTTAAACACCTTTATCATCCACAGATAGTTTGTATTCTGATGTTTCCTGGAAAACTCTTAGAGTGAACCACAGACCAGAGTGCTTCATCTTCAACAAAAAGGACTGTCTTAGAGACCCATAAAAGGGCTCTACCAGGTCCCCTGGAGCACAGGTTTCCAATGATATTGTTTAAATAACTCTGAGACAATAAAACTGTCCGGAATCAAGAGCTCCAGGGTTCTAGGGAAGAGTCAATGTGCTCACGAGCTTGCTAACAGAAGATCTATCAGAACAAAGACTGATTCCTTAGGACTGAATGAACTGATAAACATGACTATAATTTTGTTTGAATTACTGCTCTATTAATGTTCTATTTTCTAGATACAAGGGATCCCCTATTCCTTTCCCTTAAGCTATCTGTAATTAATAAAACATTCATCTTTTCCTCCCTGTCTGACCTCCTCAGAATTCAGAAACTCCTATTGAATATTATTTTTATGACTAAATAATTATTCACATAGGTTAGCTCAGAATCTGTCCTCCTTGTTTACAGGGCATAATTGGAGACACTGTTATGTAACTGATACTTTGCCTGGAATGCCATGTTTGAAAATCTAATCAGGGAAGCGGCTGTGGCTCAATCAGTAGGGCTCCCGTTTACCATATGGGAGGTCCCGGGTTCAGTTCCCAGGGCCTCCTGGTGAAGGCAAGCCCGCCCGCACGGCGTGGTTAGCTGACCCAGCGAGCATGAGCAGCAAGGGGGGGATAAATGAATAAATAAATAAAATCTTTAAAAAAAAAAAGAAAATCTAATCAGACATGGCCAGGGACATTTAAGGAACAAAGGTTGACTTCTTGGAGCCAATGCTTACAAAACCTTCTTGAAAAAAAAAACAGGCTCTTATCTGGCTCCAGGGTTCCCAGATTTACAGATCAGTCAAAAAGCTTACTTTCTGGCAGGCAAAGGAAACCTGTGATAATTTAGGAACATGGAGAAAGAAGAATTTACTCAAATCTATAGGGACTGCAAGTTCTTTCCTTGTCTTCTTGGCCGCAAGAGGCTTTAAAAAGTCTAATCCGAGATTCTTTTTGAAAATTCCTTAGCAAAGCAAACTTAAAAGACTGAACATGGTAAAGCACATCTCTTGCTAAATCTTTGTAAATAATCAGGCCAAATCTAGTGAAATCAACCTTTCCTAGTGGACCAAGACAAAAAATAAAATTAAAAGACACCCTGACTTGGAGAGAGGGCCATATCCACAATCCACTCAGGTAAGTAATTACCTCACTCCAACTGAATGGACCTCACTGCAATCGAGAAAAGAACAAACACAGAAAATGAAAAAGAAGAAGGAAATAAAGTGAGAGATGGAGACTACTCAACTGCCTGACAAGAGAAGGAATCAGTGATGATTGATGAAACCCGGGGTGTTTTGGTAAAATGTCCAATGCTATCATTGAAAAAACTATCAAAAGAGGGAACTGTAAAGTAAAAGAAAATGGCCATCTGCATTGGGTGTTGCTGGAAGGGACCTCTTTGTTAGAAGGGACATTCCAGAAAGCAAAAATAATGGACCTACAGGGGCTGTGTGATAAAAATGGACCAGAGCTGCGGGCTTCAGATAACCAATACCTGGTGATAAACCATGTCCAGTCCAGTACAGATAACGTTTTGGAACAGACAAGCAGAGAATACCAACTGATGTACGCATGCTCCCCACTCTGCAAGACCAGTCGCTGTGAAAGGGAGACACTAGCGATGTAATGTTAGCCAATCAAAGCATTTCCTCACTAGCTTCCGTGTTTGCCCCTATAAACTCCTCTTTTCCACCTCCTTGACAGATCTCCCTTCTAATTTATAAATGGGATGCTGCCTGGTTTATAAATCATTCAATAACGCTGTAAAATCCTAAATTGCATTAAAATTTTTCTTTTATCACTGTACCTGATTCTGGGAAGTTAAAAAGAAATTTTTCTTAAAGTCACTTGTGCATATACTTTTAAATATATATCTTTAAAACATACTTTTGACCTCTATGATTTCTGGACAGTTGGATTGTTTGACTTTTCTCATGCAGTCCTATTAAATATCTCCCTTATATCTATTCTTTTTGATTATTCGGTATGAATTTGTATGACTTCACATAGTAATATAAAATGATTACACCTTTATTTCCACTGAGCATTGCACTTTTTTCCTGAACATTTATTACAGCTAAAACTATTTTAGTTTTCTATTTCAGGGTTTCTCAATCTCAGCGCCATTGATATTTTGGACCAGGTAAGTCTTTGCTGGGGTGGGGGGTGGGGGGGATGCCTTATGCAATGTAGCATGTTCAGCCATATCCCTGGTCTCACCCCATTCACAGTTTTGACAACCCTCAAAATCTCCACACAATGCCAAATGCCCTGGGGGCAGGGAGCAAAATTACCACCAAATGAAAACGACAGTTCTTGATGTTTAGCAATTGCAAATTGATTCTTATTTTAGACCCAAAAAATTCTCTATTTTTAAAACAACCAAGGGCTATTTTTGTTTTTTTATTTCCTACTTCTACTATTAATTCCCTAGTTTATTGACTCAAGGACTAATAGTCCATTTTCTGTTTTATGAAATCTTTCAAGAAAATATAGATTTTTCTTAATTGGTTAATATGTGGATATTTTTGTAGATTATTACAGGTGCTTATAATTATTCCTTCTCAGATATGGGATTTTACATATGTATATAATAATTTGCACATCATTAACTACATTATTCTCATGTTTTATATCTTAACATATTTATTGCCTGTGTGATTTTTGCCTAGTATTTCTTGAAATTTTCTTTCTTACCCTATATCCACATGGCATTATTGATGCATATATTTCAGTTACTATTATATCTTCATTAGAAATTCAATTTCTTAGCCTCATGAAATGATTCTTTTGCTCCACTTAGAGTATTTTAATTTTAGTTATAAATTTTTCTAATAATATCAATGCCTCTATATATTTAGTACATCCCCCTAATATATAGATTTTCCAAACCAAGTCATATTTTTAGTTATTATGTGTTATCCACTTCTCATATTTTCATCCTTTTAAATTAATCAATTCCAAGTTCTTATAATGCACATCATATAAAGGGCAGAGTAGTCCATATGAAATGCTAGGATAATATTATAATTGATTACAAAATAAAAAAATATATAGAATGACATTCTTTATTCAAATAACATAATGATGAATTAAATTTGAAAACTAGTAAAATTATAGATGGTGAGTTATATAATCCTTTGGAGGTATAGGGTTTTTCAGTATGGATTCAAATACATAAATCAAAATAAAGAGACTGAGAGATATAATTGAATAAGGTATAAAATATATGCTTATAATGATGTAATGAAAATAATTAAAAACATTAACATGAGAAATATTGCAAGACATACGTGTAAACAGTTAATATGTTTACTTCAGTAGTCTTAAGTAAGAACATCCAGGCTCAAGTTGGTGGAGAAAATCTGTGGCAAGTGTACACCCTGTTTTAGATTTGCTCCTGCTAAATCAAATACCACACAATGGGTGCCCCTAACAACAGGAATTTATTGGCTCATGGTTTTAGCGGCTTGAAGGCTTGCATCTTCTGGCTGGCTGACAAATGCTGGTGTTTCTGGGCTTTTCCATCACATGGAAATGCACATGTTGAAGTCTTCTCCATTGTCTTCTGGATTCTGTTGACTTTTGGGCTGCAGCTTATCCCCATGGCTTTTGTTTTCTGTCTGAATTTCATTCTTCTAGTAAAGGACTCCAGAAATCCTGGATAAAGCCAGACCTGATTCAGTGTGACTATGCCTTGACTGAGTCACATCTTGAACAGATCTATTTACAATGGGTTCCAACCCACTGGAATGCGGACCAAAACTAAAAACCTGTCCATATGGGGGTTTGCAATTCAATCCCCCCCCCCACATACATACATGCATAATGCAATATTGTCAAATGAATAGAAATCATATAAATGAAAATTAAGCCCATCCTTTCTCTCCTATAGGAGAGTGAAATTGAAGATAAATGTTACAATAGCAGGTATTGTAGGTATGGAAAAATATGTGACTAATATTGTTGCTTAGAATGTAAATTCCTGAAAACTTTGTAAAGTTATATTTGAAATTTTTATTAAAAATCTCTGGATATATGCATACTACTTTAAGTATGAAATTTACACTCTAGTAGCTTATGATAAATATACAAGTATGTATAGAAAATTTAGCAATATTGAGATTCAGTACCTTATTTTACATTATAGTAAAATATTTTCTATAACCAACTATCCGTTTAAGGAATTAATTAAGGTAGCATCTACTTTTTCAACATCTCATCATTTTATACAAGATCTATTAAATAAGGAAAATCACATTTTAGCTTTATTTTTAAATTTGCAGAATAGTATTTTTCAGCAGATGGTTTATTCTAGCAAATCCCATGCTCATAGTGAGCTATGCTTTTATGAGTTCCAGCTGTTAACTGGTAATATTTCACTACTGAATCTATCATGCGTAATATAATTGCTCATTATGTGCCTTAAAACAGCAACAATATAGTTATTTTCATCTTGGAGCAAATTAAAATCATATCAGCATTTTAAAAATCTACAGTTGTCTTCTTCTGGTTAATTATTTTAAACTTGTATTTTGCTCTGTAAATATTTTAGTGAGTTGTATTGTCAAGAGGAAGTACTGAAGCTGATTATTCTTTTAGATTTTTCTCCATATACCTTGCAGGTGTGTGATAATGTCATTTTGAGGAATGTTTTTTCATATCTGGCTTACAAGGTGAGAAGACTTCAGCTGTGAAAGAAGTAGCTGCAAAATATTCCACTTTCATGGATATTGTGAAACAGCTAAAGTTTGGTGAATTCAATGGATTTCTCAGTTGATTCATACTTCTACTGAAATTCTAAATGAGAGTATTTGGTCGTGGGCTCTTTTCTGTTCTATAGCTCCAGTGATCATTGAGTGTTACCTTATGCGAGGACAAGTGTGGGAAAATGTGTCTGTGGCTCATAGAAGAGGTAGATGGATGGACAAGACCATTCTGTGTTCATGGTGTTGTCTGTAGAAGCCTCAGAAAATGCATCTCACTTTCTTGTCATGAGAAAAACAATAAACTTAAGTTTCCTTTCTGAGGGAAAACTGAAATGCAATGAGCTAGTTGAAGCAAACCATGATGCCCTTATAAAATGTATGACCTAAAACATTTTGATGTTCCAACTAAACCATGTTCCTCTTTGTTTTGGGTATAATTTGGTATTCCTATCTAAATCTACATCCAGAGAATTCCCCCAATTTCCTCTGGTTCAACTGTAGTATGCTGACCAAAGTGTTCGAATTTTTATGGAATTTTAAATGTTTGCCCTTGATGCCACCAGCAATATTTCATTTGGAAATCCTGAATGAGGATTAGTTGTCTGTGACTCAGAGTACCCGCTTTTGAGACAATATGTTTCTTTCTTCATAGACTTCACTGTGTTTGAAATTTACTTATTTATTCATTTTTATGGCTGCTTTTGTCTCATGTACTAAAATATAAACAGCTTAAGGACAGGTTCGTTGTGTATCTCAGCACTTAGAACAGAATATGGCACGTGGTATGTGTTTAACACATAGCTGTTGACTGATATATTCAGTACACAATAAATGTAAGCTCTGTTACTTTCACACCCTATAGGTCCCAGCTAAACTTCACCACAGCGGAACTTCCCCTCCAAACTCCCTAAAGTGGCAACCACATCTTACTCTCTAGGTTAATTCCCTATTGTTTCCCTCATTGTATTTCAGGGTTTTTTTGTATATATTATTTATTTTACATATTTTTGTTTGTTGACTTGTTTTTATTTATTCCCCACTATAGTCTAAATTCTGTGAGGTCAAGGAGTTCATGACACTACATTTAGTGGCTGACTTATATAAACAATATGTACTTGGGGTCCATGAATTAGTTAATAGATGAATGAATCTTATTTTCCTCTCTTGCTCCTTGTCCAGACTCACAATATGTTTAAGAGTCTTATTTTCCACAAATGGATGGACAGATAGAGAACACATTTATGCTGTTCCCAAAGATAATTGTCAATGACTGTGTATCTATGGCAAGATATCTAACCAATACTTGGAAACCAAGGTTAGGGAAACCTACAAAATTGTTTTATTTTTAAGGTATTCTGTCTAGAGTTCTTTCTCCAGTTAAGACGATTAATTGGAAACTTCAGTGAGTATTTACTGTCTAAATTATTGCTAAGAGTGAAGCTCAACACATATTACATTATATTCTGACATGTCCTTAGTGAAAATCTTGATAATCTTTTCCTCCATGCTACAAGGAAGAGGAAGGGAAGATTAATATTTGGCAATGACTTATTGTAAACGACTCCTTGAAATAAATGCTTACAAAGTCTATTTCCTCATTATATTAACTTTCTGAGGGGTGGAAATATCTTTATTTCATAGATGGGAAGGCTTGGTAATGTAAACAACTCCAGTCTGTCATACTAGCACACATCCCAATGGCATTCTTCCTTTCAATAATTTCAAATAACTATAGAAGCAAAATACCATATTATTGGATACTTCAGACCATTGGTATTTAATAATCCAGACTATATTATTATTTATCCTAAAAGTCAAAATGAGATGACAATCCACCTAAATATTCCTTGTTGAAATTGGTGATACTAGGTTATTGAGTTTATAGATTTGCCTTTTGACTCATTTATATTCTACATGATTTGACAAATCTTTATGATCCTACTGTATCTGTTAATCTTGTTATTCATACTTATACGTAGAAAGACCACATGTTCTAAGGCAGAGCCCAATATTCTTGGTAGTAGTTTTTCTGGGTTACACAATTACTCCTATGCAGATTTTCTCAAGCTTCCCTGCAAGGCAGTGAGGTTTCCTTTATGGGCAGATAATACAGTCTAGAACTAGGTGGAAGAAGAAAAATGCTAAGTAATCAAGATATATTATCCCAGACTTGCTTGTGGAGCATAACAAAACATATTCCCCTCTTCTATTCAGATACTTATGAATGGAGAACCTGATTAGACCAAGTGAAGAGGTACAATGAAAGGAATTCATTGTGGCTTTTGGCTTAATTGGGTAGATCAAACAAAAGGCAATAAAAAAAGGAAAGAAAGAAAACAGACAAGAAGAATTAGGTGAATAATTTCTGAATTTTCCTTTCAAACAAAATTATATATATTTTAATAAACTGTCATAAACATTTACATAATAACCAAGTGTTTTCAAATGTCATTAAAATATATATATATCAGTCAGTCATCTCATTACCATAGTGGATAATCAGATTTGGAGTCTTGAGTTTGTGAGGATTAAGCTGGAAAATTTAAACCATATAATAATTCTGTCAAACAAAATCCCCCTGGCATAGCAGTAAATATATGTCTAATAATTGTAAAGCAAATTATATATTACAATTAAGTATTGCACGTTATACATATATCAATTATAATAATAAATATGTTTTTATGTATCTTTATTAAAATTTTATTTTGATCTTCCATATAGGGTGATTTCAAAAATGTAAAGTCTCATGTAGTCACCAATAGTCAAGTCATGCAACTGGATTGGTGAAAGACAGCACACTTAAAATACAGAACATAGTTACCCTTGGTTTAAGAAACTTTCTAAATTTTAGCATAATGTTACCATTTGTGGAGGGAAGGGGGGAGAATAAAATTATTGAGATATCCAGATGTTATTTAAATGAAATCTGTAGTAAGAGTGACTCAGTTCATTGCAATTGCAAATTTATATAGAAGTACTGGTTTAAAAATAAATGTAAACTTATATATGCTTACTAAACATATGAGAAGGAGTTTGTAATCTCTCTATATAAAAAAATACCAAATAATTTCTCATATAGACCACAAACTCAGTAAACTGTAATCTATAGGTTATTTTAAGGTCAAGTATGGAATATACAAATAGAGTCAAGATATGAGTCAATGGCATTAGTAACCAAAATAACTTATGCCTGGATTTTTTATTTTGTTATACCTTATTTGTTATACCTTGTTCCATTAGTAAACCTCTTAGGTATGATTGTCACTTTTTTTTTTTTTTTGCTTTTAGAATTTTATATAAAATGTTTAAACACAAAATTGGAAATATTTTGGAAATGACAAAAGGATGAGAAGAACAATTTATTGGTCATTAATATAGGAAAATATCGTAATTAATTATGTAATAGATTTGATTTTCCTGTAAGTTCTGCTTTAAGTGCAGCCAACTTATTTTGGTCAGTTTTGTTTTCATTAAATTCAAAATATTTTATAATTTTCCTTGTGATTTCTTCTTTCTTCTCAAGTTATACGATATCTGTGCTTTAATTTTCAAATATTTGGGGGGTTTTCCAAATGCCTTTCTTGCATTGTATTTTTATATAATTACTTTTTGTTGATTCTTTGTGTTTAGTGAGATTTGTCATAGGACCAAGTAAATGATCTATTCCGGTAAAAGTTGCATGAGCTCTTGTAAAGAATGTATGTCTGTCATTGTTGAGTGCAGCGTTCAATGAATGCCAGCCCAGTTGGGTGATGCTTCTGTGCATTTCATGCCTACTTGTTCTACAGGTAGTTGAGATGGCAGTGCAGATAAATCCAACTACAAGTTTTGATTGGCTTGTTTTTCCTTTCCTGTCTGTCAGCTTTGCTGAACCTGCAATTTTAGGACCATAATCTTTTCTTGAAAAGTTACCCCTTTATTATTATAACATATCTCCATTTATCCTTGGTTTGTTTCTCATTTTGAAGTGTACTTTGCTTGATAATAATGAAGGCATGTGAGCTATTTTATTATTTGTGCCTCCATGGTATATCTGTTTCCATCCATTTAGGTTTAACCTATTTGTCTTTGTATTAGTAGGGTGCTTATAGACAAGATAGAGGGCTTCCTGCTCTTTTATCCTTTCTGATTAACTCTAGTTTTTAATTGGAGTGCTTGACTATTTTACATTGAATGTAGCTGTTGATATGCTCAGACTAAAATCTGCCATCTTGATATTTATTTTGTATTTTGTTCACATTATTTGACCACTTTTTAGATAAATTGAATAAAATTATAATTCCATTTAATTTTCACCTTGACTTATTAGCCTTATTATTCTTTTAGCTTTATTGTTAATGGTTTCTTTATAGTGTGCAATATGCATGTAAACTTTCTCCATCTGTCAATATTATGTTGCTTCACACATGGTCTAAAATTCTTGCAAAAGTATATTTGTATTACACCTCATCCTTTGTGCTATTGTTGTCATACATTTTTTTCTATACATATTATCAGCTGCTCAATATATCATTATTTTTTCTTTAAACATTCAATTATATTAAGTTTATAAAATTAGAAAAAGTATTTTATATATGCTTTCACATATACCACTTAGTAGTTTGTAGCTAGAGGTTCCAAAGTCTCTCAACCTTTGTTATTTTTAATTTTTTAATGTTTTTATTTTGCCTTCATTTTTGAAAAATGTTCTAATGGATATTGAGTTATATATTTACCTTTCACCCAAGTACTTAAAATTCCTAATCTAATGTGTTCTGCTTAGCATTATTTCTGATTAGAATCTACTGTAATTTTACCACTGTTATTCTGCAAATAAATTCTTTGCGGGTGTGGGGGTACCTTGGTGTATCTTTTCTGGAGGTTAGCCTAAATGATATTTGTCAAGATTGTTCATTCTCTATATTTTTAGTTTTATCACACTTATAATATTTTTGCTATTATATCTTCAACTACATTTCCCCCACCCTTTTTTGTGTTATAGATTACCTATTTTACATTGCTGGATACATTCTGACATGTAGGTGAGTTTCTTTCTCTTTTTAAATTTGTTTTTCTCTCTGTGTTTCAGCTTAAATAGTTTCTAGTACTGTCTTCAAATTTACTTATCTTTTCTCAGGGTATAATCTGTTGCTAATTTAATCTAGTGATTATTTTAATTTAAAATATTTAAATTTCCAGATGTAACGTTTTTATTTTATATATTCTATTTCCCCCTCATATTCATTTTTTAAATAAATACTTTAACACATTTAAAAGATTACTTTAAATACCTTAATGCAAAGTCTATATTCCCTGTCATTTATGGGTGACTAATTGTTCTTCAATTCTTGGGCTGGATATTCCAGCTTCTTAGCATGTTTGGTCAATTTTCATTGGATGTTGGGCAATGTGTTATTAAATTATTAAATTATTGAATTTTATTGCCTTCTTTTGGATTTGGTCTGACAGGCAGTTCAGTAACTTGAAAATTAGTCCTTTTTTAAACTTGCCTTTAAATTTATTAGATCAGTGTGGAGCAGTCATTAATTCAGAGTTAGTTTAGCCTGAATACTAGGGCATAGTCATTCCATGTTCTCTACTGAATATCTTAGATTTTCAGGGAAATAGTCTTCATTCTGGTCCATCAGGCTAACATGTCTTCTTTTCAGTTTATATGTTGAGAAAATTTTCAGCTTAGCTGGTAGCTTTTCTTTGACAGACTTACAGAATTTCATCCAACATATGTTTGTCTTAGAATTAAGCAAGAGACTTAGGGAAAATTTTACGGTGATTCTTGGCTTTTTTGGTGTTGTTCATTCCTCCACTGGGAATTGTAGATGTTTAAGCTTCACTGAATTTTGATTGCTGTCCTCGACTCAGTGATATAGCACTGCTCTCTGTGAAATGCCTCTCCATGAAATTTGATTCATATATTTTTCCATGTGGAGGCTGGGAAGTAAGTGAGTCTCATCTTTTCTCTTTCCTTTTGGTCAGTGACCACAGCTGTGTACTGAATGGTATCCAATGTCTTGAAGCAGTTGTTTCATATATATCACCATTTTTTGTTTGTTTTTGTTTTTTTTTTTCATTGGAAGAGTTGGTGCAGTCTCAGTTACTCTATCATGGCCGGTGACAGAATTTTCCACACTTTATTCCTCACTGTGCTAATATCTTATATGATCTGTTTCTGCTCCTTCCAAATCAGCCAAAGAGTGTGGAATAACACAAGCCACAAAGGCTGCGAATGGTTGAAACTAAGGTGAACAAAACTTTTGGTGAAGGTTCACATTGCATGGTTTCCTGTCACTAACTTTCAAAGCACATTTACTATAAATATAAATTATAAAATAGTAATTGGTGAACCTTTTAAAAAAAATGTAGTTTGAAAATAAAATTATTTTGTTAATAGAGATTACAGTATACCTTCTTGACATTTAAGGACTTAAAGTAAATTGATACTTTGGTCTATTTGCAAAATATATGATATCTCAGAATATCTTTAAATCAATTTATTTTCCTCTCAACCTATTTGCTATTGCTGTTGTGTTAGATGCATTCAAACTTAGTAATATTGCACTGTTTTATACAAATACTACCCACTTATCTTTATCCCATATTAATTAATTAATATGTTTATTTATTTCTTCATGTGGTCATAAACTTTCAGCAGGGAAAGTAATTTTTCAATCATTGCAAAAGCCGTTCTAGTACAACTTACTAGTATTTATAGACCAGCTAACTGTAAGCTAAAAATGTAAAACTTGAAGTAATTAGCAGGATTATATCCCCCTTGGCGAGCCTTGTAATCCACTCATCCCCTGCCTACTCCAGTTGCTATTTCTGATGGTGTTTAAAGTTTTTTTTTCAGGTTCTCATCCATTTCATACCAAGGATATGAATATTATACCCAGAAAAATTTACCCCTAGATTCTGGGCTCCCCTTTCTGCTATTCCTTTTTTCTTCTGGATCTGGCTTCGTATTTCTTTTCTGCCCTGTGATCCCTTTGATGTTTACAAATGTACAATCCTAACCCTAACCTAACTTTAACCCTAACCCTAACCCTAACCTAACCGTAACCCTAAACCTAACCCTAAATATATAATTTATATATATATAAAATCCCATATGTGTGTGTGCATATATATATATACACACATACACGCACATGCACACCCACAAGGTATGTACAAGCTGGCATCTAATTAGTATTGGAAATGGCATCTAATTTGAATTGGAAATGATCCAGTATCCATTGTTTAGATTAGCGGTTGTTGCATAATGAAGAACTGAAAAACTGAATGCCTTGAAAAAAAGTTATTTTATCTCAAAATTGTGTGGGTCAGGACTTTGGTTTGGGGTCAGCTGGGCAACTCTCCTGCTGCGTGTGCGGTCTCCTGAGGTCTCTGTCATAGTCAGCCAGTGGCTGGGTTGGGTTGGGGGGTTAAGACAGTTACTTTTACATGACCCCTTGGTGGAATCTGCAAGTCTCAGTCCGATTGGGACCATTGACCTGAATACCCACATGTAACTTTACATCATGGTGGTCGCAGGGTGGTCAAGTGTCTTACATGGCAACTCAGGACTTTTAGCAAGTGTGTCTCAATGGACAGGAAGAGAATGCTGCCCGTCTCTTCATATCTAAGCCTTAAGACTGGCTCAGCTTCACCTGCTTGTATTCTATTAGTCAAAAAAGCAAGAGTCCACACATACTCAAGAGCGGAATGCTGACCCCACCTCTCCATGAGAGTAACGTTAAAAGAATATGTAGTCATCTCTTACCTCTTGTGCCCATTAGCAGTGGGACATAACAATAAGTAGAATAACAGCAATAAAAATAAGTGATAGGAAGAAATAGCCTGAAAGAGCTATAATTCTTTTAATATAAAATTCAAAAGCAGACAGAATTGCTCTATGATAAATGATAAATGAAGCCAGTTACCACTAGGAAGGGCTTTAGTCATTGGGAGGAGGTAGAACCAGTACTGCTTTTACTAATGTTCTATTTCTACCTGTGGGTGAAGTGCAGATGAATGTGTTTATTAATCGAGCTGCATACTTTTGACATGTACTTTTATGTATGGATGATATATTTGATTAAAACATCTTATTTAAAATATACAAAGCAAAAAATAGGCCACGTGACAGGGAGAAATAGACAAATCCCACAATCATATAGGCAAATTTGAATACAATTGTTTGAGTAATGGATTGAACAATCACACACACCCTAAATCAGTAGAGATGTAGATTTGAGCATCATGATTAACAAAATTGACATATCTGTTTATTGATGTATGTATACATATATAAATATATTTTAACAAATGCTTAGCTCAGAGTATGATTTCTGAGCAGATTAGGACCAAGCCTGAAAATAATAATCTAATAGATTAACAACTCAAAACTGCCTTTTTTTTTTTTTTTTGCTAATTAAGAGATACTTTTGTAATGTTTGAATTGATTAACTAGTTTTCTAGTTGTAAGGGAATAGCCATACTTAAATTTGGTAGATCAAATATATGCATATATACCTATAGATAGATAATAATTTTTCCAATAACCTTTCTTTTTATATATGTACCCAGCATTGATATCTCTGTGAACTATCTGATTGATGGAGTATACTTATCACAAGATTTTATAACTCTTCTGTTATAATCTCTAAATCACTAATTAATATAAAAGTCTAGAATCACAGTAGTTAGAATTATTTGACAAATTAGAAAGCTGGAAATAGTGTTCTAAATATACCCAAATCTCATATCTGGCTACATGGGGACTGTCTTTTTGCAATGGAAAGATAGATAGATGATAGATAGATAGTAAATAGATAGATGGATAGATAGATACAGATAGATAAAGAGGAAAAATAAGCATGCATCTGTATACAAATAAATATGTAAAGAAGGGTGTTGGCAGATGCTGGGATATTGGGCAGTGGAGCTAATTGTACTCTAAGGAAATGCCATTGGCATCTCTTGTCTCAGCCTGGAACTCAGAATTAGAAAGCCGCAGGCGCAATTGTGCCCAGCTTCTTGGCATCCAGTACAGACACATTTCTGAGCCAGGGTGGCGCTAGATCTTATGCTGCTCTCCTGTTTTATGTGAGGAAAAGAGAGTAGCCTTGTTCAGTGAGATGGCTTGATAACAGATTGTCTGATAATTGCTGGGAAATACCAGCATTGGGAAAGCTTGAGGGCAAAGGCAAGCAGCTCCAAAGCTCCTGATGTGGAAAAACTTTGAGAAGCTCATATCAAACTTAGCCCTTCATGCTGGGGTGAAGGCATACCCCCAGTTTTTGCCAGACTCTGTATGAATAATCTTCACTCCCTTACCTCATGTGGACAATGTGGGGACTACAGGGAATATTTTTCATTATTTTGGATGCCCATCATCAAAACCCCTTCTTGCTTTGGGAGAATATTCCTTCACAGGTATCTTGCACTCACTCGCCATGTTTCCTTCCCGTCTATGTCATGGTCATGTGAACTAAAGTAGCCCATCAAAGGCATTGCTTTGTCTGTGATTGGTGCTGGAAGCAGGGAAGGAGAGAATCCTGATTGGTGGACTCTGACGGAAGATCAAATTTCATGCACAGCCTTGCAGGAATGATAGAGAGAAAACTGAGCAATGATGCCAGGAAGGGAATGTGGCGGGCTCGCCCCTGGTGGCACCAGCAGTGGTGAACCCTGGGGGTCTATTCGATCACATGATTTGGGGCATTGTTTCTGGCTATTTTGCTTATGGCTCAGACTGATCAGTTTTCCTTGTGGTTTTTCAAGTGCTTTCCTTTCTCCTCAAAACAGACAAAACCATCTGTATTGCTTACAACAATGAATGATGGCTTATCTTTCAGAAATCATTCAATTCTTGAGAAATAGCCCATCCTTTCTCCTAAATTATGCACTTTCCCCTAAAAGAATGAGCTCTCTACATTTCTTATACACTCCCTTTATGTATTCTTTGGAGTATTTTTTTTAGATTACCCTAGTCCCTACTAAGTTTTTCTGTATTTTGGAAATGGGAATCTCTGTATTCTTGATTTATATGGAGAATAAAACTAGAATTTCAAAGACATGCAACATGCTCTTATTGAAAATAGAAGAACTCCATACAGAGTAGATAACATATAAAAATTCTGAGATCACAAGTCTACAGATTCCAAGTTCCCACTTTATAATACCAACCTTTTTATTTTGATGATAATAACATGGTTATGGGTAAAATCCTACATATATTTCAATGTTCAGTTTATTTCCAAAATAATCCAAGAAGGACACCTAGAGCACATCAATCCCTTGGGAATAAACTATCTATAATTAGCCATACAAACAATTTGGCATATAGTCTGGTGGTTTTATTCTGTCCTAGACAAATGAAGTCATAGGACAGAATGATGCTGGATTTTATGGGTAGTGTGTGCATGTGTGTGTGTTTGTGCATGTGTGTGTAAAAGGATACCAACCATTGGTATGTTTCATATTAGCATTCCTTCCATGAGAGAAAATGTCAACTTCTGAACCTAATTAGCAAATGGGTATTACTTTTTCACACTTTTATTAAAGCAAAGACAGCCTAGTTTAAAAAAATTCAACTTATTATAGAAATGTATAAATTGCTGTGAAGTGAGCTGCTGGCCACGGCCTGCCAGAGGAAATATGTTGTACAAATTGCAGATGAAAATTAATGCTTACGCATTAAAATCAAATCATTTTGCACCTCACTGGGAAAATGCTTAGACTTTTAACATTATTTCAAAGGCATAAAAAGCAAATATGCTCAACAAAGAGCTGAAAAATCCCCAACTATCATTTCCTTATTGTGTATTTTTGTACCTGAATTAGAGTCCTAAAATCTTCAAATCTCTCCTGTGGTGTGGTGTATCTTTTGAGGATTTCATGACACTTTTCATAGAACTCCCCAGTGCCCAACTCTCTTTTTATAGTTATTTTAAGGAGACGCTTTGCAGAAAACCAAAGAGCAGAAGTTAAGGTAGAGGCAAATCAGCAACAGAATTTATCTTGGCTGTCTGTCTCAACAAGTACCACCCAGGGGTCTGGTTAGTGAGCAGGGAGGACACATATCTTAACCGAGTGCAGTCTCACAATTCTTGCTTCCCATGCACTGCATTAGCTCTGTGTCTCAGAGGCAGGCCAGCAAGGACTGCATTCAATCACCAAGCTCCCAACGCAGGCTCCACCTCCTTCATCAGGAGACGACTGGACCACTACATTGGAACACGGACACAGCTATGGGGAGTGCTCATGGGACAGTAGCCAAGGCCTCCGTCTGGGTGGGTATCGTTTTACAATTATATCTAAAAAATGATTTGGGAATGTGAACGATACTGCACAACATAAAAAAGGTGGTAGTTGCCTCAGGGCTCAAAAAAGAATGCATCTCTGAAAATAATTTAAGCCAATGCATCATTTAAAAACAGAATTCAACGAATCATAGAACAAAGTTATTCTAAAATAATATAAAATTCATATAAAATTCACTGACGCATAAGAACAAGTTTTGTGAAAGTGTCACAGGGGCCACAAAAAGAAAACTGTAAAGCACCATTGAGGGAAAGTAAAAGAAGGTATATACCGTGATCATGGATTGGAAAAATTTATACTGTTAAGATATCAATTATTCAATATTGATTCCTATATATTCAATTCAATCCCCAAATAAAACCTGTTTAGGTTATTGTGCAAGCATGTGCCTGTTTATAAGGGAGTCAGAGTGGAGCTAAACTGAAAATTCTACGTGGGACTGCAGTGGCTAAAGTTAGTCAATACTACTTTGAATAAATAATACACTAATGATAACTAGAGGTACCGTAAAAGTATCATAAATAAGCAATGCAATTCTGGTGACAGTCTAGGCAAATAGGCCAATGGAATAGAATGCTACAGAAAGAGGACAAATACATATATGAATACATAATACATGGAAAAAGTGCTACTGCTGAGTAGAGTGGGAATTAAATTATTTTCAGTAAATAGTAATGGGTCAATTGGATTTCCATAGTGAAAACAATGAAGCCTGACATGTAAAAGTAAGTCCAAGATGTATTTTATATACGAATGAGAAAGGTGAAAAAACCATTATTTTAGAAATAATATAGGAGAATATCTTCATGACCTTGATCTAGGAGAATATTTCTTAAATAGGACTCAAAAACATATTAAAATATAAATAATGAGACTACATTAAAGCTTAAAGATGATTGCCATTAAACAACATAACCATCAAGAGACTGAAAATGCATGCCCAGAATGGGAGAGTCTTTACAACCCATATAAAGAACAAATAATTCATACACAGAATATATAAAACTTTGTTCTACACATCAGAAAGAAAAGTACAGACATCTCAATAAAAATATGGGCAAGAAACTAAAAGAGGCATTTTATACAAAAAGCATGTCCAAATGCCAAAAATAGATGAAAAACGCTTACATCATTATTATTCAGGAAGTGCAATTAAAACCCCAATATTTGCCAGCAGGGCGAAAAATAAAAATAGTAATATATGAAGTATTATTGAGTGTCTAGAACAAACACAACTTTCTTTTTTCAATGAACTTCTGCTGAGTGTGTAAATCAGCACACCTGCTTGAAGACTATTTGGCATTGCATACAAAAATTAAAAATATGACCTAGGTTGATTGATTCAGCAATCAATGCATGCAATGAGCACATACAAAATAGACATACAAAATAGAGCTTATATTAGCTTTATCAAAAGCCAAAAACTGTGAATAATCTGAAGGTAAATTTGCATAGGAATGGATAAATCAGCTGGGGTATTTTTGTCCAATAAGATTCTATACAGCTATGAAAAATATGAAAAAAAAAAAAATCACTGGCACACACACAAAAATTTGGATAAATATAATGCTTTCTTCAGCAAAGAAGCCAGGCACAAAATAATAGTGTTTTTAACACTAAACAAAACATATATATCAAGATGGTGGTTCCTTTTTAACAGGAAATAGTGAAGGACAGGCTTGTGGGCAGCATCTCCACTGCTGCAAATGGCAAATGTTCTGTTTCTTACCTGGGCGGCATGGTTACGACTTTATGTTAATTTATCAGATGCACATATTTTTATTTGTGTTCTTGTCTGCTTGTGGGTTATACTTTAATAGCAAAGTTAATCTGTTAACTTCTTGATACTTGAGATATGTATGATGCAGTGTAAAAAAAGATATAGATAGATACAAGTTTGTTTTTACTGCCCTTTAAAAATTCAAGGAAGTTTCCTTCTATACCTAGTTTGCAGAGAGTTTTTAACAATAATGGATTGAAATTTTCCAAATGCTTTGTCTGGATTTATTGAGATGATGATATGGTTTTTCCTCATTTACTTCTTAATATGGTGAACCATGCTGATTTTCAAATTCAAAGTACCTCTAAATTTCTAGATAAACTTCATTTGCTTGGGATGAATTGCCTTTTCACTTTTGCTGGGTTCAGCTTGCTATTATTTTGTTGAACTTTTTACATTAATGTTTATGAAGGATAGGGGTCTCTATTTTTCTTATTTGCAATGTCTTTGACTTTGTTATTAGGATAATGGTGACCTTTAAAATGTGTTAGGAAGTGTTCTTTACTCTTTCGTTTTCTATAAGAGATTGTTTAGAATTAGCATTATTTCTTCCACAAATTTCTTCTAGAATTTGCTCTTTAGCCCTGGGGTTATTTTTGTTGGAACATTTTTAACTCCAGACTGAAATTTTCAGACAAAAGATGAATCAAGTTTTCTATTTCTTCTTGAATGAGCTTTGTCCTCCCTCCCTCCCTCCCCCCTCCTTCCTTCCTTCCTTCCTTCCTTCCTTCCTTCCTTCCTTCCTTCCTTCCTTCCTTCCTTCCTTCCTTCCTTCCTTCCTTCCTCCCTCCCTCCCTCCCTCCTTCCTTTCTTCCTTCCTTCCTTCCTTCCCTCCCCCCTTCCTCCCTCCCTCCTTCCCTCCTTCCTTCCTTCTTTACCTCCTTCCATTTCATATGAGGAATCAAAGTTATAGGCACAAAGCTGTACATGGTTTTTCTCATCAATTTCATCGATTTTTAAAATTTTGTCTTTATTTTCTTCTGGTGTCTGTTTGTTTTAGGTTTAATTTGCTCTTCTTTTTTTCCTAGATTTTTAAATTGATTATTGACATCATTAATTTAAAATATTTCTTCTTTTTTGATTTAAACGTTTATTGGTATCATTTTCCCCCTGGACATTGTTCTTAGTTATACTCAATGTATTTTGGAATGTCATATTTTAATGTTATTTTTTAAATTTGAATTTCCCTTGTGACTTCATCTTTGAGCCATGGATTTCTTAGAACTGGGCTCTTCCATTTTCACATGTGAGAATATTCCTGACATATTTCTGATAATGCTTAGGTCTAAATTTTGTTATTGTCAATGAATATACTTTGCATAATTTAAATTCCTTTAAATTTGTTTTCCTTTGAGGCCCAGAATACAATCTATCTTGGATCTATATCTGCATTTACTGTGTGGAATGCTCTATAAAGGTCCCTTCCTAAATTGCTCAGGACTTTATTCTCGCTATTATTTTTTCACTTTTGTTCTATTTTTTCCATCTTTTATGGAGATAGGAGTTGTGAAATATTACATCTAATTCTGGATTTTTCTTTGTGCTGTAAGTTCTGCAAATGCTTGCTTCATACATGTTGAAGTACAGTTATTAGGGGCATGAACCAATCATTTTCATCTTGTAATGTTTGATTTGGATGAATTTGGGTAAACTATTTCATGGTTTATTTTCCTTTGTGTCACTTCAAAAAAAATTTTTTTTTAAATTAATTTATTTATACATTTCTCCCGCCTCCGCCTTGTTGTTTTGGCTTGCTGTCTGGTCTCTGTGTGTTCTTCTATGCTTGCCTTCTCTTTAGGCGGCACTGAGAACCCATCCTGGGACCTTCCAGAGCGGGAGAAAGGTGCTCAATCTCTTGCACCACCTCAGCTCCCTGGGCTGCTGCGTCTCTTAGTGTCTCTCCTCTGTGTCTCTTTTTGTTGCATCATATTGCTGCACCAGCTCTCTGTGCGGGTCAGCTTGCCTTTCACCAGGAGGTCCCGGGAATCGAATCCTGGACCTCCTATATAGTAGATGGGAGCCCAATCGCTTCAGCCACGTCCATTTCCCCCACTTCAGTTTTATTGTGGTTCTTTTGTTCACCCTTCCCTAACTCCTTTTTGGTTATTTGGCTATTTTTAGTGTTCTGTTTAATTTCAATTATCTATTGGTATATTGTTTTTAAAAATGGTCTCTCAGTTCTTCTACACATAACTAATCTTTCTCATTCTACTTAGAGTTAATATCTTAACACTTAAAATGCAAAATTCTTACTAATATTATAGCTATATATAGGTCTCTTTGCCCTCCTTATGTTATGAATTTATCTTCATATATGGAAAACTCCTCCAGACAATATTGCACTTGTTCTCTTTAAAAGGTATAGACATTTTAATAAACTCATCTTTTCTATTTATCCAGATGTTTATGAATTTTGTTGTTCTCCTCCAGTCTTTCTCTTCAGCCCTAACCACAGTCTCAATTTTTTTTTTTTAGGTAAGTTCTGCTGACAATTAATTCCTTTAGTATTCTTTCATCTGAGATTTATTTTTGCTTTCCTTCCTGAATGTTTTATATATATTGGACTTTGAGATACTGTTCTTTGCTTTCAGGACTTCAAAAGAGTTGATCCAGGAACTTCTAGCCTCCAAAGTTTTTAATGAGAAATCCAAAAATCATCCAAATATTGTTTTTCTGTTGCAGTTTCTAAGTTTTCTTTCTCTTTGGTATCCCAAGTTTGATAGTAATATATATTAGTGCAGTTTTCCTTAAGTTTATCCTGTTCAGATTTCTTTGAACATTCAGATTCTTCAATATATATTTTTCACCAAATATAGAAATTTTATAATTTTTTATTATTGTTTTCTAAACAAATATCTTTTTTCTATAGGATTCAATGACACGGGTACTTGAGGCTCAGCTTATTTTTTAAATCTTTTATTCTCTGTTGCTCAGATTGGATAACTTTTGTTTATATTTCTTTAAGTTCACTGCCTTTTCCTCTTTCCTCTTCATTTTGCTATCGGGATAATCAGTGAATTTTGTTTCACACATTGTATTTTTCATTTGTAAAACTTTTATTTGTTTCTCCAAATAATTTATATTTCTCTTTTGAGTACTTCTACATTTTCATTTATTTCAAGAGGGTTTTTCATTAGCTATAATTACTGTTTAAAGTATTTTTCTAATAATTTTAACATATTAATCACCTCAGGGTCAGCGCCCTTTGATTGTCTATTTTCTTTAAGTTGTTCATAATTTCCTGATTGTTTATATCAAACAATTTTGGATTATGTACTGTGCATCCTGAATACAACATGTTGGTAAATTTTTGTCCTCTTACAGTCTTCTTCAGAAGGTGTTTTTCTCTCCTTCTAAGGGTACTGGTTCCATTGTCAGTTAAGCCTTCATAGCGCTTGTTCTGATGACTTGGGTCTTCCCTGCATGTGGACTGCAGAGGGAGCCCTCTACTTCCAGGGCAATTATTTACAATGTACTTCAGTTTGCAACACCTTTGTTATGTTATTTTATGTCTATTTTGTTCATAGGCAGCTCAGGATGTGCCTGGGGCATGTGCAGGTTTTTAAATTTTTTAGGGCATCTTCTTCCTTGGTATTCTTCTCTCTGATACTTTCTTCATATTATCCTGGTCACACATATCTCTTTTATTGGTCTTCTAGTGAGAAAGTTGGCATATGTCTTGGAATTTTATCTGCCTATGTTCTATGACTGGGGTCACATTTGAGTCAGGGTCAGAGATAAAAAATAAGAAAACAAAACAAAAACATAAAACATTTTTTTTCCATTGCTCTCGAGCTTACAGGAGTCCATTTACCTCTGGCCAGAAATTTCAGCATTTTGTTACCTTGCACTGCTTGTCACAGCTCCATTGCTGGGAGAAGAAGTAGGAAACATGTACACACACACATGTGTACACACACACAAAAACATCTCAGACATAAACTTCTTCAAGCTTTTAACTCTTCTCCACTTACTGCCAACTGCGATTTCGTTTCCTGAAATTTCAGCAGTTGCATTTTATATGTTATCAAGGAATTGTAGTTGAAATCACTTGGAGAATATTTGATTTACCTCATACTAGCTGGCACCAGATGTCTTGGTTCCATTTTATGACCATTTTGTCCATAAATTTTATGGTCTGAGAATTTGATCTGTGTGATAAGGCTTCAATGATATCTGCTTTGATTGAGAGTAATTAGAGGCAATTTTATATTCCCAAAGAGAGTGCATTCTCTATTTCCTGGGTGTGGGACTCTACATGAGCCCCTTTGGTAATACTTCAAACTATGTTTTTCAAGTATTTATCTTTGTTGAATTTTAAAATTTTATATGTAAATTCCTGAGAGATACTTTTACAGTCTTCCACTTTTTTTTACTTTATTTTAGTCTCTGACTAATTTGTCAGATTTTGCTTCATATATTGTAAATATGTACACTTACATAAATAATTGAAATGAAATTAGAGAAACATTAATACATGAATGAATGCAAAAAATGAAATTGTATCAAGATGTGTATTTATAATATCAACATTTTTTAAAGATGTTGGTTATTTTCCTTTGACTTTAACAATTGGGATAAATGCTGTGTATTGCATTTTAGTACATATATTTATACATAGCCTTTAGCTTTTCTAATTTTTCATCTACACTCAGAATTAGAGTATAATGCTGAGGAAGTACAGTGTGTTTCATTTTGCCTCTAATCAGTATATACTGTACAAACTTAATAAACTATTAATATTGCATCTTTTTTTTTACTTGGCTCTTACTGAACTTTGTGTTATCTTAAATATATAGTTTCAAGACTTATAATATGCATATATGATATCCATTAACATCCCTATATTAGAAAGGGGACATTGTGCCTCTGTAAGGTGAAGTAACTTCCCGGATACGGAACTCAGCATTAAAGTCTGTATAGCTGAAGATCCTGCTCTCTCTCCATTCATCTTTGATGCCTTTTATGTATGTTATATGTTCAGTAAAGTCACTTCCTTTAAATTGAATTTAAACCATGAAGTAGTGTTTTGTTGAACAATAGATACGATATACAATGCCCTTCCTACTTTTGGTCATGATTCAGATCATTGACAAAAAGAAATTTTTCATTGTGCTAGAAGCTTAAAATAAAGAAAATGGTACTCTCCATGTTAACCAGAAACTGCAGAAAGTCAAAGTGGATTGCACATGATAGAGAAAGCAAGTACTAAATGAATTGAATATAATTTACCCTTTATGTTCCCTTGTGATATAGCTTTTAAAGAAATATTTTTCCTAAAGAAATCCTATGACCCAAGTCTATATTATATATGCCTAAGAGCAGTTTCGATGAATAAATCAGCATAAACTAATCATTGCTCATTCATGTCACATTTTGGTGTAAAAGTCCACTCTAAATTATAAGCATTCCCTAAGAAATGCATCTTTCAAATTCATGTGCCGAGTCTTGCTAGAAATAAAGTTTCCTTAATAATGATTAGGTGGTTGCTAGTCATTACATGCTGTTCTCTGAATGTATGAATGAAAGTTGTCCATAAGGCATACATGGGATGATGGGAAAGGTGACAACAGAATATGAACACCAAGTCAATAACCTTCAAAGATGGCCTTCCTTCTTTTCTCAATTCTCGAGACCTTAACAGGACTTACATCCTTCATCTCTCTTTGTCCTTGGTTCAAAGTTGCAATGTACCATACTGTGTAGAACAATTACATAATGCAATAAAAAAGACATTTTTCTTTCATGCTTTATCCAAACTACCTGATGTTTCTACGGTCAATATATTTCCTTTGTCATGTTTTCATGTTGTTTTGGAAGGCATTGGTAGTATTTCTAAAGGGATATATTTGTGGCTACTTTCATTGTGATCCAAATACAATTTTTGGACCTAATGATTTTTGAAAACAATTTGTCCAAGCTGCTCAAAATCACTATTCCAGAGAGCAGTGAGCTTTCACAAGATACTGTACCCTCGTGCATTGGCTTGAAAATTACAGATCTGGCTTAAGTTCTAAATTGTTATTAAACGTAGCTTCAAATCACAGTATTATTTTCCTTCATCAATACATCATAATGCAAAATACATTGCAACTGATATCAATTAAGACTCTGAGACTTTTTATCCATGTGGTTATTGCCATGTCTCTCCCCTTCTGAAATTTACCAGTATTTTTTGGAATTAATCAAAACGTGTTATATTATTACTAATAAAGTTCATCTAATCAGACTTGGCACATGATTCCGATTTATTACTCTCTTGATAATGAGATGATTTGCCTGTCCATTCCATTTAGAGTAAAAGTCAACATCGTTACACAGGTCTCTATTATCCTTTATAATCGAACTCCCATTTAACCCCCAAAACTCCTCTTCTCTGTCTCCACCTTTGAGAGTCCCTATAGCACTGGTCTCCCTGCTGTTTCTTGACCCTACCAGTATGCTGTCACCTTAGAAGTCTAGCTAATTCCTTGGCCTTGAATGAGCTTCCTCCATATATACCTTGACTGGCTTCTTCACTTTCCTCAACTCTTCACTCAACTCTCACATTCTCAACGAGACCTACAATGTGTAAGGTATTCAAGATTTCAAGTTGCCTCCCCAATGGCAACACTTCCAAAACTCCTTACCCTGTTTTGTGCATATTTAACGAATAATTGCCAATTTTAGAAATTTCAAAGTGTCTATATCACCCTTTGTCTCAATTTCACCAGTTTCTTTCTTCATTATGCATCCTCTTAAAAAAATGAAGTCTGTGTTCCACCAGGTCCATTTTTAACTTCCTTTATGTTCCTTGGTTCATGGACTGTCTTTTATTTGTTATTTTTTCCTTCCTTGTCACTTAAAATAAAACACGTTAACAAATATCATCAATTATATATCACCTTTCCCATTGAATGGAATATTTTATTTCTAACAAGTTATACTTGCT
>JAKSZT010053798.1:10227455-10491345 GCA_026826555.1 Tolypeutes matacus
CTTTCCCATTGAATGGAATATTTTATTTCTAACAAGTTATACTTGCTCACCTCCCTCCTCCCTTTTTTTTCTTTCTGTCACACAATTCTCTTTTTATCTCAGGCTACTTAGCTCTTCCTTTGTCGCTCTTATTTCCTGGATTCTCCTTCTGCCTATAACTTTCACACTAAAGGTTTATGGATTTCTATACTATGCCTTTCACTAAAAATTTCATGTCAATTTCAAACTCCTCAGGACAAGAAAATAATGGCCATATGCTCCAAGAGATCCTTAAGACATTTCAAATTCAACTTGTCAAGGGACGTTGGTATTATTTTCCCTGACAACCTTTCTTCTATTCTTGGATTTTTAAATAATAGTTTACTCAGGTTTAGGATGGCAAGTATTTAGGCAAATCTTGAGATTTCTGGAGAGCCAATGGTCAGATGTGCCAAAGATCTTACAGGAAGGAAGAACCCATTTAAGTAATAATCATCAAGCAAAATGTTTGAAGGCCTAATATACAAGGACACTGGTCCGGATTTTGAGAGGAGGGTTGATTTAGTTCAAAGTATAGTGTTGTCACTCATCTAATTCCAGAGACAGCTCCCTATATAAGCTTATATAGTAAGGTCTAGGGGACGGAAACTACAAAAACGGTACTTAGTACAATTAGAAATCACTGACCACTAAAGGATCAAATCATCATCAGATGTTTTTCCACCAATGGGGTCTATGATAGAATCCATTTGCAGATATGGTGAAAACAGCAAACCAGAAACCAGCAATTATAAATGTTGATAGCATGTCTCCTATGCCCTAAGCATTATTCTAAGGCACTTTCCTCTTTTCTCTTGTTTAATTCTCATACTTTTAAGAGATGTTAACTGTCTCTAAACCTCTTATCACAAGCTGAAGCTTGGAGGGCTAAGTAATATTCACTAGACAAAATAGCTAGTAATTTTTTATCTGGGATTTGAACATTCTTACCCTTGAAATTGGGTTTCAATATACTTAGCACAGTCATTACTGGAAGCCAGCAATGGAGATAGACTATTACTTAATGTATACCCTACATTTTCCCCAAATTTCTTAAAGTAACACTGTAATAATATATAAAAATAGAAATTAAAAAATAAAATAATGGTCAATCGAGATTTCAAAATTTGATAATAAACATAAAAATTGTAAATCTCTAAAAAATAATAGCAAACATACTAGTAGCATGTGCAAAGAGTGATACAAGATCAACTGTGAAATTCATAACTTCCCTTAGAAAAGGAACAGCATTTCTCTTATAGAAAAATTTCTCCTGGACCTATGTATAAGGAGGATACAATGTGATGTAATTATTATTCTCCCCAAAAACCTCCCACTATTACCTCGATCATGCATAGCATAGGATATTTTTTCTTTTCACTATACCTAAATTTAAGCTAGGAGCATAATATGATGGCAAAACATAATTCAATACAAGATTTTCTATAAAAGAACTAACAGCACCCAGGTAAAGAGCTGAAGTGAAGAATATACTTCAGAATATTTAGAAGAATAGATACACTATATTTCTTTCACTTATCCCCTAAGAAATATTTCTTTGCAATCAAGTTTTCTATAAATACTGAGCAACCAGTGACTACTTACCCAGGAGTGTCAGTAGTCCCTCTGTGAATGACAATATGACTGTATGTCTCATAGGTTTTATAGACACTTTGGCTAAAACATATATATATATATATATATATATATATATATATATATATTAATTTTTAGGATTATACTTCAAAGTAAGGGTACCCCATCACCTGACGATGCCCTTGGCAAGAGCCTGATGTAACTCCATTATCCTGATTTATGTCAGAATTACTCAGAGAAGGAGAGGTACAATGGCTAGGACACATGAGTGGGTGGCGAATGACATGGGTCCATGGAAGTCACCTGAGAAGCTCTCCTCCCCACCTGGCCACCACCCTCCCCATACTCAGGGATTCTTTTGGAGAATTTTGAGGAGATTGACATGGATGTGTAGGAAAAGAAATAGAGACATGGCATTTCATAATTTTTATTGCAGAATATATCATTACTTCTCTAAGATAATAAGGTATAGTAGTCATGGGTACCACTTATCTTACTAAACGAAATTTTCTTCGACCATGTCACACAGACTACATATCACAAAACCATCAATTATTCTTTGATTTTCTCATCCTCTACATACAGGCAGGTAAACATTCAAGGGGATGGATTGGATGCATTATTCCCTATGTCAATAGTCATGACTTTCAACCATGACTGCAATATTTCTTGCCTGAAATAAGGTCTGAGTTAATTGTATACTCCTTTGTAGTTGTAAGAAATCATGTAGAGACACCCATAGATCCTTTACTCACACCCCCACAATGGTAACATCTTGCAAAACTGTGGTGCAATATTCCAGACAGGAAATTGGCATTGACACAATGCCATCCACCGTCTTCAGACTTGAGCAGTTTTAAATGCACTCATTTTTGTATTTATGTGTGTGTATTGAGATCTATGCAATTTTATCACATGTGTAGACTTGTGGGACCAGCAACACAATCCAGATAACAACAACAACAAACATGTTTCTATCGAAAGGATCCCACATGCTTCCTTCGCTAATAACAGCTACCTTGCCCTGGCAACATCCATTCTGTCCTCTATCTCTAAATATTGGAATTTAAAAATTGCTATAGAAATGGAATCATACACAACTTGGTCCTTTGAGATTAGCTTTTTACTTGCATCATAAAATTCTTGAGGTCTTCCATGTTTTTGTGTGTATCAATAGTTTGTTCTTTTTTGTTGCTGAATATTGTTTTACAGTGTGATATACCAATTTGCTTAAACTTTCACCCTTTGAAGAACATCTGTGTTGTCTCTAGGTTTTTTGCTGTTACATATAAACAGTGGAATATTCTATAAAAAAATTACAGGTTTGGGTGTCAACAGGTTTTTATATCTTTGGGCTAAATCTCAAGCGTGAAATTGCTGGGACATATAGTAAATTTTTTTTTTTTTCATTAAAGACAAGGTCATACTCTTTTCCAGAGTGGCTGTACCAATTATGTATATAAGTTTAGCGTTTCTGATAGGTGCATAGTAATATCACATTGTGGTTTATTTTGCATTTCCTAATGGCTAATTATGTTGAACATCTTTTCATGCTCTTATTTGCCATCTGCAAATATCTTTTCAAGTGAAATGGCTATTCAGTGTAATGCCTGTTCAAGCCTTTTACCCATTTTCAAATTGGAATTTGTTGAGCTTCGAGTGGCCTTTACATCTTCTAGATATGTCTTATTTCAGAAATGTGGTTTACAAATATTTTCTCACAATTTGGAGTTTTTTAATTCAACTGTTTTTCCATATATATTTTCACTAGGGTAATTCATATAATTACCCTACTGAATTAATTATTAATTATATGTTATAATGAATAAGCATAAAATTCATGGCATTTAGTCCATTGACAATGCTGTGCAACCAACAATTTTCTCTAGCTTTAAAACTTTTTCATCACCTCACAAGGGCACCTCTTTTTCATTAGATAATCATTCCCCGTTTCATCTATCCTCTCAAATCCTAGCAACCAATAATTTGCTTTCTCAATGGTTTTGCATAGTCTGGATATGTCATATAAAAAGATTCATGCAGTGCCTCCTTTTGTGCCTGCTTCTTTCACGTAGTATAATATTTTCAATGCCCATCTAATTTGTAGCAATATCAGTACTTCATTCCTTTTTATGGCTGAATAATAGTCCACTGTGTATATATATCACACATTGGTCATTCACTTATCCCTTGATGAACATTTAGATTATTTCCAAATTTGGGCCACAGTAAATGACCACAAACTGGGTGACTGAAGAAAAGAGAAGTTTACTTTCCCACAGTTCTGGAGACTAGAAGTAGGACCTAAGTCAAGGTGTCCCCAGGGCCATGCTCCTTTTGGAACATCTAGGAAGGATCCGTTCAACACCTGTCTGCTGGCTTTGTGGTAGTCAGCAGTTGTCGGCATTTTGTGTCTCAAAGCTCCAGTCTCTGTCTCCATCTCCATGTGGACTTCCTCTTGTCTCCAACTTCCTATGGCACTCCTCTTTGCTTTATCCACTTATCTTACTAAACTATCTTTGTGTCTCTGTCAGGTCTGTGTCTCAATTTCCTCTTCTTATAAGGACACCAATTATATTGGATTAAGGATCCACCCTATTTCATTATGACTTCATTGTGACTCAATTAATTAATAAGGTCACATTCACAGGTAGTAGGGCATAGGAATTCAACATATCTTTTGGGGGAACACAACTGAACCCCAAACAGCTATTATGAATAACGCTGCTATAACCATTCTTTACAATTATTTTGGGTATATACCTGGGAGTGGAAATGCTGAGTTATTAGATGAAATAATTTTAACTTTTTGAGGAAATTCAAACTGCTTCCTAGGGCAGCTGCACCATTGTTAATTTCTAACAGCAAATTATGGGGGTTCCAATTTCTCCACATCCTTGAAAACACTTATTTTCCATTTTTGTAATTATAGCCATCCTAGTTGGTATGAAGCGGTGACTCTTAGCTTTGGTGTGCATTTCCTTTTCTAATGATGTCAAGTGTATTCTTGCCTGTGCATTGGCCATTTGCATATTTTCTTTATTGGATTGCCTGCTCAGGACCTTTGCCTCATTTTAATTGGATCTTTTTTGTTGCTGAATTGTAAGAGTTCTATATATTTTTTGGATGTTAAACCTTTATCAGGTATATGTTTTGAAAATATTTCCTTCCATTTCACAGGATGCTTTTTCACTTTCTTGATAATGTCCTTTGATGTTCAAAGTTGTTTTTTTGTTAATTTTGGTGGAGTCCAATTTATCAATTATTTCTTGTGTTGCTCATAATTTGGTGTTATATCTGCAACTAGAGATAGTTCAGCTATTATTGCAGAACTGTCTATATTTCCCTTCAGTCTGTCAATGTGTGCCTCATATATTTTGGTGGTGTTTGGTGCATATTTTTTGTAATTGTTACATCCTTTTGATGAATTGACACATTTAACAATATATTGTCATTTTTTTTTCCCCTTGTAACAATTTTTGACTTAAAATTTATTTGGCCTGATATTTGTATAGTCACCCCAGCTGTATTTTCACTATTTGCATGAAATATTTATTTCTATCCTTTCATTTTCAGCCTGTTTTTGTCTTTGGGTAAAAGGTGAGTCTCATAAACAGCATGTGGTTGGATCATATTTTTGTATCCATTCTTCCAGTTTCTTCCTTTTAAGGGTCAGGTGGATGTGTACGTTTAGTGTCCCAGTCGGCCCTGCAGACACCATTACTGCAGAAGTGGAGCACTTACTCATCCTGCTTGCTACAGACGGGTGGGAGAGGAATCCACTTTCCTTCTCACAAATGCTGACATCTTCTCAACACAAGTGGGGCAGCGACTTGACAGTCCCATTGCCTCCGATTTGGGGAATGAGCTCGGTCCCTCACAGGGCACCACTTTCCCTGGGAAGAAGAGCCAGGAGCACAGTGCCCACGAGGCAACCTTCCACCACCTCGTACCCCCTTGTATTAGTCAGCCAAAGGGGTGCTGATGCAAAATACCAGAAATCTGCTGGCTTTTATAAAGGGTATTTATTTGGGGTAGAAGCTTACAGTTACCAGGACATAAAGCTAAGTTACTTCCCTCACCAAAGTCTTTTGCCACGTGCTGATGAATGCCAGGGTTCAGGCTTCCTGGGTTCCTCTCTTCCCAGGACTCCATTCCTCTCCAGGAGCAGCTCTTCTGGTTTCTCCACAAGGCCAGCTGTAGACTATCAAGCGAATGGCTCTGTCTCTCTCCCTGGGGCTTCTGCAGTGCCTAAGGAACTGTGGAACCTTCTCTATTCCTCTGTGTTCTTCTCCTGTGTGTTCACTTCCCAGGCTCCAGCTTAAAACTCAGCATCAAAAATGTCAATCTTATCCTTTGCCCTGTCTTTCATCTGTGACTCCCCACCCACCAAGGGGCGAGGACTCAGCGTCCTCCTGACATGGCCCAATCAAAGCCCTAATCATAATTTAATTATGCCCAAAGGAACAGACCAATTTATGAACATAATCCAATATCTATTTTTGGAATTCATTAATAATGCCAAACTGCTACTTCCCTCATTAATGCTGGCTGGGTGGGAAGGCTTAGTAACCTGCTCACAGGGGTGGGGTGGTGAAGTGTATAGGTGAGTTGTTACTGAGTGGGGTAGAGGCTCTGGCAGATGCAAAAATAGTGTACAGCCTGCTCTCAGTGGTCAGAAGATTTTCCTGTGCCACCAACTGGCATTACTTTCACAGGTGAGTCAAATCACTGCAGTCTGACTCTGTGTGGGACAGGGTGGAATGAAAGATGAGCTCCCTGTCAGCCCTGCTGAAGCTGGGGAAGATGCACCATTTAAAAATGTTTCCTCGACTTGTAGAAATATTTGCTTTCATTATATCTTTTAAAAGTCTCTGCAAACTCTGTGCCATGTTATTTTCTTTTCTATCCAAAGGAACCAAAACTGAGAGAATTAGCCAGCTGAATCTGAAAAGATTGAATACAGAACAAGTGGCCTGTATGAACTCTCAGATACCATTTCACTTCTCTCACCACCAAATCTTAGCAGCCACATATTGTAACATTTCCCAACTTCAGTCTCTGCCATCAGCTTTCCATGCATAGCCTTACTGAACAAAAATAAACAACAACCACAACAAAAACATACTTCTATTTGATAATTCCCCAGGAAAAAAAATCCTCATTTCAATTCTATGCAACATGTGCATATTTGAGAAGTTCACAGGTTTTATTCATGAAATAGAGAAATAAAATCATGCTATACAAAACAGCATATTATCCATCCTTTGATCTATTATATTTGCAAATATATATTCAGGCTACATGATTAGTGAAAGATTTTTATTTCATGTTGGACTTTCATACCTAGATTTATTTTTTTATTATATATATAAAAAATAAAGCAATTAATAAGACATGCACACACATATATAATGTATATTCTTGTTTTCCTTTTTTTTTTTTTAAGCTGTAGCATTTATTTATTTATTTATTTATTTATTTATTTATTTATTTATTTATTTATTTTGAGGTACCGGTGTGGGGATTAAAACCGGAACCTTGTATGTGGGAAGCCAGTGCTCAACCAGTGGGCTACACCAGCTTCCCTGAATTGGTTTTTCATCTGTTTGCTTGTCATTTGTTCTTTTGTTTTTAAGAGGCATCAAGAACCGAACCTGGGACCTCCCATGTGGGAAGCAGGCTTGAGCCACATCTGCTCTGATTCTTGTTTTCATTAACAACAATCAGATAAAAATTATTATCCGTCCAGTGGCAGAATTAGTAAGTGACCATAAATATTCACAATATTAAAATTTATATTAATAGGGCTTAAAATGTTTATATTAATTATAGTTTTCTTTGTATATTTTAAAGTATAAATATACATATAGATTATATATTTTACATGTTCAACAATATATACCATAAACCTGCTGGCTCTTATGAATGTAATTTCACTTAATAGCTTTAGATTATTTGACTATAAAATATTTATCTAACAAAGGTATGATAGTGAAAAATACCAAGATACTCATATACCAGTCTATACACAGGGATTTCTTTTTTACCTAAAAAATTGCATTCAATACTTGATATGATACCTATGTACAAAATAATCTTCTAGATGAAAAATGACAATTTTTTCCTCAATCATTAATATTGCTAAGTACAGAATGAAGTTTCCCTTCAGAGTTCTGAAACCTTTACATATTGTGAGCTATTTACTGGCTAGAATCTCTTCTGAAATATTGGCCTTCATTTATGTTAACCAACAATTACTATTTTTAAAGAAAAGAAGCACATTCTGTATCACTTGGGTGCTTTGGTTTGTGAATTAATCAAACTCCTCATATTTGATCACTGTAAACAACACCTTTGTGTAATAAAGATCATGGGAAACACTATATAATATATATTATTTCTTAATTCACAGATAGGCTAATGTCCATAGTAAGTGAAAAGAAACAATGAAGGATCTTAGGATAAAGATGATAAAAGACAATATATTTCTAAAGCAAGTAGTGTACTGTATCTTGATAATGGAGATCAAAATATGAGATGACAATTCAGCTTATAACTCCACTGTGAAATAGAATGAATAATAGATGGTTTTGGAGTAATATTTTTTTACCCAAACACACCAGTTTTATTAAGTTGAACACATTAATAAGTTAATGAAGGCAAGTCATCTTAAGATAAATTAGTGGATATTATAAGAGTAAAGAGAAACAATCATAATAATTTTAGAAATATTTTTTGTTCTGCTATTTAACAGTCATTGTTTTATTCAGCATCATCCAAATAAAAATAAATATAGTGTCAGCATTAGCAAATTACCATCAAAAGTTAATTATTTTATAGTTTAGGGTAATAGGCTTTGGAATGCTTAAATATATTCTTTCATTATTTATGCTTTCATAAATAAATATATATAAAATACATATTTAACATGTTCAAAATCATTATCATAATCTTTCTATTCTTATGGATTGTTTTTATTTAAAATTACCTAGGAAATACCTTGTTTCCTCATTTTCTATTTAAATGGTGTGTGTGTGTGTGTTTCCAGCACTGTTTACAACTTTCAGTTTTTCCTCATTATTCATTGATTCCATTTTGTGAGTTTTCTTAACTCACTAATCAGTTTGGAACTCCAAAATGAATATTGGCTGCATTTCTGCAGTCAATCGCAGACGTGCAGTTTTCTGATGCGCATGTTCCAGCTGAGCTAGAACAATGAGCACTCTCCATTCTTGTCTCCGCTCTCCTACCTGAAATGTGTCTTTTACCATATATGGAATGCCACACTGTTCACTTTTTTCTGCTTTTTGTTTTTGGTGATTTTACTGTTTGAAATGGCCCCCACGAACAGTGCCAAAGTGCTTCTTGTACTTCTTAAGTACAAGAAGACTGGGAAGTGCTCTGTGGAGGACACAACGCGCAGGCTCAGCTCTCCTCAGGCATAAAGCCCTGTTCTGTTGGCTGAAATTTCTCTCTTACGGAACTCACGGAATGAGCTCCAAGGACCTGCCCACCAAGGCGAGTTATGACTGAAATTGCTTAGATTTCTTTTCACAAGCTTTGTTTAAATGTTCCAATCACTGCTTCCAGTTGGGATAAAATGGAAGCAGTCTCTAAAAGGGTGGTGAAAAAACGACTTCTAAGGGAATCATTGAATGCAAAATTTAAGGAGGAAGTGAAAGACACCAGGTATCTTTAAACAGAACCATGCATAAAACAAGGTTATATATTGGTCAGTTGACAAAAATTCCCCATCAGAGGCTCGCAGGAACCTGGTCCTGTATTTTCACTAGGGGCAGTGGCTCAGTACTTGTGGTGACATCATAGGACAGAACTTCTGCAAATAATGAGAACTGACCATATTTTGATATGGAATAATCTGATATTGCTGTAAAATTTTTACCCGCACATTAAAATGTCTTTAAGTATTCACTAATTTGTAATGTTTTGCATAGCAATGAGATATTTAACTGAAAATCACTTTTTTATTACATTCAAAAGGAGACTTGAAAAAGAAATTTAGTTGAATAAGTGTTCAAATTAAATTTCTTAATTATTTAAGAGAACAAAATTCAGGTAATCTTAAACAATTTCAGAGTGATTTTAAATATTTATATAATATTATATAATCATTTTTGTTTATGAAATTGCTATATTTTCAGTAAAGATGGTATCCGAAGTTTGTGTATTCTATAGCTTTTACTATATTTTACCTTTTACTTTTAATTATTATTTTGCTGGAGTGTTGCATAATAATTTCAGTTTAGTTAAAACAACTAACTTCTGACCTCTCTCATATATGAGGGAGAAACGTCCCTGCTTTGAGAAAATGTTTTTAAAAAGACTTGCTAATATTAAATTAAGCGCCTATAGCCTAGGTATTCTTGATTCTGAAGATTTATTTGAATTAAGCAATGTAATATATTTTTTAAAGCTGGGGGTGGAGATGTGGCATCTATTTTAATCTGAATTCTGATATTTTCATGACCCAGTCCAAGATAATATTAAAAAATCTTTTATACTTGATTACTTCCAAAAATTCAAGCTGTAGGAGCACACATTGTCAATAAAACACTCCTCTACAGAGTAGCAAAGCAAGGTTACACATCCCACTTCTTCTCTTCAGGTTACCTGTAGTAAGTTCATTTGAAATAATTATTTCCACATATAGAGGTGACTGCTGAGAACAGCATAATTTACACCAGTCTCAACTCAATTTGTTTACTTTTAGTATAATCCTTTCAAACAAAGCTGCAGCATGATGTCATTGCCAATACATATGCGAAGATCAGAAAGCTTTTGATGTCTTTCCTCACAGTGGCTTCTGCGCTGTGAAGCACTTCTTAGGTCCTTTCATATTCTAAAATATGTTTGAATCACCTAGATCAGGGGGAGGTGATAAAGGTGGGTGTGAGTAGCAGATGTAAATAGTCCAGCCTATATCCTCTAACCTGCAGCATCTTAGAAGACAATTTTCAAGCCCTGGCAGGGTTCCAGCTCTTTGGCTTGCATCTCCGTTTCTTCCCGAGGGCACTTTCTAGTATTACCAGAGTTCTCTGCAGGGCATTACATGTACAATAGGTGCAATGGGGTAAGGAAGAGGGTGAGTTGACACCTTAAGGACAACTCTCTCCTAGAGAGATCAGTACACCATTCTCCCTGCCCTTCATAGTATGATTCTCAGGCGTATTTCACACAGTTTCAGCAGGATTGAATCCAGGCATCCAACACAGGAACTTGCTATTAACATAAACTTCACTGGATTCCTTTTCCCTTCCATGTTTTATATTTTCTTTTTTCTTTGTCTTGTTTTCATTGTTTCCTCATTCATGTTCTCGAAATCACAAACAGCTGAATTTTTTAACTTCCATGACAAATATAAGACTCACAAGGTTGGGATCTTCTACTATAAATTCTTTGGATGTTTAAATGACAGTAAGATTGTTGAAATTAAGAAAGGAATTTAAGATGCTGTAAGAGAGTCCACTCTCTTCAAGACAAACCTTCTCTAAAACCTCCATTTTCAAAGTTCTTCTGAAGATATCATGCCCTAAAACCCATGATCAAATTATATGTAAATATATATGCATCCAAATCAGTCATTGTATTAGAGTTAACATGGGCTTTTAAATGTCCAGGATTATTTTAAGGAGGGCTTTCCTCTAGGAAATGATGTAATGAATAAATTAATAACCTACTTATCCCTAAATCATATAACTCATTATGGACTTTTTCTACATACTCACTTGGGTAACGTTATTTTACTTATGATAAAGAATTAAAGGTTGAAAGATTAAACTAATTAATTTTATTCAGGGAACAGAATACAATTATTTCACAAGGGACAAAAATATATGCTGACAAAGAATATATCAATTGTTTTAACTCCAGATATTTTTTGTCAATTAAAATACATATTTTTTTCAGTCTGCCTACATTTTCACACCTATCAAAATGCAGTTTAAACTAAAGAAGAGATTGTATTAAATAATTTTGAAATTCATTATTCCTCAGAGTGATGGAAAGAATTATAGTATGGTGAAATATTCTGAGTGATATTGTTTGGGAAAGGAATAATTCTCTAGAGATCTACCTTTGCCAAGATAGTTAATAATGACATGGAGGAGTTCTAATGTACAAAATTTATGAAATAAAGGATCACTAAGAAATAAAGATAGATCATATCAAGTTTTAAAATTACAAATGTACAAAAAGGTGTTTAATTGGATGATTATATTCTATATCTAATCACATATTTTTATATTTGATACAGTTTTTTCCTAGTTTTTTGCCTTAATTTACAAAATCATATTATTTTATGATAGAAATAGGTTATGCTAAATAAAGGAAAATTAGAACTTAGAAAATGAAGAAAAGCATTATCCGTCAAACAAGAAAAGACAATAATTGCATGATTTAAGAGCATGTAAACTACATCTTGTTTACAGAGCATAACCAATGATTATGCTTCCCAGAGTGATAAAGACGGCAAGGAAACTAAACTGGGACAAAAAAGTACAGTGAGGAAACTTTTGCAACAAATGAATATTACAGATGATTTTAGAACTTAGATAAGCTAAAGCATTTAGAGATAGAGTATTTAACAATATCTAGAAACTGAATCTGTATCTGTGCTGGATGAGAAGCATTTGAATACTGCTTAGGCTTCTGGCTTAGGCAATATTCCTTGACATTGAGAATATTACATAAGTGAAGACAAGAAGATCATTTAAATTTGGATTATCTGAGTTTTATACATATGAGTTAAAAAATACATTCTGTTAATAGCAATAGAGATGAAACATAAGGTTGTAAAATATCCATTAAATCCATTAAGATAGGGAAATGTCAGGTTTGTATTTATCAAAAAAATTTTTCTTTCTATTTCTGATAATATCATTGACTCATGTATCAGTCTGCCAAAGGGTTGCTGATGCAAAGTACTAGAAATCGGTTGGCTTTTATAAAGGGTATTTATTTGGGGTAAAAGCTTACAGTTACAAGGCCATAAAGAATTCAACTCAAGGTTACTTCCTCACCAAAAGTCAGTTGCCACCTGTTGAAGCAAGATGGCGGGCGATGTCAGCGAGGGTTCAGCCTTCCTCTTCCTTTTTAAGGCTCTGTAGGCCTAGCTTCTTCCCATCTCAGCTGTAGGCTGGGATAAAACTAATTTCTCTTCCCAGGGCTCATCTCTTTCCAGGCTCAGCAGCTCTGGTCTCTTCACAAGGTCAGCTGTAAACTATCAGGTGAATGGCTCATTTCTCTTTTGAGGGCCTCTGGGTCCTCTTCAATGTCTATGGAGCTCCCTTCCTCTTTTCTCATATATGCTTCTGTGTTCTTGATTGAATGTTCATTTTTGTAGCCCACCAAGGGGGTGGGGACTCAACCATGCATGCCCTAATGACATGGTTGAATCAGAGCCTTAATTTTGACTTAATCAAGTAAACATAAAGCCTTTGAATTTAAATCAATCAAAGGATATCATGCTCAGAGGAACAGACCAGTTTACAAACATAATCAATATCTCTTTTTGGAATTCATAAATAATATCAAACTGCCACAACTCCATACCTGGAAAATGAAAGTAAAAACATGTGTTGAAAACATTGATATTCTGCCAAAGCATTAAGAAACTTTTAGGCTAATACTATGTGAATGCAGGATCAGGGAAATATACCTACACTAGAAATGAACTTGCTCTAAGGACCTGTGCTAAAATGAGTTCGCTTAGGTTTTTTTAGTGCCAGGAAGCACAGAGGATAGTAAATAAATATACGGCCTGTCCCAAGATAGGAGGTCACATGGGGGTCCTTCCCCCCAGAGCTGGGAACAAAAGGCTCCATGCTTAGTGCAAAGATGAATCAGATGTAACTAGTTTCCATATACCTCAGCTCTGGAAACATACAATTAAGCCTGACTGTAGGTTTAGCAGATTAAATGCCGCCAAGATGTGAACAAATCAACTGGAATGTAAGCCAAGAGAAATAATTAAGAAAAATCACAGATGAAAAATGTGGGTGAAATCATGAAATCTGGATAATGAAGTGGGAAGGTATAGGATGCGTATAATTGATGTTCTAATAGAAGAGGGGGAAATTGGGAAAGGAATATATCTGAAGATATTTTAATGAAAGTCCTCCAGATTATTTTTTCAGTAATTAATTGATGTGAAATTCATATCACATAAAACTAGCAATTTAAAGATGAAAAATTTCATGGCATTTAATATATTCACAATATTGTACAACCAGTCTCTTATATAGTTACAAAATATCTCCATCATTCCAAACTAAAACCCATTAGACATGTTCTCCTAATTCCTTCCTTCTCTTAGATTCTCGCAACCACCAATCTACATTTTGTCTCTGTGTATATATTTATTCTAGAAATTTCGTAGAAAGGGAATAATAAAAAATGGATCTTCTGTGTCTGGCTTTTTTCACTTGCCTTAATGTTTTGGAGGTTTACCCACATTTAGAATGTACTGGCACTTCACTCATTTTTATGTCTGTGTAATCTTTCATGGTATGTTGAGTATACCACAATTTATTTATCCATTGATACACTGATATGCATTTGATCTGTTCCCACCTTTTGGCTATTTCAAATAGTGTTGCTATTAACATGTTTGTACACATACTTGTTTGAGAACCTGTTTTCAGTTTGTTAGAGTATAGTCCCAGGAACGGAACTTTGGGATTACATGGCAATTCTATGTTTAACTTTTTCAGAAACCACCAAACTGTTTGTCACAGGGGATGACACTGAAGATGACACTGAGGTATGACAGTTCCAGTTTCTCTATATCCTTCTCAAGCTTTTTTTATTTTCCATATTCTGTGATTATAGCCATCCTAGTGAGTGTAAATTGGTAACTCATAGCTTTGATTTGCATTTTCCGAATGCCTAATGATGTTGAGCATCTTTTCATGTGTGTTGGCCATTTGCATATCTTCTTGTAGAAATGTCTTTTCAAGCCCTTTGTCCATTTTTAAATTGGGTTTCTTGTTGTTTTGTTGTTGAATTGCAAGAGTTTTATACATATTCCAGATTCTAAGTCTTTAACAGATGTGGAATTTGGAAATATTTTCTCCCACTCTGCAGTGCTGTCTTTTCATGTTCTTGATAATATCCTTTGAAGCACAAAAAAGTAATTTACATACTTGTTCTATTATTGAGAGTATAGTGTCAAATCTCCAGCAATATATGTTTATGTCTCCTTTGCCAATTCCTCTCAGTTTAGAAAATTGATTATTAGGTGTATGCACACTCATCTGAGAAGGATTATGTCTTCTTGAAAAATTAACACCTTTATCTTGCTGAATTTAACTATTTTGAATGATTTGTATATATTTGTTTATAGTCCTTTGTAGGAAGTCTAATTTTTCTTACAAATATGTCACTCCATCTGTTTTATGATTATTGTTTGCATTCTATATATTCTTTTATTTTTAACCTATTTTTGTCTATTGTTGTCTCTGATCCTTAAACTGATTATAAGAAGTAATTTGCCTTCTCAAATTTTGCAATAAGAAAACTTATAATAACATAGCTTGGAAATGTACTGCTGAATTCAAAGGCACATATAATTGACCCCAAGGTTAATGCCATGTTTTATTATACAGTAATATAAATAACACAATATTTCTACAATTCCTTCATTTTAACATAAGCAACTACTAACACCACTGAAAACCAATAATACAAATAACAACAACTTCATAATCATAAACATAAAAACTCTTTCCCAAAATATTAGAATATTTTAGACAGATTATTTTGGATACTTTGACTTTGAATTAATAATCTCAACTATCACCTCAAATTGTGCATATAGAAAAAAATCCTTCATTTCATTAATTTAAAATGTATTATATGTGTAATCAGTATAATTTTTATCACTGTGCAATCAAAACACCTGCAGTTATCATAAAATTCCTCAATGAATCCTTGTGTCCAGAAAAATCTTAATCAGATTCAATTCAACAACAATAATTAAACACCTAAAAAATGAAGTCATTGAAATTCAATGGGCCCTTGCTAGATATTCCATAAAAGCAAATATTGTATTTTAAGACCGAATTTTCACACCAGTATATCATGTTACTCAAAATCTGCCCTTCATATTCTATTCCTATTTTGGTGTTTTAGAATAAGGTATTTTTGAAACACTTGAATTCATAGAGAGAATCTGAATAGTTTTCTTAATGTCAATGAAATGCCATTTTGTCATGCTTTAACAACTCAAAATTGGCTAAAATGATTCTCTTCAAACTTTCTGAAACAATTTTTATCTGAATTCTATGAACAATCACAACAGGTTTTCGCTAGAAATGTGAGAATTTTGTAAATGTCAGGGTGCATACATTTCAAAATTAATTTCATAGTCACTTTCCCTCATACTGTGAAAATTGTGCTTAAATTTTTAAAAAACACATTTTACTGTGTTTTGGTCAGTTTGGTCAAATACTGTCAAGTTGCTCTATTAAGGTCTGAAATTTAGTTTCATAATAAATAACATATGCATGTATGTATAAATAGACATAATTAAATTCTAGTACATCAAATATTTGAAGACCTGTTGTATTAAATAATTGTATTAAGTAAAATACAGATTCTTTTATGCACACCTAAATTTAAAATAACTAAAAAGAAAAATAGAATACTTGATTCTACACTCATTGGCTGGATGGATTTATATGCACAAATATTACGGTCTACAGAGTATAAATGTAAACATATCCTTCATGTTATCGTAAGGCCAAGGTGATACATTCTTATTTGTGAAATGAAAAAACACAACAATTCCATTTGCATGTATGAGAGCTTCATCTTTTAGCAATCTAGTTAATAATTAAAATAGCAATGCATGAAAATGTTTTGCCCCAAAAGTACAAATATAGTGAGAACACACCTCACCCTATAGTGGTGTGCACTTTTATCTTCTGAGATAGAAAACACACATTCTGCATCTATTTTCAGATTCTCCTCAAGAATCTAAGGGCAACGCAGGGTAGAGAAGCGGGTTCTTCCATTTGTATGCAACTACTCTGCTCTCAAACTGTTACAATCTTACTCAAAAAGTGATCTGAATGTCAGGGTTAGTCTGAAAACGATTATCAGTCTAGATCAGGGTACATGAATAAATTGATAGTAATCATATAGAAACATTTACAGCATCTTGACAGAATTATTTTTTCAGCTTCTGAATATAAAAAAAAATAATTATTTGGCCATGTGTTATTTGTGTCTTTTATGCTTCTCATTTACTATTAATTCTTTTCATTACATTTGGTAAAAATATTTACCCATGACAGATTGAAAAATATAAAGTCTTTCATTACTGGTTTTTTGACAAGCAGTGCTCAAATTTATGGAGCCAGAAGTGGAATTGCTTATTTATGAGATATGCCAATTTAAAATTTATTAGATACTGAGTAATTATTATCCAATGTTTTTGTAACAATTAATACTCCTACCAGCGTCTATTTGAGAGTTCTTGTTCAACATTTCCATGAACACAGGATAATGACATTTTTGTTTTAATTTTTAAAAATTGGGGATTCTTAAAGGTTGTCATACTTTTAATTTACATTGCAGTTTGATATATTTGTTTATGTTTCTATTTGGAAATGCTTATTCAAGATTTTTCACCATTTAGCTATAGACTTGCTTGCAGAAGGTAAATTGTGAAGGCTTTTATTTTTGTCCTTTATGAATGTCATACTGTTTACACTCTGATCTAGAGTTCCTGGCTCCCCATACTGTTGTGTCATCTCCCAGCCCCGCTTACCCCTCCTTTTCTACTGTGTGGAGATGTTGCAGTGTTTCCACTTCACAGCCGTGGGGGTTGTTAATTCCACTGAAAAGGACTGAAGAAACCTTAAACCTGGAACAAGCAGCAAGAGCTGCCCATCTGTTGGGAAGTCCCAGGGCAGGCCCTGCCTCCTGGGTGAATATATATCTTGCCGGAGGGCAGCAGCTGTGTCTCTTTCTCACGTGCTGGGCACGTGGAGCTGCCATCCAAGACCTTGACCTGAGCAATTGCTGGGCTCTTCCCCTGCTCCTTTAGACATTTTGTGCTGTTTTAAGTGATAAAGCATCATTTCCCGAAAGTTTCTATTGTGCTTGAGCCTGTCTTGTTTCAACATATCATACAACAATTCCCGCCACCCAAACTGAGTCAAAACAGATGATTAATTATGGCCAATTATTTCTTTTCTTTGAGACATTTAAAAAATGTCATATATATATGTATAATATCCTGTTTTAATTTGTAGTTTTATTTCTATTGAACATATTTTATTTTTTTTCAGGAGGTACTGGGGATTTAACCCTGAACCTTGTACATGGGAAGCAGGTGCCCAACCACTGAGCTACACCCACTCCCCTCTATTGAACATCTTTTTAAAAATCTCTTTGTGCCTCATATATATTTCTGCTTCATAGCTTTTTTTCTCATGTGTTTAATTTCATATTTTCCTAATGTGCTTATAAGATATTCTTTTATATATTTTTAGCTATTATTTTAAATTATATGGTGCATGTACCAATGGTTAATTATATTTTTACACTATTTAGCATATACATTTGCTTAAATTTTTGAAATTTCAACATCCGTGTATTTATAGCTTTTTGTTTCCATGCTTAGAATATCCTTCCACCTCTGGAATATAAAATAAGTTGATTATAATTATCTTTGTGAATTAATAGTTTTGGTTTTGGTAGCCCATGTTTTCAGACAGGCAATTAAATGCATAGTATGAACCCCTGAGCATCCTGATTTGACTACTGTGGGGAACAAGGTGTCTACCATACTTCCTGCTTCCCAAGATTCACTAAAGTTCACTAATATGGAAGACACAAACTGAAGCAGAACTTAGATGTTTTCTTAGAAGGAAACGGCATTGAAAATCCTTTTAAGGAAGCCACTACAAGTCCAGAAGTTTAGTAATGATAACAAAGAAGTTGAGTTAACTTGATATGAAAGTGGATTAATTTCTTCTGTACCTTATATTACAGAAAGACAAATTTCTTCAAGAGTTCTGAGTTTTATTTTTAAAATTTTTATTCTAGTTAAATATACACACACACACACAAAACCTAAAATTCCCCCTTTTAATTACATTCAAATATATCATGCTTTTAATTATGATTACAATGTTGTGCTACCATCGATCTTTTAAGCTATATGATAGGAAATAAAAGATCCTAAGCAATCTTGTTATATGGGGATGGTAGTTACTTTATTAAAAATAGTCAAATATTATAGAAACTAATTCCCTTCATTTTAAAAATGGCTAAGGAATGGATACCTACAACTACAAGGGTAAAAGTCATACATTTAAAAAATGTTTTTGTAAAGGTAGCATTAACAAATGGACCACACACACACAAAAATCTCAGAGAGTATATCACGAAAGGCAGCTAAACAGGACTATAAATATATTAAATTTTTTAAAATATAAATTGAAAAATATATTTCTGTACTTTGTTTCAAAATAATCTGGAATGGACTACTACTTTTATTATGTAACAACAGAGAACTGATTTATCATCCTGATTTAAAAAAAATACTGAAAGACCTAGGTGAAATATATGAGACAATGGTTTTCACCGTTGCTGGATGACCCCTGAAAAGCAGAATATACACGGTGTGTGCCCAGTGAGGGTCCTAGATTATTGCCTGGAGATTATTGCCTAGAGGACTAAACAAACCGAGCCCGGTGGATTCCTTCACCTCCCTAACGCTGGAACAGGAAACCAGGGACCGAGGCTGCCTCTTAGGTCCTCAGGGTTACCAGCTTTAGATGCATTCCAATCCCTGCTGGGAAGGAGATCCCAAACCTTTTATATCCCCACTGAGAGTCATAGGACACCTTCAATAGGCTATACAGGGACGTCCTAAAAAGTCTTCCTTTCTGAGACAAAGTACACCCACTTGGCTGTATCTACAAGCAGCTGACACATTAACACATGTTAACAGCTATCTCACCGAAAGGCCAAGAGAATCATTCAAAGAGCATAGCCATGGCTTTAAAAACCCAATTTCCTATTCCAGGTAATAGATGGCATATATGGCACCATTTTCATATCTGATGTTTAGTGGTCGCCTACTTTATTCCAAGCTGAGTGTTCTGCACGTTAGAGTTATTACTCAACCTTTCTAGAATCCCAGGAGCCCAGGCCGGGCCAGGCAACTATCTCTTTGAAAGCCTCACCCTCAAGCACAACTAGGAGCCTCCGGAGGAGGCCAGAGGCCATGGGGGGTGGGGGTAAGCCCCTCTATTCCCCTAGCATCAAGGCTTCTGCCTGAGCCCCTCCTAACTGCCATCTTGTAACCCTCTAAGAAGCCCTGAACCAAGTATAAACAATAAAGCTTTTTGCAGGAAAAAAAAAGGGGGGGGGGAGGTGGGTGTGGCTCGAGTGCTTGGGCTCCCATCTGCCGTGTGGGGGGGCCCTGGGTTCAGTTCCCGGCGCCTCCTAGTGGGGGCGGGCTGATGGCCTGCGCTGTGGGGTGCTGCTGTGGGGGATGGCCAGGCAGAGGGGGACGGACAGACACAGGGGAGGCATAAGGCGAATGGGTGTGGAGGGTGAGCACGGGCAGCAAGGGGGCGGGGGAGATAAATAAATAAATAAATAATCTTTAAAACAAACAATTGAATCTTAATAGTGTTTAAAAAAAAATGTTCCATCATCTTCTTGTCTCATTTTACATATGGGGCAATGAGTGGCTTGGAAAGGTTAAGTGAATTTCCAAAGATTACTGTCAGAGTAACTCCAAAAGCCCTGGAATTTTAGCCCAAAGGTTAATGGCCAGTTATTCCTGACCTTTCTAGATTTTTGTTTTCCCAATTAAAAGTGAATTATGTCTTTCTTGGAACAAGTGACCCATTTTTCTGGAGGCTGAGCTCTGGCTTTGGAGGTCCCAGCGTGTTACAACATTTTTCTGATAGTTTGGTGCAGGTGGATATCTACTCTTGAGGAACTGCACCTGTTCATGAAGACCATCAGGGTCCCTGCAGTTGAGAAATTATATACAGGTAAGTTTCTGTTGTGAATCTGGGTTTTACTGCAAACTGTAAGTAGCTTCCTGGAGATTTGGTACTGGCAACATGTCTTAAAAATGAGCCGGAGAACACCTGCCTCAAAATCACCAGGAACATTTGTTGAATTTAGGGATATGTGGCTTTTAACCCAGACATGTTGATTCAACATCTCTGAGTATGGGTTAGAAATTTGCTGAAAGATATGTAATCATTTTGACAAATTAATGAGAATACCTCAGATATGATGGGTTTTGGAGAAGCATATAGTGATGCATCATCCCTGAAGTATAGTGTTTCAGTTTCTTCAGAATCCATGCACCAAATGACCCCAGTTACTGCTTCCAGTGGACATTTGTCCATGGATATAAGGGAGTATATTAGTGTTTACTGGAACAAGAGGGTTGGTCGTTGTCCACGTGGGTGCTGTGAGGTGCTGATGCACAGAATGTCCTAATGGACTGATGGGATCATTGCCAGACGAAGAGCAGTCGTCAGAGAAAGAGGGAGGAAGCAAATAAAGCAGGTAAAATTAACCGAATGACCTTCCAAACAGAAGAGGAAAAAACTCGAAAATGACAAAAAAATATGGTTTAATTTCAAGGAAAAAGAAAAAAGTATGTAGTTTAGTGAGCAAAATATAAGCCCAGATGCAGACTGTCAACAAAAGATAACATTTTTTTCTAGGACTACTGATTCTGGCGGTTTTTTCAGAAGAGAACATTAAACATAAGTGCTGAAAATTTCCAAGGAGTAAATGAAATAAATTGAGAGATGAAACAAGAGAGGAGAGTGAAAATGAAGACAGGGTTGCTGTGAAAGCAAATATTGTTCCAGGAGTGAGAATGGTTAAGACTAATGACACAAGCATGGGGATTGCAAGGGAAGCCTTGCCAAGGGTTCCCAAGGTGGGCACTGAACAGGAAATTTCAATGGATCTACTCGTGGTGAAAGTGTAGTCCTAAAATCATCATCATCATCATCATCATGTTCTTCATCATCATCATCATCATCATCTTCATCACCATCATCATCATCTTGTTGCAAACCCAGGGACCTACACGGAAGGCTTCTATCTCCACCATGTTTCCAGGTAAGCAGAGTAGAAAAACTTGTGGAAAAAAGGCTGTCCCACATATTAAACAGAGAACTTCCAGTAAGATAAATAAGATTAACTTAGATTAATGTTAAAGATGATGAAAAGACAAGAAACAAACCAGAGGAAAGTATTTGCCAAACACATATCTGACAAAGGACTAATATCTAGAATTTTAAAACCTTCAAAAATCAAAAGTTAAAAAAATTATTTCCTGTTAGAAGATGGGCAAAAATGAAGAACAGAGATTTCCCTGCAGAGGATATACAGATGTCAAGTAGAAAAAACTTAAACATGCAATAGCTATATTACAGTCCAGCAAGTCCAGATAAATAAAAGCTTATGCTCACACAAAACTTGCCCATAAATGTTCATAGAGGCTTTATTAGTAATAGCCAAAAATTAGAACCAACTCAGATGTCCTTTAATAGCTGGAAGGGTACATCCTCATCATGGAATACCAATCAGCAATACAAAGCCATGAATTACTGATACACAACCACCAGGATGAATCTCCAGGCTCTTATGCTGAGGGATAAAAGCTAACTTCAAAAGGTTACACGTTGCAGGATTGCAGTTACATAACATGCTGTTAGTAAAAAATTATAGAAATGAAGAACAGATCAGTGGCTACAAAAGGTCCACATGACAGATCCTTATGGCGATGGAAATGTTCTTGACTGACTCTGTCAGTGGCAGTATCCTGGTTGCTATGTTATACTAAAGAGCATCAGGGCTCACTGAGTAAAGGACACACAGAACCTCTCTATTATTTCTGGCAACTGCATGTGGATCTAAAACGATCTGAAAATAAAAGCTTCAATTAAAGGAAAGCACTTGGTCAAAAACCCAGCAAAAATGCAATAGGTTTATAGTCATCCCCCAAAATAGACACTGGGATTATCAAATAATATAAAATATAAATATAAAATGAATGGTATAAAATATTTTAAAAATTAATAATGAATTAAAAATGAATCTTGAATCAACCACCATAGAAATGGGCTAACTAAATCTTCTAGAAATGTGTGTATTTGTGTATATGTGTATTTGCATGGATTTACATGTGCATTTATGAACTCCGTGGAATTGTTAGTAGATTTAGCATGTTTTAAGAGAGAATCAGTGAGTCAGAAGATAAATTGGTATGAAGTAGAGAGAAAGACATATGGAGGTTAGAAATAAAAGCCTTAGTATATGTCTAATTGAACTGGCAAAATTTAGAATGGAGAAATTAGGGGAGAGACAAATATCAAAGAATTGTGTATTTCCCAGAATTTATTGTGTTACACATTTTAAGATTCAGAAAGAATATTGTATATAAAATTGGATAATATAAAAAGAAAGAATAAAGAAAACACAAAAGTACATATACAAAATAAATGCTGTATCTTTCCATCCTTCTCCTTTCAGTCTTCATATAGAATTTAATATAATTTCATCTGTCTAGTTATTTAGACCAGTTATATCACATTCATTTTTTTTCTCTCTGAGTATCAATTTATTATATGGAGCAGAAATGCAATATGCTAAACATCTTGAGACACATCAAAGCTATTTCAGTGAATTTTTCTTTAGCAATTCTTTTTCTGTTCTAATTTTTTTAAGTTTGCTTGGCTTTATTCATTTATTTTTTAATATGTTTTTATTACAGAAGTTGTGAACCCACAAAACAATCATGCACATGTGGAAAATTCCCATACAACCCCCCCCACCACCACCACCAACACACCACACCGTGGAGGGATCGTTTCTTTTACTTTCACACTTCACATCTAACCATGTTAACTAATTGCCTAACTTGATTGTCTTTCGTTAATAAAATTTCAAGCTCAAAGAACTTTGTTTTCTGCTATATCTCTGGCACCTGGAATATAATAGCCAATCAATAAATATTTATTGAATTCATTCTACATCATCTCTAACTTGCTTTCTTCAATTAAAATTTTGTTCATTGAACTACAGATTGAGAAATTAATTTTCAATTGGAGTAGGGCACTCCATTGTGAGAATATATGTTTAGGTATCTACTTTCCTCTTGTGGATGTTTGGATTTTTTGGCTACTGTCATTAACAACGATGCCTCTAATCTTTTACCTCTCTCCTGGTGCACATGTGTTAAGAGATTTGTTAAGGCAAATCTGCCTAAAACCAGGAGTGGGCTCCTTTAGAAAATGCGCAACAGCATCGTAAATCCGATTGATTTAATCTGGGATGTTTTTGTTTGTTTTAATAAAATGTCATAAGATTGCTTTTGGTTGTTTTAGGAAATTGTCGGGGGTATGTGAAATCCTTGAGTTAACATGGCACCTTATTGTAGAAAAACAGACTTAATTGACGGTAAGCGCACTAAAATATTTTTTTCTAAACTAAAATTATGACTCTACTGAAACACCATGTGGAACTGGCATGGCATTTAAAATAAACTGAGAGCTAAAGAGGGTTCCATTTTACAGGAAAACAATCTAATGTACATATCCTACGTCAGTGCTGATCCCCTGTACTCTGCCCTTAGAAGAAATTCAGTATGACCTAGAGCATACCAAATCTCAAAGGCAAGAGCCAACGTCAGGAAACCAAATCAAATGCAGAGGTTACAGACAGTTAGTATGTCTATTCACTGGTTCAATTCATTCTTTCATTCATTTCAAAATGTTTATTGAGAATCTACCTTGTGCAGGACCCTAGGAAAACAGCAGTGAACAAAGCAGGCGGAATCTCTTCTCATGTGGATCTTACATTCAGAGGGAGGCAAGAGATGTTGGTGCCTGCTAAGGAGAGAATACAGCAGGGAAGAAAGAGTGTCAGGGTGCGGATGGGGCTGCAGTTTTCACGGGGCTGGTTGGAGGAGGCCCCGTAAGAAGGCTGCATTTAAATCAAGGTTTGAGAGTTCTGTGAGGCATCCAGGGGAATACTGAGTGATGCATATTCTAGAGTAAATGCCAAAGCTTTGGAAAGGGTCTTCACTCACCTGATCAAAGAACAGCAAAGATGAGAGCTTTGTGCAGGGAAAGGGAGCGGCAGTTGTAAGCCATGAGGTCTGCGAGGTAAACTGGACTGGTGGGCCATCCTATGTACTTTAGGGGAGATTGGCCGCGATGTAGCATCTAACCAGGAAGATTTTAAGAAAGAAAGGGGGAAGGGTTAATAATTATAGCTGAACGCTAAGTGCAAGTCTGGTTGTCACGGGTCAACGGGGGGCATGTCTTCATCCTATTTACACCCACTCCAGGGATTTTAACACTTACAAAGATTGAAAAGGGAAGCTATCAGGGGGTGTTAAGCAGGGGAGGTCATCGCCAAACTTCCATGTTAGAGGAATCACTGGTTGCTACCTTAAGAAAAGAATGAAGGATCCACAAAGGGGAAACAAAGAGATCAGTTAAAAGATATTGCCAAAAGCCCGGTGTGAGGGGCTTGGGAGAGGACGGAAGTGGAAAACAGCAACTTGGAGATGATCTACCTAGACCCACTGAGGTAAGAGAGGGAAAACTGTGGTGACTCCAGAGTGTGGGACCTGAGCTTTGAAAATGATGGATTTACAGTAAAGAGACTGATGTTTATTTTATTGCAGCATCACCTCTAGTGACCCCGAGGAAGATTTCCTTTTCTTTGAATCACCTGCAAGTGAGATTATTCAAGTCTCTATTATACTGTAAAATTTGTACACTATTAGTAATTTCCTTTTTATTTTTTATTTTTATTTTTTTTCCAGGCATCTATGTTTTTTTTTTTTTTTTTTTCTTGGTCAAAGGGGAATTGTTTTCTTTTTTTTTTTTTTTTTTTTTTTTATTATGGGTAAAAATCAAAATTCTCACAATACATACAAACATTTGTAAAATGATATATAAATATATATGCATATATGTGTATTTGCTTACAAAAATGTTATTTATATATATATATATACATATATTTTAAGAGGTGCTTAGATTACCTAAAATATTACACAGAACCCACTGGGATTCCCATGTTGCCCACCTCCCACACCTCCCACCACATCCCACACAAACATCTCCCACAGTGTGGCCCACCAACCTCAATGAACTTACACATCCTGGAGCCTTGCCACCAACCATAGACCACAGCTGTCCTTTTTATTTTTTTATGAGAAAACTGCCAACAAAGTGAAAGTTTCCACTTTGATCTTAGCATTCAAGTTATTTACCTGTAAAATCTCTCACGATCTTGAAATGCATGCTTGTGTGCCAGCAGGTTAATTTTCATTTATCTGATGAAAATAGGGACTTTATAAATCCAAGCCGTATAAGTCAACATTCAAGCAAACTTGATATTACCAGAAATTGATTTTGGATGTAAGATTAATGGCATGATAGTGCAATGTTACCCGCTTTTATAAATTTTCTTAGGTCAGTAAGTAGCATTTGATGGCTGAGAATGAAGGTGGGTGGACAGTGATTTCACACTTACCGTTAAATCTTCCCTGGTGATTTGGTGGTTAGTCTCCACAACAAACCATAGAAGGCAAAGGAGCCAAAGAAATACAATAGGGCTGCGCAAATCCTTCAAGCAAGTTTATGGTGGATATGAAGGGTTACATAATTTTTCTATGATAATTCACTGCAGTGCAGCTCTGTCTGTAAGTGCCGTGGAGAAGCCCTCGATATGCCTTTCTACATTATGCAGCTCTTTTGGAATATTTTATTAATTTTTTCTCTCCAGCCTAATAAAGCCGCTGGACTATTTGCATTATTTTACAACTAGAAGTGAGTTTTAAAGATTTCCCTGTGTATGACTTTTCAGAATCACACACACAGCACAGAAGAAGCAGGGTGTGGGTAAAATACCATGTTTAGAGGGGCATTTTAGAAGAAGCTAAGCTTGTTGCATGGTAATTTTAGTCTCAGGGGTTATCATTCATTACTTTTCTCTTGAAAAATGTATAACTTGGTTAGTCTTTGCTTGTTGGAATGATAGGCTAATTTGAGATTTAATATTAGCAAGTATGTAACTGCCACTATTAATCTATTTGAACTTAAATTTTAAAATTAAGTTATACTCATGCTAAAATGTTGTGTTATTTTAGCATGTGCATGATCAGTAAAGGTTACAGGTTTTGGAAGTTATTTTTAGCTGGCCAAAAATCAGATAGGTGTTTCCAACTATTTTTTAATCTATCAAGCAGAATATTTTGTTATTTTTATTTTTGGATTTTCAAGATGAGGTTTCGTAATGCTTAATTCGTTATATGGTTCATTATTACTGTTTAGCTGTTTTGATCTCCCTGTAAACTCTGTTCACAAGAATAGCCTTTAATGGGAACATGTGGAAAGACTAGAACTAAAGATTGAAAACAAACCCATATTGTGATGAAACATACACTCAATTTTGTGGATGATATATCTTTCACAGTCTAGTCAATATTTTAAATAAAAACTAATACTTACGTATGGTCAAGTATATTTATTAATCTTTAATTCATATGAACCTGCTTAGTCTTTTCCCTCATTTGATAACAGTAATTAAACAAAATAATTCTCGCACCACTGCCTTCCCACCCATCCAGGTGTTATTTTGAGGTCACATCAGGTCTTACTTTAGGATCCTGCATTGCTTTGTGTTAATACCATTCATTGTATCCCATTTCTTAATTCAGTGTGCCTATCGATCATTCAGCCAATCAACCAATACTTTCTTTATCTATTCAGTGTCTGGCACTATGCTGTTCACTGTTTTTCACCAATTCCCTTTGAAAATGATGTGTAAAAACCATCTTTAATTCTCTTGTTCAAATTTTATTTTGAGTCATTTACTAAGCAGCTCATCTATAAAGCACTCATATTGAAAGAGAGGGAATGAATCAAAATCCTTGCCTCCAAGGAAGTAAGGTTCCAGGGGGCTTTTAAGATGTGATATACAAGTTTGATTTTTAGACAATGTTATCAAAATACATTTTGTCATGACATGGTAGTTGAACACCCTTAGTTATCACAACTTCCGCAGGATCTTCTGTATAAATTTCTCTTCTTATTTGGATACTTCTTCCAAGAATATTTTCAATATTTTTGAACAAAGGAAATAGCTCTATGTCTTTGTGTGGCAAATTATTTGATGCCTTGCATGCCCGAGAATAATTATTATCTCACATTGAAATGACAACTTCTTTTGATAACAAATTATAAGATTTTTACCCCTAATTCCTAATATATCTCTGTTGTGTTCTTATAGCCAATGTATAAATTGAAGAGTCTGACACTACCTTGATCTTGTTAGTTGACTAATAGTTTGCTCTTTCTATCTTAACTCTTTTAAAAATTTTCTTTTTGTCATTGGTGTTCCGAATTTTCACATTTCATTTTCAAGCTTTTCATATTTATTTAATTCTAGGTAACTTATGTGCATTTTATCCATCCTTTATTCACATATTTTTCTCCTTTCCATTAAAAAAAATATTTTCTGACAGGGAATCTTCTGATTTAGATATTGGCTTAATTTCCTCCAGTCCTTTATTGAGTTCTTGCCCTCCCAAACAACCTTTCATTATGAGCATTTGCAATCAGATAAAATCTTAAAAGATCGTGCCCATCACTCAGAGCCTAAAACTAAATTTTGCTATATATGTCTTAGCACATATCTAGCTGTTGGTCCGGTCCCTTAAGCTTTATTTTTAAACATTTATTTTGTATAAATACTTTTTCTGCTGCCTTCTGGAAGGGTTCCTCATTCTGATCCTTCTACTTTCTAAAATATTCTTCAGTTTGATCCCGTTTAAGTTCATCTACCAGGCATTCTATTATAATTTTTATGTTTTTGTGATTAATATTCCCATTTGTTCCTTTGATCTTCTTTTTCTATATCAGATCATCACTATCATACCTTATACTTTTAAATGTTGTTTTCCCTAATGTTCCATACACTTGGCCAATTCATTCTAATAATTCCGCCTCAGAGGTTGTATGTTACTCAGTTATTTTTCTTTGTTTTGGGATATTTTTACTCCTCAGATATTTGGTTATTTTGCCCATGAATTTATGTTCCCCTGGGACACCAGCTATTCTATCTCCTATTGTGTAGCTTGGAAGTACCAAGAGCTGCATCGTAAATTGTGTCATTCCTCGCAATTTGGGGAATCAGAGTGGTGACAGCATGTGGGCACAGAGCCTGAGGCATCAGGAACCCAGGATTTGTCATCCCAGTTTCCTGCTGTTGAGACTTATTTGGAGGAGAAAAACCCTCCGCAGTCTACAAATGCTAGGTACTTGGAGGAAAGAACATCGTAATCACATGTATAAATCTCACTGAACAGATCTGCCATGCATTAAAGCCCAAGCAAATGTTCAGGCTGTTATTAGCTGATTCCACTCCTATTGGGTCGACCATATAATAATCTAAATTAATCCTTATAAATATTAAACTATTCTCATTAAAATTTCTATATTGAGTCTATTTTTGCAGAGCATACACAGGAGAGTCCAGTGACCTTCCTGATGATTTTTATCAAAGAAAATAAAAGTTTGTTTTTGTTAGCAAACTTAAGTAGTAAAAAAATTATACTGAATATAGGAAAAAAAGAATGCCTTTCTGCTACTTATAAATATTGCCATATGATACATTTTACTTATGTAGTCCTTATAATTATGAGAACTGGGAATGCTACTTAACTGTTGTAAAGAATCACTTTTAGAATAAATTATCCCATCCAATTCAAAGAGGATTGCTTATACAATTGAAAGTTATAATTAATTCTTTCACTTTAGTAAGTACCCACAATTGATGATTTAATTCTAAAACTGATCACTATCATAAATAATTTAGGCAGACACAATTTATGACTATTGTCTCATTTAACCTCACTATTTTTTTAAATAGAGAAATGAACATAGGCATCCTGTGTACTCTTTGTGCACAAATTGTAAGAAAAATATGGACCTAAAATTTGCAATCAAGGGAAAAATGGTAAATAATTTTATTAAACAAGCATGTTGGAATTGTTGCAAAATCTGTAATAATATTTTCATTTCAGTGAAATAAAATGACTTGATGGCAAGATTCTAAATATTCAGGTAAATTAAAAAAAAATCAATTCTAATATGATTTCAGCCTTCAAAAGCAGCCTGTTTTATGACATGAGCTACTTTCTCCACAATAGACATATCTCAGGATTTTGATTTGATATCATTCTTCCAGAAAATTTTGAGTGATAGAAAAAAAAAATATGTATATATATAATGAATTATTTTATAGCTTTTAAAACATAACTATCAAAGATACCTTCAGTTCTCTTGAGCACTCTTTTGTATAATTAATAATATGTTAATTTTCTCTTAGGCTTTAATGGTAGAAAAGAAAGCTTTAAAAAGCCGAACTAACTAACCATACATTCCATCAGATTTTCCATATTTCCTTGGCTCTAGGGAATCTTACCACCAAGCTCTTAAATTTATGGATAAACAATACTACCCCAGAATTTGGTAAAAATATCAAATTAATTCTTTTCTGCTATGTATTATTACTCTCCTCGGCTTTAACTTTCAGTGTTTGAGCATCAGTACTTTTGTAGACGGCTTAAACAGTTTTGCCATTACGGGGTTAGTTTAGACTTTAACAGTCTGTTGCTCTCAATGCATTGAGGTTGTCCTGACTTCACCCTCAGTGTAGCAGATAATTTGGTGATCCACAAAATAAAACATAATTTCACAAAACATAGTGTATTTACGAGGCAAGGTGGGTAGTAAGGAACATGGTACAATGCAGATTTAGACAAAGTGAAGGAGCCATATGTTCTTTGGTGATAATACACTTGGCTCTGCAGAGTTAAAACATGAGGGCATTCAGTTTTTTCATTCTTTGTGATCCTGACAGAAATAATTAGGACCAATAGTAAGACCGTATGGGGCAGTAAAAAAATTTTTAATAAGGAAAATACTTTCAAAGTAAGTATATTTGTCAACTACTGAATACATTACCTAAAAGTATCTCAATGCTGGAAATATTCCACTTTTAAATTTTATTTAATCAATCTGTGACTACAATTCTGTCTTCCAGATGTAAGCAAACAAAACCAAATGCATTTTGTGGTTATTTAATTATGTTTAAACTTTAATAATAGCTAAAGCAATTGTAAACTTTAATAGGAAATCTCAATTTGCATTTTCTGATATAAAAAATATTTTTAAAATACTGGCAGCTTTCCTTATTAAACTTATTTTTTTACTTTTAGAGAGTTAAAAAACAACTGATGAGCTAAGCTATCAAAATTCATAAAGTTTTAGTCAAGCCAGTAAATGGAGACTATTATTCAGGTTATTTTATGGAAAAATTTGAAATTATCTCAATGGGTTATTTTTCTCCCTTTCATTATTTCTGAGAAATTGCCTCAATTTAAAATTACATTTGACTTGGGAAATAAAGCTGATGGAGCACAGAAATTTTCAGTGTATTTGAAATTGCAGGACTCTGTTTCTAAAGCTTTGATTTTGAGATTTTCCCACAAATGAAACATTGATATGTGTGTGTGAGATTGGCAAAGTCCAAGTAATTACTAAGGCTTGAGAAACATCAATTTCATTAGGAAAATAAAACAATAATGATCATTGTTTATATTCTCACTAGCATGTGGTGGAATATCTAATTATTAATTTCACATCATTTACAGATGTAAAACTTAGGTAGAAGAACTAGGAAAAAAAAAAACAAAACAATATGAAAGGAAGTTCCAGTAGGGAAGATAATTATTCATACCTGTGTTTAAAATACTGGAAAATTTTGTAGATATGTAAGTAATTTGAAAGTATATAATAGCAAAATATTAAATACACATGTATTTCCCAGTGTTTAGCTGTAAAATAAATAACCTTCTGAAATGATTTGTATTGTATTTTTAATAAAGAATAAAAGGCAAATGAAAATTATGACTAAAATATCAAGATATATGAGTGATTAATTTATAAGAAAAGCAAAACCTTATTTCAAATGGTATTTGTTAATAACAGTCCTTGAGGATATTATGTTGCTTACATATACAAAAGGATAAATATTGTGTGGTCTCACTGCTATGAACCGTGATGAGTAAACTTGCAGAGTCACACTACAGAGTAAAAGTTTAGTAGGAGACAGAATGTAGGTTGAGAAGGGGGTACTGATACTGAACGATAGTAGGATGATTAATAAGGTTGATAGTAAATATGTGCAGATGGATGGAGTTGATGGTGACACATTATAATGAGTATAACTAACACTGCTGATTTATAATTGTGATTGTGCCTGAAAGGGGTAGTCCAAGGAAGTTAATGTGAATTGAAATACAGCTAGAGGATAATCTAGGGACTGTATAACAGTGATTTCTGTGGTAGATGAAGATTGTGGTTAATAATACAAATACAATAACATTCCTCTATTACACTGTGTTAAGAATCTGGTGATACATGGGAAAAATAAAACTAATGTAATTTATAGACCATAGTTAGCAATAATATTGTAATAATTATGTAGCAAAGGCAAAGAAGGTACTATATGAATGCTAAAGGTAAAAAAATAAGAATATGGGATTTAGTTTTATGAGATGTGAATATGATCAGGCATATTTTAAAATTTTCTTCATTAACAAGGAGACCTTGGTCATGTCATTTGAATAATCTATGTTAATTTATTCATCTTTCAGACCACTGGAGGAACCATTGAGTCTGATATTAGGATTAAATAAGACAAATGTGCCTGGACAGGGTTTTTTAAAGTAATGTTTCCATAATTTGTTAAGCTGCCTGTTGTCTATTTCAGTTTTAGAAGTAGATTCACAACCTTATCTGAGAGTGACATATAAGCCTTCCACTTAACCAAAACTATGATTGTATTAATAATGAAATAAGAAAAATAAAGTACTTCACTAGCAGTGGAATAGAAAATTTCAACCTACATAGAAAAAATAGAAAAACACTTAATCCCACTATGCATTTCTTTAGAGACCACAAATCTGTCCCAACTAGCAAATTAGGATTCTATTACATTTTCAACAATTACCTAAATGCAACTATCTGTGTTTAACGGATATCAGTGTTTGCCAGGGTCCTTTTACCATGAACCTCAACCCAGCTTTTTTTAAAAATTCATTTCTGTGACTAAATGTGAATGTTCCAATGGTTTAACCCCCCCCCCTTTTTTTTTAGCAATCAATGAGTCTGACAACTATTCAATTCAATGTGTATGATGGATTAGACTTTATTTTCTATTTTAAGATGACACCACTGCTTATCTCAGTTCTTTGTCTTGTTTTAAAATCATGGATTTCCAGGCTTTATTTGGGTATGTATATAAGGAGCTCTGAGTACAGGTACAATGAGTTTTTTTAGAAAAATATATATGTATAATATGGTTTATATGTCCTCGTGTAGCTGAGAGAGGTATTCCCTTACCTTTACACATACATACTGCATTGCTAAGAAGGAAAAACAACAAAATGAGACTGACTTTTGGAAATTCATTAGAGTTGTGTGCAATAATAATTGTGCTCCCTGTCTTCCCCACTCTTGCCACCACCACTCTTTTGTTTTTGTATTTCAGCAAGCTTCCAGCTTTTTTCCTGAGAAAATCTTTATTTTTACACTTTTAGATGATAATTTTGTTGGATACAGTACTCTAGGTTTATATTTTCTTGCAACAGTTTAAATATGGTCTTCACTCTCTATTTACTTGCATGGCTTTTGAAGAGACACTGATGTAATTCTTTTTTCATAAAATAAACTTTAGTTTTAAAGAAGTTTAGATTACAGAAAAGTTTCATCAGAAGTATAGGGGATTCCCATATACCACACTCCCTTATGCTCCCACATTTTCCAATATTAATAACATCTTACTTTAGGGTAGTATATTTTTTGGGGGAACTATGGTAGGGGAGAGTCACTGGTGCAGGGTGTCAGTAGTGGGGAGATGTGTGGGAAAGTGTGTACCTGTGTTCATCTTGTAGAGTATTATAACAAAGTGTGAAGACTTACTATTACCAACAAAATATTAAATTCCCATCCTGGGGCATCCTGCTGCATTCTCTGTTAGAATGACAAGAAACTCTAGAATACATAAGCAGGGCCTAACAAAAGAATATAGACCAAGCTACATCAAGCCCTCAATGTACTTATGAACCTTATTCTTGTAAAATTGAAACTTAGTCTAATAATACTATTGCCTAAGTGTTACTCCCTGAAAACCTTCTTGTTACTGAAATGTGGCTATTCTCTAAACCAAACTCAGCAAATAAACTCACTGCCTTCCAACCAGGGTGAGACATGACTCCCTTGGATGAGCCTCCCTGGCACCAGGGGATTATTACCAGGTGCCAACAAGTGATGCATTTGGACAAAGACCTTGACCAAAAGAGGGAAACATTAAATACAAAAGAGTTTTTATGGCTAAGATATTTCAAAGTGAGTCAGGAGGTCAGTAACTGCCACAGTAAACAAAACCTCAAATAGGGGTGATCCCAATATAAGCAAGGCACACAACCCCATGAAATTAGCACCCTGTTGGTGGGACTTACCTTGGAATATATGAAAAGCTATTTCCTCAACATAACAGAGTTAAACTAATTTATAATTTTCCTACACATGATTCTTCTACCCCTTTAATTTGAACCTCTAATTAGCTCTAGAACCATTAAATATATATCCCAGAGACATAAATCTTCCATCTTTTCAGGCAAAGCTGATACTGTTTCTGTTCCAAATCTCCCCTTGTCATCTTCACTTCTTATTTTTAAAGTCTTATAGAATAAAAAATTTAGTCATTTTCTAAAATATATTTTATTTCCTGTATGCACGGGTGTCAGGAAAGGATAAAGATATTTTTGACACAAATAAACTGAAAAATATTTAAAGGTTATAAAATCTTCTTTATTAGCAAAATATAAGGAAAAACCTATGAGCACAAGTCAACACAGACTAAGACACACAAGCTAATAGATTCAGAGACTAGCTTTCTAATTCTCCAAACTCCCTGCAAGGAATGACATCTGCTAATGGCCAAATACACGTAAAGTGAGTATTCTGCCATGTGCAAACAGCATCTTTCTGCCAAGCAATTTTCTCTTCTCATCTTCACTCAACCTTCTGTACCTTACCCCATTGTTTTGCAAACTTTTGCTCCCTACCTGTATTCCAACCAGAGGCATGTAACTGGTTCTAAATATACTTTCCTTACCAGAATATTTATTGCATGACTAAGTTAATCAGTTGCCTCAGCATAGCAAGGTCTATTCAATCTCTATGTTGTGGTCATCTAAGAGGACTATACATTCAATCAGTGTCTTGTTCATTAGTGCTAAGGCTTCACATTCTGGCCTCTATTCTTGATCTTTTTGCTTTGTTTTATATTTACTTTTAATGAAGAAAAAACAAATACAGATATGGTATTTGGCAATAAGATAATGTATTGCCTTCTTACACACTTTGGTACTGGTAAAAGCTTGTTCTCGTATTAAAAGCCGTTGGACAGGTTGATGTGCACATCTCCTAAACTGATTAACTGTCTCTAGTAAGCATTCAACTGCTGTTGCACCTGTGCCATGTACCATCCAAGCTGGATCTAGAAAGCCATTCAAAACTTTAAATGTGGGAGAAAATGAGAGACTTTGGGAGAGATACCTGTAGCCTATTCCACTTAACTTAAATTTATATACCTCAGGACATGTTTTAAAAAGCGAGGAACTGTAGCATCGGTGCTAGAAAATTTAAAAAACCATGGCAAAATTTAGAGTCAAGTTTCGATACATGTAGTGCAGATGGTACTAGATTTAAAAAATGATATACAGGAGAGATGTGATGTCATCAAGATGGCAAAGTCTCATCTTAAAAACAACTAATAAAAGAATAAATCCTACTTGCTTGGTACTCTGAAGGACAATAGGGTGCTAAGAAAGATTCCACAAATGCTGATCAAAGAAAAACAAACACCAATAAAAAGGCAAAAGATCTACAACTCAAACCTGCCAGTCCAGACCCCAACACCTCTTTTGGTCCCATGCAGCACGCAGTGGCAGCATGGCTTGGGTACCTCCTGCCATAGACATAGACCACAGAGCCACCCACAACACCTAGTTAGAACTCCATGGATACTTAGACACTGGGTCTCAAGGTCACAGAGACCCAGAGTGGAACTCAAGTGGTTGGTGAACACTTGCATTAAAAAGGGTCCCCAGCAAACAAGAGAACTGCAGCAGAATTGTTGGGAAGGGATGCAAACACCAAACCCAGGCTCTAATTGCTGAAGCACATAAATGAAATAATGGATACTTGTGAACACTGACCCTATCTGGATTGCTGGGGCTGGAAACCCTAATATAGTAGTTACTAGAGCAGAAAACCCTCTGGGGGAAAAAATGGAGACCTGAACTGCTGTAAGGCATAATGTGCCCCAGGACTGATAAGTGAATGCTAAGGGGACATGGAGTAAGGGAGAGAGGGGACCAAATCTTAGGAGCTGGGGAGGGAATGAAGCCTTCTCCTAGAAGTGAAAGAATGACACATAAAGTGGCAATCTTAAAAGTTGTAACAGTTGCCCAGGGCAAGAAACAGGTACAGAAGACCTGAGAAGATCTTAACAAAACTTTAAAAATGTTTGTTTTAAAGTTTCAGTACAAGTTGCCCCAAGCACTAAAAAAGAGCCTTAGCACATAGCCAATTTACAGTAAAACCCCAAGCAAAAGGGAGAAACTGACTTTCAGAATTTCAAAATAATGATACCCAAACATCAGCAAAAGTTACACTCCATAGTATAAAACAGGAAGCTATGGCTCAGTTGAGGCAACAATTTAACACTTCAGAGGAGACAAACACATTGAAACAACTAATTAAATAAGTTCACACAAATTTCCTAAACCAATTCAATGAGATGAATGAAAATATGGATAAAAATAATCTAAATATGGATATGGAGCTAAAGGTTATTAAGAAAAAATATGTGAGTGAAAAGAAGAAAGTTTAAAAAGAAATATAATGGAATTTATGAGGACAAAAGGCACATTAGCAGAGATTAAAAATACACTTGAGGCATGCAACAGCAGATTTGAACAGACAGAAGAAAGAGTCAGTGAACTAGAAAACAGGACAAGTGAAATGTCATAGACAGAAGAACAAATAGAGAAAAGAATGGGGCAAAAATGAGCAGTGTCTATGGGACTTGTGTGACAGAATGAAATGTACTAACATACACATCATGGGAGTCCCAGAAGGAAAAAAGAAGGAAAATGAGACAGAAAGAATATTTGAGGAAATAATGGCCCCAAAATTTCCCAAGTCTTATGAAAGACATAAATATACAGGTCCAAGAAGTGCAACATACCCCAAACATACCCTAAAGGACCTACTCCAAGACACATACTCATCATAATGTAAATTGCTGAAGATAAAGAGAAAATTCTGAAAGCAGCAAGTGAAAAGCAATTTGTTACATACAAGGGATCTTCCATAAGACCAAGTGCAAATTTCTCAACAGAAACCATGGAGGTGAGAAGGCAATGATATAATATATTTAAGGTACTGAAATGTATTTTATCTGGCAAAACTGTCCTTTAAAAATGAAGGAGAGTTTAAGACATTCAAAGATCAACCAAAAAGAGGGAGTTCATGATGAAAAGACCTACCCTACAAGAATTGTAAGAGAAGTTCTTCAGGTTAAAAGGAAAAGACAGGAGAGAGTGGCATGAAGCAGTATGAAAAGTGAAGATCTTCAGTAAAGATAACTACATGGGTAAATGCATAACCTGTTAATACTGTATCCTGCATGCATAACACTTCACTATAACTCCTATAAAAGTTAAAATTCAGTAAGATAAAACATAATCATATTTCCAAATAACATACATGCAAAATATAAAGAGGTAATGTGGGACAAAAACAATGTAAAGAGTGAAAATGGAGGGATATGGGAGTAGAGTACATGTATGTTACTGAAGTTAAGTTGGTATCTTTTAAACTAGTAGACTATAGAATTAGGTAATGTAATACAAACTCAAGTGTAACCACAAAGAAAATATTATTTTAAAATATGCAGAAGTGTAAATGAGAAAGGGATCAATCAAATACATCAAAAAAGGTCAAGTATATACAAAAAGAGGCTACAATAAAGGAAAAATGAGGCAAAAAAGATATGACATGTAAAATAATAACAATGAAATGGCTGAAGTAAGCCTTGCTTTTGAGTAACAACACTGAAAGTTAATGGATTAAAACTACACAACCAAAAGACACAAAATGGTAGAATGGATTTAAAAAGCACAACAAAACTATGTGTTGTTGGGGAGTGGGTGTAGCTCAGTGGTTTGATCAACTGCTTCCCATGTACAAGGTCCTGGGTTCAATCATCCCTGGTAACTCCTAAAAAAAAATATATATATATATGTGTGTGTGTGTGTGTGTGTGTGTGTGTATGTTTACAAGAGACTCTCCTTAGACACAAAGACCCAAAAATGTGGAAAGTGGAAAGATAAAAGAAGATAAGTATGCAAATATTAACCACAAGTGAGCTGGGGTAGCTATACTGCTATTGGACAAATTTACTTTCAGTCAAAAGCTGTTACAAAAAAAAAATTATACACCATATTAATAAAAGGGTCAATTCACCCAGAAAAAATAACAATCATAAGTGTTTCTGTACTTAATCACAGTGCTCAAAATGCATGAGGCAATAACTAACAAAACTGAAGGGAAAAATAGAAACATCTCCAATAGTAATTGGAGCCTTCAATACAACACTGTAATCAATAGAAAGATCATCTGGATAGAAGATCAATAAGGAAACAGAGAACTTGAATTATATGATTAAATGAACTAGACCTAACAGACATATACAGAATATTGTACTCCATGACAGCAGGATATATGCTCTTCTCCAGTTCACATGGATTTTAACCCAAAATAGACCACATGTTGTAACACAAAATAAGTCGCAATAAATGTAAAAAGAATGAAATTATACGAAATATATTCTTTAACCACAAAAGAATGAAGTGAGAAATCAATAATAGGTGGAGACTGGAGAATCCACAAATATATGAAAGTTAAATAACACACTCAAACAATTGAGTCCAAGAAGAATTCACAAAAGAAATTAGTAAATGAGATGAGTGAAAATGACAATACAACATATTATATCTTATAAGATGCAGTGAAGGCAATGTTCAGAGGGAAATTTATTGCCCTAAATACTCACACTAAAAAGGAAGAAATAGCAAAACTCAAAAACCTAACTGCATATCTGAAGGATCTAGAAAAAGTACAGAAAACGAAACCCAAAACAAGAAGAAGGAAAGTAATAACAAAGATTAAAGCAGAAGTAAGTGAAACAGAGAATAAAAGAAAAAGAATGAACAAAACAAAAATTTGTTTTTTTGAAAGGATAAACAAAAAAAAAAAAAAAAGAAAAAGGACTCATAATTAAAATCAGAAGTGAAAGGAGGAGCATTATTACTGACTTCACAGAAAATTTTATTTTCATAAGAGGTTACTATGAATACTTTGTACCTATTCCAACAAATTAGAGAGCCTAGATGAAATGGACAAGTTCTCACAAACAATGTACCCTGATTCTAGAAGAAAAATAATATCTCAAAAGGCCAATTACAAGTAAAGAGATTGAATCAGTAGTAAAATCGGAATCTCCCAACAATGAGAAGCCTAGGACCAGATGGCTTCACAGGTGATTTCAACCAAAAGGAAGAATTTACACCAATCTTGCGCAAACTCTTCCAAAAAAATTGAGCAGGAGGGAACACTGCCTACCTCATTCTATGAGGCCAACATCACCCTAATACCAAAGCCGGATAAAGATATCACAAGGAAAGAAACTTACAGGCCAATGTATTTTATGAATATAGATGCAAAAATCCTCAACATATTACTAACATCTGTATTCAATAGTACATTAAAAAAATATACACCATGTTCAAGTGGGATTTATTGCAGGTATGCAAGGGTGGTTCAACATAAGATTATGAAGGAAAATGAAAACACATGTTCATCTCGATTGTCACAGAAAAGGCATTTGAGAAAATCTAACACCCTTTCTTGATAAATACACTAAGAACATTAGGAATAGAAGGAAAATCCTCAGACATAATAAATGGCATATATGGAAAAAAAATCCACTAATACTGAACTTCATGATGAAAGATGAAAGCTTTCCCTCTAAGATCTGGAATAATAAAAGGATGCCCAATGTCACCACTGTTTTCCAAGATTGTGCTAACTATTAGTCAAAAAAAATAAAAGGCATTCAAATTGGAAAGGAAGAAGTAAAAAGTTCACTTTTTTCAGATGACTTGAACTTTTGTATAGAATGTCCTGAAAAAAATCTACAACAAAGCTAATAAATGAATTCAGTCATGAGGAAGAGTACAAGAACAACATGCAAAAATCACTAGTGTTTCTGTAAACCAGTAATAAACAATCTGAAGATGAAATCAGGAAGAAAATGTAACTGAAAATAGCAACTAAAAGAATCAAATATATAGGAAAATTTAGCTAAGGATATGAAGGACTTACACATGGAAAATTTGTAAAAAGAAATGTAAAAGAAATCAGAGACCTAAATAAATGGTCCAAGTTGTCAATTCTACTGAAACTGATTTATTTATTCAAGGCAATCTCAAAATTCCAACAACCTACTCTACAGAAGAGGAAAAGCCAATCACCAAATTTATTTTTAAGGGTAGGGGGGGGCCCTGAATAGCCAAAACTTTCTTGAGAAAGAAGAGCAAAGTTGGAGAACTCATACTTCCTGATTTTAATACTAATTGCAAAGCTAAACAACAGGGTACTGGCATATGGATAGAGAGACAATTGGGATTGAATTAAGAGTTCAGAAATACACCCTTACATCTAAGGTTAATTGATTTTTGACAAAGGTGCCAAGTCCCCTCAATTGGGAAAGAATACTCTTCAACAAATGGTGCTGGGAGAACTGGATACCCATATGCAAAAGAATGAAGGAAGAACCCTCTTTCACACCATATTAAAAAATAAATAAATAAATAAAATAAAATGATCAAAGACCTAAATATAAGAACAAAAACTATAAAACTCCTAGAAGAAAACATAGAGAAGCATCTTAGACCTTGTGTTAGGCAATGGATTCTTAGACCTTACACCAAAACCATGAATTACAAAAGAAAGATAAAATAGATATATGTGATCTCATCAAATGTTTTTACATTCTTTGCTTCCAAGGGTTTCATCAAGAACATAAAATGAAAACTTATAGAATGAGAAAAAAAAATCGGAAACCACATATCTGATAAAAGTTTAATTTCTAGAACCTATAAAGGAATCCTATAATCCAACACCAAAAAGACAAACAACCCAATCAAAAAATAGTCAAAAGATTTTAATAGGTATTTCTCCAAAGAAGATATACAAATGCCTATATAGCACATGAGAAGATACTCAACATCATTAGCCATAAGGCAAATACAGATCAAACCACAATGAGATACCAATTTACAACCAAGAGAATGGCTACTATTAAAAATATGTAAAATAAAAAGTGTTGGAGAGGAAACATGGAGAACCAGGAACAGCCATTCATTATTGGTGGGAATTTAAAATGGTGCAGCTGCTGCAGAAAAGTTTGGTGGGTTCTTCAGAAAGCTAAGTATAAAATTACCATATGTCCTAGCTAATCCCCTTTTGGATATATACTCAAAAGAATTGAAAGCGGAGGATCAAACAGATATTTGCACACTAGTGTTCATAGCGGCATTATTCACAATTGCCAAACGTTGGAAGCAGTCCAAGTGTCCTTCAACAGATTAATGGATAGGCATATGTGGTAAATGCATGTCCTGGAATATTATGCAGCCATGAAAAGGAAAGAGGTTCTGATGCATGGAAAAACATGGATGAATCTTGAAGATTTCATGTTGAAGGAAATAAGCCTGTCACGGACAAATATTGCATGATCTTTCTGATATGTAACTTAGAATAACCAACTCTTTCATTTGGAAACCAGAAAACAGGTTATTGGGAGTTGGGGCAGGGGGTGGTTAGGGAGGGGGAATTTAAAGCTTAATTGGTACAGAATTTCTGTAAGGGGGTGCTGGAAAATTGTTGTAATGGATGAGGGTGATAGTTGCATAACATTGTGAATGTAATTTACACCACTGAATTATATATCTGAATATGGTTAAAGGGGGAAATATTAAGTTGTATAAATGTACTAAAATAAAATTATAAAAAATGATATACAGGAAGGATTGCACCTCAGCTCCCTAAGGAAACAAAAAATTATGTTTTCAAATGCATATACCTGTTACAAATTAGAGGAAAGCAAATTAAGGTCACAATTAGGCATGCCATCTTACAACTTTAAGACAGGCAAAATAAAAGAGGCCTTCACATGTAAGTATTGGCATAGTGATGGAGTAAGTGTCCTCTCATACACTGCTAATAGGAGTGAAAATTAATACAACCATTACTTTTTTAATATGTTGGTATTATTGTGTAAAGCTGAAGTTTTGAATACCCAATATTCCTAAATTCATTCATAAGTTAAAATTTTTGCATATGTAGATAGATAGATGAATAGATAGAAAAATTAGATGATAGATAGATAGATATTAGAATTATTTATAATATACATAATAAAATATAGTAACAACCCAAAATTTCATTAACAGAATATATTTAGTATAGACACAGAGGCATGTTGATAGATAATCAAATTTATAAAACTTTTCTAGACCTATCAAGAAAGAAGGAGAGGATAAGTGATTAGAAACAGAAATGAAAAAGGGGACACCATTGCAGATACTCAGAATCTTAAATGATCACACAAAGGGGCAAGTTCTGGTTTCAGCTCAGGCATGTACGTGCTTGGAAGTTTTCTCTTCCATCATGGGAACAAAAGAAATAAAGCAGCTGAACAAACTGAAAATCACTGACTTTTCTTAGACTATCAGAAAATTGAGGTCACAGGGAAAACTGCCACCCTGAAATCTGGAGAGATAGGTGAGGACAGGGAGTCACAGCCAAGGTATGCTTACCTGGAGCAGAAGAGCTGGGGCTCTAAACTGGTAGGAACACACAAATGGTATTAGAAACAAATTATTATTTGACTGGGGGAAAGAACAATTAGCCAACTTTTGCCACTTCTAGCCTTCATGTATTACCTAAGGGGAGGAAAAGATAAAATAACACACAAAAGTCTACGAAACACTTCTGAAGGATAACAGGTCAGAAACATAAGTTCATTAAAAGATTAAATTTAATCATAAGACTATAGAATATTCCCCTCCCCACAGCTTACCACAGGTTGCCAGTAAAATAGCAGTGGATTGCAACTGAAAGAGCTGCAAGACATAAATGCAATTTAAAAATAAGTTTTTAGGGAAACACATGTAAGGAAATACAGGGGAGAGCAAACAAGTAAAGCATGGACACCAACAGAAAATGAAGGTTCTGGTGTCTACAGAACCTGCTAGCTTTAAACACAGCCCAGCTCGAAACCATAAAACCTCACATAAATGGCCTGTTCATGTCTGTTATATTTACCCCACACATTTTATCCAGCATTAGACAAAAATAAGAAGGCAAATTAAAAGACAAGCATCAGAGCCAGATGCAGATATGACACAGATGTTAGAAATATCAGAGAGAGAATTTAAAACAACTATGATTAATATGCTAATTGTTCTAATGTAAAACTAGATAACTTACAAGAAAAGGTGTATAATGTAAGCAGAGAGACGGAAACTCTTAGAATCAAAGCGTAATGCTAGAAATCAAAAATACTGTAACAGAGAAGAAGAATGGTCGAGGAAATAAACAGTGAGACTGAAGATAGATCAAGAGAGACATCCTAAGACAAAATGCAAAAAGAAGAGTTAAAAAAAGAACAGAATATACAAGAACTGTGGGGCAATTAAACTGTGTAACATACATATAATGAGACTATTAGGAGATGAAAGAGATAAAGAAACAGAAGAAATATTTGAAGGAATAATGGCAGATAGTTTTGCAAAATTAATGATAGTCACCAAACTACAGGTCCAGGAAACTTGCCAAATACCAATCAGAACAAAAACCAAAAAATCTACTTGTGGATATATCATATTTAAACTGCGGAAAATCAAAGACAAAGAAAATGGGGTGGGAGTGGATTGTGTTAAGAATTACACTCAGCTTCTCATCATAAACCATGCAAACAAGAAGAAAATGGAGTGAAATATTTAAACGTTTGAAAGAAATAAAACAGCAACCTAGAATTCTGTATTAGAAAAATTAATCTTTAAAAGTAGGAGAGCAGTGAAGTACATGTGGCTCAACCAATTGGGCATCCGCCTACCATATGGGAGGTGCTGGGTTCGGGTTTCAGTGCCTCCTAAAGAAGATGCACGGACACCCGCACCTGCCGCAAGGAGAGCTAGCTGCATGCACCTACACAATGAGCACGCACCTGAATGAGCAGATGCCCCAGCCAGCAGACGCCACAGACTGCAGGAAGCGGGTGTGGCTCAGGCCATTGGGCACTCGCCTCCCATGTGGGAGGTCCCGGGTTCATTTCTGGGTGTCTCCTGGAGAAAGAGCACAAACAATGAGCAGACAGACAAAGAGAACCATCTGGGGACAGGGGGATATATATAATAAATAAATAAATAAATAAATAAATAAATAAATAAATAAATATGATTGGCGAAGCAAGTAGGGGAGCAGATGTAGCTCAAGTGGTTGAAGGCCTGTTTCCCATGTACGAGGTCCTGGGTTCGATCCTTGGTACCGCCTAAAATCAAACAAATGAGAAAACCAAGTCTCATTGGGCAGTGAATGTAGCTCAGGGGTTGAGCACTTGCTTCCCCCCCAAATTTTTCATTGAAAAAACTAAAGGGAGATAAAGTCTTTCCCAGACAAAAATTAAAAAAAAAAAAAAAAAACACAACAATCTGAGAGACATTTCTCTATTATTCCCACCTTGCAAGAACTGTTAAAAAGATTTCTACAGAAATTCTAGGGAAGATGGCAGAGTAGGGAGTGCCAGGACTCAGTCCTTTCACCAAAACAGCAACTAAACAGGAAGGAACTATCTGAAATAGCTATCTGGAAACTCCAGAGGCCAGAAGAAAATTGTACAGCTTCCAGGAAGGAGTGGAAAGAAGCAGCACATAAATCAAGTGAAGAACCATAAATTGCTCTCTCAAAGTGGCTTTGGCCACCTGAGACAGTGAAATAATGTCAAACTCTTCCAGAGGGGACCCCTGATTGGTGAAGTAAGGCCTTCCCACAGGAGATCATGATGATGAGGTTAATGAAAGCCGATCCCTGGTGGTGAATTCATTCAGCAAATGTTTTTTGACACCCAATGTGTGCCAAGCCCTGGCCTGGACATGGGGATTCTGCAGTGAACAAACTGACAAGGACCTGCCCTGTTGGGGTTGAACTCCTATGGGGAGAGGTAGGCAATAAACATAAATAATTTCCCACTCTCACAGCAAGTCACCATGGGGCCCACGCCCTGGCTAGCTGCTGGTGAAGGAAAGAGACATAAAAATCCTCTTCCCCAAAACAGAGGTGGGCACCGTCGATTGCTGACCATGGCTTTTGATTAGTGATTTCGGATTGCTGGTTCGTGTCTCTGAAGGCAGGTGGTGGCAGCTGTTGTCCCAACCCTCCCCAGACGGGCAGAGAGAATGGAGATTTAAAGATTCCAATTAATGAAATACAACACAATGACAGAATGAAGTAAACCAAAAAACCACACGATCAATCTCAGCTGATGCAGAAAAAGTATTAGACAAACACAGCATCCTTTCTTAATAAAAACACTTAGAGCACTAGGAATTGAAGGAAACTTCCTCAACATGATTAAGGTCTAATATGAAAAGCCCACAGATAACATCCTATTTAATGGTGAAAGACTGAAAGCTTTCCCTCTGAGATCAGGAGCAAGACAAAGATGCCCACTATCACCACTGTTAGTCACCATTGTACAATCTCCAAGAATGCATAAACCGTAAATGTGTATGGATCTAATTACAGAATGCCAAAATACTTCAGGCAAAACCTGATCCAAACTGAAAGGAGAAATAGACAAATCCACTATTATGGTAGGAGATTGAAAAAACTGCTCTCTCAGTAACTGATAGACAAGCAGGCAAGAAATCTGTAAGGATATAGATGACATGAGCTGCATTTTAATTCAAATTAATCTGAGATTTGTAGAATACTCTGTCCAACATCAACAAAATACACACCCATGTCAAATGCATATGGATCTCTCACCAAGTAAACCACACCCTGGATCACAAAACACACCTTGATGTATTTTAAAAAACAAAACTTATACAAGGTATGTTATCAAACCACAGTAAAATCAAACTGAAATCAATAACAGAGACATAACTGGAAAATTCACATTTATTTAGACATAGAAAACAGCACACACCTAAATAACACATGGGTAAGGAGGAAATCTCATGAGACATTTAAAGACTTTTTTTTCTTTTAAAGATTTATTTATTTAGTTTATCCATTTTAAAACCCCCCTTCCCCATTTGCTGTTTTGTGTCCATTCGCTGGGCAACTCTCTGTGTCTGTTTCCTCCCATCTCTTCTCATGCTTCTCCAGTCTTCACCAGGATTCAATCCTGGAGACCTCTGATGTGGGAGAGAGGTGTTCTGCCACCTGCACCACCTCGGTTCCTGGTTTTCAGAGCTTTCAGAGCATCTCGTCTTGTCTCTCCCCTGCGTCTCTCTCCTGTTACGTCATTATTTTGCTGCATGGCTCCCGGGGCCTGGCAGCTCACCGGCACACAGAGCCTGGCAGCCCACCCACCTTCTATATATATATAGTGTTTTTTGTTTTTTTTCTTTTAATTTTACCGGGAGGTCCCGGGGATCGAACCCAGGTCCCTCCATATGGTAGACGGACTCCCAACCATTTGAGTCACATCCGCCCACTAAAGACTTTATACTAAATGAAAATGCAAATACAACTTATTAAAATTTGTGGGATGCAGAAAAAAGGAGCAATTACAGGAGAAGTATGACTTTAAATGGATAAATTTAAAAAGATCTAAAATCAAAATGTAGTATATGCATACAATGGGCTGGCTATTGTTCAGCCTTTAAAAGGAATGAAGTCCTGACACTTGCGACAACATGGATGACCCCTGAAGACATACAGTTGAGTGAGATAAGCCAGAAACAGAAAGACAAATATTGTAGGATCTCATTGTTTTGAAACAATTAGAAAGAGAAAACTCATGGAGTCAAAATCTAAAATATAGTTTACCAGGGGATGAGTGGAGAAAGGGAATGGGAAGTGAAGGTTTAAAATGAACAGGGTTTTTATTTGGAATGATGGAAATGTTTTGATAATGGATGGTGGTGATGGTAGCAAAACATTGTGAATGCAATTAACAGCAGTAAATTATATATCTTAATATGATTCAAGGGGAAATGTGAGATTGAATATATGGTAACAGAATTTTTTTTTAATCCATTGGAAAAAAAGAGAGTAAGAGCACTTTAAGCCTAATGCAAGCAGAAGGGAGGAAATAGTAAACATTATAGCAGGGAACCAAGAAAACAATAGCGAGAAATCAATGGCAACAAAAGGTATTTCTTTGAAAGAACCAGTGAAAGGCTAACCCAGAAAAAAGAAAGAAGAGACAAATGACCAATATCAGAAAAGAAAGAATGGTCATCAACTGATCCTATTGACATTAGGAGGATAATAAAGTAATCCTGTGACCAGATCTATGTCTACAAATTTGTAACTTTGATATGAGGGAACAAATTCTTTAAATGATCAAAACAAACTTAAAAAAGGGATAAATATGTAATAAGATTGGTCTTATATGTATTAAAGAAATGGAATCAATAATTAATAACTGTCCAAAATAGAAACCGACAAGCCCAGGTGTTTTTACATATAAATTTGACTAAATATTTAAGAAAGAGATATCAATTCTTCATAGTCTTTTACAGAAAATATAAAAAGAGTGCAAACTTCCTAATCCAAGCTATTAGGCTAGCGTAACCCTAATACCAAAACCACATAAAGACAAACAGCAAGAACTATATATATAGAGAGAGATAAATCCATGTCTCTCATCAACATAGAGGCAATATTCCTCACAAAATATTAGAAAATTGAATGCAACAATGTATAAGATAAATTCTACACCATGACCAAGCAGAATTTCTTCCAAGAATGCACAGAGGGTTAACAAGTTGAAAAGAATATTTACAGCATATCAACAGGAAAAATAAGAAAAATCATATGACCATATCAATTGATGCAGTAAAAGCATTTGAAAAAATGCAACATTCTTCAGTCTAAAAACTCTCAACAAACTAGTAGTTGAGGGGACGTTCCTGAACTTGATAAAGAACAATACAAAAAGCCTCAGATAAATCATACTGGATGAGAGAATGGACATGCCCCCTTTAAGATTGGAACAGAGCAATGATATCCCTAAGAATTGAGAAAACAAACACAACAAAACAAAAACTCCTGAAACTGGTACATGAACACAGCAAGGTCACAGGATATAGTTAATATGCGAAAATCAATTGCTTTTCTATATATCATCAATGAACAACTGAAACTTACAAAAGCTCATGCCATTTAAAACAACATCAAATAAAATATGAAATTCATAGAGAAAAATCTAACCATTTAACTATATACTGGAAACTGCAAAACTCTGATGAAAGGAAGTGAAGATCTAAATAAATGGAAAGATATTTTGCATTCATGGATTGGAAGAATCAAGATTAAGATGTCGATTCTTTCCGAAGTGATCTACATATTCAATGCAATCCTAATCTAACTCTACATAGTAAGGAATTTGGCCCCTCCAGAGAGAAGTTAGATCATCATCCCAATGAAATTCCCTAATGAATTTCCCTAGTGAAGGAAAGCCTGTTGCCATGGTGGTCCTCTGGGTCTACACCTAAGAGTTTATGTTAATAAGGTGGCCAGGGAGGGCTGCCTTGACCACATGACCTCATCCTGACCTCTGGAGAGTAAGCATGGCTGGATATTGAGTTCAGCCACAGGCACAGTGGTTCAATCATGCCTACCTAATGAAGCCCTGACAATAGCTCCACCCAAAGCTCCAGTGAGGTCCCTTGGTTGACACTACTCCTTGACACTACTCCATGTGTATTATCATACCTAGGTGTCAAGGTGTATCGCATACCAGAGGACAATGCAAGGTTTGTGTCTGAAACCTTCACCCTATGTGTCTGTCCACTTGATGAGCATTTGTATGCTTTTGCTATAATTAAACCATAATCATAAGTATATCACTTTTATAAGTTCAGTGAGTAATTCTAGTGGATGATCAAACCTGTTTTTTTTTTTTTTTGGTTGGGGGAGGTGGGAATCCCTGAATTAGCAGTTGTTGTTTGAAGTGAGAGCAGTCTTTTGAAATTCGTTACCACAGACTTCGCAGTTTGGCTAAACTCCTTTGCAAAATCTGAGCAAGTTATTATGTGGAAATCAATAAACTGCTTCTAAAGTTTATATAGAAACGCAGAAGACCCAGAATAGTGAGTGCAAGGTGAAGAGGGTGAGAAATCGCAATACTGATACTCCTGACTTCACAGGGGTGAAGAATTCTAATTCTACAGTGATCAAAGCAGGATGGAGCATGGCATTGATGAAACAATAGACAAATTCATAAATGGAAGAGAATAGTGGGAGGAAAAACAGATTCACACAAGTAAAGTCACTGATTTTCCTCAAAGAAACAATGATAATTAAATATAGAAGTGATAGTCTTTTCAACAAGTGGTGCTAGAAGAACTGGATATTCACATGCAACAATTTAAAAAATCTAGATACAGTTATGGCAAATGTCACACAAATGATATAGAGGCATTCACAAAAATGGATCTTAGATGTAAAGATAAAATTTAAAACTTGAAACCTTCTAGAGGGTAACATGGGCATTTGGTTTGGCACTGTCCATGAAAGAAAAATAAAGTTGAAATTCATTAAAATTAAAGACTTCTGCTCTGAGAAAGATATTGTTAAGCAAATGAAAAATACAACCACATAGTGGGAGAAAATGATTCTAATTATATGACATTCTGTAAAAGGAGACACCATAAATGAAGGGGAAACCACGGGTTCTCAGGGCCCTTACCCAGCACAGAGGATATTTATACATCAAGATTAATCATACAAGGAAAAAAGTTTATTGAGAGGCCGGCAGAGGTTAGGAGACAAAGTCTCAAATCTGCCTCTTTGAACAAAAGAGCAAGGGTTTTTATTAGATTCAGACAAAGAGAGGTGGGGACAGGGATGCCATTGGCTGAGTACTGCAAACTGCAGTCTGCAGAGGGGGCATCAGAGGAGGGGGAGGAGGGGTGAGCTCATAGCTGCTGTGTTTGTTCTCTATGATTGTGCTCCTTAAAGTGTCCTTGGTTTCCAGGGTTCTCCTTCCTGTGAATGGTTATAGGTTTAAGATAAGGCAAGAAGAAAAGCAGGAGCTCATTAGGGAGTGGAAAAAAGTCAGAAACCTGCCAGGACATGAAAAACAGGAGTTTTAGGGAGTGAGAGCAGGAACTTGCTTTGGTAACTAAAGATAATTTTCATTAATAGGCATCAGTATACAACTACAGCTATGGATTACGAGAGTGAGGTTACATAGTTAAAACTAAGGTATTTTTCATTAGCTAAGTTTAAAACTAAGGCTACAGTGTAACATATTATGTGACTGCTTGCATATTCATTAATACATAACATTTGACTGCTTTTGGTTTCTCTTTCTCATAGATTTGGTAAGAAATTGGCTGTTGATAGAATTTGAAGATGGGAAAAGGTTGACTAGGTGAAGTACAAGGGACAATTTAGGATCATGGAACATGTTATTTGATACTGTAAGCATGGATACATGACATTATTCATTTGTCCATATCCATAGAGCTTCATAGCAAATATAGTGAATCTTGATGTAAGCAAATAACAAAATATAGTTTAGGAGTCAGGACATCCCAGGAATGAAGGCAGTTTGTGTCAAGAGAATCTATGTATATTACAAATGTAATGAAACAACATCATTGGAAGGGTGGACAGAAAAGTTGCTCACCTAAGTAACTTGGAAATGAGTGGAATCTCTAAGACTAAATGCAAAAGGAACTGCACATGAGTACTGTACTCAAGTTGATAAAGTTGTTTCTCATGGAGGTAATGGTTAAAAATTCTGATGTTGCTATACATGCACACTGGATTTAACAATTAAGTAAAATGATGGCAAGTAGTGGGAGCGAGATTTCACACTGCTGCTGTGGGAATTCAGAGATAGGCAAAGGGAGGAGGCTGGAGTGATCCATGTGAAAATAGATTAGAGTAGGGGTCACCAGTAAAAGTCATGTTTGAATTAATATATAAATAGATGGTTACATATGGAAATATCTAGAGATATGTGTGTAAACAGGCTTAATATACATGCATGTGTTTCTTTGCTACGTCAGCTGAGAGCACAGAAAAGAAATGGCACCCAGTAGAAATGACCACGCCTAGCACCCAGATCTTGGATTCTAACACCATTCTCTGATTAATAGATTCAGGGCACTGTGGATATATGGCTACTTTTAGAACAGGGACAGGAAATTTTCAAGATGATTCTGGAGCATCTTGTAATGCCAGAAAGTAAGGAAGTGCTAAAAATTGAAACAAAATAAAGTGCATTTTTGGTCCTATGTCAAGAAACACAGGAGCCAATTGAAAGAGCCCCCAATGATCAAAATCTGAACATTTGGAATGATACAGTGAAGTAGCATTGGATTATAACCCAATGCAGTAAATAAATATCTATGAGTCCATGTGAATGTAAATAAGTTATTAAATAAATTAAATAAATGGGTGAGAACAGAAAGATCTCCCTGCAGAACATTTGTGAAATTATGTAGATACTCCACTCTAAATTAGGCAGAACATAAATCCCCACTCTTTAGTGTGGACTATGCATATTGACTTCCTTCCAAAGATAACAGTATGGAAGGAGTAGGGGGAATAGAATAACTTTCCAGGGGAGAAACCTGATAATACTTCAACCAGATGGTCAAGGTCATCCCCAACAGCCATAAATCATATGTAGATCCTTGTTATAATGAGATGAATATGGCACATCATGTCCGTGGCCATCCTTCCAAAAGCCAATAAGCCCAATCTAATCATTATAGGAACATCCCCAAAATTCCAATAGAATTTTGGGACATTCTAGAATGTATCTGACTAATACTCCTCAAAACTGTCAAAGGCATCAAAAACAAGGGAACTCTGAGAAACTGTCACAGGCAAAAAAAACAGCCTAAGGAACATGATGATTAAATATTTTATGCTATCCTGGATAGGATGCTGGGTCAGAGAAAGGACTTTAGACAAAAATAAGAAAAGCTGAATAAACTGTGATCTTTAGTAATAATATATCAATATTGGTTTGTTAATTATAACAAATGAACAGTACTTATGAGAGATGTTGATAATAAAGGAAGCTGTGGGAGGTAAATGGGAACTCTTTTCTATCTGTTCAGTACTTCTCTAAAACTAAGACTGCTCTACAAAATAAAGTTTATTTATAAAAAATAAATAAAAATAATATGTCTGAGTTTTAAGGTAAAAATGAAATTGCCACACAGAAAGATAAAATGACCATGGGCTTTGATTTAGTGGGAAAGTTGCAAGAAAAAGATGGGGAGAAACAGAATGGAGAGAATTCCTGTTCATCCAATGAACTCATAGTGAAGTGATGAGCAATTAAAGAGAAAATGTAAAGAATTCTGCTAAAAATTCTTTAATATGTGTATGCTTAAGTGGTCACTCAATCCTAAGAACATTCACTTTTATTTTAATTAAATAACTTCTAATCTAGCAAGTGTTAAGGGAATAGTTGAAGGAAAGTGTAAGAGAGAGAGAGAGAGAGAGAAGGAGAGGAGGCAATATGAGTAAGGTGAGTTCTTGGCTGTTGAGCAATTATTTAAATGTAAAAAGTTATCAACAGTCCTATTTGTTGCAACTAGGTTTGAAATACATTAGTGCTCAAGTCACTTTGCTCATGAACTAAGCAGGAAGTAACATGTGCCATGGGCCCACAGGTGACTAGTTAAAACAGTTTCTTTCCAAGTCAACCAAGGCACTTTCAGAGTAATTGAGGGCACTCACCTTTGCTGCCACAGGCCTTTGCAATCCCCTTCAGATGCTGCTGTCAGCACTAGCATGCAGATTAAGGTTATGACAACATTTTTGCATGGCCCCAGAAGGTAAGAAAAGGCTTCACCAATATATCAACAGATAACAATAAGGAATCAGAAATGGAGAATATCCCTCCAGCACAATGATTAATGTTTGTGAATTCACTTGTCAACTTCAAAAATGGAATTTTAATATCAAATATGCACTTGCTCAATTTTTGTAATTCACGTAGAGCTTTCTTATAGGCTGGAAAAGAAGAAAATTGAGGTTTTATTTCAACCCTTGGTTTTTAATCTGTTCATGGTCTGACGAACCCAGTCACCAAATGGTTTTCTGTCCTTTGTTCCCTCATATGAGGAAAGCGTGACCTGCCCACCCTAAACCACTGCCAAATGATGTCCTACTAGCCTTGTTGGGTGTCTTTTGTATATGTAGACCACACAGTTGGGAAATCAATTATGAGGAAGCAAAAAAGAAGGAAAAAAACATTTCATGACTAACACCATGGCTCTAATAATGTGCTAGGTATGTTGAAAATAAATTTTTCACTTAATATTACATAAAACCACAGTGGAAATATAAGTATCACTAGTTTTACATAGATGAGTTAAATAGCTAGTAATGATAGAATGAGATCTGCCTGCAGGTTCCAGAGACCACAGTAATGCCAAGACATTATTTTTATAAAATAGTTAACTACCTTTGTTTTTCAGAAAGCAAGTATGTTTGCTCCTGACGAAATTAAAATAATGCATTATCACTGTTTGCTGTTTGACTTTGACTAGTGGATTAAGCCATGAAAAATGTTTTTGAAAGATTAGGAAGAGCACGTGGGATGCTGAAATGCTGGGATGCTGGCCTATTGGATGTGGTACCACAAAAAACTGACATATAGAGATATTCCCCAGAATGTATTGCCTGGGGAGATCTCAGAAGGTAGCATTAGGACTGGTCAGGCAAGGCACAGATTTCTTACAATATAGGGGAGGAAAGGCAGAAGCTGCCTGAGGGAGCTGGTTTGGGGTGCTGCAGACCAGAAAAGTGTCACACACATTGTCCAGGAGGATTGGGAACACAGAGAAGAGGCTGAAAAGGAAACCACGAGTTATCTGCCTGTGCTGCTGGGAATGGCACCCAACCCCCATCAGGAAGGCAAACAGCTCAGTGAAAGCCACAGGTGACTGTGGCCAACGGAGAGGAAAAGGCATATTCCTATCCTGATAAGGGGGTGCTGAGTGTGGTTTCTCTTTGGCCAGTTTAAACAGCAGTACCTTTTTTGAATTGTGGCTTTAACTGGCTGAAAAAGTCCAGCCAGTGGAAGTTGAAAGATCCACCTCCATGGAAAGGTTTGCCAAAGATCACCATCTGCTGGCAGGACCTGGAAAGTGAAGGAAGACAAGACCTGTCTCTCTTGTCCCAGGCCCCTGTGGATCTGGTCTGTGCTCCACTGCTGGGTTCCTATTCCTGTTTAGATAACTTAAACAGGACAAGTTTAAGTTTAGGAAAAAGTTGAATCAAAAATCAGAGAAAAGCCATGAGGTAAGAGAGAGAAATTGGCCAAAAGAGTAAAATCACCAACACAATCAGATCCCTGGACATCAGCAAAAAACTACAAGTTGTACTAAGAAAGAGAAAGATATGGCCCAGCCAAAGTAACAAGTAAAAATCCTGATAAGACAAAGGATTTAAAACAACTGTCAATAATGTTCACATAAATCACCTGAATCAAATCAAGTACTTGAAGAAAAATATGGCTAAAGATACAAAGGGTATTAAAAAGACACTGGTTGAGCATAAAGAACAATTTGGAAGACTACAAAGAAAAACAGCAGAGCTTATGGGAATGAAAGGCACAATGGATGAGATTAAAAATGTTTTGAGGCACATAACAGCAGATTTGAATTGGCTGAGGACTGAATAAGTGAATTAGAAGACAGAGAGCATCTGAACTTGAGAAAACAGAAGAAATGAAAGAGAAAAGAATGGAAGAAATGAACACAGTCTCAGGGAATTGTATGACAGTGAGAAATGCACAAATTTATAGGTTTCCCAGAAGGAGAAGAGGACAGAAAAGGGGCAGAAAGTATATTTGAGGAAATAATGGGCAAAAGTTTCCCAACCCTATTGAAAGACATAAATTTCAAAATCCAGGAAGGACAACACATCCCAAACAGAATAACTCTAAATAGACCTACTCCAAGACACCTACTATTCAGAACATTACATGCCATAAAGAGAGGATTCTGAAAGCAGCAAGAGAAAAGCAGTGCACCACTTACAAGGGAACCTCAATAAAAGTGAGTGCTAAAGTTGCATCAGAAACCATGGAGGTGAGAAGAAAGTAGTATGGTGTATTTAAGGCATTGAAAGAGAAAAAAATGCCAGGCGAGAATTCTTTATCTGGCCAAACTGTTCTTCAAAAATGAGGGTGAGTTGAAAGTCTTCACAGATTAACAAAAACTGAGAGAGTTTGTCACCTAGAGACTGGATTTACAAGAGATAATAAAGGGAGTGCTGCAGCCTGAAAGGAAAAGACAAGGGTGAGAGACTTAAAGAAGAATGTAGAAATGAAGATTATTAGGAAGGGTAACTGAAAGAGTAAAAGGACACACAATAGAAAGATAGAAAACAGAAAGTCAAAGGATAAAATGGACAATGTAATTAATGCCTTTACAGTAATAAAATTGAACATGAGTGGATTGAATCAACTGAAAGACAAATAGACTGACAAATGGATAAAACACATGAGCCATCTATCTGCTGTCTACAAGAGACTCAGCTTAGATACAACGACACAATTAGGGTGAAAGTGAAAGGTTGGAAAAAGATATTCCATGCAAATAGTAACCAAAACAGATCTGAAGTAGTGATACTAATATTGAACAAAATAGATTTTAAATGCAAAAGTGTTATAAGAAATGAAGAAAGGGTCATTATATATCAATAAAAGGGACACTTCACCAAGAATAAATATTTATGCACCTAAACTGGGTGCCCCAAAATGCATGAGATATATACTGGCAAAAGCTAAGGGAGAAATAGACATCTTTACAATAATAATTGGAGATTTTGATACATAACACTCAGCATTGAATAGAACATCTGGGCAGAACATAAATAAGGAAACAGAGAGCTTAAATAATCTGATAAAAGAAGTAGACCTGGGAAGCGAATGTGGCTCAAGCGATTGGGCTCCTGTCTACCACATAGAAGGTCTGTGGTTCGGGTCACAGTGCTGAAAGCTGTCATGATGGGCAGGTGCAGCAAGCTGAAACAAGAGACAGAAAAAGGAAAACATAATGAAAGACACAACAAAAGCAGGGAGCAGAGATTCTCGGTGCCTCCTAAAAAGAGGATGAGCAGGACAGTGAGCTGGTGCGACAGTCAGGCACTTGGAGCTGACGCCACAAGATTACAGAACAAGAAGAACAAGAGGAAAAACATAAGGAGAGACACAACAAAGCAGAGAATGGAGGTTTCTCTGGATTCCAGAGCTGGGCATAGGAGTGTGTTGAAGAAGCCAAAAGAAGTGGAAAGACAGGATCCCCTGTCATCCCACCCTTTCAAGCAGAGAAAGTTAGATTCAAACATTTTCTTATATGAGAAATAAATATTTACAGAAAGGATACACTCACAAAAAGATAGAAGGAAGGAACAGTATTATGGTTGTAGTATGACAACTATTACAATGGCAGCAGAAACTCTGATCCAGAAAAAAAAAAACATAGCGATGTAAGATCTATTTGCAGAGATTTTGGATCAATAATGAACTTCATACAGAATAAAGGATAGAGGTCCTGGGATAATTTCATTTAGTCTCCAATTACAGGATGAGGTAATCTGATTTCTGGATTATAATTCATAGAAAATAAGAATATTAGGGAGCTTAAATTATAACCCAAGTCTGTGATTTTAAACTGTACTTCACTGTCTCCTCAATGAGAAAATCATACTCTTGAACTTTTCAGAAAGTTTCTGTTTATAGTTTTTGCTTCACATTTACATGTAAATTATCAAAATGCCTCACAAATTCTGCTGTTTTATGATGTGACTCCATCCTTTAACTCTCAACCTGGAAATGAAAAGAATGTTTGTCAGACAATCCAAAGGCGCTGATTTTTCATTCAGAAATATTGGTCACTGATGCTAAATGATGTCTTGGCTATGGAGAAACCCATCTATCTCAAGTGGCTGAGGAAGGATATAAGAATTAGTTGGAAATTAATTGCCTGTCCAGATATATCAAATTAATCAAAAAGCTTCTATTTAGCCTCGCTTCTTATGCTCTATTCATTCAGTTGAAATTTCCAAGGCAAGAAAAAAATCAAGCTCAACAAAGATGAACACGATTTTAACTAAATGATACAATCTACTCCAATTACATTCTAATCTCTAAAGATTGTAAGCATTGGGCAAAATAAGTTGGATATATGCATACATATGATTCTATGCTTAACTATATTTTTAAAAATGAGGTTTAGAATAATGGTGAAAAGCACAGAATCAGTACCTTGCCATGCAGATATGAACCTTGATTATAGTTCTGCCACTAGTCAGTTCCATGATTTTAAGGCTCATCACCACTTCCAGGAAGTTCAGTTTCAACATGTCTAAAATGTGGACAATTATTCCTAACACATATAATAATTATTAGAATAGAAAGAAGGAGTCTGAAGTTCATGAATTGACAAAGATCCTAATAATAAGAAAATTAAAGTGTTTTCCAACGAAATCAAAGTCCAAGTTTTGGTAAGGATTTATTATGAGGAAGATATACCTGATATACCTGTCTGTTTTATTTACAGTCAGAGACATACTAAAATAGTTTTGCTTCAAGCCACCAATGATTTGACTTAACTATGTAGACAGCTCACCATTTTCAACACAATTCAGCAAATGAAATCTCATCCTAAGTAAGGACTGGTAAAGGTACTGTATAGCAATGATAAATAAAATTCATGGAACAAAATCAGGTTACCCAGAATCAAAGCCATGATTATTTCAGAAATTCTAGGATGCTTGCAATATTTAGTTAAAAGGATGCCAAAGAAGATATTGAAAATATGTGCCATTTCTTTTTAAATTGTGCTCAGTAATTGGTAGCTAATGGTGAAAAATCCACAGTTCCTGCTATCAATTTAGTAGAGAAGACAGATGAGCAAGCAGTAATTTCAAACCAGTGTAATAAGTGGGTAATTTTAAAAACATTGTAATATGTATATGATGTTATGAGACCAAAAAAATTTGTGAGATCAGGAACACTTTTACCCATCTACTGAAATAAGGATAAAAGAAAAAAAGAGAATAAGTTTAGAGGTCATGCCCTTAATATTCACAGAATTTTTAACTGACAAGTACTTTTACCACAAAATTTCACTTAGTCTTGTTATCAAAACCAAGGTGAGTGGTTAAAATGAAATTCAAAGTACATTCATAATTCATAATAGCAGTAATCATTCCATTAAAAAACATAGCAAGGGAATATTATTGTATTTATTATTCAAGGAAACCACATCACAGACAGAAAGCATGGCCACTTTTTCCAGTAGAGAAAAAATGCAAAAAACCTATCTCCTCTTTTCACAGAACTGTGCTAGCAACATAGAAAAAAGCTAATACAGTTGTCCAGCAAATATATTTTAGTAAGAGCAAATAATAAAAGGATATATTGAATTTTATTAAAGATAGGAATATTAGAGAATTCATACGAATTTTAAGACTTGGCAGTTTAATTTCACCCTTTCAGTGAATAAATTATTAATTTTGTTTTGTTTTTACCTTGCAGGTTATAGTAAAGTCATAATTTTTAAAATACAATAAGCATCCAAATGAGCCTAATTAATATAGTGCCTCACATAAAATGATCACTTCCTTTAAAATCACAAAATACCTGATAATTTTATTATTGCAAATTTAATTACCTTAAAGTTAATTTCACTGACTATATATTGGTTTAGTTCTAATGGGTTGTTGAGGATTCTGAATAAAAAATGCAAAAACATTTTTGTACATGAGAAGAATATGCATAAAGGATATTAATTCCCTCATGTTTGATTATTAAAATATTTTTTCCTTTGAAAATTGCAGGAATTTCAAATTGGGGGTTAGTAGTGTCGCTTTAAAAAATTATTCTTATGATTTTAATGTTTCATGATTCTATCAGTCATTATAAAGGAACAAGTAACTGCAACATAATACAAATAAGAAATAGGACTCTGTTGTGATATTGAATGATTTTTTGTCAATTATATATTTAATTATATATTTATTATTTATATAGTAAATAATAGTATTTATTAAACACTCAGGTCTAATTTTTTACTTTCATGAAGCCAAAGTTTAAGATATCATAATTTATATCTTTTGATTGAGATTTAAAAATATACCTCAAATGTTAATACTAATACATAAAACATGCTTTTATTAAAATAAAACAAATTCTGACCATAAGTAATAATTATTTTTTTTTAAAAAGTAATGAAGAAATAAATCATGACTTCTTCACGGAAAAAGAACATTTAAAATTAAAGAACATCTCATTTGGGAATCTGTTCATTGAGAAACTATGAGATTTATTAGATTCAATTAGGCTTCTTACATGTTTTCTAGGTTATGCCAAATTTTAATATGGAAACTGAAATAAATTATAAAATTCTGCCCATCTACTTAAGTAGGTCTCATTACCATATTGCTTACATATTTTCTCTTCCTTTTCCTCTTCTGAAAATACCAGGGCATATTTGATGTACTTTTTGCTTTGTTGTAAAACAGCTTTATGAAGATTTAATTGACATATCACTTAATTCATCCATTCCATTATACAATTTGATGTTTGTTTATTAGATTCACAGAGTGTGCAACAATTACCACAATCTATTTTAGAACATTTTTTCCTCACCAGTTAATTAATTGCTCCCACCTTAATTATATAATTCTTAAGATTAATTACATTATATTATGTATTCAATAGAAATAACTACTGAAAGATATATATTGCCAAATACATAAGATATTTTTAGGTAAAAATTCTACTCTGTATACTTTTGTGACTGTACACACTAATTTCAGAAAAATTCTAGGAGATAGTGTTTTTATGATGTAGTAGACCAATTTTAATTAAGCCATTAGATCATCTTAAACTGAAATGCCAATTGCAATTCATGGTTTAGATCATATTAACTCAATGGAGATACCTTATCTAGATATAGAATAGACTGTTTAGTAAAAAGTAAATTCTTTAAAAATGTTTAACAGACTGTAGCAGTTTGGCATTGTCTATGAATTCCCAAAATAGATATTGGATTATGTTTTTAAACTGGTCTGTACCTTGGCATGATTGAATTATGATTAGGGCTTTGATTCCGCCAGTCAATAGAATGTTGAGTCCCCACTCCTTTGGTGGGTGGGGACTCACAGAGAAACCACACTGCAGAGAAGGGAGGTTGGAGTTTAGAGCTGGAGGAAGTGAACACACAGGAAGAGAGTCTGCTCCTTAGATACTGCAGAAGCCCCAAGGAGAGAGACAGAGCCCTTCACCTGATAGTATACAGCTGCCCTTGTGGAGAGAGCAGAGCAGCTGAGCCCAGAAAGAACAGAGCCCTGGGAAGAGAGGAACCCAGGAAGCCTGAACTCTTGGCAGATGTCGGCAGCCACCTTACTCCAACACATGGCAATAGACTTTGGTGGGGGAAGTAACTTATGCTTTATAGCCTAGTAACTGTAAACTTCTACCTCAAATAAAGACCCTTTATAAAAGCCAACAGATTTCTGGTACTTTTCATCACTACCCCTTTAGCTGACTAATACACAAACATTATCTCAGCCAACCGGTCAATAAATATTTATTGAAAATCTACTTGGCAGTTACCTCCCTTGACTTGAGACTATAACAGTGATGAAGACATATGCCTTGCCCTTGAGGAGCTTCCAGAAGAGTCACAGATAAAAAGAAGTGAATAGGGGAATTATAGGAAGATGGCAGAGTAGAAATCTCAGGGAATCAGTGCTCCACCAGAACACCTATTAAACAGGCAGAAGCCATCTGAGTTAACCACTTCAAAACTCCAGAATGTGGTAGAATACTGTGCAGAACCCAGGAAAGAGCAGTAAATTGCCTAAAATTCCAGTGAATTGCTCGCTCCATGCAGTGGTCACCATTGTCCATCTCCCACTCTCATGGTAGGCAGCATTGGGGTAGCTTATTGGTGCCAGAGAGAGATATAAAAACCACATAGGCAGAATGTATAAAGAAATCCTTTAATTCAACAACAAAAAGTCGACCCAATTATAAAATGGTCAATAGACCTGCAGTGACATTTCTTCAAAGAAAATATACAAATGGCCAAAAAGCACATGAAAAGATATTCAACATTATTAACCATTAGAAAAATGCAAATCGAAACCACAATGAGCTGTCCTTTCACACCTTTGACTACTGTTTAAAAAATGGAAAATTAAAAGTGTTGGATAGGATGTGGAGAAATAGGAATGCTCATTTATTGCTGGTGGGAATGCAAAATTGTCCAGCTGCTGTGGAAGAGAGTTTGCTGGTTCCTCAGAAAGCTAAATATAGAACTGCCATATGATCCATCAATCCCAACTCCAGGTATCATCCCAAAAGGACTGAAAGCAGAGACTTGAACAGATATTTGCACACTAATGTCCATAGTGGCATTATTCACAATTGCAAAAGATGGAAGCAACACAAGTGTCCATCAATTAAAGAATGAATAAACAAATGCACTGTGTAGACATAATGGAATATTATTCAGCCCTTAAAAGAAATGGCATTATGATATATGTAACAACATGGATATACCCTGAAGACATCATGTTGAGTGAAATAAGCCAGACAGAAAAGGGCAAAATATGTATCATCTCACTTACATGACATAATTACAATAAACAAACTCAGAGTCAGAATCTAGAACATAGGTTACCAGTGTATGGGGTGAGGGTAGGAAATAGGGAGTTGTGGCTCAAAAAGAACAGTCTTTCTCTTTGGGCAATGGGAAAGTTTTGGTGATGGATGGTGGTGATGGCAGTACATTATGAATGTAATGATGAGCACTGAATTACATATCTGAATGTGGTTAAAAGGGGAACTTTTAGGCTATATATATATACTAGCAGATTAAAAATTAAAAAGCAAAAAAAAAAAAAAAAAAAACCCACCAAAAACGTAAGACTGTATGACACAAACAATGAGCCTTAATGTAAACCATGAGCTATAGTGAATAGTACAATTATAAAAATGTGCTTTCATCCTGTGACAAATGTACCACACCAATGCCAGGTGTCAATAATAGAGTGGTATATGGGGACTGTATTTTATGCATGCTTTTTTCTGTAAACCCACATGTTCTCTAATAAAAAAATTGACTAGGAGATTAAAACTAACTTTTTCTTGGATACCGAAGTAAGATTTGCTATGGAATTATAAAAGCATCTAAACTGAGACCTGATGGAGGAACAGGAATTAAACTCATTAAGGTTGTGGAATACAGTGGAGTTGTCCAGGCAGAAAGAATATGGCATGCGTAGACTCCCAGTATTTAGAGAGCTCATACATTGGGTATATTAAGTTATTATAATGGTGTTACTAATAGTGAACATATCTTTGAAGTTTCCATTTTCGTCAGTTTCTATGGTAATCAAGTAAAGGCTTTGTTCACACATTTAAATGCCATTATGGAGCTCCCTCAATTAGAAGAGGCCTTTAGGGACATACAATAATGGCACTTTAGGTGGAGTCAAATGTACTTAGTAAGTAACTCCTGAGTTTCTTGATGCCTAGCGAGAAACTATGAGCTCAGAGTCTGTATCCCAATACTACATAAAAAACTCGTTATCTGTCCCAAGTGTCATATTATAGTACTGAATACCTAAAACGTCTCTCTAGATACCAACCTTAAAATTCAAACCTGGGGCTTTATCATGTTCCTCTTCTGAATAGCTTCTTATTTATCAAATCTTTGTTTGCTTCTCTGGACTAAAAGCAGAATCTTCAACATCCTCAGTTATACTGAGGAAACTTTAAACATGATTATCAGATTCATAAGTTATGTCAGGGTTTCTGTGGGATATTTGAATGGTCATTAGAAAATCTACATCATGAAACAGCTCCTTGGCAAGGAGGATGCTGGAATTGATGAGATGGCTCCTGTTCAACCAGATGGAAATCAGGACTCGTGGAAGATGAGGTTCCAAAACCCTTCACAGATCCAGTGATTTGAAGAGCAGAGATGGCAAGGTAAGAGCTCCAATTTGGCACCTGTGGTAACATTGTTTAAAGATGCAGGAACCTCTCCAACTAGCAGGGTTTACCAAAATGTAGCAACTCATCTCTAGCATATGTTGTGAACCATTTTTTTCATCTTCAGCCCAAAGATCCCCACAGTCACTTCTCTACCTCATGCTGAATGCCTTTGCATATAGGAAGGAGAGGATTATAGGCTGTAAAAATATTTCAGTAGGATGGAATTTAACCTATGCAAACCTACCAGAAGAGTTAAGATTTCCTGAATTCAATAGAACAGTCTCACCTCTTAACGATTTCTTTACTTTTAACTCCTAACCTAGCCCTTGAAGAGAGTACTGCGAAATTGTGTCTCTTAGAATGAGCCAGTAAAGCAATTTGTAGGTCATCAAAATTTAAATAAATTGATAAGATAATAATTTTTGAATATTTAAATATTTGTTGCATTCTGCTCACAGGAATCTGTGTGTTCTATCTCCTTTGACACATGCAATATTCCTGCGATAGAAGCATGGGTATTGCCCTCATTTTTATATTTAAAGACACTGAAGCTGAGGGAGTTTGAAGAAATTTTCTGAGTTCCCACATATACTAATCTAAAGGTCAAGATTAGAATTAGTAAATATCCCGACTTGCTTTGCAGAAATTTTAAACCTACAAAGTAATATTTTCTTCTTCCTGGTTTACTCACTAATTCATACCTCCATTTCCCACTTTTGTTTATTCAGTAAGTTTAGGATAATCAGGCATAGATGGAATCTTTGTTTTCCAGTCCTTTGGCCAATATTCCGTTACATCCATTACACACATATAATCTGCCCGGCATAATTCCATGACAATGGAGAAGCAGAGGAAGCACAACACACCCTCTAGATCAGAATGAACAGTAGGGCACAAGGTGGCAAGTGCTATGAAGGGGAAAGTAGGACTGAGGTTCAGCAGAGACTGAGCTGGGGAGCCATGCCAGGAGGGGAAAGGAGTCCCAGCGAAGGAGGATGGGGAAATCTGCACACTGGCAGCTGCTTGGTATACAATCATCATGCTTTTCAAAGAATCTAGGGGTGGATCTGGGAAGGACGGCTTTATCAAAAAAACAAAGACACATGTCCCTCAAGTACAGCTGGTTTGAAAAATGCATTCTATGAATGGTCATTTTGAATACTTTTCAAGAGCTGCGGGGGGAAAAATAAGAATATTTTCACAGAAACTGAAAGCCTATGGATTTCCAAGTTTTTGCTCTGCTGCTTTTATCATTCAGGTTTAAACATTTAAGCTGTTTTTAGACCAGGTATTTGGACTTGGTGGTTTGCGCATGACAGTGACCAGAAGCAAACATATAAGAAGGTGGTTAAGTCCTTGAGGAAACGAGTTGGGAAATTAAGAAGGAAAAAAGAAGACCTGCTTTGCAACTGCGAATATCTATTCAAAAGTTAAAGAAATTCCAATGCTATTGAAGCCATGCAAGCAGAATTGAGCAAGAAAGCAGAGCAGCTTCACTAGAAATGTCTTTGGCTCCTCGGTCCAGTGCAGGTTTAGTTATGGCTGATAAGGAGCAAAGTTGGTCTTCCCAGAAAGCCGAGTCAGAAGCTCCAGATTAGATGGACGAAGCACTGTATCTCCTGTCATAGCTGAGGGTTCTGTCTCTTCCTGTCCAGCAGATGCGCATGTGCCACAGACTGTTGATCCTTCTGCTTCCTCATTCTTTATTTGGGGTAGGAATTTGGGCTGCAGCTCTCTTCATCATGCTCCCACACTGTGGAGGCTGATAGGTTAATCTTGAAGTGTGAGACTGTTTAAAATCTTAGATGCTGGGCTCCAAAACAGTGCACTGGATGTACTTGAGAGTTATCTCCTCCTTGCTATGGAGTGTATGCTATGGAGGAAAGCTATAGAGGAACAGTTGTAAGCCTGTTTGGTAGACTGTCATAGGCAGAATAGGTGATTGATGCAACTTCCATCACAATCCACTTTTCCCAAAATTTTCCTATTAGATAGCGGTGATCATGTCATTCATATACCCTGGTCAGGGAGATGTTTGTATACATTCTTGGAGGCAATGAGAATGACTCTTCAAAATAAGTACAAAAATAAGTACCATGATCAATTCCTTTTGGCCATTTCCTCAACCCTCCTTCATCAGCTTGGAATTTTGCATGACAACTGGAGGAGCAGTTGGTATTTCACATTCCTGAAGAGGAAAGCTACATAGGAAGGATGGTTGAGCTGCCAAACAGCCCAGGGCTACCTACCTCTGAGTTTCTGTTATACCAGACAAACTGGTTTGTGTTTAGGTCCTCATAGGCCATTGTTTTTTTTTTTTTTTTTTTTCTTTTTTCATTTTTTGCAAATGCATTCCTACATGATAACGTAGAAAAAGGTCCACCCAATAACAAAAAGAGATTACAAGGAAGCTTTTGTATCTTGACCTGAACTTGGTGAAAAAAAAATCCCTAAATAGTGCTTTTTCTCAGAAACGTGAAGTTCATATTCACTTGACCTGCATAGTCCAGGAATCATCATTCTAAGATAGTAGCATAAAATGTAGTCCATAGCTGGTTTTACTGCTGCAACATCTGAAAGAAATAAATGTGAAGCGTTGGGAAGAGAACCCTTCAACAGCAACATAGGATTCCCAGAGGTAAGACCCTATCAAAGAATGTGCTCACAATCCAATATTCAAAATAAAAACACATGGGCATATTTATTAGAAAGACTAAACTTCAATAGATTAACAATACCAAATGCTGGTGGGGATCGGGGACAACTGAAACTCTCATACATTGTTCATGATGTATAAAAAGCACAACTACTTGGAAGACAGTGTGGCAATTTCTCTATATTAAAACACACCCACCCAAAGACCTAGCAACCCAACTGGTAGGTGTTTACACAAAAGAAATAAAGGCAAAAATCCAACAAAGAATTGTAGTATAAATATCATGGCTGCTTTATTGACATTAGCCCAAACTGATAACAACCCAAATGATAGTCTATAAATGAATGCATAAACATATCAGGGTCTATTCATACACTGGAATTACTACTTATCTAAAGAAGGACTCAAATACACATGTGAGAACATGATTGAGGCTGAAAAATATTTTCTTAAAAAGAAAAGACTCAAAAAAGAACACAAACGGTAGATTTCTATTTGTATGTTTCAAAAACAGGCAAAAGTGAAAGAAATCGGAACAGTCCTTGCCTCTGGATGGAGTGATATTGACTAGGAAGTTGTCCATATCAGTATAGGATAATCTCTCAATTTAATAGTGCTTTTGATTTTAGGATAGTGAAATATTTTTTTTTCTTACTATTGATCATGAAATAAGATTTGAAGATATTCTTTTAGACTATATTTGGTTCATTCAGTTAAGATATCTTATAGGATTGAAAACTGTTGGTTTGCTTGCAGGAGGTCAGATAACCATCTGTTTAACACAGAATGCAAAAATCATACAAATTGGCTCATAGTAACTTTTTTCCTTTGATATTCAGAGTTTGTGAGATACATTTTAAAAATATTTCCAGTAGGCTGTTGGCATTGGATCTTTGTTAAAATTCACAATGCAACATAATGCAAAGGGAAAACTTGGTTGCTCTTCATGGAACAAATCCCTTATATTGGAAAGTCTCATTTCAATCTCAATAGAACGTTTGATAGCATCTGAATGTTAAGACAGGAGGGTGCTACCATAGCAGCCTCACATTGTCTATCAGGTGAACTATCATACCCATTATTTTGCTTGATCTTCATAATAAATATTTCAGATTGGCAATATTATTATCATCTGCCAGAATGGAAAAGTAAGTGCTAAAAGTTAACTAACTCATCCACATTAAATAATAAGTGGTGGATCTGGTTCTTGAATTTATACTTGCCAAGTCTATCCTTTTCTTCCCTTAAAATCCTGTCTTTCTTTCACTGGCAGTCTGAGAATATATGATTCTGTTGATCTGCCTATGCATTTAAATTAATTCTAACACTGTCTTGAGATTCATGCCTTTTCCAGAAAAAAAATCTTAAAGAGGAATTTTAGAATAATGAGTTCCCCCTTAAGAGAATTTATAGTGAATCACCTTCCATGTGCAAAATTTCTTACTGGTTCCTTTCTCTAAGCATGTCAATGTCTTCTTAGAAGAAGCTGTAAAAAGCACAGTTTTTAAGAAACCAATTTCCCATTAAAGGGTTCAGTGGTTCTTGAAATGGCATGACAGCATTTTCCTGACAATTCTTGATAACTAATTTTAGGGAAACTATTTTGGAAAACTATGAGCTTTAGTGAGTCTACTAAATGATTATGAGAAGGTTTTTTTTTTTCCCATTCATATATTTATTTTTTTCAAAATTAGTGCTAACGAATGGAATCATATCCTCAAAGTTATTAAGGCTATTTGTAAATATTTATAAATGATCTCAAAATATGATCCCTGTACCAAAAGCATTAGTATCACTAAGGAACTTATTAGCAATGCAAATTGGCTCCCCTACCAGACCTACTGAATAAGGAAATCTGGGGGAGGGGCCCAGCAATCTGTATTTTTTATTTATTTTTTTACTTTTTAATTCTTTTTTAAAGAAGCTTTAGATTACATAAATGTCAAATTAAAAAAATATAAGGGATTCCCATACATCCCACTCATTCCCCCTCCCACACTTTTCCACATTAACAACATCCTTCAGTAGTGTGGTACACTTCTTTCAATTGATGAACCCATATTGAAGCATTGCTACTTACCATGGACTACAGTTTACATTATAATTTACACTTTTTCCCACACAATTTTGTAAGTTATGACAAAATATACAATGGACTATATCCATCACTGCAATGTCATGCAGGACAATTCCAATGTCCCCCAAATGCCTCCATATTACACCTATTCTTCCCTCTCCCATCCCTCAGAACCTCTGGTGGCCACTGCCTTTACATCAAGGATAAGAGTTCTTCCATGCTAGAATAATAATAAGTCTATAGTAGAATAATAATAAGTTTACTTTAGTCCATTGTTCATTCCCCAAACTTGAGTATTTTGGCATGGTGATGCACACACTGCTTCTAATTGACAAGGGGCTTAGATCCCATGGGGCAGATGAATGGAGCTTTCTTGCTTGCAGTTGCAGGCACTCTCTGTTCCTTGGGATGGGCATTGTTCATCATCATCATCTCTTGTTGTCCTGGGTGAGTGCAGTGAATTGGAGAGTAGGTGTTGCAACTCTGCTGAAATTTAGGGCTCAACTAGCACATGGGCGGCCCAAAGATTTAAATCTCTGGGACATATATTCATCAAGTATAGTGCTAATTATAGGTTCAAATAAAAGGAGCAGAAGAGCCATGTGTAGAGAACCTATAAATGAGTCTAACTCTGTTACACTGGGGATCATAAATTCCAAAGACCCAAAGACAGGGTGCCGAATTCCTGAGCTTGTCTGGCCTGCAATTTCTGGATATCTCTAGAGCCCTTGGGAGCCCTGCTATTTGAGGCACTGTTTACTGTGGCAGTCAATGAGATCCTGCTGAGACTTGCATGAGTGTAATCTCTGGAATGACCTCCTGACTCACAGTGAAATCTCTTAGCCATAAAACGTTATTCGTGTTTATCATCCCCCACCCCTTTTTATAATTTGTTTTAGATTATATACACACAGAGACACACGCAGATACATGCTTATATCATGGATCTGATTTTATCAGTAATCATTTGATAAAAGAAACTTAGTCTAACTCTTGGATTTTATTTAGATGGTTTATGTTCTTTGCACATTAAGACTTTTCCAATAAAGTGTTCAAATCTTGACAATCTGCTTTAGATTTTTGCCTTGAAAGCTAACCAATTTATAGGTTTATGACATCTATATCTCCTCTTTTTAAAAAAACTAGATTAGTGTTTTCTTTCTAATATATCACAAATTCTCTTTAATTTCTCAAACTTTATCAATCTCACCATCTCACCTGAGTTATGTACACGGGGCCTTTGTATTTTCAGAAAGTGATTTTCCTGGACCTAAGGCAATATCTGTTTCAATTAGAACAAATCTCTTAAATTCCCTTACCTACCATACAATAAGAGAAACTCCTGGCTTAAAATCATTTCCAAGTTCAACTGCTCTTGCGTGAAATTTTAAATCCTATCACCAGGAAAACAGGTGATCTATGTATTTGAGCAACTTCAGTTATGGGCAACTAACCATTTCCATTCCTAACTTAAAGTGGTAGAAGAATCTTCCTTACATGGAACAGAAATCTGTCTACTACTACCCAGCCAGTTACATTTTTGTCACTCTTAACCCTAGTCCAAATGAAGTTAACCCTATACCTTTCTCTAGGCCTATTTATATTTTAAGGCAAAATTTATTTGTTCCCCGAGTTAGGTATCTCTGAAAATAAAATAACTCTTTTTCAATTTTGATTCTGACAACACGACTTAGTTTCCCTAAATCTTCTTTCCTTCTCTTTTTAAAATTCTACTTGTGTTCTTTGTGAATTTCTGAGTTTTAATATTTTCAACTGAGCGCAATATTCTCTATGAATATTTAGCATTGACAAGAGCTATCACACAAGGCATTTTTCTAAGATTTAATATTTAGTTTTAAAATATTAACTACTTTGAATTTTTATAATAATCTTATGAGTTATGCTTTCTTTTTGCCACTGCATGTAACCTATATAACTAAAAAGGAGAAATTAAAATTGGAACAGAAGAATCTGGCTCCATATAATTCAAGCATACCTCTTTAATATTACCCAGAAGATAAGGTTAGAATGAAGAATATTGGGTTCCCCAGAGTGTTCTACCAGACCACAGCCAGCAAACCCTTCTCTGCTTATCCCCAGCTCTGACCAGTACCAGGATGGGCCATGCCATAGACCATTGTGTGTCCATGCTCATTCAAACAGTTCCCGTGACCCTAAGGAATGGTCAAGGGCCACCCTGTTGAAGAGACCAAGAGAAATGCCATTTAGGACCTAGAATAGGGCTTGGGGTCTCTTGGTCATGGAATTTGAGGTCATGATGAAATTCTTTTCTGTGTATCTGAAAATTACTTAGCAAGTATCTACATTTCCTAATATCAGTAGATGCCATTTCTTAAAGACAGAAGGTTTTGGAACAATTAAGTTCTTTGAGCTCATAGTACAGAAGGTATTTGAAAACACTTAACCTAATTAAGAACAGATCTTTCAAAAAACAAGTCTTTAGGAAGGTTGTCATTTTAGGCCTGCATTTTATGAGAATGTAAAAGTATGAATTCTTACACTTTAATCAAATGAAACCTTGAAATTATTGATCAATTAAAAATAATTTCACGGAATAATAAATCTTTGACAAAAACTTGACAAGGCATAGGATACACCATTTGTAAGTAAAACTACAAGTGTTTCTCAGGTGACATAGGTCAAGGAAGGGAGGGGCTCTGACATTTACAATAGCAGATTCATTCTCCAGTCCCTGACAAGGGCCAGTATAGAACTGCTAGGGAAGCTTCACCAAACACGCGCAGGACTCGCCAGCTGAGAGGTGACTATTCAGATATAGAACACAGATACCCAGATAGAGCCAAACTCTGTGGGTAGGTGCCTGGAGCCTGCTTCTTCTCCTTTGGTGTCTCAATTGAATCCTTGTTAGTCCTCAGATTAGTTAAACTCTCCTTACTGTGATGGGTATGTTGAGGGATCAGTGTCATATCTCAAGACAACACATTGCAAGGACTTTTTCAAATGACGCAGGATTTGCACAAGTAAGAACACGTTTGTCTGACGGTAGGAGAACCTTCTTTTCCACCTGCAAGTCACAAGCTCAGCTCCACCATTCAAACACCATCACATTGGAAGAATAGCGGACAAAAGCAGTAGAGGTATGTTTCCCATGAAATGCTTCCGTATATAATTGATCCATAGGCAGGTCGTATGTGAAAATCTATCTCCCCCCACCACACCCCTGACTATCTGCATTTCCAGGTGGAGGGCGCTGGGGCCATTGTCCTTGTCGCTTAGGCTAAATTGACAGGAAGCCAAAGCCCAGCAGCAGCCTCCAAACAAACATGGAGAAAACTGAAGACAATCAGGAAAATGGCTGGGAACATTTAAGCATTTAAATCATAGAAAACTGGAAAACTAGTTAGAACACAAGGAGAGTCTAATAGCTGCAAAATAGCTTTTGATACTTCAAGCATGCAATAAGAATACCATGTGATTCTCAGATTTTTAGTTTGCAAACTGTTGGGAAGTCCTATTGGTCCCATTAGAGAGCCTGATTGCTAGATCAGGCACTATTGAAAGGAATAAATTCATGTGCTATAAAAATTGACATGCAGTGTTTTTGCTGCCTTTATTTTCCAAATATTCTGCAATTTTCATATTGATTTTCACTTTGAGATAAGATTTGTTTGAGCTGTGACTTGCTAAACACTTTTGTATTTTTTGCTTCCATTTTGGTGATTCACTTTTTGAAATATTAGTACACTGCTTTAAATCAGTTTTCATCTTAATCATAAATGCTTTGTAAAATATATCAAGATTTTCCTCGTGATTTAATAGTGTTTGCAGAACTTAAAAAAAAAAATAGCCCATTATGCAAGTGCTCTTGAAGTAAAGCCTATTTGTGCCTTCAAGATGTAGCATTTAATTAACAGACATACTCCATAGAACATCTCTGAGGTTGATATTTTATCAGCATAATGCCTCCTGGATTTTCATATCCAAAAATGGCAGAATGTTCTACTTCGTTCATTAGACTGGACCATGTTTACCTGTTTCTTAGTATGGCTTATAATTTTTTTGCTGGTGTCTAGGCATCTGTTTATCTAGATGGGCTTATTCCGTTGGTTAGCTTCTTTTTCTACTTTAAGGTTTTATTTCGTTTTGTTTTATGTTAAGGGTCCTCTTTGGCACATGGTCTGCTTATTCTATATTCTTGTAGTTGCCTGTGTTTCCCCTGGGGGGGAAAAAAAAAATTAAGACCAGAGGAAAGGAAAGAAAAAAGAGAAAAAGAATAATAATAATAAAAGATGGAAAATGAGCCTGGAAAAAATAAATAATAAGAATTAAAAATCATAAAAAATAAAAAGAAATAAGAATAAAAATGTAGAATAAAAAATTAAATGGGAAAAAATAGAATCAAATAAAAGACTGGAAATATGAGAAGAGAAGAAAGAAAATGAAGACTAAACAAGAGAAGGTGGAATGAAAGAAAAGCAATGAAAGAGGGAAAAGTGAAAGAAAGAAAAGAAATAAACTAAGGAGAAAAAATGATTTAAAAAAGAAGGAAAAGGAAAAAAAGAAGGAAGCAGAGAAAAAAAAGAAAAAGAAAAACAATAGCCATGATAAACAGGCTTGCCTCTCAGGACATTAGCAAGGCAGGCTGCCAGTGCTCACCAGGCAATCACCCTGCAGCCCACCTTCCACAGGTTAAGTACTGGGGGGTAGAGAAAAAAAATAAAGAATAAAGATATATAAAAATAAAAAATAAAAAAAACTTAAAAAAAATCTCAGTCTGTGTTCCCTGTCCGAAGTTTGCTTGTCCTTCAACTCCAGCTCCCTGTAGCTCCAGGGGTGCCTCTCCTCACCCCCCTTCTCTTAAGCAGTTGAGAGCTTTTTGGGGGAGGGGTAGGTACTAGGAATTGAACCCAGGACCTAGTACATGTGGAGCAGCAGTTGAGGAGTTTAACCACTGATCTATACCTGCTCCACCAGTTAGGTTAGGCTTCTGAACCCTTCTGAAGGCTTGTTGTCTGCTTCTACCCACCCTTTTCCCCCTCAAGCCAGTTGGGCTTCTGAAGACTTTCCAGTTTCCTCTCTGGGGTCCCCTCTCACCTGGGCTGTTGGGCACCTGTCAGCCCACCCCCACAGGACCCAGTTCCTCTCTCTCCCAGGGCAGTGGGTGTGACAGCTTGGCTGAGCATCTCCCCATTCCTCTCTCCCTGGAGCCCCTTTAGTGCTGGCTGGGGTATTTTGTTCCTCTGGTCCACTTGCCTTATCTCCCATCCTCCATACATCTTTCTCCCCCTGAGTTGGCTGAGTGCTGATCCCACACCTCTGCCCCACAGTTCCCCCATCTCAAGAGCCTGGTGTGTACTGGGACACACCCCTGGTCGCCTGGGGACTTTCCTTACTCTTGGAGTTGGCTGAGAGCTGGTCTTTCACCTAAGTCACGCCCTGGCTTCCCGTCGCTCTGAGCATTCTAAGTGCTGGACTGAGTGCCCTATCTCCTACGGCTTCCCTTTCCCCCGGTCAACTGTGTCCCCACTCTCTCACTACCCTCTCCAATTGCCCCCGCCATTCCATAGCTTCCCTTCTGCCAGGTAAAGCTGCCTAACTTCCCACAGTTTCTGGAGGAAGATTGCACCAACCTTCCCTACTCTGCCATCTTGGAGCTCCTCAAAAATGGCAGAATGTTCTAAATTCTCAACATAGTTTATGTCTTTTATACAATTTGATAAACTTTCTTTACAAAAACCACATGTAAGAAAAGTGGTGAGTTAATATCTGAACACCATTTGTAGGATGTCAGGATCCCCTGCAGACACTGAGAAATGCCCACCAAGTATGGACAGAATTTGTGACCAGGAAGTCACTGTTGCTTAGGAGAAGCTTCATTGGGGGTAGTTCTTCTCTATTTTTTTTGTCCTTGTCCAGAGCCTGTTTTCACATGCTTTCATAGGGAGACTTGTTTTTACCCAATGATGTCAAATGAGCCACCAAAAAAAAAAAAAAAAGAAAAAAAAAAGTCCACCCCTTTGCCCCTTTCTACATTCTACTCAACTTGGAAAGGTACTTGTCTGTCATTCATATCTAGCTTATAGCTATTTTGTTTGTTTTATTTATTGGCAAGAATTCATCATACTATCTATCTATTTATCTATCAACTATCTATCTATCATCTCTATCTTCTATCTATATCTATCTATCTATATCTATCTATCTATCTATCATCTATCTATCAACTATCTATCATCTCTATCATCTATCTATATCTATCTGTCTATCTAGCTATCCATCATCTATCTAGCTATCTATGTATCTACCTATGTATCTACCTATCTCTATCATCTATCTCTATCATCTATCTATCTATATCTATTATCTATATATATCTATGTATCTATCTATCATCTATCTATGATAATGTCATCATTTTCTTGCCTTATCTTGCTGTATTTCTGAGTTAGAAATAAATTATTTTAACAGAAATTTGGATGACATGATCCCTCAGGCCTTATGCAACTGTTAATTTCTAGGGGACAAGTTTTTAAAGTGTCCTTGATTATTTTACCTACCAGTACCCCATGTGGTTGTCTGATTTCTGTTTCTCCTCATGAAAATGTGAACACTGCTCAATAAAACTAACAGGAGCTTCTGCCAAAACCATCACCTTGCCTTCCATTGATTTTTTTTATGCAGTAGCTTGTTCCACACATAAGCTACAAATTTGAAAATAATTTTGTTATTTAAACTCACCCTTAAATCAAGCTGTTAATTGGAAATCTGCTTTATGTCGTTACAACCCTTATGGTTTATAAGACAGATGAAAGCAGAGGTGATCAAATGGGAAAGAGATAGGAGACTCCCCCCAGGCCAGCTTTCTGAACACACCTAGCAAATGCACTACCTCAGAACTCAAGGGAATGGGGGCCATAATTTAAAGACCACTGGGTGTTTAATACAAACTGCTTTTTTCTTTTATAAATCAATTTTATGACATGTATTCATAAAGCATGCAATCCATCCACAGTGTACAATCAATGACATTTGGTATAACCACAGAGTTGCACATTCATCACTTTCATCAATATTAGAGCATTTTCATTACTCCAATAAAAATAATAGTAATAATAATAATAATAAAAATCAACCCTCTACCCCTTAATAGTCACCTCTCAATCTTTCTATCCTACCTTGCCATACATAGCTGCTATTCTAATATATGAAATACTTTTAACAAAAGCCATTTAAGAAGAAAATATTTTTTTCACACCTAGTTCCATTATGTCTTTAAGTTTTTGGCATGGCTTAGTATGAAAATAAGAATTTTTTCTGGCATTGGTTCTGGCCTATACCACTGAATTACTGTACAGCATGAATACTATTAGGTAGCTTCTTTTTTGGGTCATTGATTTTTTTAAAAAAGTCCTTTGAAAGAAAAAGCAATGCAAGAAAGGCAGTGACTAGGGTTATGCATGAGCATGGCTTCTGCCATCTCTCCATGTGCTCCTCAAAAGGCTCCTGGGTAGATGTTGACATTCTACCCAGTCATGTACTTTCTAAGACCCCAAATTATTACTTATCTAATCATCAGAGCCCTGACTTCATTCCTACGGACAGATGACACTTTATCTTTCTCTCATGCTTTAAGCAGGGGTACTAAAGCATGGTGGAAAGTCATACATGGGATCCTTGAGAACAGGGATTTGCTTCAATTTTATTTTTATCCTCATTGCTTTGTCTAAAGGCACATCAGAGATGAGGCTGCAGATGACAGTGTTTTATTCCGGATATCAAAGTTTTGCTGCAAAGGAAGCCAAATCACTGGCAAGAATGGAAGTAGCTTCAGGTTCTAGGGATGGCAAAGGATTTTATAGACAAAAATAGGAAGTTAATTTGACTCATGTGGATTGGATGAGGGTTTGTCCATCATAGAAGGGCAGGTATAGGGCAGGTGGGCTTTAATTTTATTGACTCAAATGCAATGAAGTATAGAATTGATTGGCTATCTGGTCAGCTGCCTTGGCGGGATTTCAAATTTCAAGAGGAAGCTCAGGAGGGAGTTCAAAGAGGATCATATTAGACACTGTGCCAATAATACTACATGTGTAGAGTGGGGGGGAAGAAGGGGAGAGGGAGAAGAGAATGGAGATCTGTATCAGTATTCCAGGTCAAAAATAGCGATGGTAGTGCCCACAGTAGTAGCCAGATCATGGACCAGGCAGAGTAGGAAAAAAACCATGAAATTATGGATATATTATGATAGAAGTACCATTTCCTAGTATTTTTTGGTTTGGGGAGTGAGAGAAAGAAATGACCTAAGTATAAGATTACTTCAAGGTTTTGGGCATGAGCGATTGAAAAGAATGCGGTCACCATGAATATTGGGGAAAACTGGTTGGGTGGTGATGGGTAAGCAGGTTGGGTGGTAGAGCAAGTTGGTTGATGATGGTTGAGCAGGTTGGGTGGTGGAGCAGGTTGGGTGGTGATGGTTGAGCAGGTTGGATGGTGCAGCAGTTTAGATGGTGAAGGTTGGTGGAGGAGGTGGTGGACAAAGATCAGGAGCTCCTCTTTGCACATGTTATGTTTGAGATGTCAAATAAAGATCCCAGTGGGAAGCAGTTAGATATACAAGGGAGCAGCATCTCGGGGAAATGTCTGGGATTGAGATATAATTTTGGCATAAGTAATTTTTTTTTCAATATAATTTTGGTATTGGGGAGAGAAGGAAAGATTTAGATTAGCAGAAGCAGATGGAAATCCATACTAGAACTTCATATCATCGCAAAACTTGAGAGGATCAGTACATGAAGGCAAGGGAACATAGGAAGTAAACTAGATTAAGAAGCATTCTTGAGAAACAATTGAGTTTATTTTTAGGATTAAATAACATGAATGTGCCTGGACAGGATTTTTTAAAGTAATGCTTCCATAATTTGTTAAACTGCCTTGTGTCTGTTATTTTTCTTTCTAAGTTGAAATCAACTCTACTAATTTTGAAAAACACATTCTTCTTGATTTCACAGTCATTTCTTATGCTCTTACATTTAATTCAAAAAAGTATTTGTAATTTCCCCAAAACCAGCAATAATTTTGCTAAATGCATCATCATATGCTTTTCAGAATTTCCAAATAACAGTCATTTTTATCAGTGAATAACCTAAGTATATAAGTGGTTTTGAGTTTTACTTTTTACTGCCACACATGACTTTCTTCAACATTAGCTTTCTAATTCAAACTATATAATTTTTATTTTAGTGATTATATAGTATATTATCAGACCACAAATAAATAGTTCCATTATTTCTTGGGAGAAAATGAATCTGATATGCATTGAAATGAATGAAATGCATTCAGCTGCTAAATGTAGCGAGAGGTAATGTATATGGCGAGCTTAAAGCAATGGAGAGAAAGTGAGAAAACATGATAGACAGACTCATGGAATGTACAAGTTTTGCATTTGCTAATGTATCATTTCATTGCATAAAATGAAAAATGTTAAAACCTAAAAGTATTTGCCTAAGAAAATGCTGAAGCTCTGCACTTTCATCTGCAGAAATCAGTGAATAGAGGTTTGAAGAGAACCTGGAGAATATTGATCCTCAGAAAGCAGAAATTCCTTTCAAAACCTTCCATCTTCCTTTTTCTTACAGTGGCAAAGGCTGCCCCTGCCCTATGCCAATGTCAGGTAATTTACAAGGCAGAGAGACAGGTATGGTGTGAATCACAGATGAGCTCTTGATAGCAGCAGGGAACATTATCTAGAATATGCCTCAGAGACCCCAAAACTGAATGAGGGCAAATAGCTAGAACCAGGAGTGAACAAAACGGCTCAGTATACACTGTCATGAAGGGTAAATGTGCTCAAGAAAATTCCTGGCTGGCAGACACATTCTTTTCTAGGCAGAGCAGGCGTGCCTGGTTTCTGAAAAGGGCTCAGTGCTTGAAATTTCCTTTGTGCAGAATGTTTGAAATCATGCAAGCTGGAGAGGCAAATAAGGCAAAGCCATTTCCCGCATGTAGAAAAATCAGCAGAAGCTTTCAAACATACGAGTTATGAAACAACACAGCTGGGATTCTTTTTAAGCAGTGTGTCAAGCTATTACTCAGAGAACTGAAGATGTAGTTTTGCTTTCTGCTACATTTCTCTGAAAAGCAGTTGAAAAGAACCAACTGGCTGCATTCAAAATGTGGAGAGAAATAGGAAAACTGGTCTGTGCTAGTCAACCAAGGATTTCTCTCTTTTTATTGAAACTTCAGCCTTTATTATTAGTTAAAATTCCAGTTAAGGTACTGACATTTAACAGATTGTTCAGCCCTTGTGACACACAGAGGTAGGAGATATGGCCAAATAGCATGGTGGAAAGAATGCATGATTTCAGGTCAAAAAACTTGGGATTGCAGTACTTGTCCAGCAGTTTCAAATTAATTTCTCCAGTTTTAAAAATTGGAGATAAGAATGCATTGCAAATATTATAGGTATTTTATGATGATTAAGTGAGAAAATCTTATGAAAATTGCTTTCTGAACTGTAAACTCCTACAGACATCACAATTATTATTATGTGTCATTATCTGATCCTTCAGAATATTATTGCTGAGAATTGGAAGCATCCTTATTTTTGTGGGATCTGAGAAAATTAATAAAGCTCACAGGCTGAGGGATGCCAGGCAGTGGAGTTCAAGAAGCCAAAGACAAGTGGATGGAAGGAATAATTCATGGTTATGGTGCCCAAGAAGATTTGCTTGGATAAGCTCAAGGTCAGGGGAAAATAAACAAATATGATGGACATTTTTTATTTTATGTGAAATAATTAGAAATTTGAACTTCTGAATAAATCCTATTATGTCTATTTTAGAAGTAATTACATATACACTATTAAATAAATTTAATTTTCTTTAATCTTTTTGTATTATAATAGGTGTTTCACACCCATAAAAAATTAAATAGATAGAAAGTGAAATAGAGTAAAAAGTATTCCTCTTCTGTATTTCTTCCTGACAATGTTAAATCTCAGTGATATTTAAAAATATGATTATATAATTTAAAAGGTTTTCTGATTTTGAGTAGACTGTTAAATACTTGAAAAGAATCTCATTAATAATAACATAATGTAAAATAATGTATGATGATAGCATCATGCTTAAAGTAGCTAAAAAGCACTATGAGAACTCATTGAATACCACATCTATAACAGCAAAAATCTAAACCAAAATACTAGAAAATTCTACTAAACTAAAATAAATATCTTAGAAAGTTATCCTACATTCTTGAATAAAAAAACTGTAAACAAAATTATGTTTTAGTATAAAATCTATGTGCACAATGCAAAGAAAATGATTAGGATGTTTTCATAGTTTGATATTCTTAAAAAATCATTTTGAGAAAGCAACTTAAATAAAATAGAATCATTAATGTCAATGCAATACAATCATTGACATAAATGCAATATTACTGAAGAAACATACTTCTGAGATTCTATCCTATGGGTATACTCTGTAACAGAGAATTATAATATTCCTTATAGAAAATATTCGAAACCAATCTAAATATCAAACATTGTAGAATCAATTATATTAAGTATCATATATTACTATCTCAGGATAATATTTAACCTTTAGTAACTGGGTTATGAAGATTTCCTTTAAAACATTGTTTATTACTTTTCTATTATTTATAGGAAATTAGCACAAATGAGTATTGCCTCAGGTTTCAGTGGGTGGGTCAGGAATCCAGGCACCACTTACCTGGGTCCTGTCCTTCAGTCAGTTGTCAACAAGGCTGTGATCTTTTCTGCAGCTCAAGATCCTCTTCCAGGTCTCCTTGTGGTTAACACAATTTATTCCTTTGTCCCTTTATGTCTGAGGGCCCCAGGTTTCTTACTGGCCTTTGGCTAAGGCTGCCCTCAGTGCTAGAGGTTGCTCACAGGTTCCTGGCATGGGATGCTCTCCCAAGGCCATTCTCAGCAGGCATGTTGCCTTCTTCAAGGTCTGCAGGAGAGTCCCTCCCTCTCCAATCTTATAAAATGGAATCTTATGTAACAAAATGTAATCATGGGAGAGACATCCCTTTAACTTTGCATTTTGTTGGTTAGAAATAAGTCACACTTGAGGGGAGGGACATGGGTGTGGAACACAGACAATCACTTTAAGGTATGTCTGCCACACATGGTAAAGCCATATGCTATGACAGTAAATGAAAAGAGCACAGTATGATATATATATATATGTCAACCATAAACAAATATTCACATAAACTCACATGCTAAAACTTTTTGTACTGAAATTAATCAACCATTGAATTTTCTGCAACAACAATATATCATTTTTGACATAAGAACAAATGACTTAAGAGAGAAAGGCGCACCTTAAAGAAGTCCCAAGATGAATGTATTAGTCAACCAAAGGGGTGCTGATGCAAAACACCAGAAGTCTATTGGCTTTTATAAAAGGTATTTATTTGGGGTGTAAAGTCACAAGGCCCTAAAGAGTCCAACTCAAAGTACCATAAGAAGCACTTTCTCACCCAGAGTCTGTTGGCACGTGTTGACACAAGATGGCGGGCAGTGTCTGCGAGGGCTCAGTCTTTCTCCTCCTCCCAAGGCTCTGTGGTCCCAGCTTCTTCCAATCTCAGCCACAGGCTGGGACAAATCTTGTCTCTTTCCTTGGGCTCATTTCTCTCCAGGCTCAGCTGCTCTGCTCTGTCCATAAGACCAGCTGTAAACTGTGAAGTAAATGGCTCCTCTCTCTTCCTGGTACCTCTGCTGTGTCTAATGGAGCCTTCTCTCTTTCCTCACATATCTGCTTCTCTGTGTGCTTACTTCCCGGGCTCCAGGATCAAAACAACTCTGTCTTGTCATTTTCTCTGTGAATCCCCACCCACCAAACGGGCAGGGACTCAACATCCTACTGACAAGACACACTCAAAACCTTAATCATAATTTAATCAAGTAAGACTGAAACCTCTGAATCCAATACAATCTAATATCCCCAGAGGAAGAAACCACTTTAAAAACATAATCCAAAAATATCTATTTTTGGAATTTATAAACAATATCAAACTGCTACAATGAACTTAGCCTAAAACAAACAAAAATATTTCTAATGGCTATTATGTGTAACTAGGGTAGGTGAATAAGTATATATGTCATATTTTTGTTTTATATTCTCATTCTTACTACAGCCTCCAGAGCTTAATTTTGGGATTTTTTGTTCTAATGATATCTTGGCTTATACTCTGATACTCAGAGATAACTCAGTATCATGGGAATTTGCATAAGCCTAAGCATTTCTGATCACAGATCACCTTTTTAAATTTAGGACCCAATGAATAGAGAAATCGAAGTCACAAAACACAGGAAAGTGAATTTTCAAAATACTTGAAAATTTTCATGTGTATCCATCTGAACCACACATTTCATAAAAGATATGAATACAAAATGATTTATACAGATTGTTTAGAAGACCAAAAAGAATATAAGGGTCATGAGACAATGCACTTTAGCTGGGGTCTGTCCAAATGAACTCAGTGGAAAAATACTAGTTGGAATATAAATGCGTGCAAGAAAGAATAAGAGCTTATGCAAATTGCTTCTGTTAAGAGAACATATTGTTTTAGCTGGAATAATTTCACTGATTTAAAATTAGTAGTTTTCTGTCCTGTTCTCTTTGGAGCTGAGCATTTAAGTAGGAGCTAGATAAAGCATTTAACAATGTAGGAATGAGAGCAAGAAACATGAAAATATAAAATCTAAAGGACCCATGTTTCTCTGGTTCTTGTCCCCCTGCTCACATACATCCCCATCTTCTAGTAACATCCTCGTGAAATTTAGGAGACTATGAAAGGATCACCCGAGTTATGTGCTGGATTCTTCCAGCTACTTCTTCAGATTATCCCCATCTTTACTCTGAAGATTTCCTGTTTATCAGGTACTGGCAAACCCAGGGTCACCATGTTACATCTGCCAAGACATTATCTAGCTAAAGCGTGAAGGCTGTACTTGTGTTGGTGAACTGAGGATTTTGCCACCATCTCTGCTACCTGGAAGCTACGAGGAAAAAGCAATAATTAAAAGCTTGAGAAGTTGGATTTGTCTTCTAAACTAGGGCACTGAGCAAGGTCATTTATATTCATAATCTCAATTAGCTCTCACGATATCCATGCAAGAGAAGGGTCATTATAATACTAGTAGAGAAATCAAAGGCAAAAGGTTACCAGCTCTTCAAGTTCTAATAATATAGAAACAAAACAAACATTTGTACAATTGAACCAGAAACTAGGCCACACGGCACTAGGTTGCCATTTTATTTTGAGGGATGTTTTGCATCATAGAGAGCCCTGATAAGTTTCTGAGGGTTCTTTCTGTTGAGGAACACACCATGTGTGAGAGTGCAATGCTTCTCAATCAATCTTTAGTGAAGGGTGCTTTTTTAAAATTCAATCCAAAGCAGATGAATATTTTTGTAAAACCCAAATGAAAATGAAATTAAAATTATCAAAGACATGTAAAAGTCTGACTTTGTATTATTAGATTCAGCATACATAAAGTTAACGTATAACCGTTCTTTAAAAAGTTCTAAATGCTTACTCTGAATTTCTTTCCTTCTCTAATCATGGAATAGTAACAAAACTTCCATTTCCCTTTATTCCCATTTTAGTGTCTTAGGGATACTCTAGTAAATCCCCACAAACTTGGTAGCATACTACAATGGACATTTATTCTCTCACTGTTCTGGTGTCTAGAAGTCTGTAATCAAGGCCATGGCCCCTATAGGGGAGAATTTGTTCCATGCCTCTCTCCTGGCTTCTGGTGGTGCCAGGGAGCTCTTGGCTGGTGGCAGCATAACTTGAGCCTCTGTCTCTGTCTTCACAGTGCTGTCTTCTCTTTTGTCTGTCTGTCCTTGTGTCCAAATTTGCCTCTTCTAATAAAAGACACCAGTCCTAATGGGGCCCACCCTAATTCAGGTTGGCCTCCCATCTTTATTAGCCACATTTTCTAAGGGTCACATTCTGAGATTCTGGGGATTAGGAATCCAACGTATCTTTTGCGGGGCTCAATTCTACCCATGACAACACTTTGCCAAGCACATTTTGAAGAGTCATGGTGTAGTGGACACATTCTAGACACAACTGGTAAATTTTATATGACAATGAGACTCTAGATCTATTTATTATAGTGCTTCTTAAGGCGGCCCTAGAACATTGCCAGATTAAAATTCAATAACATACATTCTATGAAGAGCCAAATAATTGACCAAATGAACAGCCCTCTAGTGATATAGATTTAATCTGAGAATAAAGTTGAGAAATACTTGAGAAAATATTGTACTGGATATTATGTAAGAAAATTGCCTACGAGTATTATATTTCCAACATAATTATTAATAAGTATTCAAGAGAAAGTAAGTGTCTTAAGGGTACATTTTCTCTAAAGAGTTTGCTTCAGGAAGGTCAATAAGGATTGTCAATTGATCAATAATAGGAAGGTCTAAAAATATTTGTGGAAATCAAGAGTTATAAATAGATAAATTCCATAATAGCTAGCCACTTTAATTCTACAAAGACTGTATCAAGAGTTTAAGGAAATGAATATGATTTCATTTTAAGGAAACATTACTAGGCTTTTTCTCAGCAAATTGAAAATGATGATTGAAGAACTTAACTATTGCATTATTGAATTTTCAGTATTGCAATTCATAATTGTTTATCAAAATTGCCCAATGCAATAAAATCCAGATGCAAGAAAACTGAATTAAGCCTATGACATTGTTTGTTAAGTAATTTCAGTTCTTGATTAGCCAGGATAAATTGTTTGATACATTTACTCCCAGATAACTAATAGACTGTATATATTTTATGGACTTCTTGGAAAAAAGCCAATTGAATATTGGATGATGTCTGCCAAAATAAGTATTATGCTTTAAATATATTTGACATCGGGCCATTCTTCCTGCAATTGATGAGATTGCAGGGCTAATTGTCTGTTGAGTCCACTTTTACAATATGAAAATAAAACCTTATACTTAGCACTGAGAAAATCCATATAATTTTCTACCTAATGGAAGGAAAGGGTACTAGTGGTATGGACCAATTCTTTGGAAGACACAAGCTACCAAAATGTACACAGAAGAAATATATAATCTTTACAGGCAAATATACTTATAAGAAATTAAATTTATAAATACTAACTTCCTTAAAAAGAAAGCAACAGAGTTCCAGGAAGATAGCATTGGAGTAGGCAGGCAGGGCTCAACTATCTCACAAAAACAATGGAGAAAGGGAGAAAAACTGTCTGAGGAAACTGCTTTGGGGATCAGCAAACCAGGAAAGTCCTACACAAATGCCAGGAGGGCAAAGGACAGAGAGAAGAAGAACCTGAAACAACAAACATGAGTTACTAACCTCCAAGGTGCCCAAGAATGGCCTCCATCCCCCACCCTAAAGGCATTAAGCCTGAATAAAACCCCTGACTCACTGCAGCCAATTGAGAGTGGAACAGACATTTCCCTCCCTGTCAGCCATTACAAGGGAAGAGGTATGGTGTGTCAGAGGGGGGTGAATAGTTTTCTTCAGTGAATTCAGCCAGCAGAGCCCACTATGAATCTTAGCTCTGGCCAGACCAAACACATGAGAAAGCAGTGGTTGAAAGAAATACCTCTGTGGAATGATTTGCCAATGATCACCATCTGCTGGCCTGGTAGGAAATTTCAAGGGGAAAAATTGCTTTTAGGACTCTCTTTAGCCTCAACTGTGGGAAAGTATCTGAGCCACATTAGTGAGTTCCTGGCCTAATATTGATAACCTTAGCTGGACAATTTTAAAGACTCAGAATAAGTTGAACCAAAATTCAAAGAACAGATGTGGGAAAAAACAACAACAACAACAACAACAACACTAGGCAAGAGAGAACAATTGACCATCAAAGTAAATTCACCATATTCAGATGCCTCAGCAAAAAATTACAAGCCATAATAGGAAACAGGAAGAGATGGCCTAGCCAAAGAAACAAATGAAATATCCTGAAGAGATACAGGGTTTACAACAACTAACCAGTGATAATCACACAAATCTCCTAAATCAATTCAGCAAATTGAAGGAAGATATGACTAAGGAGATAAAAGATATTAAGAAGGCACTGGGTGAGCATAAAGAACAATTTGAAAGCCAGCAAAGGAAAGTAACAAAGCTTACGGGAATGAAAGAAACAAAGGATGAGATTAAAAATACTTTAGAGGCACATGATAGCAGATTTATATTACTCAGAGGCAGAATTAGTGATTTAAAAGACAGAACAACTGAACTGGAAAAGACAGGAAAACAGAAAGAGAAAAGAATGGAAAAAAATGGAACAGAGTCTCAGGGAATTGAATGACAATATGCAATTCACAAACAATAGGCATTATCAGTGTCCTAGAAGGAGAAGAGAATGGAAAAGGAACAGAAAGAATATTTGAGGAAATAATTATCAAAAACTTCCCAACCTTCATCAAAGACATAAATATCAATCTCCAAGAGGGATAACACACTCCAAACAGAATAAATCCAAATCGACCTACACCAAGACACCTATTATACAGAATGACAAATAACAGAGATAAAAAGAGGATTCTGAAAGCAGCAAGAGAAAAGCAAAGCATTACAAGGGAACTCGATGAGATTAAGTGGCAATCTTTCATCAGAAACCATGGATGCAAGAATTGGTATGATATATTAAAGTACTGAAAGAGTATAAATGCCAATCAATAATTCTGTATCTGGTAATACTGTCCTTCAAAAATGAGGGTGAGTTCCAAGTCATCACAGACAAATGAAAAGTGATAGAGTATGTTACCGAAAGACCAGAATTACAAAAGATATCAAAGGGAGTGCTGTAAGAAGAAATGAAGTTGTGAAGCATATGATGACATGGGTGAATGTGAAGGGCATTATGTTGAGTGAAGCAAGCCAGATGCAAAAGGAAAACACTGTATGACTGAGCTATTACGAACTAAATATATTGAGTAAACTCATGGAATTAATAATTAGAACATAGGTCACCAGAAATTAGAATGAGGGTAGTACAAAAACTGAACTGTGATCTATGCAAATTTTAATAAAATCATTTAGGATTTCAGGCAATCCCAGATGGAATGCACAATATGACAAAACAATCAAACTATATTACAAATGTAGTAACCCAACTCACTGAAGCAGGTGGTGGACAGTTGCTGACTTAAGTAACTTTGGAGTTGAGTGAACTGAATAAAAGTATGGACAAAATGGAATTGCACATAAGCACTGTACTCTAGTTGAAAAAACTTATTTCCTTTGGGGGTACAAGTTAATAATTCTGATACTGCTGTACATGTATACTGGAATTGATCAATTAAGTAAATGAGTGGTGGATGGAGGGGTCCAGGTTACTCGCTGTTGAAGTGAGAGTTATGGATAAGCAAAGTGAGGAGGCTAGAAGGATTCATATAGCATTATATTGGAGTTGGAGACATCAGTATTAAATCATGTTTATCTTAATAAAAATTTACCTATTGAAATACTTATAGAAATGTTTATATACATGGGTTAATAGAACACATATAAAAATGTCACCTGAAAGACTTAAAATAAATGACACTCCAGTAACAGCGATCACACATAGCATCCAGATATTGGTATCTAATTCCATTCTCTAATAAATGGAAGTAGGTCTCCTTTTTTAATTGGCTGATTCTAAGAGTAGTGCAGGAAATATACAAGGTGATCCTGTAGTGTCAAAACCTAAGAAAATGTGTTTTTTGCCCAACCCATCCTATTATTTTTTAAAATATATTTTTATTACAGAGGTTATGAACTTACAATACAATCATACACATGGGTAGAATTCCCGTACATCACCCCAAATGTAAGAAATGGATTATACTTAGTAGTAATATTTTGATGATGCTTTTGCGTAGTTTGTAATGAATGTTTCCCAACAATGCAAGGTGTTGGTGGAGGGGTGATATATGGAATCCTTCTATGATGTTGTGCATGTTTACTTTTTAAATTTACAACTTCTACTGTACACTTATTGCTTATGTATGTTCATGTATGAGTGATATACTTCAATTTAAAAGTATATTTAAAAAAACTAAGGAAATGTTAAAAAAAAAAAAACACCTCACTATCTTGGGGGTGTGTCAATGGAACATAAGAACCAAATGAAACAGCTCCCAATGGCAAAAGCTGGAACAATTAGAGCAAAAAAAAATAAAATGGTATAAATTATGATGTAAATTATAGAATAAATAGGAGTCCATATTGATATAAATAAATGGTTGAACAAATAAATAAATGTCAGAGAAGAGACAAAACTCCAGTACAGAAAAATTCCAATTAATCTGACCAGTACTCCTCAAAGCTGTCAATATCATCAAAGAAAGAGAACGTCTAAGAAACTGGTACAGCCAAGAGAAGCTCAAGGAGACATGACAAATCATGTACCATGCCATCCTGGAAGCTTGGACAAGAAAAAGATGTTAGATAAAAACAAAGGAAATCTGAATGAATCAAGACTAATTAATAAAAATGTATAGACATTGGTTCATTAATTGTAGCAATTAATTTAGTACATTAACATGTACTAAAGTTACATGTTAATAACAGGGAAAACTGGGCTTGTGGTATATAGGAACTCTGTATTGTATTTGCAATTTTTCTTTGAGTCTAAGTTGTTCTACAATAACAAAGCTCATTTAAAAAATAGTAGTACAGTATATGTCCACTATGGAGAACATTCCAGGATACTTACATGTTATACCAAGATTTGTTGTCAGGTTTGTAGTATTAGTTAGATATGAAAATTTATAAAGCCTTTGATTCCTCATTTTTAAAGGATGCATGTTAAGAATCAAACCTGAACTATCCTTTATTTCTTTAAAATATGAAAATATTGTATGGCTCCTCCAAGTTTTATTATTATTCGGTTCACTTGATAAGTATTCATTTCACTATATGACTCAACAGACCATACTAGAATCTTGAAAAAAAAAAAGATCAATTCTTAATTAATGGAGGATTATATGGAATTTAAGGAGAGTAGCTGGATGTCATAGATTAACAAATAGAGACTGAAATAAAACTAGTAAATTAAGCCTACACATAATATATTTTCCCTATGGCCATATCTCCACTTTGATTTCTACATAGTCCAGGGCACGTTAAATGCATCATACATTTTCCCCAGGTAACCTCTTTTCTCTGCTCTTTTTGTATGTCCCTCCTTGCCTTAATTTCATTCTATATTGTGCCAAACAATGTTAAATACTAATATTATTCAATGATCAATCTGAGGATTTGAAATCCCATTTCATTGTTTGAAGTTTGCTAACCATACAGAGGACCTATTATCTTCCACTCAGAAATTTTGTTTCTTCACTACAGAATTCACCAGGAATGGACATTTTCTTTTTAAATGCCAAGGGACCAGGCTGGGATTGCTTTATCAAGCTTCTTATATGAGAATATTTTTTTCTTGTAATTCTCCATTTTCAATGTGCTTGACTTTCTTGTTTTACATAAATATTAATTTATTATGCCATTTATTTTTTAAACATCATTACTTACTATAATGGAAGTTATTGAAAATCCTGATATCTCTAACACTCCACGTTGTATCAACATTCCTGTACATAAACATTTCTTCAAGGCAATCAGGTTTAGAATGCTTTTTTAAAAATTAATTTTGATGATTAAATATTTGTTTTTATTTGGAAATCAAAATATTAAGTGTGGTTTTTTTTGTTTTTTTTTTATAAACAATTTATTGAAGTATATCATTCATACATGAACATACATAAACTATTAGTGTTCAATAAACATCATGAACTTACAAAACAAACATGCATAACACCATACAGGGCTCCCACATGTCACGCCTGCACAAATACCCCGAGTGGTTGTGAAACATTTGTTAACAATTCATGAAAGAGCATCGTCAAAGTATTATTATTGACTATAGTCTGTATCTTCCTCTGCTACACATTTTTTAAAGGATTTATTTATTTATTTACTTTTATCCATTTTTTACCCCTCACCCACCGTTTTTGCTGTTTCTGTGTCCATTCACTGGGTGACTCTGTGTCCATTTTCTGCCCTCTCTTCTCATCCTTCTCCTCCTGTCTTCACTGAGATTTGATCCTCAGAACCTCTGATGTGGAACAGAGGCATCCTACCGCCTGCGCCACCTTAGTTCCTGGTTTTTCAGTGTGTCTCGTCTTGGCTGTCCCTTGTGTTACTCTCCTGTTACGTCATCATCTAGCTGCATGGCTCACGGGGCCTGGCGGTGTACCCACGAGTGGGGTCTGGCAGCTCACCCACTCGCAGGACCTGATAGCACACCAGCGGACAGGGCCTGTTGGCACACCTGTGTGTGAGGTCTGGCAGCCCATGCGCCTTCTATATTTTTCTTTTTTTAAATTTTTACCAGGAGGTCCTGGGGATCGAACCCAGGCCCCTCCATATGGAAGATGGACGCTCAACCACCCAAGCCACATCCGTCCCCCTGCTGTATCTCTTAAGGTTGACCAAAGATACCCAAAGTTACAATCTTTTCCCATACAGGATGTTCATAAAATAAATCAAGCTTAGTTTATCACTAACATTCCAAAAAATCAGACCTAGGGAGAAAATCTAGGTCTGGGGACACATGCATGGTTTCTAATATAGTGAATGTTTAGCCTACCTTGATTATCACAAAATCAAGACAGCGAGAATATTCACATTGTGTGTTTTAATTAAACCACTCCTCCCTTTTGCCTTACAATGTCTGGACAGACAGGTAGGTAGAGTTTATTCCCAGACCATGGTATACACATCATTATTTTTCTCAATGACCTGCCTTCCAGTCCATGAGAACACAGACTTTGGTGGGCATGGGGAGTCCATTCTCTTCCTCCGTCTCCTTCCCCACTCTCCTATGTGCTCCTTCCTTACCCACTCCAGTTTTCTAGCTATGTGCTATCCATGTGCTGCAAAATACTGGCCTTCCAAAACCCTACATGGGAAGAGCCATACATTCTGATGTAAGATTAATCTTGGCTATTCAAGTACGTGAAAGTCCAGATCTCTAGGCAAAGAATCTTTTGGTCAAAGTTTAGGCTAAGTGGTCAACTCTTTCACTAGGGATAAAGAAGGAAGGGACATAGGTTGGTTTTTTAAATTCTGCTCATATAATATATTCGGTTGAAAATACAACATACATTAAGCATTTAGAAGCTCATTAAAATTTATGTTATCTCATGGCATCTCTTGTCACTTAAACTAGTTAAAATGGAATCCAACATAATGAAGTTCATGATTATATAAACTATATGGGAGGAGTGAGCTTTGTTCTTCTTGCCTGCCAGCTTCAGAAGTAGAATGTATTTAAGATAATTGAACCTATTTGTCATTGGTGGACTTCTCTTTTCCACCTTCTTAGAGTCTCTACTACATAGTGTGGCTAATGGGGGGTGTATAGTCAGCCAAAAGGGTGCTGATACAAAATACCAGAATTCTGTCAGCTTTTATAAATGGCATTTATTTGGTGTAGAAGCTTACAGTTACCAGGCCATAAAGCATAAGTTACTTCCCTCACCAAAGTCTATTGCCAAATGTAGGGGCAAGAAGGCTGCCGACGTCTGCCAAGAGTTCAGACTTCCTGGGTTCCTCTCTTCCCGGGACTCAGTTTCTCTCTGGGCTCCTCTGCTGTGCTCTCTCCACAAGGCCAGCTGTAGACTATCAGGTGAAGAGCTCTGTCTCACTCCCGGGGGTTTCTGTGGTGTTTAAGGCGCCATCTCTACTCCTCCGTGTTCTCCTGTGTTTTCACTTCCCAGGTTCCAGCTCAAAATTCTAGCATTAAAACTCTTGTCCTTTGCCATGTCTTTTCTCTGTGAGTCCCTGCCCACCAAGGGTGCAGGGATGCAATATCCTACTGACGTGGCCCAATCAAAACCTTAATCATTATTTAAAAAGTGAACCCTCTGAATCCAATATAATCTAATATGCCCGGAGGGACAGACCAGTTTATATACATAATCCAATATCTATTTCTGGAATTCATAAACAATATCAAACTGCCACAACTAGTATTAATAAAGAGTTTTTGAAAATTTCACCTGGACAAAAGAAATGGCTAGCTGAGAAAATCTGACTCAATAATTACATTTATGATTAAAAACTCTGTTGATGTTACCCTAGATAACTCTGTTTAAGTTTTATGTAAAGGTATTATTCTGATATTTTTGAGGAAGTATTACTGTTTCTGAACTTGGAATGGGAATTTGTATTTTCCAGTAGTGCTAGAGGCATTCTCACAAAAGTTTGTTATAAATCTATGCATTTAAGAGATCTGTAGAATGCAATGGTTTTAAGAGAAAATCTAAAGGATTCCGCTCAAATTAGAAATTTAAGAATTGGATCTGGAATTATTTACCAGGTCACATATTCCCTACCCACCCCCCCCCCCCCACACACAGATACACACACACAGAGATACACACACCGATACACACACAGAAATTTTTTCAGGTTTTCACAAAAAAAGGGAATGAATTAAAAGTATTTTTTAAAAAAATTTTTAACAATTCACTGTTACTCCTTTTATTTTTTCATGGATTACAAAAAGATACTTTGCCCCATCTGAAAAATAATGGCAATAACCTAGGAATAAAGCTACAGTGCATGAGCCAATAGATAATTTCTGCTGAGCTGACTCCACTTACTGTATTTAAAGAAATTGATTCTTAGCTGGGGAACAATTGAAGTGGATAAATTCTCCACAAAGTCAGAAATTAAAAAATATATATATTTCAAATGCTATCTCATAACAAGAGAAAAGAATCCCCATTGTCATGTTAAAAGAAAGCAGAAAGTAAATGAGGAGTTGATTTTCTGAAATTAAAACAAAAAACTCATTAGTATCAACCTGACCCCAAAATAATAAGTTATATTTATTTGATTTGAGGTAAAAGGTTGGGAGACAATTTAAACAAATGATTCCATTTATACATCAGAAAATCCTGAACATTGTTACTGCTGAAGAAGTGGGTATAATTCTAAATGGAGGCTTGTTAGAAATAATAAACTCCTGAGAATGGTGGGTGTTGCTGTTTAAGGTAATGGTATTGTAGTAGAATTTTTCAATTAATTATCAGAAATTTACCTAGAAGAAAATCATCTGAACACAGAATTCCATTTCAAAACAGATTGTGATAGGAAGCTGATAAAGAAAAAAGCTGTGGATTCCTTAATTATATCCAAATTAAAAATGGTATTGATGCCCTGCTTTGGGGGAAACTGTAACGCTCCTCAGTAGTTTGGGAAGATTGGCCAGGCAGGAATGCCTCTGTTGGGACGTGGCTCATGTGCCACGTTGCTGGACTCGCGGTGCAATCTGGCACTCCAGTAATTAAGACAGACAGGTTCACTCAGTCAGGGACACACCACTAAACTCCTCAAAAAAGGCTGTTAGAATCACGATGTAATTGAGGGAAAGGATAAACAACGTATTGCTTCTATAAAGTCTCATTACATAATTTCATGGAACAGGTGTGTATTCAGCACCTATCCGAGCCTGGCATGGTGCTAAGTCTGCGGGTACAGAGATGATTATGCCCTAAGCATTATTCTCTGGAATGCACAGTATATGCAGGAAGAGTAAACAGAAAGTCAGAGATTATATACCATTATAATAGTCTTAGAATAAAAGACACTCAGAAGAGGAGCACTAAATATACTAGAGTTTGGGATTCAGGACCATTTACCAATGAGGTAACATTTGAGCAAAGTCTTGAATGCATTTTGGGATTGGACAGAGGATAAAGTGAGAAGAAAATAATAAAAAGTACAATTTGGAAATTAAAAGCAAGTTTATAAGCCTGAAAGGGAAGCTAATGAAAAGTCATGATAAAGGCAAATTAAAGGATGCAGACGGTGTGCATGACAAAGGTGTAGAGTCATTGTATAACAAGAAAAATAATTTAAATTTAATCTAGAAGGCCACTGAATGATGAAAATTTGATCATCATCGATACTATTTGGTATGATATTATAGTGGCAGATACAAGGTACTGTGTATTTCTGAAAATCCTTGGAATTTTACATAACATAGAGTGATCCTTAACGTATGAAATTTTAAATAAAATAAAAAACACATGGAGGAGGCCAGGAGATCCCAGGAAGTAATGCACACTGTGACATGAGAATCTGATTGTGTTACAAATATATATGAAATAAGCTTCCTAAAGGCAAAGGGATGAAAAGATTCTGGCTTAGTTAACTTCATAAATAATGGGGTCTGTAAAACTAAAGGCCTATAAGCACTATACTCCAGTTGATAAAATCATGAGTTAACAGTCTGAAACCACTGTACATGCATACTGAATTGAACAAGTAAGTAAATGATTGACAAATGGCATGAGCCAGGTTTCTCATTACCAAAATAGAAAGTTATAGATAAACCAGGGAAGGAGACTAGAAGGACCCATGGATCATTCTAGATCTGGGTTAGAGTTAGAGATCTCAGTATAAACTCATGTTTAGCTTATTATAGTCACAGGAAGTCACAGATATAAATATTTATGTATATGTGTATATACATGGATTAGTGCATACACGTATATTCCTGACATTTCAGCTGACAGAGAGGAGCTAGGTGCAAGGAGCATACAAAGTGCTCCAAACTGGAGCACCGTGGAGAACTGGCTACTTCTAGGCTGTGGCAGGAAAGAACATCTTGTAGTGTAGGGAAGTAGGGCAGTGATCAATCTCGTACAAACAATATAAGGGTATGGCATGGGAATCAAATGAGAGAGTTCCCAATGGTCATAGCTGGAAAACTGAGCAAAGACTAAATAGTATTGGACTCAAAATATGAAATAAATATCCATGGGTCCATATGGAAATAAATAAACGATGAATGTATGCAAAAATGGAGGGAAAGAGACCAATCTCTTGTGCAGATTTCCAAATAATATTTTTAAACAATTTATTGAAGTATATCATTCATCCATGTACATACATAAACTATAAGTGTTCAGTAAACATTGTGATCTTACAAAACAAACATGCACAACATCATACAGGGCTCCCACACGTCACCCCCCACCCCCCAAACACCCTGCATTGTTGTGAAACATCTGTTAATAAATCGTGAAAGAGCATCGTCAAAGTTTTACTACTGACTATAGTCCGTATCTTCCTCCCCTGTACATTTTTTAAAGGATTTATTTATTTATTTATTTACTTTTATCCATTTTTAGCACCCTGTTTTTGCTGTTTCTGTGTCTATTCACTGGGCAACTCTCTGTGTCCATTTCCTGCCCTCTCTTCTCATCCTTCTCCTCCTGTCTTCACTGGGATTTGATCCTTGGAAACTCCGACATGGGAAAGAGGCGTCCTACTGCCTGTGCCACCTTAGTTCCTGGTTTTACGGTGCATCTCGTCTTGGCTTTCCCTTGTGTCACAATCCTGTTATGTCATCATCTTGCTGTGTGGCTCGCGGGGCCTGGCGGCTCACTCACGCACAGGACCTGGTAGCTTACCCTGGGCCTGGTGGCTCACTAGGGCCTGGCAGCTCACCCTCCCACAGGGCCTGGCGGCTCATCCAAACATGGGGCCTGGCCTACACACAGGGCTTGTTGGCTCACCCACTCGCAGGGCCTGGCGGCTCACCTGGGGCCTGACGGTTCACCTGGGGCCTGGCGGCTCACCCTCCCACAGGGCCTGGCGGCCCACGTGCATTCTATATTTATCTTTTTTTATATTTACTGGGAGGTCCCAGGGTTTGAACCCAGGTCCCTCCATATGGGAGACAGACACCCAACCACCTGGGCCACATCCGTCCCCCTGCTCTATCTCTTAAGGTTGACCAAAGATACCCAAAGTTACAGTCTTTTCCCATACAGGATGGTCATATAATAAATCAGGGTTAGTTTATCACCAGAATTCTAAAAACCAGACCTAAGGAGAAAAACTAGTTCTGGGGACACATGCATGGTTTCTAATATAGCGAATGTTTAGCCTACCCTGATTATCACAAAATCAGGGCAGCAAGAATATTCACATTCCAAATAATTTTTGTAGAAACTTTACCTTCAAAGGAGCAGAGCATAGCTCTCCACTCTGTAAGTGTGGACTGAGCCTTGTCAGTTACTTCAAGAGCACAGTATGGAAAAAGAGGAAAAAGGAATAACTTTACAGTGGATAAACTGACTACTTCAGCGAGAGGACCAAAGTCAATATGGGCAGTGATATGTCACCACGATAGCATGTCCCCTTCACATGTGGCAAAGGCACTTTATGGCTGTGGTCTTCTTCCCCCAAACCTGTAATCCCAGTCTAAATTTGAGAAAAAGATCAGTCAAATCCCATCTGAAGGATATTCCACAATATATCTGTTCAGTGCTTCTCAAAACTGTCATGAAAAACAATGAAAGTCTGAGACTGGAGTCAAGACATGCAAATGGAAACAGGGTAGACATGATACCTAAATGTAAAATGGTGTCCTGCATGGGATGCTGCAACAGAAAAGTAACACTAAGGAAATTGGAATGATTTGTAAACTTTGGTTAATATTAGTTAAAATTAAAATATCAATATTTGCTCATAATTGAAATAAATGTACCATTCTAATGTATGATATTACTAATAGGAGAAACTGGGAGTGGGATATATGAGAACACTGCACTACTTTTTCAAATTTCTGTAAATCTACAACTTTTCTAAAAAATAATGCTATTTTTCAAAATCTCATTGAGTAGCAAACAAAAATAAATTGAAAGCTCTGTTAGAAAGTCAGAAATCTGATTTCCTGAAAAATAGAACAGAGAAAAACTGTGAATTCAATCTAAAATTGAAGGAGAAAATCAATTAATAGCATTAATGGATACTATTAATGGGCACCATTTGAAAATTAGTAAATCAATTAATAGCATTAATGGATAATATTAATGGGTACCATTTGAAAATTAGTAAAGGAAGCACAAAATACATATATTGAATTTATGTATAAGCCAACCTATTTTTCAATGAAAAGAGGCATTATACAAATTTAAAACGATCTATCTTCCCCAAAGTTCTTTAAAGCTTTTTAAGAATACTATATATAGGAATAGAGACAGAAAATCACACGCTATGTGGCAAAATAGTAGGAACTATATCATAGAGCAATGGAGATTTCAATTGGAGGCAAAAGGAACAGGAAAAATTAGATGAGTAGAGAATAAGAAAGATATTATTTGGTGTCTTGACCTGTATGGTGTCATGAGAATAAGGAAATATCTGGAAGAATGAACAAGAGCACAGGCACATAAAATAGGAAATAACTTGTTTTGGGGAAGGCAGCTATTATCAGCCTTTACACTGTTTCAAGTTCTCCTTACACCTCCCTCACTGGGCTTGGAAATGGTAAAAGAGTGGTAAAGACTCTTCCCTGGAAGCCAACAGTTCTCTTCAAAGGCATCCTTTAACTCTGCTATATATATTTAGTCTTCCTGTGGATGGAATGACTATAGGTCTTGGAACACAGCTTTGGGCTTCAGCAAATATTTGTAGACATAGGAAAAATTCCTTTTAATAGCCTGTTAGAGGTATAATAGGCATTTTTTTCTAGCTGCTTGTACCAACTAGGTTGCATACAATTTCAAGTACTAGCACACTAGCTGCAGTAGCAAGACAAAATCAGGATTTTATTATTTTCACATGAGAGGAAGTCAAGGAGTAGGAGCAAGCAATCCAAGGCAGGAAAGGTAGTTCCCTGGAGGTACCAGGAATCCCAACTCTTACTGATTTTCAATCACCCAGTCTTAAGATTTAGATGTTGTCAGTGTGCTCTTGTCTTGTTGTTGCAAGATAGCTCCTCCTCCTCTTCCTATATTGTATAATCGTTCACAAAGGGAAAAAGGCATGTGCAAGCTGTATGGGCCCCACCCCCCTGTATAGGTCAGTGTGTGTTGCATACACCCATTCACAAGAATTGTGTGTGAATTCTCTACCACTCCTAACTGCAAGAGGATAGGTACATTGTTATGCTTAACAAAATCAGGGTCCTGAGAAGGAAAAGGGGAAGCATCTTATGTTCAAATAGCAGTTTCTACCACACCACCCAAAAGTTTAGGCCACACACACACACATACACTCTTTACTTTGATAATACTTGCCAAATCTTTCTGTGAGTTCACTCTATTCCATACAATGTTCTAAATTCTTTGTAAAAATCCACTCATTTAATTCTACCAGTGACTCAAGGTGGTAAAGAACATTGCTTTCCTTTATATTGATGAGGAAATTCAGAAATAGGGTGTATTAGTCAGCTAAAGGGGTGCTGTTGCAAAGTACCAGAAACCTGTTGGGTTTTATAAAGTTTATTTATTTGAGGTAGAAGCCTATAGCTACCAGGCCCTAAAGAGTCCAACTCAAGGTACCATAAGAGGTAATTTCTCACCCAAAGTCATTGGCCACATGTTGAGTAAGATGGTGAGCGATGTCTGTGAGGCCTCAGCCTTCCTCTTCCTCTTAAGGTGCCATGGTCCCAGCTTCTTCCAATCTCAGCTGTAGGCTGGGAAAGGTTCATCTCTCTCCTGGGGTTTGTTTCTCTCTGGGCTTGTTTCTTTTTGGGAGCAGGTGTAGGCTATCAGGCTCATTCTCTTCCCAGGGTCTCTGCTGTGTCTATGGAGCTCTCTATTCCTCTGTGTTCTTCTGTGTGTTTACTTCCCGGGGCTCCAGCATCAAAACCTTTGCCACGTCATTTTCTCTGAGTACCCACCTACCAAGGGGAATCAAAGCCTTAGTCATAATTTAATCAAGTAAAAGTGAAACCTCTGAATCTAATATAATCTAATATGCCCAGAGGAACAGACCAGTTTACAAACACAATCCCATATCTATTTTTGGAATTTATAAATGACATCAAACTGCCACATAGGGTATGTAACCTTCAGAGGTAGAATCTGAAAAGAGGCAGACAGGCTTCAATTTTTCAACACTTCAACACTGCCTCAAAGCACAATGTGATGGGTCAGTTAATGGCTCATTTACTATTCAAGTGCATCACTGCATCACGTACCGTTTGGCTTACTCTATAAATATCTTCAAAGGATCATTCAGTTTACCATTGGAGACTGCACCACACTATGTCAAGGCTTCATCTTTACAGCAAAGGCTTCCTTTGCAAATATTAGCGTTTTGTTTGCTTGTTTGTTTTTACATTTTCTGTAATCCTTTATGAAGACTACCATAGTATAGCATACACCTTCTTCTGTATGGATGAAAACAATCTATACTTCAAACAAAATACTTGAAATAAAGAGTAAAACTGAAGATGGCTCATGACTATTGATTGAAGATAACTGATTTTGGGCATCAGAACATGGTAAAACAGGCAGAAAAAAATTAGTTGAGTGATATGTTCATGCATTCCTTTTTACCTGAAAGATGAAATTAGAATTACTCAAATGAGAAATACAATGTTTTAAGCTCATGATTAACTATATATACTGACAATTTTCTTTCAAATGAAGATATACTGCTGTGTACTGCTAAGTTCATGGACTTTAACTTGTTCTAATATTTCCCTTTAATTCTACATGCTTCAGGGACTTCTACCAGAGTAGTGTGCCAATGAAAACCAGTACAAGCCTTTATTTTTGTCTAGAATGTAGGAGGAATTCTCACCATCATACCTAAAACACTCCCAGGAACTTTGGGAAATAAGTTTTATTTGCTTCTTGCTATTGGTAATATTATAACTAAAACTTAAAATAATGAAATGGTAATATCTGCGTTGAATTTAAGGTAAACCCAAGCAGTCAGTCACTCTGAGACATTAAACATTGGTTCGGGGAAGATTTGACAATAATTTGACAGTTTTAGTTATGTCAGGGTTTAATTTATTTTAAAGGAGATGCACTGCTTCATTTGAAAATTCACACGTTTAGTGAAAGAGTGCTTTGCTATTAAATTTCCTTGTCTATTATGCCATCCATTCAAGCCTCTTTTTTAATAGGTTGGTAGGTATTGGGTTAGTTAAGAAATCTATGGAAGATTCTTAATAGCTTGAGGAAAGTCCCTTTTCCCCTTTGACCTTTTAAAATTGTATTTTTAATTAGTAAACTATTAAAGGTCAGAGCAAGTCTCACTAAGTCTGTATCAGTTTCTTTCCTCTCAAGCCAGAAGGAGGTTGTTAGCATCTTTCAAAGAGAAAGGCATGGAGTAGAGGTAAGAGATGATTATGTTAATGGAGACCTGTTCAGGCCTCTTTTGTCATGAAATAATTGCTGTTGCAAAGTACCAGCAGGTGTTGAAAGAGCAGGATTAATTTGTAAGAGTTGAATTGCATCACTTCAAATGGCTTATTAAACACTAATTAGATTTCAAATTGTGTGACTCTCCAGATACTTATGTCAGGATGGGAAAATTTAAACATCTGCTTTCTCTTTGATGGAGGTGAATAAGGTTAGGGTTTAATCTTCATAGGTGACAGTTTATCAAATGAAATCAAAATGGAGATACCCAGCATTGTGGTTTAAAGAGTAAAGAGTACCTTAGAATCTTCATCTCTATTCTCAGTGTTCTTAACCAATTAAGCAGTTGTACTAAACAGTACAGTCCTTGATCTGCACTTTCTAATTCAAAGCATTTATGTAATAAGATTACTTCAGATGTATTGTCAAATAAGAACAAGATACTCCTGGACAGAAAAGAACTTTCAAAGGTTTGTCAAACTCAATGAGAATTAATACCACATTTTATCTTTATAAACCTTGGCAGTGAAATGTTTCATTTATTTTGTGTTAGTAACATATAGAAAGTTTAATTTTAAAAGACTGAAATATAAATGTAAACTATTTCAAAAAATAAAATTTATGTAAGGGAACAGAAATAAGCTAATGTAATAATTTAAAAGAATTCCAGGAATGAGTCTAACTATATACAAAATGAAAATTGAAAAAGGAAAGATTTATTAGGCTTCTACCTATTGTACACACTGGCAAAAACAAGAATTCAATTCAAATATAACATTGTATATACAGCAAAATACATTACCTTCTGAGCTGGCAGTCAATAATCTGCTACTGTCTTAAAATGTAATGAAAAGAAGAGCAAACAAACACAGAAAGTCCTGAAGTAGCATCACTCTCATACAAAATGCTTTTCATCATTTGCCCTCTAAATGTACAGGGGAAAATCACAAATAGTCAAATTCCCCTAAACTCACAGCAGTGCCTGTCTTACCGTGTCTCTAGCACAGCATGCTAATCCCTCCTTCCCTGACTTCTTCCTCAAGTTCTCCACCTTCCACTCCCTGCACCAGCTACTCTGTCTTGGCTGCTTCTCTACAAGGTTCTACTGATGACTGATACAACAGAAAATTGTGCACCTATAGTCACTTATTCAACTGTCACTATAGTAGCAGTTTGGTATTGTTTAGGAATTCCAAAAATAGATATTGGATTGTGTTTGTAAACGTGTCTGTTCCTCTGGGCATATTAGATTGTATTACATTCAGAGGTTTCACTTTTACTTGACTAATTAGGCTTTGATTTGGCCACATCAGTAACACGTTGAGTTCCTGCCCCCTTAGTGGATGGGGACTCAAAAAGAAAATGAAACAGCAGAGGAGAGAGAGTTTGAGTTTTTGATGCAGGAGCCCCAGGAAGTAAATACACAGAAGAACACAGAGGAATAGAGACAGCTCCAGAGACATAGCAGAGGCCCCGGGAAGAGAGATGAGCCTGATAGCCTACAGCTGCATCTGAGCCTGGAGCTAAACAAGCCCCTGGGAGAGAGACTAGCCTTATCCCAGGCTACAGCTGAGATTGGAAGAAACTGGGACCACAGAGCCTTAAAAGGAAGAAGGAAGGCTGAACCCTTGTAGACACTGCCCACCATCTTGCTCCAACACATGGCCAATGACTTTGGGTGAGAAAGTACCTCTTATGGTACCTTGAGTTGGACTCTTTAGGGTCTGGTAACTGTAAGCTTCTACCCCAAATAAATACCCTTTATAAAAGCCAACAAAGTTCTGGTACTTTGCATCAGCACCCCTTTGGCTGACTAATACAACTATATTCACATATCAGAATATTTTGAACCAAGTAAAAATGTTAACAAAAGCTCTACATTAACAAACTAAGAGTGTGTATCAAAACCCTATGTTGCCCAGTCTGTTCCTGCCGTGGTCGACATCTTATCTATCTTCCCAATGATAGAAAGTCCAGCCACACCCCGGGAAAGGTGCTGATTGTGTCTTTGCACAATAGCTCAGGGTTGATAAACAAACAATAACCTGTTTACAAAAACAAGTTGTAGATAGTGTTCATCATAGATAATTTGCATTAAATGTGTTTTTATTTTTTAATATTGTATTAAAACACTGATACTGATTACTGAGTATTTTGGTTCCCCTTTAAATTTGCCTATGAGGCAAGTCCCTCACTATCCTCAGCCCTAATCAAGGTCCTGGTCTTGGCATTCCATGATTTTGCCATGTTCAATCACACCTCAAGAACTCTGCAGTTGTTTTCACATTCGTCCCCAGATTTTGCCATGAAAGACTCTCCATTTCAGTTCATTCAGTTGTCCACAAAGATGCAAAATGTGTATTTCACGTCTTACTTCCATCTAAAGTTTTATTGTATATTTACTTGTTTATTATCTGTACCCACTTCTCCCACTTTCCCTTCATGAGGAAAGTGAAATCTATGACTACAGGAACTTCTCTGTTTTGTTGCAATGCCTTTTTATCATCTTGCCTGGCATATAAAAGGCAACCAATGAATATTAGTTGAATGAATGGTTTTTTGATTTAGGGCAAGGGGAGGGACATGTATTTCCTGAGGAAAAAACTTTAAACTTTGTTATCCTTTTTCTTAAATATAAGTAACCACTCTATTTAACAAAAGTGTTTGGGGGGGGGAATGGAAATCATATTGGTCTTCGATCACTTATACAAATTCTGTAGGCTGTTTTGGTGAAAGAGTGAGAAAATGAGTACCATGCTGGAATTGAGCCAAGCACATGAAGCATCCATGGATGCTATAAATGGTAAGGATCCAAGAATAGGTAATGATTTTGTTTTGGGTGGTAGAGTGGTAGGTGGAATGTGAAATGTGTCCAGGAGTTTATCATGTCAGCTGAGGGAATAATGAAGATGTGAAAGAGCTGGTGACTTGTGGAAAGTTAATCCGACTCGTGTGTAGAAGACCTAGGAAAGAGGAGTTATCTGACGGTGAGGACAATAAGGAAGCAATGTATGCATGCTGTAGGAGGAGGGAGCAGTGACAGGGACCATCCAGCAGAACAGCATGACGAGATTAGTTGGCAGAAACTGTATCCTTTCTATGACAGTGAAGCTAGCATTGGCAGACTGTTAGACCACGTCCTTATTCATACCTGAACTATTGTGTAATTTTCCAACCAAGCTCCTTGAATTGATTCATTTATTTAAAAATGTATCGAGGCTCTTCTGTTTGTAGGCTACTGAGCAAGTTAGTGGGGAAATAAAACGAATGGTGGTGTTTTTTCAATGGCCAAAGTTATGGAAAAACAAACTTGGAATAATGATATATAACCTAGTTCTGAAAACGATTTCGATGCAGAGAGCTGAGATGTAAATAGAGCATACCTAAAGACTATGCCAATATTAATAGAGATTGAAAGTTTTTAGGGGATAAAAAGCAAAATATCTTTCAGGGTGATGTATTTATAAGAGAATAAGTGGGTGACAACCGCACAGAGCAGCTATATTTCTCTCTCTAATCAAAATGTAATATTGGAAGATAGAATCTTGCTCTTACTCTTTTGTCTATCGCCAAGAGTACATTTCATTAACTGCATGATCTCTCCAATTGGTTGAGCAAAAATCAATTGTTAAGACTGATGAAAACATTGATTTTGTGAAAAAAAATGGTCTCATAGCCAACACGAGGCAGGGCCAAAGTCTATGTCCCCAAAAGCGAAATGGTGATGTAAAATGGAAATTTTCTATAGATTTACCAGACCAGTAAAGCAATTTAATTTTTAAAGGTGTACAGTCAAAATGTCCTATCTATTTCTCCTCCATTTTCTAATTCAACTTTGATGGTAAAAAATAGGCAATGTTCTTTACAAGAACAACTAATCAAGCACCTTGAAATTCCTATTTGAAACCCTGGCTTTGGTGGGTCAATATTATCTGTTGGCATCTTGACTGGGAAATAGCTTCAAACCCATGGCAGAGTGCCACGAGTCACCAGTGAGACTTTGCAAGGAGCTCTGGTTCAAAATATATTGCTTTGTCACTAACCTTAAAGATTCCAAGTAATAAATAACAGTCATCTTTTTCAACATAAATTACATTCTTGGCTAAGCAGCTGTTTTTATATTAATGTGAAGTTGAGGGCATGTTATTTAATAATACTAGTTCAATATAGCACCCCAAACTCTTTATATGGTTAACCTTCCATATTCATAACAGTCAGAGCATCAATTACTCACTCAAAATATCAATAGGATTAGATCTCAGGGAAGTGATTCTGCATTATTCTATTGAATGTCCACTTGTCAGAGATTTTGCTGGTTGCAGGTGTTTTATTAGGCTTTTGTTTTAATTGTGTAGGTACTTGAGAAAAGTTTTTATTTATTTCTACCATTGCAATTTCTACCCAAATTCTTTTGTGGAAGAGCTGCCCTATGAGAACAGTGACCTTTGCTATGTGGTTTGAAAGGAAAATAAAGACCACCTGCTGAAATATATTTCCGAAGCTGATATGAGTGTACATGATGCCTGCTATTGCTATTCAAATCTTACATCATTCATTATTATTTTAGAATTACCTAATTACATCATTATTGAAACATGTTTACTGAGCAAAAATTATGCTATTTTAAGGTCACATTAACAATATATTTGGAAATTGTTTGCAATTGCAGAATCTTATTCCTTTATTTCAAGTGAAGGAAAACAGAGGATGAAAGAAAGTAATTGACTTGCAGCTAGTTGCCATATCTAGTATTTGCAGGCTGGGACAATGTTTCCTGAATTATGCTCTAATGTACTTTAATAATGAATTTTTTCCCAGTGTGTTGCTTGAGGACTCCTGAGCGGTTTATGTAATGGATGTGGTTTGCTGACCTGCTAGGCTGTCTTCTTACAGCCTGCTTAGGGATTCCGAAGGGCTGATGGGGAGCCGGCTTACCTAAGATTCCCAAAATGTCCTTGTTCTCAAGCATGTCACTCTCTTTTCCTCTTTTTCTCTTTCTCTCTCGATTTCTCCATCTGTGTCCGCCACAATATTTCCTCATACAGCTGTGCGGAATAATTTTGATATCTGTTAATTCTGACACTAGAATCAAAGTTGAATTCCTGTGCAGGGGTTATATGTTTCATTATTATTGTTTTTAATCTCCCATCAGACCTTCATGCCATGTTACTGACTCAGTCCTACATTTACTAAAATATGACACATCCACACAAGCAAACTATATTTATAAATATATAGCTGTGAATATATATATTTTATTCAGGAACATCTCTGTGATTATAAATATGTGTTATCTTCAAAACATCCAAAATCTTATATTTCAAACATACTATTTTATGAAAACATTTAAACTATTTGAATAAAATCATAACCTTTTATTTATCGTTTTCTGACTAAAGCCAGTTATATTTTTCTATCTAAAAGGAAAAATTGTGAATTTAATAAGTAACTGTAAACACTGTAAAGCTGTAATCACTACCATCCTAGAAGTAAACACAGATTGTATGCTGATGCATCTAACCTGAGTCTACAATTATTCAAATAATTTCATGCTAAAAATTGCATGAAGTTGTAAATCCTTTAGAAATTCCCCTATAATCTTAACATAAATTCAGTAAATAAAATACTCCTAGGATATGAAAAAATGATTTTAAAGTAAATCTTTACTATAAAGGGCTTGCGTTCTACTTTCTAACTCCAAGCGGCTAGTAAGCAGTTGAAAAGTGACCAGAATGAGCATATATGTAATATCATTAATAATTTATATTATCATCTGAAATGACATTATTTTAACATATTAGATTAATTGATATATATTATTAATATTAATTTCATGTTTTTCTTTTAATGTGACTATTACAAAATTTTTTAAAAATTGCCTGCATGGCTTAGATCGTTTATTTATTGGACAGTGTTGGTCTAGATGGACCCCAAATTATAGTAATGGACTTGAACCTTCATAGATTAAAACAGACGATACAGTAACAACATGATGTGATATAGAACTGTCAGCAGAAATGGTCAGTTGAAAAAACAATAACTCATATGTACAGGCTCTGTAACATCAAGGATAGTTTGGACACGTTTGTCAATATGTCGTGGTGACTGGGCAAAGGCGGCAGGGAACATTGGAAAGATACCTACAACACTGCGGCAGCTGTGGGTGCTGAATAACGAGAATGTGGGCGTTTCTTTTTTGTTTTCTTAACTTTGTAAGTGTATTTATTAAGACTAGTTTCCTTTTGTAAACTGAGACAATTGAAAAGAAGAAGGATTTTTAAAAATCTGTCCATCTTTCCAGGACTGCATATAACTTTTCGGTGATTTGTTCTTTCATGTTCTCGAGCTTCGTAATTACTTTTGTAGTATTATATTCATAGACGTATATTTAACGTAGGTTAATTGTTGTGTTTCTTGATCTGATAAATTTTCCACTAGCAAGTTTGTTGCAATTCCTCCACCAGTAGAGAAGGCATGGGAAGACTGTCTGCTTGGTCTCAGATTTCAGCCACCCCTCGCCCTACTTACTGGCTGTGTGACTTCGGGCCAGTAAAGTAACTATTCTGTGCATCTGTTTCCACAGCTCTTAAAGCAGTAGTAAATATATTCAACCCCTAAATTCATATTATTTCTCTTCTGTAAAACCACATTTGCATTTCACATCATCATCCAGGGCAGAGGAAAAGATCTGTTCACTTCTACGACATTTGCTTTCCTTAGGTTAAATTAGACTATGTATGAGCATACAGATATCTGTGGTTCTTCATTTATTTGAATACTCTTCACTGTAACAAAATATATTGATGGTTTTTGTCAGTTTTACTTTCTTTTTCCTTGATTTACCCTTATCTGATAAAAAATTAGAATCAATATGATATTTTTATTTCTATTTGTAAGATATTTGCCCAAGTTTTTAATTGCAATCAGTTTGCTTTATCTTTAGATAATACAGTTTTACACAAAATCTGGGTGGATATTTTTGTTTGACCAAATATAATAAATGTATTTTCCCTTATAATAGGAAAGCTTAATTTATTTCTAGTTAAACTGGAATGTTTTGTATTAGATCCACTTTTCAGTTGACACTTTGTTTTCGTGTCTTTTTGCTTTTTCTTTAATTAAAACAGTTTTTGCCAAGCATGTGTATTTGTTGTTTCTTAGTCATTTTAAATGTATACCTTGTATGTTTTATTATTCCACCTTTTTTATTTATTTAAAATTTTAAATTTCAATAATTATTGTATTATTTGTATTCAGTTTTATGTATGTTTACATTTGTCAATTGTCACACGTTTTTGACTATATTATGGCATCCATTTTATAGAACAGCTCCATAATTTCTGAGTAGTTTTGATTTATCTCATTAAGAATGGTTCTTTATGTATATCAGAATAACTTCTTCTTGCTTTTTAGCATAGAGAACATGTTGGCCTTGTTTAGAATTCTTGGTAGCACAATCCTCTACAACTCTCTAAAATTTGCTCTGCTCCCTTATCTTCAGTTTTACCAGAGTTTAATTTTGGAAAAAAAAAAAAAAAAAGTCATGTTTTTCTCTTTCGGAGTGTACTTTTATTTCTGTATGTACAACCTTTAAAATTTCTTGCATCTACAAAATGTCTGATTGTTAGTCGTTATTTACAATATTCAACTATGCCATGGGCCTTTGAGAATGGGTGGAGCAGAATGCAAAGTTTGTTTATAAAATGCAAAAAACAGACCCTGAAAGCAATTTCAGGTTTAGAATGGAAGCAAATTACAGAAGGTATTTCAAAGTAGAAGAATGGCATGATTTTTCATTCAGTAATGTAAGTTTAAAATAAATATGCGAAATGGAAAATATCCCAAATTTGCAAGTATAAAGGATACTTGTCTTTCAAAATAAATATGGGATGTTAAAACTTTATTGCAATTGAAGAAAGTTTAAATAATAGGAGACTCCCTGACCCAGTGTCTCAAAGAGATAAAAAAGTTGGAGTAAAAGTTAATTTAATGGTTTTCAGATGGCTCTGTTGATTGAAACAATGGATATGGGGATAAAATTCTGTTGAAGGATACAAATAACAGCAATTGAAAGAATATAGTTAAGAATAAATCTACATGCGAATATTATTGCTGTCCTGATTTTGTGATCATCAGGGTAGGCTAAACATTCGCTATATTAGAAACCATGCATGTTTTTGGAATGCTGGTGATAAACTAAGCCTGATTTATTATATGGCCATCCTGTATGGGAAAAGACTATAACTTTGGGTATCTTTGGTCAACCTTAAGAAATATAGCAGGGGGACGGATGTGGCTCAGGTGGTTGGGCGTCCGTCTCCCATATGGAGGGACCTGGGTTCAACCCCTGGGACCTCCTGGTAAAAAGAAAAAAAAAAGGAAAATACGGAAGGCGCATGGGCCACCAGGTCCTATGTGCAGGTGAGCCGCCAGGCCCTATCTACAGGTGAGCTGTCAGGCCCCGCAAGCCATGCAGCAAGATGATGAAGTAACAAGAGAGTGACACAAGGGAGAGCCAAGATGAGACGCACTGAAAAACCAGGAACTAAGGTGGCACAGGCGGTAGGATGCCTCTCTCCCACATCGGAGGTTCTGAGGATTGAATCCCAGTGAAGACAGGAGGAGAAGGATGAGAAGAGAGGGCAGGAAATGGACACAGAGAGTTGCCGTGCGAATGGACACAGAAACAACAAAAACGGGAGGGGAGTAAAAATGGATAAAAGTAAATAAATAAATAAATAAATCCTTAAAAAAATGTATAGGGGAGGAAGTTACAGGCTATAGTCAGTAGTACTGCTTTGAAGATGCTCTTTCATGATTTGTTAACAGATGTTTCACAACGATGCAGGATGTTTGTGGGGGGTGATGTGTGGGAGCCCTTATGATGTTATGCATGTTTGTTTTGTAAGTTCGCGATGTTTACTGAACAATTATAGTTTATGTATGTTCATGTATGAATGATATACTTCAATAAATTGTTCAAAGAAAAAGAATAAATCTATAGTTATATGTCACAAATCAGTAGTGTATTTGTTGGATGTTTCTGAATGCAACTTGTGGCACAATTTAGGGAAATCGTGATCAGTTTGTGCAGGGGCTTCTAGAATTGCATGTCACTTCAGGGACATCAACATGGTCACTGAATGCAGAAGAGGAGATAATAACTGAGAGAATGGGCAAAGAAGAGCTGAGGAATGTTTATAGTTGGGAGTTCTGTTAGTGGCAAGAATGCATAGTTACACCCAGTTGAGACAGTGAGAAAGCGTAATGAAAAGTTGTGATAAGAAGGAAACAGTCAACAAAATTTATGGTAGCAGACAACTCAAGGAACAACAAGCGAACTAAAGGAATCTGTGAGCCCTTTTCCCGGGCTATAATTTCTTTAAGGGCAAGGACAAAGTCTTTTGTGTGTGTCCCCATTGCCCTATGCAATATTTATCTCCTAGGTAACAATAAATACTGAAAGAATGGACAAAAGAATGACATTTAGTACTAGAAATAAGATAAACTGTAATCATTTTTGTAAAGGAAAAAAAAAACATTATTTCTTAGACTGGGATTGCCATTTATATAAAAAATACAGTTTTCTTCTAAGAATTCATTAATTATAAGAATACGAGTATATTATGACTACAGTCTATTAACATACTTTTAACTAAGTCATCAAAAATAAAGTCATTTTTGCTTTTCATTGTAAATTTCTACTACCTCCATTTCTTTATATTTAAATGATCCACAGTGCAGATTTCTAGCAAATGTATTTCGAGTTTTAGTTACCTAATTTATTTTAAATGAATCTACTTACCTAAAGTCTCTGGACATGCATTTATCTAATTAATTTCAGGTCCAGTTTCAAATGGAAAAGACAGAGTTTTACTTACAAGTGTGTGAAATTACCTAACAATGTCTTTCAATTCTTAAATGTGGTGAATTTTCTAAGGTATTATAATTGCCTTCATAAGACCAGATTTTAAGTTTTATTTCTATAGGAAATTTAAAAATAATCCCTTTATAACTGCTGAAATTGAGGCTCATGGCGAAAATATCTCCTTTTCCTTGTTTCAGATAATATATTGATGCTCCAATTCTTGCCCCAGTCAGGCAATGCTCTGAATGCTAAATCCCAAAATAAATGATAGAGAAGTTGAAGTAATTAGTTTCAAATGTCTTCAGTAAATAATAATTATTTCTAAAATGTTAAGAGTCGACCTTTTAGAGGCAGAAGACTTTCAATGAAAGAAAGTTATCTAAAATATATTATTATTGAACGAGTTGTTTCTCTTTTTAAAGTATAATCAATACAGAATGAAATTATAAGAGAAGCCTCTGTGTTTGAATATAACTCTAATTATAATAAAAAACAAATGCAAAGTGTAAAACATTTTAAAATCACATCTACCTGCAATGCAGAAGAGATTGTATTCAACCATTTATTTCCTGAGGGAAATCAGCTTGGATACGAACAATTTTGGCTGGTAAATGATGTGAAATGAACGTACATAAGTTTTCAGGAAGATACAGTCAAGTGCTCCTGTGAGATATACTATTTGTTTTGTTTTCTGGATTTTTAAAATAATCATATAATTTGTCCAATAAGAATAGACTTTAAAATTTAATTAGCAAAACTGGCTATGACTTTTCTACTTTGCCTCTCCATAAGCTGGTAATTTAGAGATTTACAGCACTTTGCATAATACATTGCATGCAGTAAGAGTTCAATAAATTTTTCACAATTTTATTTGAACATAAATTGAAGGATAGTTTCAAAATTGGGTGTGGAGTGGGAAATCTAAAACACAGAAAATAGACATTCGCACCCACTACCCTACCTCATTGCCTTCACCTGTCTCTCAATAAGTTATTATATCCTTTGGTAAATTAAATTGTGAACATGCAATTCTACATACTATAGTTCTCCTGGTGACTTCTTTGGAGTAACTATTATGAATTAGAAAATGTCAAGGGCACAGAATCAATTTGCTTGGAGTCACAAAGTTCTAACACATGGTTTTCCTTAGAACATGCCTGGTTATTCTCAACATGTCCAATCAACATAAGATGTCTTAAGAAGATATGAATTAGAAGAAAAGCGTATTTCACGAATTTTCTAGAGTTCTGAATAAATGGTATTCCATCACATAGAATACCTACTACGTACTGCCTTTCAGGTTCACTCGGTCCATGGTGAAATTCTGCTCACCATGCTTCTTTCTCATAGAATAGCAGAATTTTACATCAACAGATCATTCCCATGTGATATACATTTCCTTGTGCTTATCTCTTAGTGGTTATTTGTCTCACACAAGTGGAAATCCAAAAGAATTATCATCTCCTAGCTCCACTGGCATCTATGTGAAGTCAATGAAATATGAAACTTCTTTGGTCTGCACGCTTAAAACGTGGTTGTAACTAAATGTTTCCTGAAGTCCTGTACTCTATTTCCCATCTCTCAGAAGAGGAAAACATTTTGACAGAGCATCATGTGACCTAATTCTGTTTATTCACTTCTTACTCCTCATTTCTAGTTCTCTGACAAAGTTAAATACCTTCCTGTTCTAATTTCTTCCCAACACGTAATGTTGGCATGTGTATTGACATCATCTTCTCTATAATTGAACTATATGTGAACAGCTTATTTATGGTGATAAAGTGACTTGTAAATAGTGATGAGTTCTGACGTGATGCTGTCTGATTTCATGTCAGGCTCCACATTTATTAGTAACCACATTCACGTTTCTCAATTTCTCAATGCCGCGGTTTCTTTATCTATACAATGAAAATAATGATCATATCTAATCAGGAAGGCACTCTGAAATCCTTCCTGGAGCATATAGGAAATAAATTAATGAAAGCTGTTCTTATTGTTTTCAGTAGTTTTACTCTCATAATTCTCATTACATATATTAGTCAAACTGAAATTGTGGCATCTAAACAGTCCAGCTGTAATCCTGTATTTGAGTATAATCTCATTAATTCTACTGAAAATTAAGTATTCTTTAAAGCTATTAGAATTTAAGAAGAGTAGACAAACTACCCATACAAGCACATATATAATATGAATTAGATAACAGAGAGGGACAAGGAAATCTTCATATTTGAGCTATTAAATTTACACTTATATAGGAAGATATAGCTTATAAAGTTACACTTGTAGACATGGAAGCTAAGAGTGTCTTCCCTGGCACAGTAGGACTAAATATTTTCATAGAGGTTCTAGCTAATGCATACAGCTAAGATGAAAGGCTGTAACTATTAGAAGAATAAGCTGAAATTCCACTTCACTTATTTTAAAATATTGTAACTAAAAAAGATGAAATAACCAAAATATTCAAAAACAAATACAATAAAAATTATATATATGAAAGTTGGACAACATAACCACATAAACATAGTAACTTTCGTATCAAGCTTTAACCAACCAGAAAATTAAAACTTGAACAGCCATCAATTATTTCAACTATATAAATAAAAATTTGTGAAGTACAATAATGGGTAATTTATTCATTTACAAAAGACGAAACTAAGTGCAAATGACTGCAAGTATCTGTTTTTCTACCTGTGCGACCATTACCACATGGAAAAATAGTGAACCTCCCAAAAGTTTCCTCATGACTCTGTAACTGCCTGTTTCTGCCTCTTCTCAGTTACACACCCATCCCCAGGCTACCCCTATCTGATTTCGGTCATTACAGATTACATGGAATTTGTGAGAAATCTCTATTCAGCATAGTTATTTTTGGATTCATCCACGTTGTAGCACACACCAATTATTGCGGTGTGGCATTTTGTCTTATGGATATAGTGCAGTTTCTTTATCCTTTCATCTATGATGGATATTTGGGTTGGTTTCAGGTTTTGCCTATTAATAAAAAGCCATGAGCATTTCCTAAACAGAGTTTTGTATATATTTATGCCTTCATTTTTTCTAGGAGTAGAATGGCTGGATCATATAGCGTTTTAAACTTTTTAAGAAATTGCCAAATTCTTTCCCAAAAATAATTGTGTCATTTTACATTGCCATCAGTGTGTAGGAGAGTTTCAGTTGCACCTTGTCCTCTCTAACACTTGGGTTCAAAAGTCTGTAATTTTAGCCATTCTCATAGGTTTGTAGTGATAACCTGTGGTTTTCATTTCCATTTCCATAATGACTAATGATGAGCAGCTGGTTATATGGTTATTTTCCATATATATATAAATGGATGAAGTCTGTTCAAATTGTTTGCCAATCTTTATTGTTTTTTTATTACTATATATAGATTTTATATATGCCTTTTCAGATAGATGCAGTATTTTTTCTCAGTGTGAATCTTATTTTTTTTATTTTCTTAGTGATGTCTTTTGAAGCAAAATGTAATCATTTTTTTAAAATGGTTAGTTTTATTTTTAAAATTCCCCCCCCTGAGATGGCTCTATCATCTGTTTGCTTGTGGTTTTTGTTTGTTGTCTGCTCGTTGTTTTTTTTTTTTTTTTCATTGTCTGCTTGTCTTTTCTTTAGGAGGCACTGGGAACCAAACCTAGGACCTCCTATGTGGGAGGCAGATGCTCAACCACATGAGCCATATCTGCTCCCTGCTCATTTGTTTTTGCTCATTGTCTGCTCCTTGTTTTTGTTCGTTGTCTGCTTGTTGTTTGTTTGTCTTCTTTAGGAGACACCAGGAACCAAATCCAGGACCTCCCATGTGGGAGGTAGGTGCTCAACTGTTTGAGCTACATTCGCTCCCAATGGCTGTCATTTTTTATGAATCATACTTTTGTTGTCATATAATAAATCTTTGTCTGATCAAAGGTATCAAAGATTTACTCTTATGTGCTCAGATAGTTAGGTTTATGATCTATTTTGTCCATAACGTCATAAGAAAATAATGCATGTACATATCAAATTGAGTATCATAAGATACTATTGTCTAATGCATCCTCTATTCCATTGTAACCAGAAAAAACTCTTGATGGGTAAGATGGAAGTGTGGAGAAAACAATAGAGGGAAGATTATTTCATTAAGAGTAATAGAAGTAGTTGTAATATATGCAATCTGTCCTCTGTATTTGATATATGTAGTCAATCTAAAGGGAAAAAGTAAATAAAACAGAATATAAAGATCTTTATGAGAAACACTGACAAACTATGAAATATTATCTTGATAGAGGTTTACAAATGGGTTTAAATTTTTCACTTCTGTTTTGTTGGCATTCTATGTTCTTTTCTTATTTTGATAAAATTCTCTTTAAAATATCTTTTGGGATAATTAGATTTACAGAAGAGCTGCAAAATCATTCAAAACTAACCTTCATCCAACTTCCTCTAATGCTAGCATCTTACATAGCAAGGTACTTTGTTTACACAACAGTAATAACTAAACAGCAGACTTTATTCTGATGTCATGTTTTCCCACTAATATCCTTTTTCAGTTGCAGTATCCAGTCCAGGCTATCATATCAGTGCATTAGTTATCATGTCCCTGCAGCTTCATCTAATCAGTGACAGTTTCTCAGTGCCCATCTCAATGTGTCATATAAGGGGGACATGATAGCATGATTTATTACTGTGATGTTAACTTTGATTAACTGGTTAAAGTGGTGTGTTCCAGGTTCCCAAGAATAAAGTCACAATTTTACCCTTTCCTTATTCTGTTCTTTGGAGACGAGTTACTAAGTCCAGACTACATTCAAGGGCAGTGATTTATTTATTCAATTGTTTATTTATATCCATATGATTGTATGCACCTTTATATTTATACTTTGAATTATAATCCTCACTGCATTTATAATTATGTTACTCAAATTCCTCCAGTTTTGGCCATGGGTAGCTCTTCCTGGTTGCCCCTCAGTCCCTCTGATCTGCCTCCATCATTGAGTTTATGGAACATTTCCTTGCTTTATGGCACTCCAAAGAAGCTCCAGGTTCATCTTACATTTTCCATAAGGCAGCACTAGAGTCAACTATTTCTCCAGGCTATGCAGTACCCTTTTATGGTAGAATAGGTGTTTAGGAACTATGACCAGGATTCTTGGTGGCACTCATTCCTAGGCACTCCTGGTGAGCAGAACTAGGGAATATATGTACATATACTAACCCATAAATGTATACAAAAACGTCTGTAATTGTTTCTGCCTCTCTCACTCTCTCTCTTTCTCTAAAATACTACATATTATATTACATACAACATCCATAAAGTTAAATATGCAGTCATACTGATTTTTCTGATTCTAGCCTTCCATTCTTCTTTATATGTTACTTCACTCTCCAACATTGAGAAATCTGACTTCCACAATCCTCATTATTTTTCCTTTTTCAATCCCAGTATCCATGTACTACTGTTTCAGAATTGTTAAACTGTACCTCAATAAGAAACAACTTTACTAATTTAAATGCAATATTTTTGTACAGTTCGTTTTGTCATTAGCATTATTTTCCCTTCAAAATACCCTTTTCTAAAACTACTTAGGTCAACTTCTTTCTCCACACCTGCTTTGGTGCAGTTCTGCCATACACTTTGAAACAGATTCATTTGTCATGGTGTGAATTCCAACCAGTGTTCTGGATGACTTTTTTGTAATTTACATACAGTGAAATTTATTCTTTTTGATGTACATTTCTATGGGATTTGGCAAATGCATAGAATCAGATATCCACCACCAAGTACCATCCAGAAACAAATCTGTCACCCTAAAAATTCCCTGTGATTGTTTATATGGTTGGATAAAATCCCAAAGGATGAAGATATAGAGAACTGGGCAGAATGAATACTTGAAGAAAATAATTTACCTAAATTAGTGACAAACACCAAACAACAGATCCAAGAAATTTAGAGACCACCAACCTATGTAAATAACAAGGATACCATACCCAAGAATAACATATTCAACTGCTGAAAACCAAAGAGAAGGCAAAAATCTTCAAGGTAGTGGAGAAACAAAAATCATTCTACCTACAGAGTTACAAGGGTATGAATTACCGCAGATTTCTCTCCTGAAATCATGTAAGTAAGAAGATAAAAGAGCAACAACTTTAAAGTGTTGAAAGAGAAAAGGTCAACCCAGAATGCTACACTGAGCAAACTTATTCTTCAAAATTGGAAAAACAGAATGATCTACTTTACAAGTAGATCATTACAAGTAATGTGAAAGGAAGTTATTCAATAGGAAAATGAGTGTGTAATTTCTATTACCCTATCTTCAAGTTCACTGATTCTTTCCTTGCCTCTGTTTGATCTATTGATGAACTCTTCAAAGATAATTTTTCATTTCTGTTACTGTGTTTTTATTCCTATTATTTCCATTTAATTTTTTCTCATAGATTCCAAACATCTGATTAAATTATCTATCAGTCTTTAAATGTTGTCTATTCTTTGTATTAGAGACTTTAATATAGTAATTATAGATATTTTAAAATTCCCAGGCTATTTCAACATTAGTGTTGTATTAGCAACTGCTTTGTCTCTTTAGACTCTGGGTTTTTTTTTGCATTTAGACATGCTTTGAATTTCTTTATTCTTGAAAGGAAAACATTTTTAGAGGATATAGATACTGAAGCAAACATTTTTTAATGTTTGGATATGAACATGTCTATTAGGTCTTTAATGTGGTGATCTGGTATTGATATAGTCAAGTGTTGAGCTTGGTTTGAAGATGGATTTTGTTATAGTTGTCCCCAGTGCACAGCTTCACAGTCTTCAATGAAAACCTTGTTTTTAATCCTCTAAGTTTTTATTTGTCTCTTTGCATGGCTCCCTAGAAAGTTTCTTCTACAGCTTTCCCAGCTGTATTTCACTTTTATTTTTCTGCAATATTTGTTTGAATGGTGTTGGGAGGTGTAAGAGGAGGTGTCCTGGTTTGTCTTTTGTGTCAGAAAATTGTGTTCTTAAGCTAACCCATACTTGTGCAGTAAATGCAGGGATGGGGCTTTTTGACTAGACTCTGTTAAGGACCCTTTGATTTGGATCACTTGATTAGATGGCTTTGATGCCTTTGATTGGACTACATCAGTGAGACCCAGATTGGATCTCCTTCCTCTTTCTGGGGTTTTATATAAACTGATAACTGGAAACAGAAACACACAGAGAAAGGAAACCCCAATTTTGACCCTGCCACATGAGAGAGAGGAATCCAGAGATCAGCTGCCATCTTGCCTCATCACATGGTAGAACACCAGAATCTGCAGCAGCCAACCATACTATGATGCCTTAATTTGGATATTTTTGCAGCCTCAGAACTGTAACTTTTACCCCAAATAAATTTCCCATTATAAAAGCCAACCCATTTCTGGTATTTTGCTTTGGCAGCCTTAGCAGACTAAAACAGGATGGATTCTCAAATGTTCTGATTAAGCCTCAATCTTGGGATGTTGTGGTGAAACACAACAGGATGTTCCTTCTCCTTTCCCATTATGCTTCAGGGTCTTGCATATAATCCTTCCCCTCCCAGTGGCAAAGCTTCTTTTTAGACCTGTTCTCCTTCCCCAGCTACAGTATCTTTCCAACAATCCTCTTGGCTACAGTTTCAGTGCTATTCCTTAGGGAAGTTTGTGCGAATGGATGTGTGAGAAGTTTGCTGCTGACTGAGGTTCTCCTCCATTTGCAGTGGTGTCCCAACAGTAACCTTAGCCTACAGGTTCTGATGGTCTTACTCCTACAGATTAAAAGTTTTGGGGAAGTGGCTGTGGCTCAATCAGTAGGGCTCCCGTTTACCATATGGGAGGCCCCGGGTTCGGTTCCCGGGGCCTCCTGGTGAAGGCAAGCCCGCCCGCATGGCGTGGTTAGCTGACCCAGCGAGCACAAACAGCAAGAGGGGGATAAATGAATAAATAAATAAAATCTTTAAAAAAAAAAAAAAAAGTTTTGTTCCCAATGGAGATTGAGGTTTGCATGTAGTTTCACCAGTGGCTGCTGTGCTTTCCTCCCCAAGCCTGTCTCACTGGTGTAGTATCCTCAGTATTCTCCACTATCTTCCCTGTAAGCACCTGGTGGGACTCCTGGAGAAAATGCCTGCAAGGATGTCCAGTTCCACTGGGCCTGCAGCCTTCAGAGATCTCACCCTCTCCCACTAGCTCACATTCAGGCTTTAGCAAATCTCTCAAAAAATTATAGTTGTATTAGTTTTCTTTGCTGCCAGGACAAATTAGTGCAAACTAAGTAGCTATAAACAATGCAAGTTTAACTCATGATTTCCATGGGTCAGAAGTTTGGGTGTAGAATGGCTGAGCTCATTCTGTTGCTTAGGTTTTCAGAAGGCTGAACTAAAAATGTCAGGCAGTCTGAGATCCTATTTGGAAGCTCTGAGGAGCAACCTGCTTCCAAGGCCTTTCCTCTCATTAGTAGCATCTGGCACCCCTTGTCTATAGGCCTGAGGGTTTGCAGATTGTTAGCTGGTGGCTTCCCCCAGCTTCTATCTGCTTTTCCCCAGTCCTTGCATGTAGGACCCAATATCTCAGAGCAAGCAATGCATATTCTATCATTCTTACACTTAGAAATTCTGCCTTTTCCTCAGCCACATTTCTCTTGCCTCCAATCAGAGAACGTTATCTGCCTAAAAGAGCTCATGTGATTAGATTGAACCTACCTGGATAATTGAGGGTAATCTCTTTAAGAACTGTAATTGAAATTATATCCACAAATTCCCTTATGCCATGTGTGATTGGTTAATTTTATGTGTCAAGTTGGTCAAGCTGTGGTATCCAGTTTTTAGTTCAAGCTCTAGCCCATATGTTGCTGTGAAGGTATTTTGTGGATGCTATTAGCAACTACAATCTGTTGGCTTTAGGTAAAGGAGATTACAGTCAATAATGTGGGTGGGTTTTAACCCATCAGTTAAAGACTTGAGAGCAAAAGAACTGAGATTTCCCTAAAATGAAGAAACTCTGCCTCAAACTATCACATGAAGATTTACACATTTTGTCGGTTCACTTTCTCTGGAGACCCATGACTATTGTGCCGTGTAACATAACATATTCTCATGTTCCAGGTATTATGTCGTGGGCATCTTTGGGACAATGACTCTGTCTTCTATGCAGCTAAATCTCCTTGCCAGCTTATATGCTGTTGGCGGCATATGTCCCAGGTCAGCAAACACTCAGGAGTTTGCCCAGTTGGCTCCTGTCTCTCCCTATATCTCTAGGTTAGATTTTTGCCCTGTGATCTCATTTCTCTGATGGATTCAAGGAAGAGAGCTTTTTTTTTTTTTTTTTTTTTCAGTTTGTCCAGCTTTTCTCTTGGTGTAAGAGTAAAAATAAAGCTCTTCCCTAGAAGTCCAGCTATTTCTTATTTAATGTTAAAATTTTAACTCTAGGAAGACATCTTAATGATTTACATTAACATTTAAATCAAAATCTCATATCAGTATCAATTACATCTGCCCTATTATTAAAATGAATTCTAAAATTCCAATTATACACATAGAGATAAATTACATGAGTAGAGATTTTCATTATTTCCTTCTGGCTCTCAGAGTGAGACTTTGGACAATATAGCATATTTTCCAAGACATTTTTCCCAATATTTCTAATGTTTCTAATGTAATCTGCATAATTTCTATAAATTTACCAATGTATCAAGTTAGATACATATGTCTAAATCTAGACGTCAAAGTGAATGATGTTTCATATGGAAAAGCTGGGAGTTAAAATTACAGTAAAGATTTCTACACAGTTCTTCTAATATCAGATAGGTACAAAATGCAGCTAATTATGAGATGTTTCAGTTGACAAAGCAAAGCAAATTTCTAAATTTCTTCCCATTGGGATAAATTGAGATTGATTAATTCTTTATCAATTTTATTTATCATGTATCTATTGAACTATTCTGATGAGTCAAAATTTAAATTTACTTTAGATTCAAAGTTTTGTATAAAGAATATAAGTAAATTCCTACTCTTAAAAAATAAAATGGGTGGTATGAAAATTCCTTATGCTAGTATTCATAAATGAACTGTGGATAGGCTATGAAATCTAAAATAGACATTTCAAGTTTGGGAAATATTATGGTTAATTTCTGACCTTAATATTCTGAAATATATGTGTAAACATTTGGAAAATTACACCTAGTAGATCCTAGTGAATTTCAGACTCTGGTAAGTGAAGGAAATCTTTCTTAAAACCCCATTAAAAACAACTCCTTCATAAATATGGGACTTTGGGAGATGGAAGTCTGGGATGAGGAATGAAGAAAGTGAAAGTAGTCAGTTTCGGTTATTGCCAGGGTAAATTTTTTTTTTTCAAGCTCACCAGGAAGAGACATTCGCCTCTAAGTATGTTCAAATCAAGACTAATAAGTAAATGAGATTGCTCATCTTTCTTTCCTTTTGTCTTCACTAGAAGGGTGGAAGGCAAGGACCCACCAGTCCCATCACTCATTTACCTGTTAGGAGTGTAGAATGGTCAAAAGTGCTCCACCCTCAAAAAAGAGAGAGCTTGACTCTTGCTTCCTAGTAAGTCCAACCATAGATTTAATAAGCAACCCAACTCTTCTGTTAAAGGAGTAACAGATGGATAGTGTTTGAGGAAAATAAGGGAGAAATGGGAAGAAATGAGCTGGGTTTCTCTGAGAAAATAAAACGATTTCACTAGGCTGAAAAGGTGGTCTGTCTTGGAGGCAGTAACACCCCAGGGAAGAATGGCCGCAGTCCCTTTCAGGAAGCTGTGATGGAAGCAGCAGGCAGCACTAGAGGAAAATGGCACTGCGGGTGAGATCTGGCACCCAAAGTGCATGGATGGTATGTAAGTGATGGGGATCCCCCCTCCACTGACTTACCCCTAACCCTTTCCTAGTAGGCAAGTTATGTCACCTTGGTTACGTGCCTTACCAGCTTGGTGCTATGGGGGAATAAAGTAAAATTAAGTTTATTTATAGAAAATAAAGAAGTATGATATTTCTTCTATGTGTGGATTGAAGGCAGGGATTTATTCCAGCCTCAAAAGCAAATGATATTTGTAAATTATCTATCCAAAAAGACAGAGAATGTGGAGGAGCTAAGTTGCATTTACATTTTGAAAACTAGCGAGGAAATACGTATTGCTGTACCCATGAAGCTATCTGTGATTAAAATAAATAAGTTTAGATTAATATTATGAGACTTTTCCTTGCCTAGAAAGTTAGAAATAGCCTTGGTTGATTGTAGGCAACCGAACATGCGTGACATAATGTACACTTTTTTTATTAGAGAAATTGTAGGTTTACAGAAAAATCTTGCAGAAAATGTAGATTTCAAATATATGACCCCCTCCCCCTAAAAAAACAAACCTTAGTTTTCTCTATTATTAACACTTTGTGTCAGTGTGGTACATATGTTACAACTGATGGAATACTATTACCATAGATCAGAAGTTAGGGTGCAGATATAATTATAAAACTACCATTAGCTGTTGACCATAGTTTACATAATGGTTCGCTGTTTATGTTGAACAGTATACAATAATATCATTTTTAAATTATAATTCTAGGAACAATTATACAATGTAAAACGTCCTTTTTTAACTACATTCAAATATATGATTCAGATATAATTCAGTGATATTAATTGCCTTCATAACATTGTGCTACCATCACCACCATCCATTCATTACCAAAACTGTCCATCATCCCAAACAGAAACTCTGTACCAATTAAGAATTAAATCTCCTTTCCCTAAACCTCTATTTTCATTTATAATTCTTTGAATTTGCTTCTTTTAATTATTTCATATAAGTGAGATCACAGAATACGTATTCTTTTGTGTCTGACATTTAATTTAAAATGATGTCTCCAAGGTTCATCCATGTTGTTGCATGTATCAGAACTTCATTCTTTTTCAGGGCTGCATAATATTCCAATGAGTGTACATACCACATTTGCTTATCCATTCATCTATTGAAATACATTGGGTTATGTTCATCTTTTGGCAATTGTGAATACTGCCTCTATTAATATTGGTGTGAAAATATCTGTTCAAGACCCTGCTTCCAATTATTTTGAGTATAATCCTAGAAATAGGATTGGTTGGTCATATAGTAATTTTATTTGTGGTTTCTGAGAAACCACCAAGTTGTTTTCTACAAAGGCTGAACAATTTTACAATCTCACCAACAGTGAACAAGTGTTTCTATTTCTCCCTATCTTCTCCAATACTTGCTATTTGTGGCCCTCAGCCAGAATCATTATATTAGTCTTTTTTTTTTTTCTTTTTTACTGGATACATATATATATATATTTGAATCATACAATATGTTACAAAATATATTCAGTTCACAATAACACAATCATAAAGTATTTGTCATTTTGTGTCTGGCTTGCTTCACTCAACATAATGTCTTCCAGGTTCATCCATGTTGTCATATGCTTTACAACTTCATTTCTTCTTACAGGTGCATAATATTCCATCGTGTGAATGCACCACAGTTTGTTTATCCATTCATCAATTGATGGACACCTGGGTTGTTTTCAACTTTTGGCAATTGTAAATAATGCCACAATGAACATCAATATGCAGATGTCTGCTTGTGTCACTGCTCTCAGTTCTTCTGGATATATACCCAGTAGTGGTATTGCAGGGTCATGTGGTAAGTCTATATTCAACTCTTCAGGAACTGACAAACAGTCCTCCACAGTGGCTGTACCATTCTGCATTCTCACCAACAGTGAATAAATGTTCCTATCTCTCCACATCCTCTCCAACATTGGAGTTCTCTGTCTTTTTAATAGTGGCCATTCTGATAGGTGTGAAATGATATCTCAGTGTAGCTTTGATTTGCATTTCCCTAATCATTAGTGATGTTGAGCATTTCTTCATGTGTTTTTTTTTGCTATTTGTATTTCTTCTTTGGACAAATGCCTATTCGAGTATTTTGCCCATTTTTTAAGTGGGTCATTTGTCTTTTTATTGTTGATTTGTAAGATCTCTTTATATATCCTGGATATTAAACCCTTATTGGATATGTCATTTCCAAATATTTTCTCCCATAGAGTCGACTGCGTTTTCACCCTTTTGATAAACTCCTGTGAGGTGCAAAAAATGTTTAATTTTGAGGAGGTTCCATTTATCTATTTTTTCTTTTGTTGCACATGCTGTGGGTGTAAGGTCCAAGAAACCACCACCTACTACAAGGTCTTGAAGAACTTTCCCTACATTTTCTTCTAGTAGTTTTATGATCCTGGCTTTTATATTTAGGTCTTTGGTCCATTTTGAGTTGATTCTTATATAGGGAGTGAGATAGGGGTCCTCTTTCATTCTTTTGGTTATATACAGATATCTAATTGTCCCAGCACCATTTATTGAAGAGACTGTTTTGTCCCACTAACATTGACTTGCTAGGTTTGTCAAAAACTAGTAGACTGTATAGGTGAGGGATCGTTTCTGGATTCTCAATTCTATTCCACTGATAGATGTGTCTATCTTTATGCCAGTACCATACTGTTTTGACCGCTGTAGCTTTGTAATATTTCAAGGTCAGGCAGTGAAATTCGTCCCACATTGCTCTTCTTTTTTAAAATGCTTTTTGCTAATCAGGTGCACTTTATCTTCCAAATGAATTTGTTAATTGCCTTTTCTAATTCTGCAAAGTAAGTTATTGGGATTTTGATTGGTATTGCTTTAAATCTATAGATCAGTTTGGGTAAGATTGACATCTTCATCATATTTATTCTTCCAATTCATGAACATGGAAATGTCTTTCCATTTGTTTAGTTCTTTTTAAATTTCTTTTAGAATTGTTTTGTAGTTTTCTGCCTATAGGTCCTGAACTTATTTTGTTAAATTAACTCCTAGGTATTTGAGTCTATTTGTTGCTATTGAAAATGGAATTTTCCCTCTGATTCCCTCCTCAGGATGTTCAGAACTAGTGCACAAAAACATTACTGATTTTTGCATGTTGATCTTGTATCCTGCCACTTTGCTGAACTCATTTATTAGCTCAATTCGCTTTGTTATGGCTACTTCAGAATTTTCTAAGTACAGGATCATGTCATCCACAAACAGTGAGAGTTTTACTTCTTCTTTTCCTATTTGGATTCCTTTAAATTTTTTTTTCCTTTCTAATTGCCCTAGCTAGAACTTCTAGTACAATGTTGAATAACAATGGTGACAGTGGGCATCCTTGTCTTGTTCCTGATCTTAGAGGGAAAGTTTTCAACCTTTCCCCATTGAGTATGATGTTAGCTGTGGCTTTTATCATATTGAGGAATTTTCCTTCTATTCCTATCTTTTGAGGTGTTTTTATCAAAAAAGGATGCTGGGTAGTATCTTTATCTGGCTTTGGTATTAGGGTGATGTTGGCTTCATCAAATGTGTTGGGTAATTTTCCCACCTCTTCAATTTTTTGGAAGAGTTTAAACAGGATTCATGTTAATTCTTTTTGAAATGCTTGGTAGAATTCACCTGTGAAGCCTTATGGTCCTGGACTTTCCTTTGCTGGGAGATTTTTGATGACAGATTAAATCTCTTTAAATGTGATTGGTTTGTTAAGTTCTTATATTTTTTGTAGCATCAGTTTAGGTTGTTTGGGCATTTCTAGGAATTTGTACATTTTGTCTAGGTTGTCAAGTTTGTTGGCATACAGTTTCTCATAATGTCCTCTTATGACTCTTTATATTTTTGTTCGGTCAGCCATAACTTTCCCCCTTTAATTTCTGATTGTATTTATTTGCATCTTCTCTTTTTTTCTTTGTTAGTCTAGCTAGGGGTTTGTCAATTTTATTGATCTTCTCAAAAACCAGCTTTTGGTTTTGTTGATTTTCTCTATTGTTTTTTTTTGTTGTTGTTGTTCTCAGTTTTATTTATTTCTGCTCTAATCTTTGTTATTTCTTTCCTTCTGCTTGCTTTGGGATTGGTTTGCTGTTCTTTTTCTAGTTTCTCTAGTTGTTCAGTTAAATCTTTGAGTTTAGCTCTTTCTTCTTTTTTAATGTAGGCATTTAGGGCTATAAATTTCCCTCTCAAGACTGTCTTTGCTGTATCCCATAAGTTTTGATATGTTATATTCTCATTTTCGTTTGTCTCAATATATTTACTGATTTCACTTGCAATTTCTTCTTTGACCCACTGATTATTAGGAGTTTGTTGTTCAGCCTTCACACAATTTGTGAATTTACTTTTTTCCTGTCTATTATTGATTTCCAGTTTCATTCTATTATGATCTGAGAAGGTGCTTTGTGTAATTTCAATCTTTTTATATTTACTGAGAGCTGCATTGTGGCCTAACATGTGGTCTATCCTGGAGAAAGATCCATGGATCTTTGAGAAGAATGTATAACCTGCTGAATTTGGATGCAGTATTCTGTATATGTCTGTTAGGTCTAGCTCATTTATCATATTGTTCAAATTCTCTGTTTCCTTGATGAAGTCTTCTGTCTAATTGTTCTATCTAATGATGTGAGTGGGGTGTTGTAGAGATGTCTATTTCCCCCTTCAATTTTCCCAGAGTTTGCCTCATGTACTTTCGGGCACCCTGGTTAAGTGCATGGATATTTATGACTGTTGTATCATCCTGGTGGATTTTCCCTTTTATTAATATATAATGGCCTTGTATATCTCTTATAACTATTTTGCAGTTAAAGTCTGTTTTGTGTGATATTATCACCTCCATGATTTCTGAAGAGAAATATGTGCTGAGTCTTACTGGATGTCCCTTGTACATGATGGTTTGCTTCTCCCTTGCTGCTCTGAGTATTTCCTGTTTATCTTTGACCTTTGACATTCTGAGTAGTATGTGTCGTGGAGTAGGTCTATCTGGATTTATTCTGATTGGGATACGGTGTCCTTCTTGGACATGTAAGTTCATTTCTTTAGTGAAAGTGGGGAAATTTTCAGCTATGATTTCTTCACATAGTCTTTCTGCCCCTTTTCCCTTTTCCTTTCCTTCTGGAACTCCCACAACATGTATGTTGTTGCATTTTGTGTTGTCATTCAACTCTCTGAGCCCCTGCTCACTTTTTTCCAATTTTTTCTCTTTCTGTTCTTTTCTTTTTTCAATTTTAGCTGTTGTGTCTTTGGTATCACTTATTCTTTCTTCTGTCATTTTGAGTCTGCTGTTGTTTGCCTCAAATGTGTTTTTTATCTCACATATTGTGTCTTTCATTTCCATGAGCTCTGTTACTTTTCTGTTCAGGATTTCAAATTCTTCTTTGTGCTTGCTTGCTCAATGTCTTCTTGAAGTCATTTATCTTTTTAACCATATTGTCTTACAGCTCATTAATATGATTTTGGAAATTTGTGCACATCTCACTGATTAGTTCTCTTAAATTCTGCATGTCTTCTGGAGCTTTGATATATTCCTTTTCTTGAGCCATGTCTTCTATTTTCTTAGTATGGCTCATAATTTTTTGCTGATGTCTAGGCATCTGATTAGGATGTAGTTTACTCACATGCTGAATTTCTTTCTCTTTTGTAGGGATTTAGTGGCAGGAGGCTGTGTGTTACCACTGTTCTTTGATTCTTGGCTCTATCTGGATTGTTAGGATTGTCCCTGCTGGCTGCTCAAAATTGGGCACTGGACCCAGTAATTGGTTGTAGACTTACTTGCTAGGGCCTTGGGGAGGGAGGCTATAGAGGCCAGAAAAAGCCTCTCCTACTTATTTTTAAATTTTTTGCATGCACTTCCTTGGTCTGCCAGAAGATGGCATTCTTTGGCAGCTCTCAGTTCCAATGCCTGGTGGGAGTGTATTTGTTGCAACACAGATCAGATCAATGTCTGGAGGGTAGGAGCCTTGTAAACTTTCTCTGAGACAGTTCTCCAGCCTTCTCTGGCTAAGAAATATTTCCACTCCCTCTGAGTCCCCAACTTTCAGCCTAGGTTAATAGAGAGGGAGATTGGGAGGGTCATATCTTTAGCCCCTTGCAGGCTCCCAAGGCAAACAATGGCATGGCCCCACCCAGCTTGTAAGGTCTCCTGGAACATAGTAGACTAAATTTGTGAGTCAAAAGCTGAGTCATCCTTAGGCTACGCTCTCTCTCTCCCCTTTCTTGGGGTTGTAGATCCCTGGAACCCCCTTTGTCTGTAGTTGCAGACCCAGAGGCTTAGTGTGGGGGAGGGTGCCGGCAGCAGCAGCCACAGGTTTCAACTCAAAGTTCTGTCCTCATAATTCCCCTTCTTTATCCCTCTCTTCTCTGGGTGGTGTCCATCCTTTGCCTGGTGTCCTGAACCCTAGAAGATATTTTTCTAGGCTGTTTCAGCCTGTCCTTTAGCTATTTTTCTGGAAGAGAAGAGAGTCCCTTGTCTTTCTAGTCCACTATATTCCCAGAAGTCCCATTTCATTAGTCTTGACTTCACATTTCTTATTTTTTCTGATGCCCCTCAAATCTGCTGTTGAAACACTTTAAAGAATTTTTCATTTCATATCTTGTGGCCTTCCACTCCAGTTTTTCTGTTCAACTCCTTTTTAAAATTTGTATCATTTTGTTGAGATTCTCATATTGTTCATTCATTGTATTCCTGATATCCCTTAGCATTTCCTTGTGTTTTGCTTTATCTCCTCGAACTTATAGTTGATCAGGTTTTAAAGAGTTTTTCTACTATGTCCAAATTCTGGTCTTCCATGTTGATGATTTCTGGATTTTTTCCCCATTTCTTTGGATCGACCTTCATTTCCTGATTGTTTGTTTTCTTATAATCTTTTGTTGCACAATATCTATGCAATTTAATATTTTAAAATGTTAACTCTAGCATTTGGTCTCTGATCAGTCATTTCCTTAAATTTGTATCCAGATTGATATATGACAAAAGGTTTCCTTAAGTGTCAGGAGCTAAGAAAAACAAGAAAACCAATGCAAACAGCACCATTCACTGTCTTTGAAAAGTGTTTCTGCCTTTGCTGGTGCTCTGCTTTAGAAATTAGCCATCCTGTCAAGGCCATCCACCCAAGGCAAGCATGCAGTCTTTTCTGAACAGGCTTCTTGTTGTGTCTTGCTCCTGCTAGAGGCTTTAGGGATTCCCCTGGTTACAGGAATTCAAAGGTGACTTCTTTTCCCTAGGAAACAGACTCTCCTCTGTTGGGTGCTCTATTGTATGACTTAAAGCAAGTAATTCTTTGCCCCAGGCTACTTTGCTTTTTTTTTTTTTTTTTTTTTTTTAAATTGCTTTAGCTGTTCATAAGCTTCTTCTGCCTCAGGGTAAGTCCTGCAAGGGTGAGTCAGATGAGCTTCCTGGTTCAGTTTTTCACATTGCCACCCAATAGATTGGCACCAACATTCACCCACCCAGGACGCACCTCAGGGTGACTTGCTTTCTCCAGAACGGGGCCAGAGACCCATACTGGAACTGTAGCCTGGCTCCTCACCACTTAGGACAGGGATGGTGGAGGGGCCAGCCAGTGTGTCACAAGCTTCTCCTGACTTTTTTTTTTTTTTAAGAGAAGTAAGCCTTTATTTCCTTGTTTCACAAATAAAGCCAGTTGTGTTGGCTGCTTTTTGGTGGTTAGACCTGACTATTTTTAAAGCTGTGTTTCCTTGATTCAGCATGTACCCTCTGACTGCAATCCAAGGTTCTTAGGAAGATGGCTTTGCAAATTTTTGTTAGTTGTTCAAAGATTCTTTGGGGAATGGCACCATGCAGCAACTTACAGTGCCCTCTTGCTCTCTTGGTATCATATTGTACTATCTTTGATTTCTGCTACTCTAGAAAAGTCCATGCTGAATCTTTTGGATATTTATCACATTAGCTAATATGGTAGATTGAATCATGACCCAACCCCCTCACAATGGCATGTTCAATTCTTAATCCTCATTCCTGTGAACATGAACCCATTTGTAAATGGTACTTTGAAGGTGTTATTATTTATTAAGGTGTGGCCAAACTAAATGAGGGCAGGGCTTAATTCAATATGGTTAAAGTCCTTATAAGCAAAGGAAATTTGACACATATGTACAGCCACAAGTCAGTGGAAATCATAGAACAGTCACAAGGAGAGCAAGGAGGAGGAGATTGCCATGTTTCAGAGGAGCCCTGGAATTCTACAGACTCCAGGAGAAGGCAAGCCCTGCCAATTCCTTGATGTTGGACTTGTAGTTTCCAAATCTGTGAGACAATAATTTGCTGTTGTTAAAGCTCATCAATTGTGTGCTATTTGTCACAGTAACTCTGGCCAACTAAGACAATTTTTGGAAATGAAAATGAGTTTCTCCTCATACCCAAACATGTGGAAGTGGCTTTAAAATTGGGCAATGGGTTCAGGCTGAGGAATTTTGAAGTGCTTGATAGAAAAAGCATATATGCATTTAAGAGAATGTCGGTAGAAATATGGACATTAAAGATACTTAACAGTGAGGCATTAGAAGTCAATGGGAACTAGAGAAACAGCAATCCTTGTTACAAAGTAGCAAAGAACTTGAGAAAATTATGTTCTGATTTCAGATGAAAGGCAGAAATTTTAGGTGGTGAAATTTTATAATTAGTTGAGGAGGTTTTGAATAAAATATAGAAAGTATTGTCTAGTTTCTCCTTGATACTTACAATAAGAAGTGATAGTAAAGAGATAAATTGAGGACTGAACTGTTAAGCACAAAAGACTCAGCAACTGATGATTCAAAAAATTCTCAGCCTGTACAGATAGTGTGGTCTGAGAGTGGGGCCAGATATGGCTTTCTCAGAGCCTTCCCTGAGTACCCAGGAATTGAGTTCCCAGAGAAAAGAGCTCTGTGCAAGGCTTAATAACTGCTTTAGTTTCCTAAGCTGCTTAAAGAAGATACCATGAAATGGTTTGGTTTAAGCAATGGGAATTTATTAGCCTACAGTCTGGGTCCAGGAAAGTGTCCAAATCAAGGCATCATCAAGGCAATGCTTTCGTCCCAAAGGCTGCCTGCTGGCAATTCTTGGGTCTTCTGTCACATGGTAAGACATGCGGTGGTGTCTGCTGGTCTTTCCCTTCTCTTCCAGGTTTTGTTGTTTTCAGCTTCTCGCTTCTCTGGCTCATCTCTCTCTCTCTCTCTCTCTCTCTCTCTCTCTCTCTCTCTCTCTGTGTGTGTGTGTGTGTGTGTCTGTGTGTGTTTTCATTCTGTTTATAAAGGGTTCCAGTAATAAGATTAAGTCCCATTCTGAGTGAAGTATGTCACACCTTAACTGAAGTAGCCTCATCAAAAGATCCTACTTAAAATGAGTTTGCATGCACAGGAATGGATTCAATTTAAGAATATGTTTTTATGGGACACATACAGTTCTAAACCACAGAGGAAGTGGTGTGACTGAACAACCCTTTGTTAAAGTTGGTGTCACTGAACACCCTTTTTAAGGAGATTAAGCATATGTTCATGTGTTCGATTATCTATCTCACAGGATATCAGGGTTAGAAATGCAATTGTTTTGGATGGATATATGGGACATCCTCATGCCTGATGGCTTGAACCCCCACTGAACTTCACAGAAAACCAACAACTTTTTTTGTAATTTTATATAAGCCAAAACACTGCCAGCCTGGTTTCAAAGGGAAAGAGGCAGGATGAAATTAAGGAAAAATGACTTCATGGGTAGAATCGCAAAGCAGAGCTCTGGCAGAAAAGACTTGCACCAAGTGACAGGGGCTTCTGCCCAAGACTTTGGATAGGGCACAGCTTCTTACCTGGCCTTTGGATAGGATTGGGCTCCTGATCTAGTGTTTGGATGGGGCGGCCTTCCACCGCCATGCATGGAGAGGTGCTCCTATGTTAAAAGAGAGCAGGGCCTCTGCCACAGTACCTTGATAAAGGTTCTGCCTTTCCAGCCAGCCTAGAGGACAAAACACCCATCCACAGATGACTCATGGGCCTTGGCATCTAATAAATCATGTCTCCCACAAATACCTGTGCAGGTATTAATCCCTATTTCTGTGTGTGTGACCCCATTTGTAAATAGGACATTGGAAGATGTGATTAAGTTGTGGCCAAACCCAATGAGGGCTGACCTTAATGTAAAAGGCTGACATCTTTATAAACAAAAGAAATTAGACACACATATAGAAGCCAGAAGTCAGTGAAATCCATGGAACAGGTACTGAGAGAAATGGCCAGCTGCAGAGGATTGCTGTAACTCTACAGATTTAGGGAGAAAGCAAGTCTGACAATACCTTGATCAGTTGGACTTCTAGCCTTCAAAGCCATGAGACCCTAAATTCCTGCTGCTGAAGCCAACCCATTGTTTTGGTATTTGGCATAGAAACCCTAACAAACTAAGATACTAGCTGAGACCTTTAGTTACTACAGAAATCACTCCTTTTATAATGCATAGAGAAGAAGAAAATAGTTAAGTTGACATCGTCTATAAATAGCTAGATAATTTGCTTCCATTCTAGACTGTGTTCTGGAAAAAAAACATGAAAATGTGCCATTTAGCTATTTAAATGAACAGCCGAGACTCCCATCTGGCATGAGAATGTCTGAAAAGCTCAACAGGATTTCCTCTGAGGCTCAATAGCAACTGACTTGTTTCATGCGCTAAAGTAAAATGTTATCTGTTTCAGAACTGTCAAAACTCTTTGAGATAATTATTTTCTGGATGTGAATTCAGGCTGAGCTCTGATTGCAAACCACCTTTTCTTCTTATGTTTCTAGAGACCAGGAGATGAGTCAAAAGGTGAGAGGAATGAGAGTCATGGCCAAATCTTCCCTCCCTTCTGGAGAAGGATGTTGGACCTTTGAAAGAAAGGAAGACGAATAATCCTCTGTTAAAACAGTTTCTTAAGAGAGAAGAGTAGCAAGATAGCATTCACATGCACTGCCTTGTAACTTAACTCAGACATTGTTTTGAGATGTGCACTGCTTTCAAAAGGTTTGCAACTTCTTGCTTTAAACATAGGCTGACTGAATAGAGAAGAAATATATGGGTAACTCTAAACTTGCCTGGAATCACATTAGAGTCAAAGTGGCAGGCAATGATTTTGACAAAGGGGAGTTTTTAAACCTCCTCACGTGGCGTAAGCTAAGTTCCTGTGCCTTCCTGGAGCTTTCCGTGATCTGGGCATTTTCTATGAGAAACGCAGCAGTATCACAACAGCTCTGCAATAGGATGGAAAAAAATCAATGTGGTTGTAATGACGACGCTTGCCATGTATAGCTGACACTAAACGACCCACCTCTGAAGGACACATTGATGCTGGAGTAATGGGCTTCGTAGTTATCTGTCTCTGTCTGGGTAGCAAAGCCACTTTCTTGTGGATATGGTGGAGTGGGTTTTTTCACCTGGAGGAAATATTTATTCCTCTCCTTAATCCATGGAAAAGATCAATAATTAGAAATCAAGTGAGGACGCTGACAATAGCCCTTTTTTGTGTAGAAGAGTGATTTTTTATTTCTCCTTCCGCATCTTGGTACTACCTTATAGACCCCCACCCTCAATAAATAAATAAATATATAAATACGGAAGTAAATAAAAAGGAGAAAAGTGACTTGTGGTAATGTGCTGTTGAGATCAGTGAGCCTCTATTGATGGATTTCAGCTATATACCAGGTAGGGAAAGACACAAGCTCCAAACCTGACAAATATCAGAACAAGTATAAGTTATATTCGTTATAAAATGCTTTTTGAGTATTCCTAAGTTTTTAGAGATTGCAGCCTTTCCAAGGACACGTCGTAGAGAATGAAAGGTAGGTGTTGAGTGAAAGTTCTCCAAGAATCTCTCGTGCTTCTACACATGCTGTGAAGAAGCATTGGCAGCTTTGGTTCTAGACTTTCATTTCAATGATGTCCATATAGTAGGCAACCTTGGAAGATATAGTAGTGCCTTCCTAGACAGAAGGCAAATTTGTTTCCTGAGGAGGATAAAAAAAGGAGATCTTTCCATGTATGCAAATTGTGGAAAGATTTGCAGGCAAGTCCCTTATAAGATTTCGGATTTCCTAAGCTCTGCTTTCCTAAGCTTTTCACAAACCACCACGTCCACCTGGACCACACTGCATATCCCGAAAGAGACTTAGCAGCAAGGAGTCAAGCGGAAAATGACGCTCATTCTGCCCCATGTGCCATGAGTTATAGTGTTTGGTCTCTGAGCCAGGATTCTCACGTCTTCTGCTGAAACTGTGTCAGGCCAAGTTGTTAGCTTACAAGTAAGGGAAAAATCAGACCCTCCAAATTCTGGAAAGGTTTATTGAGAATTTTTTGGACTGTGGTGAATACCGTGTTCCTCTTCCCGTCCAAAGAACTCCTGGTTGTGGTAACTCAAAGGAGGCTCTTATAAACTTGGAGAAAGGGCAGAGATGGATTTAGTCACCCCTACCCCAATACAAACACAAATGTAATTCAAATTAAAACTTATAAATCATAAAATATATGAACTATAGTAACGTGCAGAACAAGTCTGGTCTTCCCATTGTGATAATGTTTACAAATATTTACAAAAAAGTATTTTCTTAACTTTTTGGTGACAATCCATTGGGGCTGTAACCAGGATCTATTCTGATTGGGAGATGTATGGGATATATTAGCTGTTCAATAGTCCCAATTGTCCTAATAGCTGTAAATATGTGAGTGGCTTAATTGCTTTAATGTATTATTCACCTTCCCATTTCTTTTTCAGTTTCAGGAAAAGATTAATAAAACATATTAAAATGTTTTTCTGGCATCTTGTTTACAGTATTGCCCCTTTGTTGCTGACTTCTCTAATTTAAAACGGTTTGATATCAGAGATCTTCTATTTTTCTCATATTATTCACAATTTACATCAATTTGCCCCTCAAGTGCAAAATATCCTAACTGAGCCCTTACAAATCCACTTCCATAAATCCACTTCTCTTTGTGAATTTATCACAATCTACCAAATCTGTCATTAAAGCCGTTGTGTAAAACTATGTTGCTGGCCCTGTTGTCTTCTGCTAAGTGGCCTTAAACAAAACCTTGTCATTTCCTTTCCAAACTAGTACACTCACCTGGCCATTTCCGCCAGCCTCCATCATCAGCCGTGCTCTGACCTCCCAGTTAGTGTCCGCATCATGCTGTTTCCATGGTTGCATCCCGGTGGTCTGGCATTGGCTCTCTAACCTCAGCATCCCTCATAGGCCTTGGCTCTAGCTGCTCTTCCTGCAGCTTGTGGCCAAACTATCATTATTTGGTGCCTGACACTGGAGCTTTTCCTCTGCCTGTGAGGCATTTTGCTCCTTCAGCACCTTGGTTATCATTCTTTGCTTCCGCCAATGGCTGCTTCCGGGAGTGGTTTTCAGCCTTGACTCATCACCTGCAGGGGCAGTTCCTGCTCTGGAACCCACGTCCATTTGCACATAGGGTCCTATTACTTATATGTCACCGTTTGTAGGCACCTTGCATTGTGGTAAGGCTCTTCTCTTGTGAGGAGGGCTGGTGAGTGAGAGGGTGAAGTCTGGGAGTCATCCTGTGTCATTTATTCTTTATATCTCTGGTACATCCTAGATGGGCAATGCATGCTTTTTGAAAAAAAAGTTTCTAGATTATTCCTTTACTTCTCTCTCTATATATATAGTTATTAAATGGTTTTGAATCCCCAACCACATCTTATTTGTCAGCTTAATGCTGTATTTTTGTAACCATTTGAGAAAATACTCTTAGTCCTACAATGCCTATATTTAAAAGTAGTTTTGAATTACTATAAATTATTATATACTTCTCTACCTTGGATCATAGAGGTTTTTAAAAGAAATACATTTTAGCATGAAGGACATTCAGCTATGTCATGGAAACTTATGATGTCAGAATAAAGTTAAGCAAATAAAGGTTTAGACTTTTATAGAATATTAAGTTAAACTTAGATCAGCTATATGTCATAAAGAAGTAGAAAATTTATCTTTTTCTAAAATGTATATTTTGTGTAACAAATTGTCAGTATATGATTTTTTAAAAATTCTTATCATAATCAGTAAATTTTCAACTATGTGATGACTGCTGAGTGCAAATTAAATCAGATGAAACTCAACAAAGTGAGAGTCTGGCAAGCCCCAGCTCCTCAACATTGACATTCCTCATTGTATTCTATGGTCATAAATAGAATTACTTGCAGGTGTTTGTGGGTAGCTGGCTGGGGTGGATGACCCATTATGGATAGCAAAATTTGCTCTGAATTTTAAAATATTTAATACTATTTACATTTTTTAAATTAAGCATGGAATTCTGATGGAAAACACCTTGAGTTCATTTTATTTAATTTGTGACTCTCTGGTTTTTTTTAACATCATGGAGGAAGTAATTTCCTGTGGAGACATCGCTTGCTTTTTGGTAGTTGGAGCAACACTATAACGTGGAAATCTGAGTGCTCTAACAAAAGGATGTCTAATACACCATGTGGTGAAATAATTAACGCATAAGGCAGAAGAAAGATTTGCTGCTTCAGTGTGTTACAAAATGCCACTACAACACCTCTCAGAACCACCTGTCTGGCAGGTTGATTTGTTTTTCTTTTCTGGTATGATAGAGAAGAAGAACATCTTTAGCTTCTTCCAGAGAACAAAGGGATGGAGCAATCAGCAGTTAGTTTTCGATAGTTGGAGCTTAGTCAAAGCAGTGACAGAAGTTTATGTGGAGACTTTCAATTACTGTTCTGAAAGCCCAGGACTTCAAGCAAGCGCTGCTTCACAAACTGATTTGATACATTAACAGTTGTACTCACTTGAGGAAACGGAGCTCTTGGTTTTGCCCATGAAACATTTCTTAGTTTTGCAAAAGGAGTCGAATTAATATTTTCATCTATTTGTCAGTAAATTGTTAAAAACATAATGTCTATTTTTCATACCTTATCATGATGCCATAACTTAGAAAATTGCTATTAAGGAATTTTCTACTCTTCTGAATTTCTCTATATTGAATAGTTTAATGTCTTATATAGCTGACCTTTTAAGATTTCCTATCAAAAATAATTAAAAGTGACTAAAATAGAGAAAATATACAAAAAAAGAAAAATTTTAATCTATCTACTATATCTGTACATTAAAAAAAAAAATCCATGAAGCCCTTTATTCTTCATTTTGTGTCCACATGTGTGTGTGATTTGTAATTCTCATGGTCAGAACTGAGGGAATATTTCTACCCCAAGAGAATGCTAGCTATTTCTAGTGAACTATCTGCAATAATCTTTACTCTCATCATGAGTGACAGCTATTTTCTGAACACTGCATCATTCCTAATTTTATTCCTTAATTCATGAGTTCAGTGAACATTCAATTAAATTCTGGTTTAGCAAAACTTTGTGCTATACACAGGGAAAAATGATAAACATTGGGGAAATATATGTAAATTCAGAACCCTCAAGAAAGGTATAGTTTTTGTTAAAATTGATAGGCAAATAAGTCCTGTACATTGCTTAAACATGTAATAGCAACTGTTATGAAAAAATGTACTGTGTAAGTAAAGAGAAGGAAGTATCTAATAATAATTCAAATTGGAATTAAGAGATTAGGAAAACTACAGAGCAGAGACAATGCCTGAGCTGATACTTGAAAAATTAATAGTATTAATTACTCAGTAGATGAACGATGTAAAATCAAATAACTTCAAAAATGCACAGAGGCATGAGGGAACAGGGTATAGTTCAAGAACTGCAAGAAATGTGATATAAAAGGAAAAGGGAAATGGACAATCCATGTATCTAGAAGGACGAGCAGAGGCCCACTTAAGAGCAAGTATGAAATGGTGGGAGGAATAGTGATGCCAGTGAAGAAAAGCATCCAGGTATACAGCCAGGAAGATTGTATTTATAAAAACCATTTTTTTTTACAGTCAACTTCAGAAAAAGTGGGGGAACTTGGTGTCCTGGGAGACCAGTTATAAGAGTAACAAGAAAATATGATCTTGAATTTAAGCCATGACTTGGGGAAAACTATTTATAGAAAGTAAAAATGTATTTTAAGTGTATTTAAAAACATTTTTGTTCATTAAACTTTGCAAAATAAAGTATAAACTTTATAAACATTTACTCTTTATTCCTTGAAGCAGCCATATTATTATCATTGTCATCCCATTTAAAGATGAGAAAACTTATACATATGGAGATTAAATAATTTTCCTAAGATCACAGAGTAGGTGAATGTTAGTGCTGGGATTAGAATGCGGGAAGGTGGCTCCAGAACTATTCTTCCAACCAAAAAAAATGTGCTGTTTTTCATTAATAAACTCATTTATAAGTGAAAGTGTAGAAGAGTGGGAAAGAAGAGCCTAGATTGGAGAAGAGCCTAGATTGGAGAAAAACCTTAGATTGGAAACAATAATTTCCAAAGCTGCAGGAAACAAGATCAATATATATCCTCATTTCTGTGTGTGTGTGCCTTGAAAACCAAGAGGAAGATCCAATTGGAAATCCAAATCTTCACTTGAGTGTTGAGGAATTAAACAAGGAGTTTATGGTGGAAAGTGAAGAAATCTATGATTCCTCTACGAATTGCCACCTCTAGATACAGTTTACTCTAAAATCCCAGATGAGATCCCAAAGTGAAGCAAGGTGTTCATCAAACTTCCCAACTGTCATGCTGATTGTATTGTGTGTTGGTTTTATTTTTTGCTGGAAAAAAAATCGTTCTCCTGGGAATGTACTGGATTCTTTATCTAAATACAAACTTCCAGGGACTTAAATGCAATTGACAAGATAGAAAGTCAGGTAAATAAACTTCACCAGCACACACACAAAATGTACATATTCATGTCAAACAACTGGAAATTGTACTTTAAATAATGACCATTTACAATGGCATTAAAACCTCTGATATATTTAGGATGAATTTACACAAAATTGGCGTATTAGGGTTCTTTGGGGAAACAGAACCAAAAGGAGATATCTGTAAATATTGAGATTTTTATAAGAAGTGTTTGGTGGGACTATTGGGATTGGCAAATCCATATTCCATAGGGCAAGCTACAAGCTGAGAGCTCCTATGAAGGTTTTCCATGAATTCACCAGGAGAAGCTGGCTGGCTGAATTACAGATGGCAATTCTCTCTTTTAGGTCTTCAACTGATTAGATGAGAAGTCTCTCATTGCTGAAGGCAATCTCCTCAGTTGATTGTAGATGTAGTCAGCTATGGATGCAATCCACTTACGCGTGATTAAAGGGCAGGAAATGTCCTGCCAGTAACAATCAGGCCAGTACATCTTTAACCAAACAACTGGGCACGAAAACTGGCCAAGTTCACACATGAACTTAACCATCACAACAGGCAAGACCAGGGCACTGCAAACTGCAAACATTGCCAAGAGAAATTAAAGAAGCCTTAATTAAAGAGAGAAAGGCCATTTTCATGAATAGGGGAATTGTTAAAATGTCACAGATTCCCAGAGTTATCCTCAGATTCAATCTCAATAAAACTATCAGCAGATTATTTGTTGGAATTGATAAGGTGACTCTAAAATGGTATGGAAAGATAATGGAGCTAAAACAGTTTTTAAAAGAGCAAAATGGTATGACAATTTACCTGATTTATGAAATTATTAGACAGCTAAAGTAATGTGTGGTATTGGTATGCAGATGGACACAAAGATTCCACAAGAGAACCACACATCCATATCTATGGTCAATTTATGCTTTCAATAGAGAAAGGCACTAGTCTATTCAAGAAATTGTGTTGAGGCAACTAAATGTCCAAAAGGAAAGATATACCTCAATCTTTACTTCCCACCACCACACATAAAAATTATTTGGAAACTTGGGATTATAAGTACAAAATTTCTAGAAGCAAACATGGGATAAAATCACTTTGTCCCTGATATAACCAAAATTTTATCAGGTAGGACACAAAACACATGAACAATTAAGAAAATGATATTTTGCACCTCATAAAATTAAAGGATAAATACTCCTAAAATGTCCATAGGTACATATGTGATAAGACTATAGTGATGATTTTGAAAATGTATAAGAAGGAAACAAATTAGTAAAATTAATCCACCCAGTGCAGAAAACTATAACAAACTATGAAACAAATTTTAATAATTAACATGAAAATTTATGTTAAAGAAGTAGTGTCCAGCATATTCTGAGAAAGTCTGTGCAGGCAATAAATTTCTCAGGTTATAAGCAAAATATTTTTTATCATTGAGAACAGTTGGAAAACTTCCTAATTCATTAAATGATACTAGCATAACCTTGATATCTAACACTGAAAGAATGAACAATGAAACTCTAGATATATCTCACAATTGAATATAGTTGCCAACATTTTAATTTAATTCTAACAAATCAAAGTCAGTAGTATATAAAAATTATCACAAAGTACAATTTATTCCAGGAATCAAACTCTGATTCCATATTAACATTTTAGTAACTTACAATAGTATCTCTCAGCATTTTCTAAAAAAAATTCTTATACCCATAGAAGAGTATTTATAATGTGTATATATATATATATATATATATATACTGAATAAATTTATTTATAATGCTTTAAAAACTCATAAAGTAAAAGAGGCATAAGAATTAGAACTAAGTAGAAAGCTTCTTTTCTTCCTGCTCTTCCCTCATCTCTTGCACATACTGCTATCACCTCAAACCCTATTCTTTTACAATCTCTTCTGTGTAATTTCATCATTCCTGGAACTCCTCCAATAAAAGAAATAGCTACAGATTCTCAAGTTAAGCTAAAAAAAGTCCTATATGACCACATTCTTCCCTATCTCTTCTTTACAAAAGTAATAGTTTCACTGTTTAATGCAGTTATTTATGTTCCCTGGGAGAATGCAAGACATGTTTTAAGAGCACTGATGTTTAAAATATTCCAGTGAGGTCATTTACTGTTCATCCTTCAATGCCTGGCTTGCTTCACTCAACTTAAGGTCTTCAGGATTCATCCATGTTATCCTGTGTGTTAGCACTTTATTCCTTCTTACAGCTGAATAATATTCCATTGCATGCATGTATCATATTTTGTTTATTCATTCATCTGTTGATGGGTAACTGGGTTGATTCCAACTTTTGGCAATAGAGAACAATGCTGCTATGAACATTGGTATGTATATATCTGTTCGTGTCTTTGCTTTCAATTCTTCAGGGTGTACACCCAGCAGTGGAATTGCTGGATCATATGGAAGTTCTATACTTAGTTTTTTTGAGGAACCGCCAAACTGTCCTCCATAGTGGCTGGATCATTCTACAGTCCCACCAGCAGTGGATGAGGGTTCCCTTTCCTCCACATCCTCTCCAACACTTATAGTCTGCTGCTTTTTTAATAGCTGCTATTCTAATGGGTGTAAGATGGTATCTCATTGTAGTTTTGATTTGCATTTCCCTAATAGCTAGCGATGTCGAGCATCTTTTCATGTGCTTTTAGCCATTTGTATTTCTTCCTTGGAGAAGCATCTTTTCAGGTCACTTGCCCATTTTTTAAATGGGTTGTTTGTCTTTTTATTTGCAAGGTGTATGATTTCTTTATATATGCAGGATATTAAGCTCCTATCAGATATATGGTTGCCAAATATTTTCTCCCATTGGGTAGGCTGCCTTTTTACTTTCTTGATAACATCCTTTGAGGTGCAGAAGTTTATAATTTTGAGGAGATCCCATTTATCTATTTTTTTCTCTTGCTGCTTGTGCTTTGGGTGTGAAGTTCATGAAACCATTTCCTATTACAAGGTCCTGTAGATGCTTCCCTACATTATCTTCCAAGATCTTTATGGTTTTGGCTCTCATATTTAGTCTTTGATCCATCTTGAGTTGCATTTTGCATAGGGTGTGAGATGGTGTTCCTCCGAGAGTGGGACATGATTCCCGGGGATGAGCCTCCCTGGCACCAAGGGATTGCTATCAAGTGCCAACTGGCAGTGTGACTGGAAAAAGACCTTGAATAAAAGGGGGTAAAGGTAAAGACAAATGAGTTTATATGGCTAAGAGACTTCAAAATTAGTTGGGAGGTCATCCCAGAGGTAATGCTTATGCACATCTCATAGAATTCCAAAGTGGAATCACCCCAAATAGTGGGGCTCCTGAGGGCTCTGGAGACACCCCGGTGGATAGCTCTGGAGTTTGGTGGCTTGCCAGTGGGCCCTACTTTGGAGTTTGTGCTCCTGAGAGTGACGAAGTTGGACTCAACTATGTCTTCCCTGCACATGGCTAATCTTTCCCTTCTATTCAACCCTATACTTGGTGCTGGAGTTTGTAGGTGTACATACAGAGACTTGAGTCTTTGGACTGTCCATGTGCCAGCTGGGCCTGGAACCTCAGTGGAGCAGCAACTCCTGTTCTACAGCTCAATGGACTCACCCAGGACAACTGGCGGGGAGATGATGATGGACAACAGCCATCCCAGGGAATAGAGTCTGCAGCTGCAGGCAGGATAATCCCATCCATCTTCCCCATGGGATATAAACCCCTTCTCAATTGGAGGTGGAATGGACATCACCATCCTAGACTCCTCAGGATCGGGGGAAGAGCTATGGACTAGAGTGGACTTACTGGTATTCTACTATAGATATATTGTGATCCAAGCAATGGAAGAAATTACAACATTGATGTGGAGCCAGTGGCCACTGGAGGCTCTGGGGGCAGGGAGAGGAAAAAGCAGTTGTAATACAGGGCTTTTTTGGCACTTGGGAATTGTCCTGAGTGACAATGCAATGACAGATAAAGGCCATTTTATAACATCATATAACATGCAGAACTGTGTGGGAGAGAGTGTGGTCTACAATAAGAATTATGGTCCCATGTTTAATAGCAAAACCCCAGGATATGTTTATCTATTGTAATTAATGTGCCACACTAATGAAGGATGTTTATGTGGGAGGTTGTGGGTGGTGGGGCATATAGGAATCCCTCTATTTTTTGTGTAACATTTGTGTAAACTAAATACCTTAAAAAAAAAAAAAACATGAAAAGTAAAAAAAAAGGAAAAAATAGTACAAGAATGTTCTTCCATAAACTAGAACAAATGTACATAACTGTTAAGAATATGGTGATATATGGGAAAAGTACAGATAGTGTAACTTATGGACTATAGGTAACAGTAATATTGTAATAGTTTTTCATCAATTACAACTAAGGTACTATATCAATGCCATCAGTCGACAATAGTGGGGTATAAGGGAGTATGGGATTATTCTTTTTGGAGTGCTGAAAATATTCTAGGGTTGACTGTTGTACACTTTGTTTGGATTGTACAAAACATAGGACTGTATAGCACAGTGAATCCTGTGGTGGATGATGGACTATGGTTACAAATATAAAAACGTTCTTTTATGAATTATAACAAAAGTACAATACTATCACAAGGTGTTAATAACAGGGTGGTTTATGGAAAAAATACACCTAATGTAAGCTATGGACTATAATTATTAGTAATATTTTAATATTCTTTTAATTGTAGCAAAGGTACCACCCTAAAGCAAAATGTCAACAAGAGTGGGGTATAAGTGAATGTTCTATTACTTGCATGACTTTTCTGTAAACCTATACCTCTTCTAATAATAAAAACAAATAAAGAGACAAAAATATATAATAATATAAAATGATTCCAATTACTTCCCAACAAATAAATCCTTGGTGCATCAGTTTCTTTAAAACAATGATCTTAAAAAAAAAATGCAAACTTAATTGGATTTCTTATTTTGGCCTAAAACCATTCTTATTGTTTATCTACCTTATTGAAACATTTTGTTTAGAAAAAATTTTTAAATAATTCAAACATATCAAAAATTGGTGTACTTAATTTAAAAAATTGTTTCAATGAATAGTTGTATCATTCAATGAATTGTTTCATTGAATAGTGTATACCTCACTTCCTCATCGCATTCTGTTATTTACTTTAACTCTCCACCAAGGAGCCAATATTCAATTTTTCTGTCTCCTTTTGCATGCATTGTTTTAATCCTTTTAATACATCGAATACATCACAAAGCAATTATAGCATTGTTTTTCAAATTTTTTAAAATCATATTGTAAGTTTCATTTTTCAATTTGCTTTACTTTACTCCACATTGTTTTTTGAGATTTATCTGCATTGGTACTTAGCTTTGCTAATTCATTTTCACCAGTACATAGTCTTTTTTATTTTTTTAATTTATTTTTTTTTTTATTGTGGGTAAAAATCAAAAATTTCACAATACATACCAACATTTGCAAAATGATATATAAATGTATATGCATATATGTGCATTTGCTTACAAAAATATTATTTATATATATATAAATATATTTTAAGAGGTGCTTAGATACCCCAAATATTACATGAAACCCACTGGGATTCCCATGTTGCCCACCTCCCACACCTCCCACCACAACCCACACAAACATCTCCCACAAGTGTGGCCCACCAGCCTCAATGGACTTACACATCCTGGGGCCTTGCCATCAACCATAGACCACAGTTCACCCCGTAGACAACACTCTCTCCCACACAGTTCTTAGTGGTATGTGCTATTTTAAAATGGCCCACATCCATTGCCACAAAGGTACTCAGGACAACCTCCAAATCCCAAAGAAGCCCCTGTATTTCAACTGCTCTTCCCCTCCCTACCCCAAAAGTGTTTAGTGGCCACTGGCTCCACCTCATTGTTATAATTTCTTCCATTGCTAGAATCACCATATGTAAACAACAGAATACCATCAAGTCCATTCTAGTCCATAGTTCTTCCCCCAATCCTGAGGGGACTGGGATGGTGATGTCCACTCCAACTCCAAGTGAGAGAGGGCTTATATCCTATGGATATGGTGGGTGGGATGATCCTGCCTGCAGATGCAGGCCCTCTCCATTCCCTGGGATGGCCATTGCCCATCGTTGTCTCCTCGCCAGGTGACTTGGATGAGTCCATTGAGCTGTAGGGTAGCTCCACCGAGATTCCATGCACACCTGGCACATAGGTAGGCCAGAGGCTCCAGTCTCTGGAAATATACCTAATAACTTCAGCATCACATATAGGTTTGAATAGAAGGGACTGATGAACCATGTGCAGGGAGGACTTATTTGAGTCCAATTCTGTCACTCTCAGGAGCACAGATTCCAAAATAGAGCCCACTGATAAGGCATCAGTATCTGGGTCTAACCCCAATTATATAGGACCTGGGTGTCTCCAGAGCTCTCAGGAGCCCCTCTATGTGGGGTGATAGGCACTTAGATGTTCTATGAGCTCCTACTGAGGTGTGCGTAAGAGTCACCTCTGGGATGACCTCCCGACTCTCTTTGAAGTCTCTTAGCCACTTGAACTCATTTGTCTTTCCTTTTCCCCCTTTAATTCAAGGTCTTTTTCCAGTTGTGTTGCCAGTAGGCACTTGGTATTAATCCCTCATTGCCAGGGAGGCTCATCCCCGGGAGTCATGTCCCACGTTGGGGGGAAGGTAATGCGATCATATGCTGAGTTTGGCTTAGAGAGAGGCTACATTTGAGCAACAAGGAGGCTCCCAGGTGGCAACCCTTAGGCACCCCACAACTGCAGGCTAAGTCTCAGTTACAAGAGCAAAGACTCAAAAGAGTAGTCATCAATAAAAAGAACACATCAGTGGGTCATCCTCTTTTGACAGACACTGTCCCTGCACTCAGAGGACTATTGCTGCTCCCTTGGAGACTGTGGCAGAGCTCTCCGGGCTAGGAATTCAGATTCCCTCATTTATTGTGTGATTGTCCACCCATCGTTACCATGCCACATCTTTTGATCTTTTGATCAATTTTGTATATCTTTCATGTATATTCAGATGGACTAATTTCCATGAAACCCCCCTCCCAGACACCCCCCACCAATAATCCCCTGCAGTATCCATGATAACCCTTCTGTGATCCAAATCCTCTATGAACATGTAGTCCATAAAATAATCAAATACACTTACTAGGAAAAAGAAACAAGTATGATAAGCTTACATGCAAGAGACAAACATAAGGAAACTCAGGGGAAAAAAAAAAAAAGAAGAGAAAAGGAAAAAAAACCAAATAATCAAACAAAAAACAGAACGATATAAAATATAATTAGCAGATTGAGACATTCAGAAAATGGGTAAAAAGACAACGGAAATGCCTTTAAATATATATATATATTTTTTTTTTCATTCTTTTTTCCTTTCTCTCCTTTTTTTCTTTCCTTCCTTTTATCACTGTTATCGGATGTATGGTGTGCTGTGACACCTTCCCCCTCTCAATCCCCATTGTCTCCCAATTTTTCATTTGATTTTCAAAGAAGTTTTAGGTCACAGCAAAGTCACATACAGAGTGCCGGAGACTCCCAGATACCAAACCACCCCCGCTTCCCCACCCCATATAGACCCCACCTTTTTTTGAATGTTAGCATTGTTATAACTGTTATACAGATAGCAAAATACAGCAACTAAACATTGTCAATGATTTACAGTATAGTTTACAATTTAGATGATACAGTTTAATAATTTTGATGATATTAACCATGTCCTGTGTCCATTACTGGAAGGTAATGAAAAACCTTCCCCATGACCACCAAACACCCCATTAGATCTTGACTGTTCCCTTCCCCCCAGCCCCCCAGGGCCCATGATACCACCCTCTCCCTACCCATGGAATGTCAAGATTCACAGTTACATGACCTGGGGATTTGAACCTGCCCTTCCTAATCCACCCACCCCCCAGTGCTGCACCTCCAAACCCAGGAACACCACCACTCATCTGCCCCATCCTCCAACATGCAACCACACTCTATCCCTTTACCATAGATTATGTCCATATGGGTGATGGCTCAAAGCCTGCTCTTCTCTTACTCTCCTTTGTTACCCTATCTTTCAGACAGTGGATCTCAGAGACTGCTCACTTTCCTCAGTTCAGATCAGTGAGGTCATATACTGTTCATCCTTCAGTGCCTGGCTTGCTTCACTCAACATAAGGTCTTCAAGATTCATCCACGTTATTCCATTTGTTAGCACTTTGTTCATTCTTACGGCTGAGTAATATTCCATTGTATGTATGTACCACATTTTGCTTATCCATTCATCTGTTGATGGGCACTGGGGCTGATTCCAACTTTTGGCAATGGTGAACAATGCCTCTATGAACATTGCTGTGCATATATCTGTTTGTGTTTTTGTTTTCAGTTCTTCTGGGTATATACCCAGCAGTGGAATTGCTGGATCATACGGAAGATCTATTGCTAGTTTTCTGAGGAACCGCCAAACTGTCCTCCACAGTGGCTGGACCATACCGCAGTCCCACCAGCAGTGGATGAGGGTTCCTATTCCACCACATCCTGTCCAACATTTAGTGTCTCCTGTGTTTTTAATAGCTGCCATTCTGATGGGTGTAAGATGGTATCTCATTGTAGTTTTGATTTGCATTTCCCTGATAGCAAGCGATGTTGAGCATTTTTTCATGTGCTTTTAGCCATTTGTATTTCTTCCTTGGAGAAGTGTCTTTTCAGGTCACTTGCCCATTTTTTAAATGGGTTGTTTGTCCTTTTATTTTCAAGGTGTAGGATTTCTTTATATATGCAGGATACTAGGCTCCTATCAGATATATGTTTGCCGAATATTTTTTCCCATTGGGTGGGCTGTCTTTTTATTTTCTTTATAACATCCTTAGAGGTGCAGAAGTTTTAATTTTGAGGAGATCCCATTTATCAATTTTTTCTCTTGCTGCTCGTGCTTTGGCTGTGAAGTTCATGAAAGCATTTCCTATTACAAGGTCCTGTAGATGCTTCCCTACATTATCTTCCAAGGTTTTTATGGTTTTGGCTCTTATATTTAGATCTTTGATCCATCTTGAGTTGATTTTTGTATAAGGTGTGAGATGGTATTCTTCTCTTATTCTTTTGGATATGGATATCCAGTTCTCCAAGCACCACTTGTTAAAGAGGCCACTCTCTCCCAACTGAGTGGGTTTCGTGGCCTTGTCAAATATCAGATGACTGTATATGTGAGGATCTATATCAGAACTCTCAATCCGGTTCCATTGGTCAGTAGGTCTATCCTTGTGCCAATACCATGCAGTTTTGATCACTGTAGCTTTGTAGTATGTTTTAAAGTCAGGTAATGTGATACCTCCAACTTCATTTTTCTTTTTCAATATATCTTTGGCAATTCGGGGCCTCTTACCTCTCCAAATATATTTTGTGGTTAGTTTTTCCAGTTCCTTAAAAAATATAGTGTTGACTTTTATTGGGATTGCATTAAATCTGTAGATTAGTTTGGGTAGGATAGACATCTTGATGATGTTTAATCTTCCCATCCATGAACAGGGAATATTTTTCCATTTATTTAAGTCTTCTTTGATTTCCTTTAACAGTGTTGTGTAGTTTTCTGTATATAAGTCCTTTACATCTTTAGTTAAATTTATTCCTAGGTATTTGATTCTTTTGTTTACTATTGTAAATGGTATTTTTTTCCTGATTTCCTCCTCAGTTTGCTGGTTATTGGTGTATAGAAATGCTACTGATTTTTGAGCATTGATCTTATAGCCTGCAACATTACTGAACTCCTTTATAAGTTCTAGAAGCCTTGTTGTCGATTTCTCAGGGCTTTCTATGTATAGGATCATGTCATCTGCAAATAATGAAATTTTTACTTCTTCTTTTCCAATCTGGATGCCTTTTATGTCCTTTTCTTGTCTCAGTGCTCGTGCAAGTACTTCTAAGACAATGTTAAATAGGAGTGTTGATAGTGGGCATCCTTGTCTTGTTCCCGATCTCAGAGGGAAGGCTTTTAGGATTTCACCGTTGAAAATGATTTTAGCTTTGGGTTTTTCATATATACCCTTTATCATTTTCAGAAAGTTTCCATCAATTCCTATCTTTTGTAGTGTTTTTATGAGGAAAGAGTGCTGTATTTTGTCGAATGCTTTTTCTGCATCTATGGAGATGATCATGTGATTTTTTTCTTTCAGTTTGTTTATGTGGTGTATTACATTGATTGATTTTCTTATATTGAACCATCCTTGCATACCTGGGATGAAACCCACTTGGTCATGATGTATAATCCTTTTGATATGTTGTTGAATGCGATTAGCAAGTATTTTGTTAAGGATTTTAGCATCTAGGTTCATTAGAGAAATTGGTCTGTAATTTTCCTTTCTTGTGGTATCTTTATTTGGTTTTGGTATTAGGGTAATGTTGGCATCATAGAATGAGTTAGGTAGTATTCCTTCTACTTCTATTTTTTGGAAGAGCTTAAGTAGAATTGGTGTTAGCTCTTTCCGGAATGTTTGGTAGAATTCAGCTGTGAAGCCATCTGGTCCTGGACTCTTCTTAGTTGGGAGGTTTTTAATGACTGAGTCTATCTCTTTACTTGTAATTGGGCTGTTGAGTTCATCTATTTCTTCTTTCATCAATGTCGGCTGTTTGTGGGTTTCTAGAAACTCGTCCATTTCCTCTAAATTGTCATTCTTGTTGGCATATAATTTTTCAAAGTATCCTCTTATGATACTCTTTATTTCTGTGGGGTCAGTAGTGATATCACCTTGCTCATTCCTTATTTTATGTATTTGCATCTGTTCTCTCTTTTTCTTTGTTAGTCTGGCTAAGGGTTTGTTAATTTTGTTGATATTATTGAAGAACCAGCTTTTGGTTTTGTTTATTGTTTCCAGTGCTTTCTTATTCTCTATTTCATTTAGTTCTGCTCTAATCTTTGTTATTTCCTGTTTTCTACTTCCTTTAGGTTTAGTTTGTTGTTGTTTTTCCAATTCCTCCAAGTGTGCAGTTAGGTCTTCAATTTTAGCTCTTTCTTCTTTTTTAATATAAGAATTTATGGCTATGAATTTCCCTCTCAGGACTGCTTTCACTGCATCCAATAGGTTTTGATATGTTGTGTTGTTGTTTTCATTAGTTTCAAGGTAGTTACTGATTTCTTTTGAAATTTCCTCTTTGACCCACTGTTTGTCTAAGAGTGTGTTGTTTAACTACCATATCCTTGTGCCTAACCTGTTTCTCTGGCCCTTATTGATTTCCAACTTCATTCCATTGTGGTCAGAGAAATTACTTTGTATAATCTCAATCTTTCTGAATTCATTGAGTGTTGTTTTGTGGCCTAGCATGTGGTCTATTTTGGAGTATGTTCCATGTGCCCTGGAGAAGAATGTAAATCCCGCTGTATTTGGGTGTAGTGTTCTGTATATGTCTATTAAGTCCAAATCTTCTAATGTATTGTTGAGTGTCTTCGTTTCTTTATTGATTCTCTGGTTAGATGTTCTGTCTCATGATGATAGTGGTGTGTTGAATTCCCCTACTATAATTGTAGAGGAATTTATTTCTCCTCTTAGTTTTTCCAGAGTTTGCCGCACGTATTTTGAGGCACCTCGATTACGTGTGTAAATGTTGATGATTGTTCTCTCTTCTGGAGAGATTACTCCTTTTACTAATATGTAGTGTCCATCTTTGTCTCTTACAATAGTTTTGCATTTAAAGTCTATTTTGTCTGATATTAGAATAGCTACTCCTGCCCTTTTTTGACTATTGCTAGCTTGTAAAATGGTTTTCCAGCCATTCACTTTCAGCCTCCTTGAGTCCCTGGGCCGAAAGTGGGTTTCTTGTAGATAGCATATAGATGGATCATATTTTCTTATCCATTCTGCCAATCAGTGTCTTTTGATTGCTGAATTTAAGCCATTAAAATTCAGTGTTATTACTCGTAACAAATTTCTTACTTCAGCCCTTTTTTCTTTGGGTTAATGTATGTCATATGTTGTTTTGTTTCTCTTTTTGACTTTTCAGTTGTTTTTAAACTCTCGTCCAACTCTCTCTCCTTTGTTTTTTCCTTTCAACTTGTAGAGATTCCTTTAGTATTTCTTGAAGTGCTGGTTTCTTCTTGACATACTCTCTTAATTGCTGTTTATCTATGAATATTTTGAACTCTCCATCATTTTTGAATGCCAATTTTGCTGGATAGAGAATCTTGGCTGGAAGTTTTTATCTTTTAATGTTTTGACTATGTCATACCACTGTCTTCTTGCCTCCATGGTTTGAGCTGAGAAATCAGCACTTAATCTTATTGTGCTTCCCTTGTATGTGATGGTTCTCTTTTCTCTTGCTGCCTTGAGTATTTTCTCTTTGTCTTGAGCATTGGACAGTTTGACAAGTATATGTCTTGGAGTTGTCCTGTTGGGATTTATACTATTTGGGGTGCGCTGTGTTTCCTGGATCTGCGCATCCATCTCTCTCAATAGCATTGGGAAGTTTTCAGCCATAATTTCCTTCAACACTCCTTCTGCTCCCTTTCCCTTCTCTTCTCCTTCTGGGATGCCCATAATGCGTATGTTTGCACATTTTGTAATATCAGTTAATTCCATGAGACCATGCTGAATTTTTTCTATCTTTTTGTCTATCTGTTCTACAATCTCTTTGATTTCAACTGTATTGTCTTCCATATCACTAATTTTTTCCTCTGCCTATTCAAATCTGCTGTCATGTGAGTCCAGCATCTTTTTCATTTCTTGGCTTGTGCCTTTGTTCACCATCATATCCATTACCTTTTTAGGCGTGTTAGCTATTTCTTCAGTATGTTCTCCCAGTGTCTTCTTTATATCCTTAATCTCTTCCTTCTGTTCTTTAAGTTGGTCCATGATATTTGTTTGGATAGCTTTGATTAGTTGTTTGATGTTCTGCATTGCTTCCTGGTTTTTATTTTGTGCATTGGACTGGTCCATATTTTCCAGTTTCTCAGAGTCATTTGTATTTTTCTGTTGCCCTCTGGTCATCATATTATCTTGATGGGTTTGTTCAGTTGATTAGCTTTTCTCTATGCTCTAGAATTTTATTTAGCTGTGGTTCTGCGTGTGAGTTAAGTTTTCTCTTTGGCAGTTTTTCTTATTATTATATTTCCTTGCTTCTTTCTATGTTCCTTTGAAGGCAAAAGGTTAGGGTCAGAGGAATCAAATGATGTAAGGAAGGCAGAAGGATAATAGAAATATTGATAAAAATTAGAAGAGGGGAAAAGTGAGACTTAATGAGATGAATATTTAACTTGTGTAGGCAGTGTAGAGTACTAGGAAAAAATATGGAGTTCCTACAATGGACTGGGAAAACAAATGGAGGAATATATATATAGTGATTTAGAAGGCTAGAATTATGAGGAGGGAGAGGAATAGTAAAGAGAGTTCTGAAAGGAAAAAGTTAATACTAATAAAAAAAAAAAGAAGAAGAAAACAAAATAGATGGATTAGAAATTGACACCCTTAAGTTGTGGGCCTATGAAAAAATGTTGTCTCTAAGAGCCACAACAGAAAACAGAAGGCAGAAAGATGCAGGAAGGATAAGCGATAGTTTGTAATACAGAATCAATATATACAGCAAGTGGTAAATTACTGTAAAAGAAGCCCAGCAAAGAAGCAACAAGCTGGCAGCACCTTTTTTAAAAAAAAAAAAAAAAATAGAAGGAAAAAAGAAGCGGGGAGGAAAGAGGAAATAATAGCAAGAGACCAGAAATAAACAGAGAGAATTCAAAGATCCACACAGGCAAGCAGTCAAACAGAGCTAAGGGGGGTCAATGATTACCCTAGGGTCCACGTGGATCCTTCCTGCCTACTTGTGTTTATCAATTAATTTTCCCACAGGGATCTATATGCATGTCCTGAAGCAGCTTTTAGCTATTAAACTAAATTAAAAAGAATTTATTTTTCATTTGTTGAGGTGACCTCACTTTTTTTTTTTTTTAATTTTTTTAGCCAAATGCAGGACCCAAAATAATTCCTCCTCTAGACCAACCCCCTTATGGAATGGACCCTAGCTGGGCCCGTGGAAATTAATCAAGCACGTCCCACTTTCCGGACTCCCCAGGTTAGCTGTAGCTCTGTTGTTAGTCAGTGAGGAATGCTAAAGACGGCGGATTCCGCCCCTTCTGGAGCCGAGCTCCAGCATCACCGGGCTGCTCAGTAAATCAGTTTGAATGCAGATTCGCGTCTGCTCTCAGCCTAATGCTGCTTCAGGTCGGCTTATCTGCTCCCCAAAGCTATGGGGCAGTACAGGCAGCCAGATCGATGTCTAAAAATATAAAATACCCTTCCCTGTCTTCCAACAGAACCCTCCCTTTTTTGGGAAGTGTCCCTTCTTCCTGGCTCCGCAGCAGCCCAGGTCTTATCCCTGGATGGCTAGGGAAATCAGCTCAGTTCCCCGACCAAAATCCCCCCTCCGGTTCACCGGGTGCTGATTAGCTCGTTTGTTCTGTTCACACAAGGTCCAAGGGGTGCCAGGCAGCCAGATCCCCAGAAAATAAAACTTTTTTGCCCTGCTTGTAGCTCCAGATGGCCGTTTTATTTTATTTTATTTTTCCTCCCTAACCGCGAGGCTCAGCCATCTGTGCCAAACACCACTGGGAGCCTTAAAACTCACGAATCTCTACCGTTCCATCCACGCGGTTGATCCATGCAGATATATGTCCCAAGCTTCTCACTCCACACGTGCACAGCACAGACCCCTGGGCAGGACCCCGTCCACAATCAGCCTTGCTCTGGGAGCTTGCAGTGTGTGCCCTCCTACACTAACGCCATCTTGGCCAGCTCTCCCATAGTCTTCCATAATATAAATTTTTTTTGAAATATTGATTGGACTTTCAAGGATTTAGGACCTTTCTATATTTGAGTGTGCTTAATTATCATAATCCTCATCAAGTGTATTTCCAACTACATTTCTCTTAGCTATATGTCTCTCCATGAAATAGACACTGCCAGTCACTCATGGCTCCCAAGAATTCCTTCATTTTGAAGGGGATATTTTGGTGCTGCTGAGCCAGGATAACCTAAAAAGGCTGTAACACCACAGGGCAAAGTCTACTGGGCCTGTATCATTGAGAAGAATGAATTCCAGGTTGGTTCCTAGGTGCAAACAATTCTTTCAGGTGGAATGAGAAAGTCAAGATGAGCATGTGGTAGTAGCATTAGGAGTTATCGAACTGAACGCTTTGGGATTAACCCTTTTAATCCACTGGTGTGCAGATTCTAGTGTCTCTGCCATTATGATTTGTCTCTTCTTGCAAATGTGCTAAGTTGCATTCACTTCAACAGAACATAACTTCACTATCCTCTGATGTCAGATTACACTCACAGTAGAGGAGTTGTGTAAGTAGAGATGTATAGATTGACTGAATTTATTTTTAATGTTTTATAAACATTAAGTAGAGGAAGCCTAAGAATAAGAACTAAGCTCCCAGTTTTTTATACATCTGAAGGGTTAATTTGCCCTTCATACTCATCTACATTACTGTACCAACCATCTACCAAACGTTTATAATATTTTCCAATTATCTTCTCTTTTTATCTAGTATATTAGTCAGCCAAAGGGGTGCTGATGCAAAATACCAGAAATCTGTTGGCTTTTATAAAGGGTATTTATTTGAGGTAGAAGCTTAAAGTTACCAGGCCATAAAGCATGAGTTACTTCTCTTACCAAAGACTATTGCCATATGTTGGAGCAAGATGGCTGCTGATGTCTGCAAGGGTTCAGGCTTCCTCTTACTCTTAAGGCTCTGTGGTCCCAGCTTCTTCCAATATTAGCTGTAGGCTGGGACAAGTCACATCTCTATCCTGGGGCTCATTTCTCTCTGGGCTCAGCTGCTCTGTTCTCTCCAAAGGTCAGCTGTAGACTATCTGGTTTCTCTCTTTCCAGGGCCTCTGCGGTGTCTATGGAGCCATCTCTATTCCCCTGTGTTCTTCTGCGTGTTTATATTCCAGGGCTCCACCTCCAAAACTCCAACTAACTCCTCTGCTTTGTCATTTTCTCTGTGAGTCCCTGCCCACCAAAGGGACAAGGACTAGAAGGGACAAGGACTAGACGTCCCTCTGATGTGGCCCAATCAAAGCCCTAATCACAACTCAATCAAATAAAAGTGAAACCTCTGCATCCAATACAAACATCATCCATTATCTATTTTTTGGAATTCATAAATAATACCAAACTTCTACACCTAGTATCTAGTTTCACTAGTTACTATTTTTACTTAAATGTTTAAAAAACCTAGTAGAGGCAGTGAGCAGGCTTGCCTTGGTCCTCACCTGGTAAGAATACCCCTATTCTTTTTTCATTCATTCTGTGCCTGTATTGCAGAATTTGAGGCTGAGTAATTACATCATTGAGTGTTTTTAACAGAGATATTGGTTTTTTTCTCCCTAAATCTTTTTAGACATCTAAGGAAATGATCATATAATGATTTCATTGTTGTTCCAATTAGTCTTGGATTGTAATAATTGACTAATTACCCAACCTTATATTCCTGTCATCAATCTCTCTTGGTAACAGTGTATTATTTTTGTCCTAATATATTGTTGAAATCTGTTTAATGCTATTTAATAATTTAAGTATAATAATTAAAACATAATATTATGTCTTAATAGTAGTGTGTTCTCATATTCTTATGAGATAAAATTTGTTATATTCTTATGAGATTTTGGTCTCTTGTTTCAGTTTTGTACAATTTTTTTTATCAGATTGAGGTATAAATATTATATTTGAGTCATAAGAATAATTTGAAATAATATTTTAACTATTATAGATCAATCTAAATAATATAGCGATCACCTAGTCATTGAAGTGCTAAAAAATTCTGTGGGCAAAACATATGGCTCTAGTGCTTTTCTGTGACATAGTTCTTTTTCTCTTTCTCCATTTAATATACATGCTGTGGGTTTTAGGTATTTTCATTTTACTGGGCCAATTTTGATAGTGTGTTTTGCTTTACATTTTTCTATTTTATCTGCTTTTAAAAAATAGCCTCAATTTTAAAATAATTTCCATTGAACCAACGATTACATCCTAATACTCTTTTAAAGGTACTTATGATTTTTCCTTTCCTTTGCTGATTTGGTTCTAGTGCCTTGGCATTTTATTGATGTTTCAAAGGAAAAGTAATATATAAGTTTATGTTTTGGTTTTCTATTTTACCTATATTATATTCTGGTTTTATGTTTGTGATTTCATTCAGTCTGAAATGTTACTTTTCTAGATTGTTGAGCTGTGGGTTTAATTCATTTATTTTCATTATTAATATTGATTAGTATAAGTAAGCATTTAAGGCTATATATTTTTCTTTGGCAATTGCTTCTTTCCCCCTATAAATTCTTAAGGATAATCTTTTATAATCATTATTTCTTACAAGTTCTGCAAGTTTACTTCATATTTTTCATTTACTCAAGAGTTGTTTAATAAACTTTTTTCCAATTTAAAACTGAATAGTCATTTTTTTTGTATTTTTGCCATTAATATTTAGCTTTCCTAGGCTATGATCAAAGAATATTGTTTGTATTATTCTACATTACAGAAGCCTTGAAGTTTGCTTGTTGTGTTAATACCTCTTTAATTTTTTGAATGTCCTATATGTAATTGAGAGAAGTTGTAGTCTCTATTAAGGTTACATAAAATTATTGTTTTGATTATATTATTAAGGTCTTCTTTATCACTTATTTAATCTTGGACTGAAAATAATTCTATAAAATCTGCCATGGTAAATATTTGTCTATTTCTCCACTCATTTTATGTTTTTTTTTTTTTTCCTCAGTTTTTATTTAATGTGATGGTACATTGATATACAGCAAGGTGAATTTTAACTTTTAGCATTAGTAACTATCCTTTTTGTCTCATTTCATGCTTTAACTGATTTGTTGAGTTGGCATACAGGAAATGGCATATATTTAAAATATGAAATTTAATAACCTTTTAGATAAATTTACAGTGTTAAAATAATCAACACTTTCAAAGATGTGAGGGTATCTAGCACTCCCAAAAGTTTCCTCTTGCCTCTTCATAATCCCACCTGCACATTCCTCCCATTCCCACCACAACTCTATCCCCAGACATCTACTCTGTTCTGCCACTATAGATGAATTTGTCATTTCTATAATTTTATAGCAATGAGGTCATAAATTATGTATACTTTTTTCTCAGTTATTTCATATAGCACAATTATTTTGAATTACATTAATGTTTTTGTGCATGTCAGGAGTTCCTTTTTATTTCTTTTTATTTCTATATAATAGTTCATTATATGAATGTATAACAATCCATTTATCTCTGCATTTGTTAATGGATATTTAGAACATTTCCACTTTTCGTTTACTACAAATAAAGCTGCTATGAATATCCCTATACAATCCTTCGTATCAACATAAGCTGTTTTTTCTCTTGGGTATATCTTGGGGTAGAATGGCTGGATTATATGATAGGTTTATGTGTAATATTTAAGGAAGCTGCCAATGTTTTCCAAAGTGATTTTACCATATTTACATTCACTCTACTAGTATACGACAATTCAATTTTCTCCATAACTTCACCAAATCTTGATTTTGCCAGCCTTCTTAATTTTAGACATCCTAGTGGGTATGTAGTGGTATGTCATTGTGGTTTTTATTTGAGATTACCTATTGTTCCATGGAGCTGAGTTTATTTTCATGTATTCATATGCTATCCATGTATTTTTTCTCTAAAGAATCAGATCATTTTTAAAATTTTGCTTATTTTTACTATCTTATTATTTGTTATTTCTTATATATTCTAGATATAAGTTTTTAATTAGAGATAGGATTGGCAAATAGTTTTGCTCTGTCTGTGGCTTGTCTTTTCATTCTCTTACTGCTGTATTTGAAAAGCAAAAGTCCTTATTCTGATGAAGTTCAATTTATCCTTTCTTTTATTAATGGATCCTGCTTTTGGTGTCATATCTAACAAATCTTGGTCTAACTGAAGGTCACAAATATTTTTCCTATGATTTCTTCAGGAAATGTTTATTTTTTTATGATTTCCATTTAGATCTTAGATCCATTTTGAGGTAATGTTTGTATATGGATTGAAAGGAATTTTTATTTGTTTATTTGTTTCTTGCATATATGGATTCAATTGCTGAGCAACCTTCACTGAAGAACTTTTTCTCTCTTCACTAAATTACCTTAGCAGGATGGGAAAAATCAGTTTCCATATGTAGGTAGATATTTTTCTGGACTCTATTCTGTTCCATGGACACTTTGCATGTCTTTACATTAGTACCATAGTATCTGGATTAGAGTAGTTTAATAATAAATCTTGAAATCAAGTCATGTGTCCCTTCAAATTTGTTCATTTTTTCATTTAGTTTTGGCTATTCTAGTCATTTGCATTTCCATATCAATTTTAAAGATATCTTTACAATTTCTACAAGAAAACGTTTGGGGATATTCATTGGGATGTCATTGAACCTATAGATCAAGTTGGAGATAATTGACATCAAACAATATTGAGGTAACTGACCCAATGACATGGTATATGGAACCAATGATTTAAACATTTAATTTCTTTCAGCAACATTTTGAAATTTGCATATCCTTTGTCAGATATCTCTCTAAATATTCCATATTTTGATTCTATTGTAAACAATAGTAATGTTTTATTTCAAGTCTGATTGCTTTTTGCTAGTGTATAGGAATTCTGTATGTTGATCCTATTTGATGCAACTGTAATACATTATCTATTAGATTCTTTGCTTTCTAGTCTGGATGCATTTTAACCTCCAGTTCACCAATGATGGGAAATGGTGAGATTAGGTATCCTTTTATTAATTCTGATCTTAGGAGAAAATAATTTAGTCGTGTACCATCAAGTCTGATGGTGAGGATAGTTTTATAGATACCCTTTTTCAGTATGAGGAATTTCCCTTCTATTCATAGTTTAGTTTGTGAGAGCAATTGTCAGGAAAATATGAGATTTTATCAAATGTGTTGTATTCATTCATGGAGATAACGTGTTTTTTTAAATAGCTAAAATGGTGAATTTCATTGATATTGAATGCTAAACCACACTTGAATATCTAGACAAACACCATTCACTCATGAATACCATACTTTTTATACATTGCTGGACTCAGTTTTCTAATTTATTTGAAAACCTTTGCATCCATGTCATGAAAAATATATTTCCAATGAGAAATATGCTATTATATCTATTTTTTATTTCAGTGTAACAGATCTTTTTTTCTCTTTAAGATTTGCTCATTGTTACTGATTTTGAATACTTTGATTATGATGATCCTTGTTGTGGTGTTCTTATTTCATGTGGCTGGATTCCTTTGAACTTCTTGGATTTCAGGTTTATATTTTTTACAAAATAATTGGCCATTATTCCTTCAAAAAATTTTTCAGTACTTTCTCTCAGGATTTCCAATTCCACATATCTCTGGCCACTTACATTGTTCTACAACTCTCTGATTCTCTTTTCCATTATTTTTAACCTCTCTGTGTATCCAATCAGGTAATTTCTGTTACTGTGTCTTTGAGTTCATTAATCCAGTTTTTAGAAATTTTTAGCCTGCCAATAATTTCATCCAATGATTCATATTTTTCAGCCTGACACTTGATCATTTTCATATATAGAAGTTTGATTTCTTTTATATCTGACATGTCTTTACTTAACTTTTTTTTTTTTTTAAGTCTAATTGGGAGTTTATTGGCAGAAATTCTATAACAAACATGATAACCAAAATTATGGTTTTGGACTATAATAAGAAGCTTTTTACCAAAGTTAAATTTCAGCTGATTCTATAATCACATACAGTGTCTGGAAGCTTAGGCTGAAGACTTAAGGAGCTCTTATTGTATAACTCATGATTTAACTGTGAAATATCTTTTTGATTCAAATTTATTAGCAATGCTTGGCCTTTAAATTGTATATGACATTTTAACAATCCACAAAATGCTAATTTTGTGCAATAACTTTTAAGAAAGTAAAAATCTTTTAAACTTCTAGACCAATAAAAAATCAGGTTGGATTCATTTTAGTTGTAGAGAAAAACTCAATGGAATTTTCATCCATCACGTCTACATTTTTCCTTAATGAACTCAGTATCTATTTAATTCTTAAAGATACTATTTTGGAGCCAGTTAACAACCAAAAATAAAAATATTATTATTTCTATATTATTTTATAATTTAATAAATCAATAATGCTATCTAGCCAACAATACAGTCTTTATTATGTCAAATACATAAAATTAATACTGAAATCATCTAAAAGCTTTGAAATATAACTAACTGATGGCTTTCTGCATTTGTAAACTAATGACTTTGGGGGGAGAGGAAGAACTAAGGTAATTGAAGAAACCATACATCTTAAAATCTACAATGAAAGGGGAAAACTATTAGAATCTAGTTTTAAACACCTACATGTCATAATAATGTAAAATAAATCTATCATTTTAAGTGACCTCCAATATGTTTAGACATGTGATATAAATTACAAATATGTATAAGAACATTGCAACACCACTTAAAACAAAGATGTAGAAAATCTTTATAATAAAATTATTGCATTTTTAATGTCATTTTCTTGAACAAAAACAAAAATCATCAAATTGCTTAATGTTGTACCAAACCTAAATACCTTTACAAATTAGAGGAAATGTATGCAAACACTAGCTTCTGACAAAAATAAGGGAGTTGAAGCCCTGTAGTTTGTCTGATTTAGATCAGGTAATCATGGAAGCAAATGGATATTTAAAATTATTTATTTTATTATTATGCACAATGAAGGAAAGCATAATAGCAGAGTCCTTTTCAACCATATAATTATTTATACCCATTTATTTAGCCATAAACTCAAGCTTGAAGAGATACTGGTGTATTCCATTAGTAATTATTTCTCTGCAGCAATCAACTGTGTCATATTTGGAGCATGTTGAATAAAATATTGTCCCATAAGTCTTTTTTGTTTTTTTTTTTAAGTTTCAACCATTAAGAGTTCAAAGTACTTTGGGAGAATCCTTGTGTCGTGGATGGCCTGATGAACACATTAAAATCAGCACATTTGTATTCTGAAAATACTCTTAAATTCATACAAATGTTGCTTGGTTGTGGAGCTCAGATATCTCCTACTGGCACTATGATCTAAAATAAATCTAAAGATCATTTGGTATGAAAGTTTCACACCAATTTTGTTTTGTTCTTTCTTCATTAGCCGCTGTGCTTCCTTTTCCATTCTCTTCCTTTGTTGTTCTGCTGCTCTCTTTTCACTGTCTGCTATTTTCTGCTGCCTCAGAACTTCTTCTGCTTGCCAGGCTGCATCTTCTTCTTCCTCCCATGCATTGGTATTTTCTTGTCAGGTATCTAAGACACCTAATTCAGGAGACTGATGAATAAAAGGCATATCTTGCATAGCTGCTAATCTACTAGAGAAACCTTCCATCTGGGATGCCAAGATTTAATGGTTCTCTCTTCTTAATAACAATTTTCTGAGTTTTTCTTATAGTTGGTGTCATGTCCTTACAAGGTCATATCCTTACATGTCCTTACAAGGTCATAGTTGGTGTCATGTCCTTACAAAGCCTGATTTAGTGACCTTGTATTCTTTTTCTATTGTCAGTTTGGGTCATTTTTTATTAGTTCCTAATGAAGATAAAAATTATCTTCCTCCTCTTTTTTGCATGCCTAATAACTTTCACTTGGATGCCACATATTGTTGTGTTCTGTATATTTTTGTATTTTCTATAATATTATTTTATTTTGTTCCAGGATGAAGCTAAATTTGTGGAAACAGTTTGATGCATTTGGTTTTTGCTTTTATAAATTGCCAACTGAGTCTGGAGCAAATCTCCATCGAGCCTGATTATTTCACACTAATAAAGGAAGACTTTCCTGAGTACTCTACCTAACAACCAGTGAATTACGGTTTTTTTTCTAGTTGGTAAATGGGAACAAGTTTCAAGTATCATTCTTAGCCATGCTGTACTATAAGCATTTTAAGTTCTAATATTTTTGGATAATTTTTCCTCAGAATTCCATAGTGTCCTTGCACGTTTATGCTCAAAACTACTCTGAAGCTGTGTCTTCAGAGCATTCCATCTGTGCTGCTGTTTTCTTTCTGTTACTCTGTCTTGTGAATCCTAATTTCCTTAGCCTTCCCAAACTATCATCTGTATCTCTCAACTCAGAGTCCCATTGTGCTCTGTTTGGATTTCCTCTGCATGCACAATGACCTATAATCTTAAAACTGTAACTGGAAAAGTCACAGAACTTACTTCTTTGTCTTTATCTCTCAAGGATCTTTGTCCTTTTTGCTAGATTTCCTGCTTCTGGAAAACCTCTATGAGAGAGATATATATGTGCATGTTGTTTGTTTGGGTTTTTTGTTCTTCTTGTTGTTTCAGGCAAAAGGGTAATTCTGGTTCATGTTACTCCAAATTCTACAAAATTACACCTAAAATTTTAATAAGTAATTCCATTTGGGGATCATATTTTTCCAAATGGAACTCACAGTTTCAACTTCCTAAAATAGCAATTCTTTGTGAGCATAGACTCAAAGATATTCAGCCAATTACAGGCCATTCAAACCTACCAAATCAAGGAAAGTGTAATAGGTCATGATGAAATGGGGTCCATTCCTGGAATGAAAGGGTGGTTCAACATGAATAAATTAATCAATGCAATTCAACATAACAGAAAAAGTAAAAACATATGATCATATCAATAGATGTAGAAAAAATATTCAGCAAAAGCATACAGCTATTCATGATAAAAACTAATGAAAAATTAGGAATTGAAAGGAAATTCCTTAGCTTAATAAAGGGGATATATAAATAATTTAGAATTAATATGAAACTTAATGGTCAGAGGCTAAATGCCCTTCCTCCAAGATTGGGAAAAAACAAGGATGTTCTCTCTCATCACTCATAGCTAGTCTAAGCTAGTGTAAAGATACAAGAAAAAAGAATTAAAAAATGCACAGATTGAACACTAAAAAAATACAATTGTCTCTTTGCAGATGGCAAGATTGTGTATGGAGAAAACTCCAAATAATCTACTTAAAACCTCTTGAAACTATTAAATGAATATAGCAAGGACATAGTACACAAGGCCAATACACAAAAGTCAATTGCTTTACTATGTATTAACAGTGTGGAATTTGGAAATAAAAATACCATTTATAAGAGTATCCCCTCAAATGAAATATTGGATTTAAATCTAACAAAATAAGCATAGGAATTATGTCTGGAAAACTACAAAACACTGGTGAAATAAATCAAATGGAGAAATAACTCACAATTGTGGTTGATAAAACACAATAGTGTTGAGATATACATATTTCCCAAATTTATCTAAAGATTCAAGTCAATCCCAATCAAATCCCCAGCAAATTATTTTGTAGATATTGAAAAACTGCTTCTGAAATGTATATGGAAATGTCAAATACCTAGAATAGTCAAGATACTGAAGAAGAAGAACAAAACTGCAGAACTTATTTGACACAATTTTAAGACTTAAAGCTACAGTAATCAAAACTGAACAGTACTAGCAAAAGAGATAAACAAATCAATGAAACAGAATGGAGAGCCCAGAAATAGGTACAAATACGCTATTATTTTTGACAAAGGAACAAATGCTATTCAATGGAAAAAAGAGAGTCTTTTAAAAAAATAGTGCTGGAACTATTGGATGTTCATATGCAAAAGAAAAAATGAATCTAAACACATGTGTTACACTATATAAAAATTTAATTCAACATGTAAAATAGACCTAAATATCAAATGCAAAGTAATAGAAGTTAAAGATAATTAGAAAAATTCTACATAATCTTGGGATTGGTAGTGAGAGTATATATACACAAACAAACATGTGTACCACAAAAGAAAAATATAGATGATAGACTTTATGATAATTAAGTTTCTTCTTTGCAAAAGTCACTGTCAATAGAATGAAAAGACAAGCCACAGAATGAAAATAATATTCATAAATCATATATTTATGGACTTGTTCACAAAATAGGTAAGAACATTTAAAATTCAATGATAAGGACATTTTTTTTAGAAAGCGCAGGAGATCAGAGCAGATACTTTATCAAAAAAAAGATATACAGAAGGGGAAAGAGCAAATGAAATGATATTCCACATCAACAGTCACTAGAGATAAATTAAAATGATACATCTCTACACACTTGTTAGAATGACCAAAACAACTACTTAGGATGACAATTTGGCAGTTTCTTACAAAATTAAATAATGACTTATCATAGTTGACTAAATGGAATTTGACATCCTGAAGGTGATACTGGACCAAAACATCTCTAAAAGGTATGCACTTGGGAACAACCAGCAAGATGGCAGCAGAGTAAAGAGCTAGAATCCGCTCCTGCTATGGGGCAGTTGGTGATCACCCAGAGCTATCTAGAGCACTTGTTTGGGGCTCCAGGAGACCAGAAGTGCATCCTGCAGCATCCTTGAAAGAATGGAAGGAGGAGACTGCCCATCTGCAGAGAAAAATCATAAGTAGAGCACTCCATGACACGGAGGCCAGTGCCCACCCTCAACTAGAGGCATAAGCCACCTTGGGAGCTGTTCCGAGGCTGGAATTGGTAACTCCACTTCCCAAAAATGGGGGAGGAAAAGATGATTGGACACCAACTTCAACTACTAATTAGTAAATTCAGAGGGCTAAAGTATAATCCTAAGAACAGCTACAGTTTGAACCTGTCCAAGTCAGAGAGACTTGGTAGCCGCCATCTTAACTCTGCACCTGACAAGAGGGGAAGCAGGGCTGACTGAAAATCACAGTGCTGGTAGGGACCAGCTTCTTTCCATCTAGATCAGATTGCTGCTCTAGCCTAAGTCCCAGCCCCACCTCGGGCAGGAAGGAAGCTGGGAGGTGGGTGGCTGCGCCACCCTATCCAGGAAATTACAGGCCACACTGCTGAGGCTGGTGATCATCTTGCTTTGGCAGTGCAAACCACCCAGGAGCTATTCTGTGACAGGAACTGGAAGCTTCATTTCCCAAAAATAGGGAGGAAGCCACGGTTGGCCACAGATTTCAGCTACTGATTAGTAAATTCGGCTGGCTAAAGTATAACCCTAAGAACAGCTAAAGTTTGAGCCTGTCCAAGTCAGAAGGAGGCTGGTAGCTGCCATTTTGACTCCACACCTAGCATGAGGGGAAGCTGGAGTGACTGAAAATCTCAGTGACCATAAAGACTGGTTTCTTTCACCCAGATTGGCCTCTAGCCCTAGCCTAGGCTTCAACCCCACCTCTAGCAGGGAGGAAGATGATAGGCTCTGCACCAGCCTAACTAGGTAACTACAGGTACATTTAGCTGGCACAGACTGAATAATTGGAAGTCCACCAGGGCAAGTGCGGTCATCTTGGACCTGCACTGCATAGATTGCTGCCCACACCTGCAGCTCATCCCCGGCCCAGGCAGGGGACAAAGGGGCATGAAGCTTCATTAGTCTCTCTGGGAAACTACAGTCTAGGCCTGCATAAGTTGGATTATTCCACACAGCTGTGGCTCTGTCCCTACCCCTGACAAAGGAGAAAGTGGGGAGAAGCTTCATTGGTCCTTGGGGCAATGAGGGTAGCTTGAGCCTCCACAGCTTATAGCACCAACTACATCCTTGGCTCCTACTACACAATCAGCAGGGAGAAAGGGCAGGAAGCCCTAAACTAAAGAGAAAAGCTGTACCCAGAATAAATACTCTAGTAAGCCAGATGCCAAGACACCAACAAAAAATTCCAATCCACACCAAGAAACAGGAAGATATGGCCCAGTTAAAGGAACAAGATAAGCCTCCAGATGACATAAAGGAGTTGAGACAACTAATCTTAGATGTTCAAACAAATCTCCTTAATAAATTCAATGAGATGCTAAAGAAATTAAGGATATTAAGAAGACATTGGGTGAGCACAAAGAAGAATTTTAAAGGGTACAAAGAAAAACAGCAGATTTTATGGGAATGAAAGGTGCAATAAATGAAATTAAAAATACACTGGGCAGGGGGCAGGCAAGATGGTGTCAGTTTAGGAGGGCACTCACTAACTAGCTCTCTGAGGACGGCCAATTGTGGACAGGGTCCTGCCTGAGGGTCTGTGCTGTGGGCGCAGGGAGAGAGAAGCTTGGGTCATCTAGTAGCAGGCAGATGGACGGTGTGGAGTGATTGGTAGAGATTCGTGAGTTTTAAGGCTGCCTGTGGTGGTTAACACAGATGGCTGAGCCCCACCTGCAGGGAAAAGGCTGGTTTGAGCCACAAATCCCACTCCTGGTGTGAGGGAGCATTCTCTGCGGGAGGGAGGGCTCTGACAGAAGGTGGAAAGGGGTTTAACTTCTGTGGATTTGGCTGCCTGGACCCCCTCATAGCTTTGGGGAGCATATAAGCTGGCTTGAAACAGTGCCTGGCTGAGGGGAGAGGTGAATCTGCTGAGGAAACCTGATTTACCCAGCAGCCCAGTGACACTGAGGCTTGGCTCCAGAGGGGGTGGAGTCAGCCAATTTTATCGCTCTGCATTGACAAGAATCAGAGCTTCAACTCCCCTGGGAAGGCCAGGAAGTGGGAAGGGCTTAATTAGTTTCCACAAGCCTATTTAGGGTCCCCTCGGTAAAGGGGGTGATCTAGCAGAGGACTTCTTTTGGGTCCCTTATATCGCCAAAAAAAGAGAAGACAGTCACTTTAAAAAATGAATTCCTCATTTTAATTTAGTTTAATACTGAAAATCTGCCTCAAAACTTGCAGATAAAACCCTGAAGGGAAATTGATAAACGTAAGCTGGCTGAGAGGATTTGCAAGGACCTTAGAAGGAACACTTCCTCCTTAGATTTGTTTGACTGCTTGCTGGTGTGGTTGTTTGGTTTTTCTCTGTTTATTTGTTGTCTCTTGCTTTTCTTTCCTCTTTCCTCCCCCCTTTCTGTTTTCCTTCATTTTTTTTTTTTTAAATTAGGTGCTGCTAGCTTACCTCTTCTTCGCTGTGCTTCTTCTTCAGGGATTTCCCATTCTCAGTCTATATTGATATTGTATCCCAAGCTATCTCTTATCCTTCCTTCATCTTTCTGCCTTCTGCTTTCTGTTGTGGTTCTTAGACACCACGCTTTTTCATTAGCCCACAACTTAAGGGTGTCAATTTCTATTCTAGCTATTTTGTTTTCTTCTTTTTAAATTAACATTAGCTTTTTCTTTTTAGCCCTTTCTTTACTCTTTCTCTCCCTCCTCATCATTCTAGCCTTCTAAATCATTATATATATATATTCTTCTATTTGGTTTCCCAGTCCATCGTAGGTACTCCACTTTTTTTCCTATTACTCTACACTGCCTACACAAGTTAAATATTCATTTCATTAAGTCCTATTTGGCCTGTCTTCTAACTTTTATCAATATTACTATTATCCTTCTTCCTTTCTCACATCTTTCGATTCCTCTGGCACTAATCTTTTGCCTTCAGGGTAACATAGAAAGAAGCAAGGAAACAAAATAAGAAGAAAAAGTGTCAAAGAGAAAACTTAACACACACAGAGAACTACCAGCTAAATAAAACCCTAGAGGAGAGAGAGAAGCTAATCAACTGAATAAACCCAGCAAGATAAAATGATGACTAGAGGGCAACAAAAAATTACAAACCACACTGAGAAACAGGAAGACATGGACCTCTCCAATGAACAAACTAAAAACCAGGAATATATGCAGAACATTGAACAACTAATCAAAGATTCCCAAACAAATATCATGAACCAACTTAATGAAGTGAAGGAAGAGATTAAGGATATAAAGAAGACACTGGGAGAACATACTGAAGAAATTGTAAACATACACAAAAAGATAACGGATATGATGGTGATCAATGGCACAATCCAAGAAATCAAAAAGACGCTGGATTCACATAACAGCAGATTTGAACAGGCAGAAGAAAGAATTAGTGATGTAGAAGACAATACATCTGAAATCAAACAGATAGTAGAACAGATAGACAAAAAAATAGAAAAAAATCCAGCAGGGACTCAGGAATTTAACTGACAACACAAAATGCACAAACATACGCATTATGGGCATCCCAGAAGGAGAAGAGAAGGGAAAGGGAACAGAAGGAGTGTTGAAGGAAATAATGGCTGAAAACTTCCCAACCCTATTGAAAGGGATGGATGTGCAGATCAAGGAAGCAAAGCGCACCCCAAACAGTATAAATCCCAACAGGCCAGGACAAAGAGAAAATACTCAAGGCAGCAAGAGAAAAGAGAACCATCACATACAAGGGAAGCACAATAAGATTAAGTGCTGATTTTTCATCTGAAACCCTGGAGGAAAGAAGACAGTGATATGACATAGTCAAAGTACTAAAATAAAAAAATTTCCAGCCACAAATTCTCTATCCAGCAAAACTGGTATTCAAAAATGATGGAGAGTTCAAAATATTCACAGATAAACAGAAATTAAGAGTATGTCAATAAGAAACTGGCACTTCAAGAAATACTAAAGGAAGTTCTACAAGTTGAAAGGAAAAATGAAGAGAGAGACAGTTGGAGGAGAGTTTAAAAACAACAAAAAAGACAAAAACAGAAACAAAACAACATATGACATATATTAATCCAAAGAAAATATGGCTGAAGTAAGAAATTCATTGTGAGTAATAACACTGAATGTTAATGGATTAAATTCACCACTCAAGAGACACAGATTGGCAGAATGCATAAAGAAATAAGATACATCTATATGCTGTCTACCAGAAACCCACCTTCGACCCAGGGATTCAAGGAGGCTGAAAGTGAATGGCTGGAAAACAATTTTACAAGCTAACAATAGCCAAAAAAGGGCAGGAGTAGCTATTCTAATAACAGACAACATTGACTTTAAATGCAAAACTATTGTAAGAGACAAAGATGGAGACTATATATTAGTAAAAGGGGTAATCTCTCAAGAAGAGAGAACAATCATAAACATTTACGCACCTAATCAGGGTGCCTCAAAATACATGAGGCAAACTCTGGAAAAGCTAAGTGGAGAAATATATGCCTCTACAATTATAGCGGGGAACTTTAATACCCCATTATCACATTAGACAGAACATCTAGACAGAGAATCAATAAAGAAACAAAGACTCTCGACAATACTTTAGAGGACCTGGACTTAATAGACATATACAGAACAATACACCCAAATACATCAGGATTTACATTCTTCTTGAGTGCACAGGGATCATACTCCAAGATAGACCATATGCTAGGCCACAGAACAAATCTCAATGAATTCAGAAAGATTGAGATTATACAAAGTAATTGCTCTGATCACAATGGAATGGAATTGGAAATCACTAAGGGCCAGAGAAACAGGTTAGGCACAAGGATATGGAAGTTAAACAACACACTCTTAGACAAATAGTGGGTCAAAGAGGAAATCTCAAAAAAAAATGAGTACCCTGAAACTAATGAAAATGACAACACAACATATCAAAACCAATTGGAGAACTGTGCTCTAGCTGTGGGAAAGGTATTGGGTTTATAATTCATGAATACATCCAATAAACAAACACTGAGCATGCACTCCATACAAGCATGGAGATACAAATCCTGGTATAATTTCTTCACATTCCTATTTATGACTTTACAGTTAGAACTGGTTTAAGAATCCGCTCTAAGAGTGATATATTCTGCTTGTAGTATTTCTCTGATATCCAGGAGGACAGAACTAGTTACCTTTCAGACATCTGTGATATTTTGTCATTATTAAAGAATTTGGTTACTGCAGTGTGAAAAAAAAAGTGGCTCCAAAAAGCATCAATTTCATCAAGCTAGCAAAGAACATGAATTTGACCACTGAATTCTCTTCCTTAATTTGAAATTTTCAATAAAAGCACTCTAAAAAGTGTCTTTATTAGGAAAGTACATCATTTATTTGCTTTTCAAACTCTTCTCAATATTTCCAAATATATTTATGGGAAGAAATTTTCTTATATACGGAACATGCTATAAGAGAAGCTGTTAGATAAGTTATTTGTTATTGCAATATGCTGTACTGGTTAAGAATGGGGCTTTGGAATCAAATAGCCTTAGGTTTATGTTCTAGCTCTCTGATATACTTGAGCTATGTAATTTACTAAAATTTACTAAATCTTTATATGCTTTACTTTTTCCTTTAAAAAAACCCAGATTAATAGGATTCTTTTGTGAATTAAATGATGTAAGCCCATAAAGCTTTTAGCACACTTTCTGGCATGGAATAGTGTTCAACATAAGTTGGCTCCCATTATATGTAAAACTTGAGGCTATTTTCAAGCCATAATATTTGGAGTAATAAAAGATATGAGCGAAGCCCATAAGATGCAAACTTTACTAACTTGTTGAATACAGAATCTTAAGTGCGAGTTATATATTACATGTCTCAATGGAATTTTCATAAAATTTAATAAAATTAGTATAGTAAAATAATTTTATAACAGTTTTACTCAATGGACAGAATAGCTGGCTCCTTGTGAGATACCTGGATTCTTTCAGACTTTGTAAAATGTAGTCTTCAATTTTAATAAATGTAATATTGTTGTAATTAAGTATACATTGGAAATGGAACAATTCCTAAAGGCAATGACTGATTACAATGTCATTTATTATGATGGTTCATTTCACCCTAACAAGGGGTTAAATTTTTCATAATACTCAGTTCTTACTTATGGTCACTACTAGAAATGTTCATGCAAAGAACATATCTGGGATTTTTACATAGATTGCATTAAAGATCAGTTAATATGTACCTATATAAATATACTCACAAATATTTGTAGTATATACATAAATTAATAAGGCAAGGTTTGCCTTTCATGATGAACATATAAGCCCATTCTTTTTAGTCCAGGACAATTACATAATCAATTTCCCCTTTTCTTCTGATTGAAAAAAATTCCTAGCTAAATTTACTTCCAATGCATTTGGTATGTTTTTAAACACATATATCTTTAAATTATCTTTCGATTATCCTAAACTTACATTTTTTTTAGTGTTTTGTAAATAGGTTCATGTTTTTGAATGGGGGAATGTTTTCATACATCAATCTATAATATATAAGAAAACAGCAAATTTTCATACGCCATATACTTTATGTTGATATGCTTATAAGAACAAAGATGATTACTTATTAAACTTCTCTTGCAATATCGTCAGCATTTCCTTACATAGAAATACTTGTTTTGCCAATTTTATTGTTATCACTCAAGAAAATGCAAAAGTTTAGCTTGTGCTAACTTGGTTCTTTGTGGCTGATTAATCAATCTATTTCTATGGACTAAAGTAGAGCAGGACAGTTCAGTCTTTGAAAATGAGTTTTGTGGATATCTGCAGTTGAAATAGAAAACATTACAAAAAGAAAAAATGAAGCCTGAGAAAACTTGAATTATTTGGAGTTATTAAATTACTAACTTTATTTTCTGTACATAATCTGTAACAAATGTTCCACAGCAATGTAGTGTGTTGCTGGAGGGGTGTTTTATGGGAATTCCACACATGTGCATAATTGTTTTGTAAATTCACAACCTCTCTAATAAAAATATATTTAAAAAATGAAAAACAAAACCACACTTTGATTTGAAACAAGCCTCATGGCATACATATATATTATTTATATTTATATATTCATTACTGTTGAGTTTTAATTAATATTCAAGCGGATAGAAGGCTGCTCAAGATTCATGGAAAACTATGTGCACAGTGCTGGAATTAGGTGCCTGCTCTGTAGAGCAGAACTGCTTAAAAAGTCTACAGCATCTGGAAGATTTTCTCTCTTTTTATTTTTAGTTTTACAGCAATGCCGTGGTAGCATTGGTAAATGTGTTCAGAATGCATAAACACACGCAGGACATAACTTTGGAATCAGCAGCTGTTCAGACACATGCATCTGTTTAAGTGAATAGATAAATGCATCTCTCTAGTAAAAAGGGAATCTGAATATAATCCAAGTTCTAAGTGTTAAAACAAAACACTACCTGTTTTTAAATGTTACACAAATTGCTGTGAAAACCTCCCATCTGGTCAAAGCATTGCTACTTGAAAAGAGACTATTGTTGAAAGAATGATGATATAGAGTATAGTGTACCATTGGAAATAAAACAAATGCACTCAGTATTTGTAAATCCTTCCCCATGGTTAAACAATAAGTTTCTCTTTTTAAACGCCTGTATATATCAACACACAATACATAATTTTATGCAGTAATGTGTTTCCAAATGGTGTAATAACATACTTTGAAGTAAATTTACTTTTAAGTAAAAATGGACTCTGACATTTAGCTGAAGAACCAAATTGCTTTCAAAAGTGTTGTTGAAATTTTCGTGTGGGACTCTGATCTAAATTACAATATGAGCAGAAGCAAAACTCCCGGAGGAAACAACAGGTTTGTAGGAAATGGTGATAATGGGGACTCCTCATGAAGAGACAGAATGCAGAGCTGTGACCTCAGAAGAAAAGCTCTGTTACAGTCCTGTACACTGGGTTGATTACTCTAGAGATATAAATTCTTTAGAATTTCGTATGAAACAACAGAAGCTGGTGGGACAGACAATAGCAATAAGCAGGTGTTTATTAGAGCAGTCTTGCTCAGATGGGGTTTAGAGTGAAGTAAACAATCAAGGACTATAGTGATACCTGACAGGTGTGACTGATAGCACCAGAAATGGGCACAGTAAAAAAGAAACTGATTAGAAAGGAGCATTCCTCTTAAGAGGGACCCATCATCGCTGCCTCATACCAGAAGCACCACAGGCATAGGGATTCTTTGGGCCATGGGATGAGTTTGTGAGGTGGACACAGTAGCATGCAATTTCCAGGCAGATGCAAAAGCAGCAGCATCCCAAAATATAACATTATAGGGCCTTAGAAACCAGAAGTCTCAAGAACAGTAGAAGAGATTGGGTTTGATAGTTAAGAGCTTACTCCTCCACTATGCAGAGAGAACTTAGGTAGTTCTAAATATTCTAGGACTTTTATAGTGGTTCTACACGAATATTATTATTCTTTCTATAGCAGTGTGTCCAGACATAAAACAAAGACAGTGTTTTTGATATGTTAAGTTCTAAGGAGAACTTGCAAAATGAAATTTTCAATAATATTTTTCCTGATCATTAAATAGGCCAATTCATCTAATATTTAGTTTGCTACCATCAGCAAACAAAAAGTCTAGATGTGCTCTCAAGGTACTGAAACACTTTTGGACTTGGGCTAACAGTGGTGGAGATAAAATTTCATAACCATTTGATAGCATCTATAACAACTTCACAAACAGTTATTAATATAGGATGTTTCCATGATATATCATTAAAGTTTAAAATAAAGGTATTCTGTTACCCAGATTATTTTATGTGTTTATTAATAAACATGAAGAAGCACTTCTGGCATGATAAAGGCATTCAAAAATCTGCTACTCCATAAAAGGAACAAGATCCTTGCAAAAATAATCAAAATCTCTTTCTTCAGAACTATGAAACATAACAGAAAGCTGGTAACAATCTGAAGAACGTTTGTTTAAGAAAAACAGCTGTGTATTGGTGAGAACATTGAGCTTTGTGGCATTTTAACTGGGGAACAGGTGACAACAAACAGCCTCATAGCCACTGGAGAAGAAAATTGGGTTTGAAACTTAACAATATTCTCCAGCCCCAGAGAATATTCTCAAGGACCTGTATATGAGCTCCCTGAAAATCTCTAGTCTCTATGCTTCTCTTTCTATTACCTGACTCAGAACTCAGTCTGTGGGAAAGTTTGTCCCCGGAGGATTGTTGAAAAAGATCAGTGGCAATTGTTTAACACTGAACATGCCTAAGGCCGGTGGGGCTAAATGGAGGCTGACCAAAAAGTCTTGAAAGAAGAAACTGGAGGATGCAATGTCCATAGGGGATTTGAAAAGTTGTGAAATATTCCTGGGAAGCTAGAAGACCAGTCACATGTACAGGAATGTGCATATGCCAAAGAAAGCCCTGAGAAAGCCCTGAATTCTTACTTCTGGCTGACCTTGAGCACTCTGTTCAACAGAGAAGTGAATGCTAAGGCAGAGTTTTAAACTGCTTATCACAGAATTGCTGATGTGCCTCAACACATAGAAAGAATCCCCTCAGCAAAGGCTGGGAGAATTATTGGTTAAAGCATTTGAGGAAATTTTCATCAATAATTAGCTTACCAATAGCTAATTACTGCCACAAAAGATAAATACTTTGCAGAATTCATCCAGGAAATTCAAACCAAAAGCAGCAGTAACAACAGCAAATACAACAAAACCTAAAAAGGTTTGGGATGATTTTTCAGACATGTCACATTTCCAGAGATGTCTCATTATATTATATAACAGATCCAGTTTTCAAAATAAAAACTATGAAATGCATAAACAAAAACTAAAATATGACCCATACACACACACAAAAAAATCAGTCAATATAACCATACTTGAGTAATCCCCAGATGTTGGATTTACTCAGACTTTAAATCAGTTTTTATAAATATTTTCAAAGAACTAAAGGAAACCATGTCTACTTAAAGAAATGTGTGGGAAAAAAAATGTCTCACCAAATCAGTTGTACAATAGGTATAAATTATTTTTAAAAAAGGAACCAAATAGAAACACTGGAGATGATAAGTACAATAGCTGCAATGAAAAATCACTAGATGGACTCAACAGCAGATTTGAATAGGTAGAAGACAGAATCAGTAAACTTGTAGATAGTTCAATTAAAATTGTCTAGTCTGAAGAACAGAAATAAAAAAAGATGAAGAAAATGAAGGGAGTCTCTGAGACCTGTGGGTATAATGGAAGTCACAGAAAAAAGGAGGGAAGGAAAGGAGCAGAAAAAATATTTCAAGAAATAATGGCCAAACACTTCCAAAATGTTATGAAAAATATTACTTTACCCATCCAAGAAGCTCAATGAACTACATGTGGCTAAACTCAACGTGATCCACACTCTAGACACCTCATAGTCAAAGTATTGAAAGCCAGAGACAGAACCCTGAAAGCAGTACTATAAAATCAATACATTATACAGAAAGAGTCCTCAATAAGATTTCTGATCAAAACCCATGGCAGCCTCATATTCATGGTGGGATTACATATTCAAAGTGCTAAAAAAAAAGACTGTCAATCAAGAATTCCATATTCAGCAAAATTATGCTTCAAAATGAAGGAGCAATTAGGGCATTTCTGGATAAATATGCACTGAGAGAATTCATTTCAGTCTGATCTTCCCTACAAAAAGACAGAAAATCTATATACAAAAGAAGGAAGTTCTTATATCGTATAAAAAGAACTCCAAATATATTATATACCTAATCATAAGAACTAAAACTATAAAACTAATAAGGAAGACAAGAGTAAAAGTTTGTTGCCTTATGTTTGGCAAAATCTTCCTTGGTATGACACCAAAACCACAAGCAACAAAAGACAAAAATAGATAAAATGGACTTCATCAAAAGTTAAATTATTTTGTGTTTCAAAGCAAAGCATCAATAAAGGGAAAAAAACCCACAGAATAAGAAAAGTATCTCCAAATGATGTATCTGATAAGGGAATTGTATACAGAATTTATTTGGAACTCTTTCAACTCAACATAAAATTCAAATAACCATATTAAATAGGATGAAAAATTGGATAGTATCTCTTCAGAGAAGATATACCAATGTCCAATAATCACTTGAAAATATGCTGAGCATCATTAATTAATAAGGTACTTCAAATCAAAACCACTATAAGATACCACTTCATATCTACTAGGATAGTTATAATCACAAAGACAGGCAATACAATGTGTTTCTGAGAAGGTGGGGAAACTGGAATCTCACACGCTGACACTTTGAAAAATATTTTCATAGTTCCTAAGTATTAAACATAGAGCTGACATATGATCTAATGGCTAGGAATATACAATACTCAATATATTCTCAATTGAGAATATAGTGGGGGAAAAAACTTCTAAAAATATAGTAAGAAAAAGGAACTAAATTATACAAACAGTGAGCCCTAAGTTAAACCATGGACTTTAATTAATAGGGTGAATTTTATGGAATTTGAATTATATCTTAATATATCTGTTACCTATATATGTTAAAATAAATGCAGATGTATATGTATATGTATATGTGTATATATATATTTTTTTTTTCACATCTTCTTCTGATTCAGGGAAAACACAGATTTGGAATGACTCCCAAAACTGGCTTTGTATTTTTTCTTAGCCCAGGTTAACCTTAGGCAAATCTGTGATATAATTGAAGTCTGAAGATGATCTTTGATTTCTACCTTTCTCTACCCTTTGTAATCTTTCTGGTTTTCTTCTATTATTTGGGATTTATACTTTGCTTGACCCTGTAAGGAAGGCAATGCCAAGATACAGAGTCATTAGCCACTGTCTGTCAAAAGGAGCTTCCATGACAAAAATAGCTAATGGTGACATTTCTGGCATGATTGCACCTGAGAAGGACAACCGGATTATGATAGGAGGTTTTTCTCCAAATTATATGCAGCCGTGGGTCATCAAGCCTGCCTATAAATAAGGGAAGTCTATTAAGAAGAAAGAAATGGATATAAATGACAGAGCTCTTGGGGATTTGACCTTGGATAGGTCTTGGAGTTGACACACCATACTTAACGTTGTTAAATAAGTCCTTGTATCTGGGGCAAATCACAGGTATTATAAACTAGGAACTATGACTTTAAAACCCTATGCTACCCTCTGAGCATAGCAGGAGTATAGTTTCCAGCACCTGACAATTGACACATTATATGCTCCCTAATATCTGTTGATGATTTGGGGCACAAATGCTTGAAAACTATAGATTGCTGTACCTCAGCGTGATCTATAATCTACATCTATAATCCTGCTCCCTAAATGGCTAACCAGAATTCAGTAATGAAGTTACCTCATCCAATAACAAATAATGGCACAAAGGGAAGGAAACTGTGAGGTCTGGAAAGTATTTTCAGCTGAAATTTTAAATGAGCTAGAAACTCAACAATGAGTTATATAGAGCTCCAGTTGAACAGGGGTTTCATGCATACACACATACATACACACACTCATAGACTATTTTCTACACAACTTACATATCTCATAGGTTGGAGGGTAAGCAAAATTTCTCACTGTTGGGACTGAAGACTTCACTGTTTTCACTTCACCATTATGGGATGCAGGTGTGGTATATTACAGAGAAAACCTTTCTTGTACTCTGAAGGCTTGAGTTTGAATCTTGGACACTTACTAGTTGTGTCCTTTGAAATTTCACCTGTAAACTTCACATGTATTTTCTGATCCTTCGTTTCTTTTACTTACAAAAATTGCAGCATATTAAATTAACACTCTGCAAGGGAATTTAAGGCTTAAAATGTACTGGATTCCTATTTGGAATGATAGAAATACTTCAGTAATGGATGATGGTGACGATAGCATAACACTGGGAATGCAATTAATAGCAATGAGATATATATCTGAATATGATTAAACAGGGAAATGCTAGATTGTATATATGGTAACAGAAACAAAAATTTTTTTTAATTCCATGGAACTACATTACACAAACAGAGAACCCTAAGTTAAACCATAGATTTAATTAATAGTACAATTATAAAAATGTGTTATCATTAATTGTAACCAATGTTCCACCCCAGTGCAAGGTGGTGGTGGTGGGGTGGTATATGAAAGTCCTGTATTCCAGGCATCATTGTTCTGTAAACCCACAGCTTTTCTAATAGATAAAATATAGGAATAAAACATCCAAATAAATTTAGATTTCCAAATAAATTTAGATTACATCCTTACTGCTTGCTTCTCCCTCCATTCCTAGGGATAATTGGAATGTAAATTGGGTAGTCATCTTTCATGCTCTGGGATGTGAGGTAAAACAAAAAAGGGGCTTAAAGCAATTTAGAATACAAAGGAGAGAAAATTAATAATTCCTAAGAAACAGAGTCAATGTGAACAGGCAGTTATGAATTTCCTATTCTGTTATGTGAAAAGGAAATATGAATACAGACTCTGAAGGAACTTAATCTGTGATGTAAGAATATACCCAATTTTCGACATTTGGGGAGAGAATGATGTAGAGCCTTATTAAAAGGCTCCATTCTGTCTCCCGTCTTAGGATCAATGTATCCAGGTCACTCTATACTCAGGTAGTAAGAGTTATCACACTACTACCTCTGTAACACAGCAGGGCATGATACAGGTGCAATATGAAAAAAAAAAAAAACGTGGGCAGGTAACAAGGATGTGATCACATCTGAAAGATAACTACAAGGTACTAGAAAACTCCGCTTGGCAGGACAAAATGGAGCCAGAGTAATGGTTACAAGAAAGACAGCAAGAAGAGCGTTTCCTCTGCTCTTAAAATGGATTTAATCTCTTAAAAAGAAATCTTACTGCCTCTTGAGCTGTGATCTGCAGATGTTGACAAGATGAACGACAGCAGCTTTGCTCCTGGTCCATGACCCTCATCAAGGAAACAGCATTCTGTGGCGATTTGCCTAGAGGATTAGGTAGTCCACCTTCTGCATGGACAAGTAGAGCCTGCGGTACAGGGATGTTGAGGGACTTGCTGAAGGTCATAAAATAATGAGTTTCTGAGGAAAGAACAGTCGTGTCTGGTTAAGGCTTTTCTCCTGGATTGTTCAGACTCTAAGGAAAGTCCAGACAATGCAAGCTTCTCTGCATTTGATAATTAGACACAAGGAGGGAAGTACCATAAAAGATGTTCCCTGACAAGAAAAGTTTCACCCACAATCCCCACAGGATTTCCAAACCAGGCCAATAAAATTTTGGCAAAGAAGTGTCCCTTCTATCTGTTTCAAAGGAATGATAATGTAGTTAACCATACAAACAAAACCCATCCAAATGAAATCGGAAAAATCAAGTAGTTACATATATATCTATGTTTGTATTATATACTATGACACTTTCTGTGAAAGGACTGTGTCAATAAGCTAAATAAGCATGGCCAAATTACAGTTATTTCATGTAGCTAAAAAAAAGGACTACATGGGAAATAAAAGGAAATATCTCTAAGAAAGATTAACCCCCAGAAAACCCAAACAACCAAACCTAAGTAGAGCAAATTGAGGAATTAAAAAGTGCCAGAAAAAAATTTTTAAATATTCATTATCAGAAAACTTTCCTTCGTATTCAAATTAAAATTTATATTTTCAGTTTTTCACTCTGGCCCATACATTGTTTTTCATATCTTCATTATAATGTTTAAATTCTTGGCATATATTTTCAATTGTTTTACTAAATTTTTCACTTCATATATTAGAATTCTTACAAATATAAACATTGTAATTATTAGATGGAAAAATACATGTAACACTTTGGAAAAAACACTATCTCTTTTCTCCCAAGATTATATAATAATATAACCTTTAAGTTATCATTTAAAGACTGAGAAAATAAATTCTCATATCCAAACACTTTTGAGGACTGAATTTATTATAATTGCTCAATAATCAAACTGCAATAAGCATATGTAGCCAAGTTTATTACCCTTAAGTAACATATTTTTGATGCCTGCTGTCAAAATTCATTACATGCTTTTCAATTAGCTATTTATTGTTCTGGAATTACATAAAAGGTTTTAATGTACAAACTGCTTTGTGTTATCATGGAATTTGCTGGGAAGAGTTGAGACATTTCACACACTCATTAAAGAGTGATTAAAATATTTGTATGAGATACATAAGAGAAGATTTTGATCATAATATAAAAGAAAATTTTTGAATAAAAATAAAATGATATGTGTGTATTGGTATTCCATGTATCAAAATTTGCTTTTATTCAGGAGAGCTACAGAAGGTAAACTAAGTACAGACTGAGGCATAGCCATGTCCTCATTTCCATATAGCCCTGACTGCCCTGGAATTAGAAAGCTTGTGATAATTTACTTAATTACAAACTAAATGGTTGTAACTAATATGCTTTACAAAACCAGCTCTTCAGGTGTCCATATTTTTAAAATAGCTCAGTCTACTTATTTGTGCATTTTTCCATTTAGAATTGTAACAAAAATGATTTCGTATCATATGATACTCAATGTCACATAACCTTGTGTGAGGGGATTTAAATATGGTCTTTAATGCTTAATATAGGATAACAAATTTATGGCATTCTTGGCTATGCTCATTCTATAAACCAATCCACATTATCTAACCTAACTGCTGATAAAGCCCAAATTATAAAACTACCCTATTCGGATTTGCATCAACCTGAGGTCAATAAAGATAGGCAAGATTTTGTTTTTGTTTATGTTTTATTGTGTTTGGTTTTTCCCCACAATCTAATTCATTTCATACAGAATTCAGCAAATAAGAGAGGCTCTTTACCAGAACATTTGTCTTAGCACGAATGCTTACAATCTTTCTATTACTAGAAAGATTATTACATAGTAATCTTTCTATTACTATGGCTTATTTGCAGCAAAAGGGAGAAGTTTGCAAGTATGGAAGAAAATACTGGACACTCCACAGAAACTGAAACTGAAGAAGGGAACAAAAGGAAAAGCAAAGAAAAAAAAAAGGAGGAGGGGAAAATGCAACATTGGAAAATTAAAGGTGCTTTGTGTATGGCCATTAAGGGAAACATGCCCTCTTCCCACTTCTGCTACCAACTGAGCCTTCAACTTCACCGCTCTGGGAGGCACATAAATTCCCTGTGAAATGAGGAGTCATCCTGTGATATTTTGTTTTCCAGTTCTACCATTTGTCTTTCAAATATTTGCATTTTCTGAATTTCAGATTCTCTGCAGATTCTTTCTGAGCTGAGGTAAATGCACTGCTTTCCTTTAAGTTCAGAAGCTTAATTTTCCTTAAATAGGCCTTTCATTTTGAAATGAATACAGGTTGACAGGCTAAGTTTAAAGACCTAGGGATTCAAAGTCACTGCTCATGAGCTATTTTGTAGGAATCAGAAAGTCATGGTGTCGTGAAATGGAAGACTTTGGGTTATGGGACATGTTTGTAAAAAACCCTTAGCTGTGGACGCAGAATCACACACACTGAATCTCTGCTGATGTTTTCCAGACTACTGCATGACCATTACGTAAAAATATATATTATTCAAGAAAGTTTTCACAAAGGAAACAATGTAATAGATACTTTCCCTAAGTGTGGATGGTAGTAGACATATTGCATAGTTATAATGTATAATATTATATATATATATATATATATGTTCTCAAAACTAGATAACTTGCATTAGGAAGTTTTGACAAAAGTGTTAAGGCAATGTTTAAAATCAACCTTGGCACACTTTAAATATGCCTTCCAGCCTGTAAGTCCAGGTGGTTAACAACCTGATCTTTTAAGAATGAACTTTAGTTGAAAAAATGAAAGTTGGCAGAAAAGTGTTGAAAATGGATGAGATAATGATTTAGAAAAATAAAGGATATCCTAGAATGGTCAGAAGGGAATTCATTAATGCATCTCATGGAAGAGAAGATGACAAAATAATCTACCCATCAAATTACATAACTGGCAGCTGAGTTGAGGATGGTAGTGTAAGCTGTCACTGTTTCAAGTTGAAACTGAGGCAAAAGAGTTGGGAACCCTGAAAATGAGTGAAGGACAAAGTATATTTGAGAAAAAGTCACTTTTCACAGAAAATTCTCTGAATATAAAAAAGAAATGTCCTTCTACAGAGGGATGCTGTATAAATTTACATGAATGAATCATTTTTGTACACTTCCCTCCATTTAGACCGAGCTCCCCTGTGTGAAATTTTCTTCAATATACCCTTAAAAGCCTCAAGTAATAACTCCAATTAAATAGTTTCAAAACAAAGTTATTTTCCTCCATATTTTTTATATGTTAAAATGTCTTTATTAAAAATTCCTATTAATATGAAACATTTATGTAAATTTATGTCAATTGCATTAATTCATATAAAATATATATATATGCATATTATAAATAAATTCTCCTCTTCCCTTTTATCAACAAATAAAATATTCTTCCTTTTTTCAATGGTTAATTTCTGAATAATCTACCACTTGATTTTCTAAGACTTGGTGTGTGCCTTATTTTTTTCCCCCGTGTTTCTCTTTACTGAACAATTGACTAGACATAGTAGAAAACTTATTTCTCTGAATCTGCACCCCTACTTCCTTCTCTAGTTCATTTCTTTCATTACTTTGTCTGACAAGTATATAGAAATTATCCACCCATACTTCCTCAACTACTTATATACCATTAACTCTTAATTTTTTAAGTAAGTTTGCTTTGGATGTACAAATTATTGCATGTAGATCTTGATGATTTTTCACTAAGTGAAAATCTCATGTGCCAATGCTTCCAAAAAGCAATAGCATATTCTCACCATCCAAAAAAATCCCTAAAATCTCTTTGCAGTTAATAAGCATGTGTGTTGCCAAACTAACCATTTTTCTTTGGTTACTTTTGGTTTGTTTTTGGATGGTATGTTGGTAGAATCATATACAGCAGGTTTGGATTCTTTCCTTCAACATTATGATTGACACAATGACTTTTATTTAAGTAATTAAATTATTAGCAGTGCTGTATAGGAGTTAATCATAAGAAATCTTACCTTTCATCAATTTCTTTTTTTTTTTTTTTTAAGATTTATTTATTTACTTTATCCATTTTAAATCACCCCTTCCCCATTTGCTGTTTTGTGTCCATTCACTGGGCAATTCTCTGTGTCTGTTTCCTGCCATCTCTTCTCATCCTTCCCCTCCAGTCTTCACCAGGATTCCATCCTGGAGACCTCCAATGTAGGAGAGAGGTGTTCTTCCACCTGTGCCACCTCGGTTCCCGGGCTTTCAGAGCTTTCGAAGCATCTTGTCTTGTCTCTCCCCTGCGTCTCTCTCCTGTTACGTCATCATCTTGCTGCATGGTTCTCGGGGGCTGGCGGCTCACCTGCACACACAGCCTGGCAGCACATGCGCCTTTTATATATATATTTTTATTTTACCAGGAGGTCCCGGGGATCTAACCCAGGTCCCTCCATATGGCAGACGGACGCCCAACCATTTGAGCCACACCCGCCCCCCCAATTTATTTTCTTAATAAATGGGCTTTGGTCATGTTTTCAGGTCTTAACTAATGCAAATATTGCTGCTAGGGACATTCTTTACATGTATTTTAGTGCACAAATATGTGAAGGGAGAGGAATCACTGGGTCACTGGAAGTCATATATTCAGGTTTCATAGATATTGCCCATTTCTAGAGGATACTGATTTATATTCCCATGGTAGTACTGAGTTCGAGTGGCTCCACATTCACCACACAGTTTGCGTTCCTGTATCTTTCATTTTGTTGTCTCCTCTGGATATACATGGAATTCACATCACATTATAATTGCATTTCTCTGTCTGATAATCTTGAGCACTTTATCCACGTTTGTCTATTTGAGTATCCTTCTTTGTGAAGTATATTTTCAAGAATTTTGTCCACCTTTATTGGTTTATTTGAGTTCTTTATATATTAGGGATATGAGCTCTTCATCCATTTTATATATGAGAGTGCTAGTTATATAATATTGCATGTATTTATATATGCCAACATTCACTCCCACTTTACTCTTTGGCTTGCTTTTAATTTTTTTATGCCTATTTTCTTTATTGTTACTTTCTTTACGATTAGTATTTTTGTATCCATTTAAAGAAATCTTAATCTCCTTCAGTAGCATTAATACATTCTACTATGTTATCTTCGAGAAGAGGTCTTGTTTACCATTCATATTTAGACACACAATGTATCTGGAATTGATTTTGGTGAGGGTTGTGGGTTAGTAATCAAGATACTTAGTCCACATGAAGATCCAGTTAACCCAGCATCAGTTATTTAAAAGACCATTTATTTTAATTGTGCGTCTGAGAAAGGAGCAAAGGCCTCCTGTGAAGGCTTTTCTCTTTAAGGAATCCCAGATAACCAATACATTTGTTGGGGGAGTCAGGGGGCAAACCCAGCAGCCCTCTCCCAGCCTGTGCCTACCTTCCCCTCTCCTCTTCTATTGTGTTCAGATGCTTCTAGATGTTTCCATTCCATAGTCCAAGGGCACTGTTACCTCTAAAGGAAAGGCCTGACTTTACCTTAAACCCCCACCCAGGAATAAGCAGTTCCAGTCAAGGAACTCTCAGGGGCTGGTCCCCTCCCACTGTGATGTGGAGATACTCATCCTTTGGGCAGCAATGGCAAATCTCATCTCTGACGTAAAGTGGGGTGTGGAGCTGTCATCCCTGAACGTGATCCAAGCAGTCGCCCTTCCTGGGAGACTGGCCATGGTGAGATCTCTTTCCCTGCTCTTGGACCCCTTATCCCATGTAAGTAATAAAGCATAATTTTCTGGAGTTTTCTGTGGTGCCTGAGCCTGTGCTCCCATGACACACCATAGAGCAACTCACTGTACAATGTTCTTTGCATCTTTTTATAAGTTAGGCATCTCTATATATGCCAGTGTCTGATTCTGGACCACATTTGAATCACTTTCAAGCTGTTTATTTTTCTATTGCCACACCCTAATGTTGTATCTTTATAATAATAATTATTGATATACTATAATTTTGTTCTTCTGCATTTGTTTTTAAACTTCATTTATAGAATTCCATCATACACAACTGCTATTTTTGAAATGGTGAGATTTAGAAAATATTCTATTTATATAGTTCAAAATTACGCATGACCTATTATAGGCACTATTCCAAGCACTTTATTTTTTTCTTTAAGCATCTACTTTATTTATTTATTTATTTGTGTGGTACATTCACTGCAACTGATTAACACATTTTGTTTGTTTGTTTTTTTTAAAGATTTTATTCATTTATTCATTCATCCCCCCCCTGCTGCTTGTGCTCGCCGGGTCAGCCAACCACGCCGTGCGGGCGGGCCCGCCCTCACCAGGAGGCCTCGGGAACCGAACCCGGGGCCTCCCATATGGCAAACGGGAGCCCCACTGATTGAGCCACAGCCGCCTCCCTGATTAACACATTTTGAAGCATTGCCACTAAGCATGGATTATAGTTTACATTGTAGTTTACACTCTCTCCCACACAATTCTGTAGGTTAGGGCAAGATATATAATGGCCTGTATCTGTCATTGCAATGTCATTCAGGACAATTCCCAAGTCCCGAAAATGCCCCCAGATGACACTTGTTTTTCCCTCTCCCTGACCTCAGAACCTCCAGTGGCCACTTCCTCTACATCAGTGATAAAAGGTCTTCCATCGCTAGAAGCACAATAAGTCTATAGTAGAATACCAGTGAGTCTACTCTAGTCCATCATCCATTCCCCAACCCTGAGGATTCTGTGATGGTGATGTCCACTCCACCTTTAATTGAGAGGGGGCTGTGATCCCAATGGACTCTCTTGCTTGCAGTTGTAGACTCTTGGTTCCTTAGCATGGTGGGTGTCCATCATTACTTACTTGTTAGTTGTCCTGGGTGACAGTACTTTATATATACACTGTGAAATTGGAATGATAAATAATTTTACTAACCACCTTGATTTCCTTGAGCTTCCATTTCATCCAGGAAATTCTAAAGAAAAAACGGAGGTTAACTGAGGCAGGCTGACATACCAATGATCCTGATGAAGACCCCTGCCCCTGCCTGGAAGAAAGAACTCTCAAAGAAATCAGGCTGACACCAGTAAAGTCTGTTAACTTTACTGGACGGCCACAATCTTAACCCACCATCCTGGCTGCTAATTAACGAACTGGGACACCCTGTCGGACAGTCCACTTCCCCCACCCTGTAGTTCATGTAGCTCATGTACCCATTGTCCTCACTCCTCCCCATTCCCCCACACCGTCCCTTTGTCTCAAGCAGCCAAATAAGCTGCTCCACCAACTCAACCTTTGGAGTAGAAACCTCTTTTGCACTGAGCCTGCATTGATGCAACTTGGGCTCAATAAATTTGGTCTGCACCCCCTTTTAAGTTTTTTATTTTATTTTCAGCACAACAATACTCACTCATTTAATACCCTCCAAAGCCCAATTAGGTAGGCACTTTTAAACCCCCATATTAAGGATGAAAAAATGGAAGAATGAAGTATGTGGCGAATTTTATTTCCTTCCTAACGTACACTTAGTGCCCGGCAGAGTCTTTCTTTCAATGCAGACAGTCTGGCAGCATGGATGGTACTTTCAGGCACTATTTTATGCTGACTCTCTTCTCAGAACTGTTGTCACTTTCTTCTTGGAATAGTCCAGGAGATAGTTGGTGACTGAGGCTAGGGTTTATGCTATAGTAATTTTAAGAAGAGATAGGTTTACGAATTCTTTTATGGCATGGCAACTGGATTTCTTGTCAGATTTGGATATAAGGTGAGAAGAAAATATAAACTCCTGAGTTGCTATTAATTTGTAGCCTGCATTAATAAGTCTAGTTATGGAGATGGGAAGTACTGAGGAAAGTATATTTATAGAATGGAACAGAGAGTCGTGATACATTGGAGATGCCAAAAAGACAACGAACTACAAAATCTCAGTGGGAAATCTGAGAAGTATATGTAATATTTAAAATCATGAGACTGGATGAGATCACCTAGAAAGAAAGGGTACAGAAAGAAAATGAGAGAATTTAAGAGTGAAGTTCTGAGGGATGTTAAATTTAAAGGTCTCAAGAACAGAGTCAAGAGAAACAAGACATTTGGAAGAACATGAGGTAACTACAGAGTCAGGGAAAAGTGGAGAAGGAAGCAATCAAGGGGAGAGTTGCCTACCATGTGGAATGCTGCTGAGAAACTGACTACAATCAGGATGGAGTATTGTCCAGATGCTTTGGAAAGCTATAGGGTAAAAATAACCTACATCTAAACAGACTCCAAGTAGGAGATGGGTGAGAATGGGTTGAAGTGAAGAGAAAATGGGAACTGAGGAATTGAAGGTGGATAATACAGAATGTCTCAAAAATGTTATGTTCTAAGTGGGAGAAAAGAGGAGGTCATGAAAGAATGGAGGCCTCATGGTAAGATATTACTGTGTATAATTTGAAGAATAATTTTTATAATAACAGTAGTAATTCAGCAGGAGACAAGAGTTTAATTGCAGTAACAAAATCCATGAAAATTTGAGAAGGCAGAAGATCATGGACATAGAATGAGCAACATATAATGTAATCTATACAATTTTAAGATAGCTTTATTTTTATATTTAGGTTTTATGCACTGTGAAAGTCTTTATCTGAAGGATGTGAGTTCCTAATCAAATTGTAGTTATTTTTCAATTAGTCAATATTTTAGTACCATATATGGAAGAACATTTTCTTTTGCTACTGATTAGCAATGCCTTTACATCATAAATATATAAACATGTTGGTACCTATATATGTATATGTAACATTATGCCTATATAGCATTATATATATTCACACATATACTATTTATCTATTTTTGAGCAGTAAGAAATTATTTTAGTTATGATATTTTGGTAATATTTGGCTCCATATATTTGTTCATCCTTTTAAATTTCTGTTATTAATCTTGGTATTGATTATCATATCAGTTCTAGAATGACATGTTCAAATTGTAATTTTATTGAAATTTCACATGAATTTGGATAAATTTGACATTTTCATTAGTATCCAGTTTTTCCATTAATGAACTTGATATATTTCTCCATTTAATCAAATCATCTGACAGGGTCATGCTACTTTATTACAACATAGGAACATAATTAGAGCACATAAAGAAGATGGTGACCAGGTGTTGAAAAGCCAATAAATCATGACATAAGGACAAATGAAGCTGTTTAGAAAATAGAGACAACATAGTTATGATTACACTACAAATGTCAGCTGAAATCCCAATGATATGGAATATTTTAGTGTGGGAAATAAGAAGAAGTCACATAATTGGAGAATAATAGAAGCAAAAACATGGGGAATGAGATGCACTAAATAAACACACATGAATAGAGGGTATGATTTGGACATCATGGTATTTGGAGTTGACATGGAAAGCTGGGTGGGAGTAATGGATAAATGACCTCAAACATTAAGCTATTGGGTTCTTTCTTTTCAGTCAACTATAAATTTTGCAAGAATTATGATCATCTTATTTTCTAATTTTTGCTCTTTTAAAAGAAATGAAATATTAACAAAATTAACAAGTGTTTTATTTCAATGGGCTCTGGAGAATTAAAACTTTATAGTGTAAATCATGAAAAATTAGATAAATAACATCAATTTAATCTTACTTCTGGGTAGTGGAGGATGTCTTATTGCAATGATGTCAAGTTGTGCTGGGCATACATTGATTATTGAACCAGATGGCAGTCCATTTACCTGAGCCAGAATGTTACATTTTTTCTTTTCTTTTTCTTTTTCCTTGTTATTTCTTGACCATCCTTTATTCTTAAGGCACTGTAGAGGTGTTGAAAAAGATAAATGTATTCTTTCCAATAATATTCATACTCTTCTTATTTCATTAATTGTTTCAAATCAAATCTTACAAATCAAAATACCAAATAATATCAAATATATCTCAGTAAAAACATAATAATAGGCTGAATCTACCTATCCTGCCTCATACCTCTTGGCTAATTTACCAAGAGCTTGTCACTCCAATTTATTCACATTTTCAATCTTAATCCTTAATCAGTGACATTTCTTCACTATTCATCTACTTTACATGATATCTTAGTATATTCCATCCATTATACTCAAAGTTTTCCTTAACTTGAAAGACTTGTATTTTCTATAACAAAACAAATTATTTATTCCCTCAAAACATAATTCAAGATAAATTTCCTCCAACTCAGATTTTCCTAGACTGCTGGCTTGTTTTCCACATTCCTATTCCTAAAATAGGACCAGGAATGTGGGTGTCCATTTACTTGTAGTAAGCCACAAACTTTTAAAATAGCATCTGGAAATTCTTTCCATGTTTAATATTCATGGTCTCAACATATTTCAAGTAAATTTTGCAGCATTGTCTTGACCACCTTAGGAGATAGTACACAGGTAAGACAGAATTGTAACTATTTTAATATTTTCCTTAAAGTAAATAATCTAACACAAAAGTACTTTAATTCTACTTACTATGTATTATGTGGATGAAAGAAAGACATAGGGGGAAAAAAACCTTGATAAATAAGAATATTCAATCAATATAAATGTTACCATCTACTTTGAATTTCCTATATGAATCAATATTCTAATATCAACTAAATTTCATTAACTGCAAAAAGTGTTTGCTGCAAGCATTAATTATAAATAATAAAGCTTAGAAATTAGATGGTGAATTTTGGGGAAATAATTTTGGTATCATACTACATTCCTTATGTGGTGAGTTTTCAGCAATTTATATGTGTTTTAAACTTGAAATTTTAAATACCATATTAAATGCATACATATATATGTATCAACTGTATGTGTGAGTTTTCAATAATCTAATTTCATTTTAAAGCCATTAGCAGCAGCTGAGAAAAAACATAAACTGTGTTGCAACCTCAGGGATGCTCTCTCCCAGAGAGTGTGTTAACGTGTCAGGATGTTGATCATTTCATGAGCAACAATTTTAATCAATCCAAATAGCTTGGTTGAAGAAAGGATTTGGAAGGCAGAAAAAAAATTTTAAGTATTATTTTGGGTTCCTTCAAACATAAACGCAAAGTATAACTGAAAAAACCTGTTGAACTTAACTGAGTCCAGAATGAAAAATATCAGGTTGCTAACATTAGAAGAATTAGGCAGACTGCCTCTTTCCTGCATCTTTCATTGTCAGCATCTATCATATACTTACCACATTCCCTAATACTCACCAAAAGGTAATGTGAGCTACGGAAGAATGCAATTACCCTATCTTTAAACTTGCATTTGAAAAATATTTAGTAGTCAATAAGACGCAGAGGCCATCTTTACACTGGCAACATGGTGGTAGGCAGCTCTTCAATCTTTGTAAGCTTCCTCAGTCACCATTGGCAACTGAAATTATAAAAGTTTTTTTTCTCTCTACAAGACATTCTGTATTACTCAATACAGAATCATTGAGCATCTCTGTGGGATGGATACTCAATTTTCAGTCCATGCCAGCAAAAGTGGTCTTTTTAGGCCTGGTGAGAAGTAGGTCCTGATTCTCCATTGTCAGTAATTTGCAGGATCCTGTGGGTTGCATGAGCTTTTGAAGCTTTCCAATTTGCTGGTCCATTGCAAGTGACTCCTGAAAGACCATTTCCTTGATATTTCCATACAGATGGTGTGATGGAGTGGTTAAGAGCATGGGGATTTGAACCCTGTATGCCACTCACTAGCAATGTATTGCCCAGGCTCTTAACCATCCTGCCTCCCAGTTGGGTAAACTGTAAAATAGAGATAATAATAGTTTTTACTTCATAGGTCTGTAGAGCAGATAAATGAGTTAATCTATGTGACCCTATTACTATTATTTTACCTTATTTTACCTCATTCTATGAATTCAGGTAATGAGTGGATACACATGTGAAAATTTGCACACCTAGATAAATAATGGGGTTTAGGAAGTCAAGCTGCATTCATGAAAACATGCTGCCCTCTATAAAAATTTATAGTTATTTGTGTTTTTCACAACACTGTAAATGTTATGGTTCTATATATACTCTCCAAAAATTGGACTATAAAAAGCAGGTATTTTATCCTTTAATGAAAATATCATGGGTACCAAAGTTTAAAGTATTTATTGATTGCCTACTGTGTACCAGTGAATATTTATCTATATTTTCAAAGTAATATGCTTCAATAAAACTGTGTTCTATAGGGATCATGTTTATAGGATCAAAATTCATTGGGACTCATAATCGTGACTAAAATTATCAGCTGGATTCCACTGTTCAAAGTATCTATTTAGAAGATTACCTAGAAAGATGCTTCAAAATTCACAATTCAAATGGCAGAGAAAGAGAACTATTTGAGACTCACACATAAATTGAAAACAATTTGCAATTTACTCTGATATACCCGAAGCATAATATTTACAATGAATAACACACAATGCAAAATTTTACACTGAGATTAACTTTCAATCCCTTTTTATGAAGAATGAAACCTCTTAGCTAGTGTAGCAAAGAAGTATCTTTTCTGATTTTGTATTAATTCATCTTTGATTTTTGTACACTTGGTTAATAAGCTGGGCCTACCTTTATTGATTATGGGGAGCACTCAGTATTGTGTTCTGTAATAACTAAAATTTCAGACGTCATATGAGGTCTTTTAAGAAAATTTATTTAGTTTACTTTCCCTAGAATTAATAGGATACTCCTATTATTTCAATTTATTATCCTTAATATACAACTTCCAGTTCTGTTTCTTGACCTCTTGGATGAAGAGTCTATGACCTGGCTGTGTGTTTCAATCTACCAAGCTCTACATTTGATTGAAAAAGCAAGATCCACATTGAGTTTTAACTCTGAAGCATGTCCATTAGAAATTTTACCAGTGTATATTCTAATGGAACCCCAGCTCTAGCTATAATTACCGAATTATTCTCATGATTGTCTCACATATTGACTTGCTTGTATATCTGTATTAGCCAGTGCAAGCCAATTTATAGGAGGGGAGAGTATAGAATTTTAACAATATGGCATATTGTATTCTTAACTATTGTGTGAAAAATTATAGGCTAGAGGGACACCCTCCATAAATGAAGAGGACAATTAATTGCTAAGCTCTGTGCTATCCCCTGTATCAATACATGATGTCATCAATGCTTAAAAACTTAGGGGATTCACTCATTTATTGGCTTAATTTTCAGTTAATCGTCTCTCTGAATATAGTCTAGTAAGCTGATACCAAGTGATTCATTTGCAAATATGTAACTCTCATGCTAAGAAAGGAGGTTTCAAATTTGATTCGTGTACAATATTCAAGTCCCCAGGACCTTGCAGTAGAGGATAGAAGAAATGTAACATGAGGAGAATATGTAGAGCTGTTGGAACCCAGAAGATAAAAGGATACAAAGACTGTTCCTCTCTGAAAATGATCTTTAAGGAAGAGCAATATGACATAAATGAATGTCACTTACTGCCTAAGTGACATTACACAAGTTGTATCATCTCTTTGTGCATCAGTTTCTACAAGTACAAAATTGGGCCACAAATTGAAACAGAAACTCATAGGTGATTATGAGGATTCATTCAGCTAATATTAAATGAGTTAGGGAGGTTAGAATGGTATCTCACATAACTTAAATGTGGTGTAAGTGTCAGTTGTCATAGTAGTAGTTGTTATTATATGTCACTTGGTCTCTTCTCTCAAAGGTATCATGATTTCTTGGGATGCCCATGGGACAAATTTTCCAATTTGGTAAGAGAGACAGGTTCTTTAGAGAGAACACCTATCCCTACCAAGAGCGTCTCCTCTTCCTCACCTTTAAAGGCTTAATCCTTCTCCCTAAAACATTGCTTCTGACTGGTTAGAGAATAATAAAACCTTCTAAGTATTATCCTCCACATCCTAGTTCTCTTAGCTTGATTCTGAGCTTAATGCCATGGAGTCTGTATTAGTTTAGTGCTCTGCATAGGAAATTACCACAATCATTAAAACAAAACACATTTGTTATCTTATGGTTTGTGTGGATCAGAAATCTGTCTTATCTGGGCCATCTGCTTGGTGACTTACAATACTGCAATCAAGGGGTCTGCCAGGGCTTGGTTCTCATCAGAGTTCTGACTAGGGGTGAATATCTTTCCATAATAGAATTTAATTCTTTGCAGGATCCATGGCGGCTTACTTCTCCAAAGCAATCAATGGAAAGAGAGACAGAGAGGGACAGAGAGAGAGAGAGAGAGACTCTAACAAAATAGCAATGCACTCTTAGGTAACCACATACATGAAAGTTTGTATACACCATTAACTTTGCCCCAGTCCATTGGTTAGAAGTCATAGGTTCTACCCACACTAAGCAGGGACACGAGTACAAAAAAGCATGAATCTCAGCACACTTGTGACCCAAAGGTCTTGGGGACACCATTAATGTCTGCCTAATATAGAGCCTATTTTCCACAGAGCAGCGATGACATTCTTGTGACACATAATTATATTATGTCACTCTCATGCTTCAGCTTTTAGGAGATTATCATCTCCAACTCTTAACTCTCAGGCCCTTTCCAAATACACTGGCTTGACAATTCCTATTTTATCAATTGTTGTGTCTTCTGCCATGAAGTCTCTTCCCTCAGTAAATACATGGTTTTCTCCCTCACATCATTGATACGTCCACTCTTATTTTCAAATTTTATGCCTCAGAGAGGATTCATAGTCTACCCATATCTTTTTCACATGTCAGCCTTGAGGTCCCTTCTATCTGTTATATTCCCAAAACTCTCAAGTTTGGGACAAATATATATAAAAGTGGATAAGATAGTGTAGTAGCCAAAGGGGTGCTGATGCAAAATACCAGAAATCTGTTGGCTTTTATAAAGGCTATTTATTTGGGGTAGAAGCTTACAGTTAACAGGCAATAAAGAATAAGTTACTTCCCTCACCAAAGTCTGTTGCCACGTGTTGGAGCAAGATGTCTGCCGATGTCTGCCAAGAGTTCAAGATTCTTAGGTTCCTCTCTTCCTGGGGCTCTGTTTCTCTCTGGGAACAGCTGCTGTGCTCTCTCCAGAAGGGCAGCTGTAGACTATCAGGTGAATGACTCTCTCTCTCTCTCTCCCTGGGGCCTCTGCTGTGTCTAAGGAGCCGTCTCTCTTCCTCTGTGTTCTTCTCCTGTGTGTTCACTTCCCAGGCTCCAACTCAAAACTCCCAACTCTGTCCTTTGCCATATCTTTTCTCTGTGAGTCCCTACCCACCAAGGGGTGGGGACTCAATGCCTTACTGATGTGGCTCAATCAAAGTCCTAATCATAATTTAATCAATTAAAAGTGATACCTCTGAAAGACCAGTTTATAAACATAACCCAATAGCTATTTTTTGAATTCATAAACAATGCCAAACTGGTACACTCCACCCTCTGAATTCCAAAAAGACATTACAATATCCAAAAAAGCTTAAATCAGTAACAATACTAAATACAAAATCATATCATACTCAGTTTAAAGAAATAAAGTTTGTCTTGGGACAAAGTCCTGTCTGCTGTAGACTTCTGAAACTTGCAAAACCATTTACCTGCTTCCAAAACACAAATGGACAGACAAAGGATAAACATTTTCATTATCATAAGGAGAAGTTGGGAGGGAAACATAAGTCATGACTCCTCTACAGTTCAGTAAACCTGCAGGTCATACTTCATTAGTTGTTGTATTAGTCAGCCAAAGGGGTGCTAATGTGAAATACCAAAAATGGGTTGGTCTTTATAAAGGATATTTATTTGGGGTAGAAGTCCACAGATACCAGGCCATAAAGCGTTAAGTTTCTTCTCCCACCACAGTCCATTGCCACGTGTTAGAGCAAGACAGCTGCCGGCTTTTGCCAGGGTTCAGGCTTTTGGGGTTCCTCTCTTCCTGGGGCTGCGTTTCTCTCCGGGCTTAGCTCCTGTCTCCTCCACAAGGTCAGCTGTAGACGATCAGGTAAACAGCTTGCTTCCCTTCTCCTGGGGCCTTCTTTCCAACATCAAAACTACTTCTCAAAACTGTTCTTGCCATGCCTTTTATATTTGATTCCCCACCCACCAAGGGGTAGGGCTCAACACCCTAATCATAACCTAATCATGCCCAGATTAACATATCAGTTTACAAGCATGATCCAATTATATTTTTGGAATTCATAATTACATCAAATTGGCCAATGGTTACAGATGTCAAAGTCTGAGAATCATTCTTATGATGATGGTTTCTTTGGCCTGGGTCCTTATGGGAACCCACCCTTTCTACATGCTTGTCCAACAGTCATTTTCTTGGTTTCATCCTCATCAAGCATCTGGGTGGCGACCAAGCTCCAGACATCATCTTCCAAGTATGTTGGGGTGATTGCCACACTTTACCCAATTTGTGGGTTAGAATCTTAACCCCTCTAGTACAGTGATGTGAAGACAACATTCCCCCTAACCTTTAGCATACAGGCTCAATCCTTTCAGAGCAATGAGTTGACCACGTGGCCTTCCCTAATCCATGGGGGACAGGTGCACCTCTCTCAGACCTATGGGGTGGTGACCTTAACCACCCTAATCCTTGAGGAATGTGCTCCATCCTCTCTGTAACCTAGAGTGGCAAAACTCTCCCTGAACACTGAGTAGGAACATCCACCCCCTTAAACTGCCAGGGCAAACTCACCCTCTCTGTACATATGGGTAGGGTTCCTCTCTTGGCCCAAGGTGATGTCTTAATTCCAGATCTCAGCTTCCATGCTTTTCCTCTTAAAGCTGTTTCCCCTTTGATCTCTCCCATCAATGTCCTTTTTTTGTCCAAGCTGACAGCAGTTTTGTTCATACAGCTCCTTCAAAAAGTTTGCTGGTTTAACATGAAGGAAGCAGTAGTCCAAGCCATCATACAGTAAGACTTTCCACAAATTCTTTCCTAGATAACTACATCTTCAATCTTGATTTGCAAGTTCCAAGTTTAGGTAAGTCCTCAGATGGAGCACTATTGTCTGGAAGCATGATTTCCAGAGGCTTGGAATTTATGGAATCAGTTTCTGGTTTCTTTGTTCCCAACAATTCAGTTGGGCACAACTTATCTTATCTTGTTCATCTAGCATTTTGCTATAACCTGCAAGGAGAAGCCAAGCCACATTCTCCAAGTTTACTTTGGAAAGTTCTTCAGCTAAATGCCCAGGCTAGCCATTTTCAAATTCTGCCTCCCATAAAACACCAGGGGTTAATTTTGCTAAGTTCTCAGCAACTTTAAAACATGGCTTGCCTTTTCTCCAGTTTCCAATAATAGTTACATCATTTACTTGTAAGAAATCATATAAAGTCTCTTTAGCATCCATATCCCTACCAACAGTCTCTGCAAAGCAATCTCAGACTTTTCTATCAAGTTCCTCACTATTCCTCCAAAAATTACCCCTTACCCATTTATAAAACCATTCCAGTATTTTGGTAATTGCAAAAGCACTTCCCCACTCCTCGGAACCCAATTCTGTATTAGTCAGCTAAAAGGGTGCTGATGCAAAATACCAGAAATCTGTTGGCTTTTATAAAGGATATTTATTTGGGGTAGAAGCTTACAGTTACCAGGCCATAAAGCATAAGTTATTTCCCTCACCAAAGTCTATTGCCACGTGTTGGGGCAAGATGGCTACCTACGTCTGCCAAGAGTTCAGGATTCTTAGGTTCCTCTCTTCTTGGGGTTCTGTTTCTCTCCTGGATCAGCTGCTGTGCTCTCTCCAGAAGGGCAGCTGTAGACTATCAGGCAAATGGCTCTCTGTCTCTCTCCCTGGGGCTTCTGCTGTGTCTAAGGAGCCATCTCTCTTCCTCTGTGTTCTTCTGTGTGTTCACTTCCCAGGCTGCAGCTCAAAACTCCCAACTCTGTCCTTTGCCGTGACTTTTCTCTGTGAGTCCCTACAATCAAGAGGCAGGGACTCAATGCCCTACTGATGTGGCCCAAAGTCCTAAACATCATTTAATCAATTAAAAGTGATACATCTGAAAGACCAGTTTACAAACATAATCCAATAGCTATTTTTGGAATTCATAAACAATGCCAAACTGCTACACATAGTATTTCCCTGTAAATGAAGCTCATTATGTGTAATTTGGGAAGGGTTGCTTAGGAGGATTAAGTAAGATCATCTGTTAAAGTAACCAGCACAGGACCTAAGTAACAGTATTGAATAAACGGGATTCCTTGTGATTTTCTCTAAGTGGCACGCCCCCAAATTCTATAAAAAGTTGTTTGAATCTTGATTACATGATTACCAATCTACTGGATATTCTATACCATTCTGAGTTAGAGCCCAAAAAGGAGCCCTACATTTCTGACATTTTACCTTCCATTGAAGAAGTAATGAGCATCTATTATTAAAAACTATTCTTCACTTCTGGTTTCAGCTCCAACTTTAAAGAGTTTGTAAATTATAAATCCCAACATTATAATAAGAAAATATGAAGAAACCAAAATTCAACATCTTTGCTTGGACCTATCAGAGAACTGAGGTTTCAGGGAAAACTGTCACACAAACCTGGAGAGACAGGGAGCAGAAGTCACTGGAGCTATAAACTGGTAGGAACACTTACATGATAATATTAACAAATTGCTGTGGAGTGAGAATCTCCTGGGGGCCACTGCCTTAGTGGGGGACCCAGAATTCCATGGGTTCTTCCTCCAGGGTCTCATACTAAAGACCCAAGAAAGATCTACTTGTGGCTCTGTCAGGGGTAGGAGAAAAGTAATGGTTGTGAAGACACCCACGCTTTCTCCATAACCAAGGCCCACACTCCAGGGGCAAGGACTTGGATAGAGTTTTATGCCAGCTGAGAGAAGCAATTCCACCCACTCCAACCCCCTCCAGCCTTTTGGTTTCACCTGAGGAGGGGGAAAATACAGTGACAAGGGTGAGGTCTTCACGGAAGTAGCTTGGTAACTCTACAGACAGGAAAGGAGTAGGGACAAGGAGGAGGAAAGCTATACCACTAGAAAAATACTTGTGAAGTTCACAATCCCAAGATATAGGCCCACAGAAAGAATGAAATTTGATAGGAACGTTCCCCTTCTAAATGATCGGAGTTCCAGTATAACAAGAGGGGAGACAGCTGAATGAAATGCAAGATGCACACTCTGAGGATGAGTAATTAGGGAAACTGCACAACAAAATCAAGGGCACTGGAGGAGTCTGAAGACTGTGGTATCTATAGCTACAAAAAACATTAAACACAACCCAAGTCCTAGGCAGATTAACATAAATTCTCACATCTTTAGAGCAATGACCTGTTTATTAAAGTTTCTATTATTCAATACAATATGTTCAGCTTGCAAAAAATAAAAGGCATACCAAAAGGCAAAAAAAAATGCAGTCTGAGGAGGAAAAGCAATCATCAGAACCAGAATCATATATTACAAATTTGTTGCAATACCAGAAAATTAAAAAACAATGGAAAATATAGTAAGAGTTCCACTGGATACAGTAGGCCACAAGATACGGAAGAACTTTGGGATAATACCAAAAGGTGTAAAATACGCATGATTATAACAAAAAAGGAGAAGAGAGAGAATTTCACTTGAGAAATATTTAAAGTGATAGCTGCTTACAACATTCCTAAATTATAGATTAAAATAAAGCTCAAGAACACTAAGCAGGACAAATATTACAAATACCATCTAAACTATTACAGTCAAGGTGCAGAAAACCAAAGAGAAACTCTTGAAAAACCCAGCGGGTGGGGGGAAATCTGAAAAAGATAAGAATTGCAGTAGACTACACTTCAGGAACAATGCAAAAAGGATGAAGGTAAAGTAAAATATTTAAATGTTAAATGAAAACAAAGAAATACCACCAATCCACAATTCTATATGCAGTGAAAAGTAGAGATAAAAACTTTCTCATAAAAACAAAAGCTGAAGCTATTCATAAAGAATAGACCTGTTCTAAAAAAATTGTTATAAGTTCTTGAGGCAAGAGTATATACATATATATATATGGCATATATATAAGTGGTAGAGTTAAAAATGTATATCGTACCCTCCAAAAAACTACTACAGTTTTTTAAAAAAGATTTGTAACTCAGAAAAGATGAAAGGGCCCTCAATATAATGGTATATTATTAAAAAGCCAAATTCAAAGAACAGATGATAAAAAAGAGAGGAAGAGGAAGAAATGAATAACAAATGCAAAAATTAGAAAAAAGTTTATCAATGTAGTAAATATCAAATCAACTATGAGAATAATCACTGTATATGGGAATATCTAAATACAACAATTAAAATACAGAGATTATCAGAGTTTGATTAATGATATTTCATATTAATGAAAATATTCTAAAATTGACCAAGATGATGAGAGCACAATTCTGTGATGAAAATGAGAGCTACTGAGTGTACACTTTGAATGGACTGTGTAACACAAGGGGTACAATGGTGGGTAATGGACTGTGGTTAATAGGACAAATATGAGAATGTTCTCTCATGAACTATAACAAATGTATAATACTAATACAAGATGTTAATAATCAGGTGGGTAGGGTAAAATACATCAAATATAAGATATAGGCTATAGTTAGCAGTAATATTTTAAAGATGCTCTTTCATAGTTTGTAACAAAAGCTTCACAATAATGCAAGGTGTTGGTGATGGCATGATGTTGGGAGACCTATATGATGGTATAAATGTTTATTTTGTAAGTTCAGAACTCTAATTATATTGTTTATGCACATTCATGTATGAATGATATTCTTCAATAAAATTTTATTTTAAAAGTAAAGGAATGGAGATGATATGCTATGATAATCAAAAGAAAACTAGAGTAGCTATATTAATTTAAGGAAGACCTGACTTCAGAACAAAGAAGAATATCAGAGATAGGGAGATTATATTTTAAAAAGGGGGTTCAATTCTCAAAGAAGATGAAACCATATTAAACAGGTAAGTACCTAACAAAAGAATATTAAAATACATTAGGGAAAAACTGATAGAACTAAAAGGAAAATAGATAAACCCACTATTAAGATCGGAGATTTTCACACCCTTCTTTCAGTAATTAATAGATCAATCAGGCAGAAAATCCATTAGGATATAGATGATTTAAACCAGCACTGTCAATCAATGTGATCAAATTGACATTTCCAGAGCCCTCTCTCCAGCAAAATACAAATAATTCTCAGATTCATATAAACAACGGTACTCAGGACAACCTCCAAATCCCAAAGAAGCCCCTGTATTTCAACTGCTCGTCCCCTCCCTGCTCCAAAAGTGTCAAGTGGCCACTGGCTCCACCTCATTGTTATAATTTCTTCCATTGCTAGAATCACCATATGTGAGCAACAGAATGCCATCAAGTCCACTCTAGTCCATAGTTCTTCCCCTAATCCTGAGGGGACTGGGATGGTGATGTCCACTCCACCTCCAAGTGAGAGAGGGCTTATATCCCATGGATATGGTGGGTGGGATGATCCTGCCTGCAGATGCAGGCCCTCTCCATTCCCTGGGATGGCCATTGCCCATCGTTGTCTCCTTGCCAGTTGATTTGGATGAGTCCATTGAGCTGTAGGCCATTTTAAATCAGCACAGACCACTCAGAACTGTGTGGGAGAGAGTGTGGTCTATGGTGTGAACTGTGGTCTATGGTTGGTGACAAGGCCCTAGGATGTGTAAGTCCATTTAGGGTGGTGGGCCACACTTGTGGGAGATGTTTGTGTGGGATGTGGTGGGAGGTGTGGGAGGTGGGCATCATGGGAATCCCAGTGGGTTCTGTGTAATATTTTGGGTAATCTAAGCACCTCTTAAAAAAAAAAAAAAAAAAAAAAAAAAAATATATATATATATATATATATATATATGTAACATTTTTGTAAGCAAATGCACATATGTGCATATATATTTATAGATCATTTTGCAAATGTTGGTATGTATTGTGAAAATTTTTTTTACCCACAATAAAAAAAAAAATTCATATAAACATGCTTCAAAATAGATCACATTCTGAGTCATTATACACATTTTAAAATTTTTAAGGCATATAAATTTTACCAAATATGTTCTCAGACCACAATGTAACTAACTAGAAATTGATAGCCAGAAACTAGCTGGAAAATGTCCAAATATTTAGATATGTAAAAGCACATTTCTAAATAATTCAAAGTTTAAAAAATGAGAACTATTTAAAACAAAATGAAAGTGAAAATACAATTTATTAATTTTTGTGGAATACAGCAAGAGCAGTACTTAATGGGAAACTTTTAACATTAAATGCATATAGTAGAAAAGAAGAAAGATAAAATCATTAACTAGCCTTCACCTTAGGTAACTAGTGAAAGTGGAACAAATTAAGCCTGAAACAATCAAGAAATTAAATAATAAAACTTAGAGTAGAATTAATAAACAAATTTGAAGCTCGTTCTTAAAAAATGTTAAATTGATAAAGCTCTAGCCAGATTAATCAAGAAAGAGAGAGCATGAAGATGCAAGTTACCAATATCACAAAGGAATATAGGTTATCACTACTGATCACCTAGACATTGAAAGGCTAATAAAGGAATACTCTGAACAACTCTATGTCTACATATTTGGAAACCAAGATGAAATGTATCAATTCCGTGAAGGACACAAAGAAAAAAATAGCATAGATAGCCTTATGACTACTAAATATATTAAGTATCAATAATCTTCCAAAAAAGAAAATACCAGGTCCAGATCATTTCACAGGTAAATCCTACCAAATATGCACATAAGAAATAATGCCAATTTTATACCAAGCCTTCCAGAAAAAGAAAGGCAGAAGGAACATTACCTAACCCATTCTATGAGGCCAGTATTACTTTAATAAAATAAAATTAGAAAAAAAGAAAACTTAAGACCATTATCTCTCATGAACGTGGGTGCAAAATTCTTCAATCACATGATAGTAAATCAAATGCAAAAAGCAATGAAGCAAATTATACACCATAACTAAGTAGAATTTACTCCAGGTATGAAAAGTTGGTTCAATATTAAAAAATCAGTCAAGTCAATATACAATATCATAGGATAATATGGTCATATGAAATATCACAGAAAAGCATTTGACATAATCCAATACCCATGTATACACAAACCCTTAACAAATAGGAATAGAGATTTACTTCCTTAACTTAATAATATCTACAAAATACCAACATCTAACATCATTCTTTATAGTAAGAAAATATGTTCTCTCCCTCTAATATTAGGAACATTGCTAGGATGTACTTATCACAACTTCTATCCAACATCATAATAGAAGACCTTGGAAGAGTGATAATAAAAATAGGAAGGAAGGAATTAGGCAGGAAGGAAGAGAGGGAGGGAGGGAGGAAATATAACTTGGAAGAAAAGACATACACCTGTCTTTATTTGCAGATAATATTATTGTCTATGTAAAAGTGCACACACACAGACACCCACACACAATATTTACAAAAACACTCTTGGAAATACTAAGCAAATATAACAAGGTCACAGAAAACATTTTCTTTTAAAAAATTGGATTGCTTTCCAATATTTGAACAATGAACAATTGGAAATTGAAATTTAAAAATACCATTTACAATAGCACCAAAAACATAATAGTTAGATATAAAGCTAACAATATATATACAGTTTTTTGGAAAACTGCACAATATTGCTGAAAGAAATCAAAGGAAATTCAAATAAATGGACAGAGACTTCAAGGTCTTGGATTGGAAAACAATGTTGTTATCAATTATTCCTTAATAATTTTTTATTAAGTCAATGCAACCCCAATAAAAATTCCAGGAAGTTACCTTGTATGTCTTGGCTAATTGATTGTAAAGTTTACCTTGAAAGGCAAAAGTCTGAGAATAGCCAACAGAATATTGAAGAATAACAGTGATGGAGAATGCCCACTACCCATCTTCAAGACTTAGTATAAAACTACAATAATCAAAAGAACATGATATTTTTAAAAGTATAGACACATAGGTCAATGGAACAGTAAAAAGTGCAAAAATTGACATGAGTTTCAGGTAAGATTTTTTGACAAAGGAGAAAGGCAAGTCAATAGAGAAAGGATTGTAACTTCAAAAGATGGTGCTGGAATAAGCGGACAACCAAATGCAAAAATAAATAAACAAACAAATAAATAAAGGAACCTAGACCTCCCTCCAAAATTATCTGAGTAGATCATAGTCTTAAATGTAAAATGTGAAGCTGTAAAATATTTCTAAGAAAACATAGAAGAAAAACCTTTATGACTTGAAGTTCAGTAATGAGTTACAACACTAGAAGCATGATTCACTAAGAAAAAAATGAATAAGTGGGAATTTATTAAAATTAAAACTTCTGCTCTGTGAAAGACACTACTAAGAGACATATAAGATGAGCCACAGACTGGAAGAAAATATTTGCAAAGTAAACATCTGATAAAGATTTCTATACAAAATATAGAAAGAACTCTTAAAAATCCACACATAAAAAATCAAACACACAGCCCAGTTAAAAAAAATTGGCAAGCTGTGCAAGCTGGGAGCTGGGAGGGACGGATTGGCAGTGCCAGATCGGTGTGGCCAAGGGGCCGAGGACTGCCTGACTGGCCAGCACAGGTTAGGGTGTGCTCAGGAGAAATCCAAAAATGCCTGATGGAAATTGACTTTTCATAGACTTTTCATATCTTCCTCCTGAAATGATTTCTCTGTTTAAAAATTGGAACAAATTCTGTTCCAAAAAAAAAAAAAATGATCAAAATATCTGAACAGACACCTCACCAAATGAGCAGATAGAAAATAATCATACAAAAGGTGTTCAACATGATTTGTGATTATGGAATTGCAAATTAAAACCCAAATAAGGTATCACTACATAGCTATTAGAATGGATGAAATTTTAAAAATCCTAAGAGTACCAATTTTTGTGAGGATCCATAAAAGTATGAATTCTCATTCTTTGCTGGTGGGAATGCAAAATGGTAGTCACGTAGGAATACAATTTTATGGTATCTTTTGAAGAGAAACATATCCAGCAGTCAATTTACTCAATTGATTAAAAAATTATATCTATATATAAACCTACTTATGAAGGTATAGCTTATTTAATCATACTAAAAAGTGGAAGCAACCAAGAAGTCCTTAAATAGATGAATGGATAAACTGTGATATATTCATATAATGAAATACTATTAAGTGATTAAAAAAAAAAAAAAGAATTCAATCTATGACGAGAAGTAGAGGAATCTTAAATGCTGTTACTAAGTGAAAAACCCAGTCTTAAAGATACTGTATAATTCCAGTTATATGACATTCTGGAAAAGGCAATCTTATGATGATATAAAGAGATCACTGATTACCAGGGATTTTGGGAGGAAGGGGGAGTTTAATAAATGAACCACAAGACATATTTTTAGAAATGCTGAAACCATTCTGCATAATACTGTAATGATGGGTACATGATACTATGCATTTGACAAAATCCTTTACAGAACAAAAAGCAGTTAATGATTGAAAATTTCAGTAACTCTATGGGGTCAGGGTATCTCAGGATAAAATGCTTACCTTGACAAACACTCCAAGTTTAAAATAACTGAAGTAACCTCACTGAATGGAGTGCAGACAAAAATTTCATATCTAAGTAACTTTGAAAATTAGTGGAGTGTTTAAGACCAAAAGGAAAAGGAACTGCATGCAAGCACTCTGTGGTAGTTGATAATATTCTTTCCCATAGGGTTACAGATGAACAATTCTGGAGGCACTACACATGCATACTGAAATTAAACAATCATGTAAATGGGTGGTGGATAATAGCAGACTGGTTTCTCACTAATGAAAAGGCAAGTTATAGACAAGGAAGGAGAGAAGGATAATGGATTAGCATTGGAGACACAAGTATTAACTCATGTTTAACTTAATAGTAATACAGACATAAATATACATATTAGATATATAGATATACTGATATATGAATATGCAAGGTTAATATAAACAGGAAAATGTGCCATACTAACACAAGAGGCTAATAATAATGGAAACTGGGTCTGAGATATATGGCAACACTCTGTACTATCTTTAAAACTTTTTGTTATAATTCTAAACTATTCTAAAATAAAAACTAAAACAATATATTTAATCTTAAGAAATGGCAATTGTGGTTGTCACTATAATAAAGAAAGTAACTCTGTGACAGACAGTCTGTGGTGCCCTCTTCCTCTGGGCCTCAACTAGAGGCCTCCTTTATAATTTGGATGAAGCCATGTGTTGAACTTCCTTGTAATGAAACACGAGCCAAAGTGATGCTTGCCTAAATAATATAAGCATCTTCACCTGGAGAAACTCTTTGAGGGATCACTTCACAAGTGTTACTTAAGCCTAATCTAGAAATCAAAGAAATCAGGTCCATTTATACTTTAACATGAATTATCAGAAAATGAAACAAGTATCCATGGATGTTTCAATTAGCAATATGGTTCTACCTTGATTACATCAAGTGATAAAGCAGTGGCACATGCCATGTCAGATCTAAGCAAACTTTTTTGAAATCTATTATCACTTCATAAACATGCAGGAACTACAGAAACTGTTTTCCATGCTTTAACTTAGTAGGTATGATACATTTGTGAAATGTTTTTAAAAGCTAATTTGCAAAATTTAGGATAATAGTATTTAGCTAGAAGCTCTGGAAAATTGCTAATAGGCAGAATTGTGAATTGCAGCCTTTATCACACTGAATGGATGACCTTATCAACTAGGAGAAAATAATACATATTATTTGGCAAAGGCTCTGTAGTTAAAATCTGTCACACATATACTATTAAATTAAATGATAAGATAGTTATATTTCAAAGAACTTTAGAGAAGCCTGAATTTTTAAATTAATAAAAGCACTACTAGCTTAGGACATAATTGTAGGATTATGTAAATCAGTCATAAAAAAATAAAAGGAATGATAAGGAACATGCCAAGAGGTGTAAGCAGAATAAGAAAGATATTAATATGATAAATATTTAAAAGTAATAACAATGAGGTGGAGCCAGTGGCCACTTGACAGTTTTTGGGTAGGGAGGGGATGAGCAGTTGAAATACAGGGGCTTCTTTGGGAGTTGGAGGTTGTCCTGAGTACTGTTGTGGCAATGGATGTAGGCCATTTTAAATCAGCACACACCACTCAGAACTGAGTGGGAGAGAGTGTGGTCTACAGTGTGAACTGTGGTCTATGGTTGGTGGCAAGGCTCCAGGATGTGTAAGTTCATTGAGGTTGGTGGGCCACACTGTGGAAGATGTTTGTGTTGGATGTGGTGGGAGGTGTGGGAGGTGGGCAGCATGGGAATCCCAGTGGGTTCCGTGTAATATTTTGGGTAATCTAAGCACCTCTTAAAATATATGTATATATATATAAAAAAAATAAAAATAAATTTCCAAAAAAAAAAAAGAAAAAAAAAAAAAGTAATAAGACTAGAGATTGTACTTTATAATAAATGGTGAAAGGTAAATTCATAATACCTCTGAATCTGTTGAGAGAAAATTCACATTTTAAAAAGCCCAACATAAAAGAGGAAATTGGATGAACTGTTGCCAATATGAAGCAACACGACATCTTAAACAAGCTTGATGGAATGAATTACTAAAAGTGCCTAAAATAATATCTAATTACTTACCATAAGTCGGTAAAATTCCACACTGAAGGTTGTATATTTTCTGAAAAACGTATTGCTCTACCAATTTCTTCTACCTTCCTTCTTTCTTTCCACATTTTCTCAAATTATTTATACATTAGTTCAATATTACTTGATATTGCATAGCAACACATGTCTAAGAGGGTTAAGGCCATAACTCCAAGTCCTCATGAGATTCCCTCTTTATTGAAAATTATCTATGTTCAAATCTTCCAACCAAATACAAAGAAAAACAAATGTCATTCAGGGAAATAAACTCAGAGAACTAGTCAAAAATAATTTGAAATATTATTTGACAGAATCTTTAAGATTTAAAATGGACCTTCTGAGAGAGAGACATGATGGTCTCAGAGAACTAGTATAGCAAGAAAAAAACAGAGCAAAACCAATCAACCAACCAACCAAACAAAAAAAGGTAATCTCCTCAATGAAACTAGTTCATAGAAAATCTCCACAGACCCAAAAAAATATGAGCATGTGGGGACAAGCTACCATCCACCCAGGAATGAGAAGGATTTCTTTGTCAAGTCAGGCACTTGTTTGTTTGTTTGTTTGAATGTACTTAATATTTCACTGACAGTGACATAGACCAGAAAGGTAGATGTCTATTGTGGGGTTTTCCAACTGGCATCTTCATAAATTACACATGGCATCTTCTCCCACCACAAGTGTCTCCAATATCATAGGCCCACCTAGGATGTACGACCCAGGAAGCAGGGCAACTTGCAATGCAGCCTGGATTTTCTGAAGAGTGTTGTCCTGCAAAGGAAGCAACTCTTTGGACAGTGTTCCCAGGTATAGAATATTCTGCCTCTACAACCCAAACGAGCCTATGAAGCATGTTGCCTTCTTCTCAATGGTGGGAGTGCAAAATGCAACAAACTGCTCTCCACTTGAAGGGGATATCTTGGGTATGCCAGATCCCTGGCTCTCTAAAAAGTTGCTAAGGTAATGATTTCTTGAATCTTCTCCACCTTCTGGAACTGAAATGAGGTTTCTTCCATGAATTTTCCAATTCTTGGCTGAATTGAATGCTACCACCTAACTGCCTCCTTTAGAAATCTGCATTAATTGTAACCACATATTTTTTCTTAATATAGAAAGCCTTTACTTTACCTTCTTCCCTTCCAGACTATACCAAGTAAAGCACAGGATCCCATATTTCTTTACTGCCTTCTCGGCACCTAAAAATACCTGACAGTTGGGGTACATTCAATAAATATTTGTTGAGTATACCTCTCATTATGTGTGATGACCCACTACTGCTATTGGAAGACTCAGCATTCTAGAATTTTCATATATGCCTGTTTTCCTATGTAAAATCAGATATGGGTGTGTTTAAAGACTACACCGCAGATCTCTAACTCCACCTTCTTAAAATCCCTTGGAAAAGTTTAAAGTAACAAAGTGTCTGCAGTGCTGAAATTTAAGAAAGATATCTTTCAGAGACACCCAGATAGAAGTTTCTGTAAATATAGTACATGGTCTATAATCAGCCTTAACAGTATGACTTACATTTTTAGCTGCTGTGAAAGATCTGGGTAGTATGTGGAGGAAACTCTGATAAACTCTCTTAATTAAAAGGTGGTGAGGTTAGAATATGGAGCAAACGGCAGCCAAAACAAGCCAACCTAATGAGACTGCTTCCTCTCATTAGAGGAAATAGACTCTGCTGTGAGCAGAAGACGAGCAGGCAGTTTCTCCCGGATGTAGAGCACCAGAAGGAACTAGCGTGGAGATTGCCTGTACCAGAAGGACGCTTCTAGAACTTGGGAGAACAGGAATGAAGCCGGCAGGGATGTGCTTTCTTCTGTAGCCAACATTTAAAGCACGCTGGAACTTCCTGCGGAGTTTAGTTGTTCTGAATTACATAACACAGTCCTCGTGGTTTGCGATACCTTGTAACTCAAACGAAAGGAATTTCCCTGGAAAATCAGAGGAACTATTCCTTTTATTTAGACTTCTTGAAATAGACAGCAAAACTAAGTGAATTAATATCTGACCCATCAGCATTGTGCTATTTAGTAAAAGGTATAAGACAGCTAGAAAATTTGGAATTAGGAAACCTAGAATTTTGTTTATATTTTTTTCCTTAGTCTGGATTGTCTTTCTTACTGATGAAGAAAATACTGCAGCCCTGATCCCCCCACCCCTTAACTGACACCCACAGCTTCAGAAAGATAAACGGCTCCTCTCCCCTTTTCCCTGAAACCCACAGCTTCAGAAAGATGAAAAGCTCCTCTCCCCTTTTCCCTGAAACCCACAGCTTCAGAAAGATAAACGTTCCCTGGCTCCTCTCCTCCTTGTCCACCCAAGGTCCTCTGCTTTAGGAAGATAAGCTAAGCTTGCTCTTTTGCTTTTGTAAACCCCGCCTGCCCACTTGCTTCAGTAATTTGCCCACTTTCCCAGCAACCCACTAGCCAATGATCAAGAACCTATATAACCCCACAAAAGCTGGTGCTGGGGGCTCAGAATTTGGAGACTGATTTCTCCTCTGGGCCCACGCGTAATAAAACTTTGTTCCTTCGCCTCTCCGAGTGTCGTTTGGGCTTTCTCTTCGTCTAAGTCTCGTATCTGCTGCAATATTACCTGATCATTTTCTGAATCTTTATTACTCTTCAGTCGTCTCACGTTTGTTTCAGTCTAAGTTGCCTTCCATTGTTCCACAAAGCGGTCCTTCCCCTTCCGCTTTTCTATGGGAAGTTAAACCCCTGGCATCACACTAATTGTAGTCCGACTTGCGATACGGTTATTTTTCTCACTCACCCCTGCCTGAGTTAGATCACAAACTCATTGAAAGCAAAGACAGTAATTTCCTGGATTCAGTATGTTCAAAGCACAATTCTCAGTGCTGCATATCTGTAGATATCTAACAAATGTTTTTTTGTGCTTATTTTTTTAAATTGATTAGAATGATTAGAAGCAAAAGTTATTACAAGTCTTTCAAGGCACAAAGGATCCTGATAGCAATATTTGTCAGTAAATAAATTTGAAGGAGAGAGTAGCTTTGGCACATCCTAAATCATAAATGTTACCACCTCAATTGTTACTCTCTGAGATTAACATATTCAACATTACATAGTCTTTGAAGTATCCATATCATCAATCACTTTGGGGCAGACAATTGGTAAATACCACAAGGGGCAGTAAATTCAGGACATAACAAAGTAAAGATGGAAAATATCGATTGGTTAGTTACACGTGCGCTTTAAAGGAGTGACATTCTTAAGGCTGAAAAACCATTTCAGGGGGAAAAATAGTCTTGATCAGGTTAACTTATAGAATATATAAGTACAATGCACTCTGGAACTGTCTTATGTCTCTCGTCTCACCTCCTGCCACTGACCCTTATTTGTCCCTCTCCAGCCACGGCACCCCCTTCTGATTCTTAAACCCTCAGGCACTTTGCACCTCATGACTGTAGGCTGGCTCTTCTTTCTGGAATGCTCTTGCCCCAGTCAGACTTATGTATCATTTGTTCTCTTCCTTCAAGACACTGCTTGTCACTCATCCCTGACAAGGCTTCTTTCCAGTCTCATTTTTCTCCATAGATGACATCTATCATTATCTGACATGTTCAAGGAGTGAGTGACTCTCTCTCTCTCTCTCTCTCTCTCTCTCTCTCTCTCCCTCCTGTGTGTACACATACATACACAGTTGTTAAATAAGTGAATTGATGATTGAATGACATGAAGAGAGGGTTAAAGGCTTGCCAAGGTCACACAACTAGTAAATCTCTCCTTCCATTTTAAACAAGTCCTCTCTACATTGATGAGGATAAATAACATTACTGCTTATGAACAATTCAACTTGCTGTAAGAATTCAGGTCAGTGAAGCAAGAAGCTCAGCCAAATATTTAGAATAGCTGAGGCCAACGACAGAAAATATAGGTTGCTGGAAGTGACACCTGAATCACACACAATACAAGTGAAAGTCCTTGTCTAATCTCAGGATCAGTGTATCTGAAATCTAGCTTCTACTCCTCTTCCTGCTCTGGCTTACTCATTTCTCATAAACTGCTGTCGAATGACTGATTTGTTTCCTAGAATCTAATATCTATGAAAACAATGAGGACAATTGAGAACAGTGAATTTAAAAATATTCAGATTTGGTTTATTCAGAAGAAAATTAATTTTAAACTTGATTTTTCCAATTTTTTTTATCATACACCTTATATTTAATGCAAGTTTTCATGAGTTGGAGCTTAGTTATCTCTATAAACATCAAAGAACCAGTGACAAATGACCTAAAAAAAATATATCTACATGCTTCTATTTTCCTTAATACCAAATTTTAATTGGTTAAGGGAGAATTTTCAGACTTACACAGTAAAATGAGTTCTACTCTTTCTTACTTTCAAATTAGGGATTAGTTTCATAGCTGTTATTGTAAGGGGTTCGAAGTGAATAGATGACATTTGATTTTAATGGGACTTTGTTGCAAGAAATATCTAATTAAAAACAAGATTATTTTATTGCTTAGAGAGATGGAAACTTCTATTATTTCTAATCCATAATAAAAGTTCAAATAATCTATGAAAATAGCAGATGTGCTACATAATACAGGTATAAGTTTAAGATCAGTTGGGGCTTCTGCTTTATTTTCCATAATACCACAGAGACTAGACATTATTTTTTATAGATTCACTTCAGTGGATATTTGATTTCCATTGAACTATGTTAAATTGCAATATAATATTTTTAAAGGTTTGTTAATTCATGCTTCCCTTATTTAGGAAAAGTTGCATAAAGATATAGCCTTTTATCCAAATATGTCTCTTAAAAACAGCCATTCTCTAAAATTAGCAAACTCTCATGAATTTATAAAAAGTGGTCCCTCCTTGTAGCAGTATCTTGTGCATCTTTCCTAAGTAAGAAACTGTTTTGGGGACTGGAGAGATGATAGAAAATAAAGGGGAGAAGGTGCTAATTAAGAAAGTCAGAGCCTGGTAGCCTGGTTATAAGATTGAATGCAAACAATAAAAAGATTTTAAAATAATTTAAAAAATGGTTTTCTCATTTATTATAGAATTCCAGATAATGGAAAATAACTTTGAATGATGAATATGGTGATAATGATAAAAGTAATTCTTATTATTGCTGTACCCTTCCAAAAATATTGCATGAGAATTTACCTTTCCTGCCTTCTCAAAAGCCCAGTCCATGTGAAGAATGGCTTTCTCTTGGTGGTAGGATTATGGTGGAGTTCCCACTGTATTCTAGAGTTTTATGCCTAGAGTTTATTGCAATAAGAACATTGAGATGAACAATTTTTAAATGAAACAAAGATTGGACAACGCATGGATCACTCAGGGTCTTGAGTTTTTCTCTTGTATTTTAGGCCGAGGTGACTGTTAGAGACTCACTGGGCCTCTGCCATATGTGTAAGATAAAGAGAAAAAAAAAAAAAAGAGATGTTTCTTGTCTTACAACTCTGATTTAGAACACAGTCTTCTGAGGTTGTTTAAATTGCTTCTCTCAAATATGTATTGGCAATTAAAATGAAATAAGAACACTTACACAGAAAGAAATAGAAAATTCAAATATTAAGGCTTACATAATATGCAGTGAATCTGAATTAGAAAGGGTATTTGGAATCTAAACTTCCATTAAACAAACAAAAAGAATTAGAAAATAAGAAATATATTTGGGGGAAACTCTTAGTTACTACCTCAAAGATTTCAAAAATTCACTTACTGATTCTTAAAAGACAGGCTACAAAAATAATTGTTCATGTATGAGAAGATAATGTTTAAATTGGTTCTGCATCCCATTTCTGCCTCCTAAGAGTCACTGAGGTAAGCTTGGTCTTCAGCAGAACTCCTTACAAACATTGACTGAAAGAATTGACTGGCTAAGTGATAAATGCAGATCTTTCAGAAGTTTCTGAGTCCTGATTACTTTTCTGTGAAGGCTAGAATATTTTATATACTTTTATGAAAAGAATGTTTTTCTAAGTATGAGACAAAAGACAAAAAACAAAATGTAATACATTGATTACTTTTGAACTACATGAATATTTAACACTTCAAAATGTCAAATCACACACACACAGTTAAAACAACACACAAAAAAAACACAAGTAGGAAATATTCTAACATATTTGATGATGGATGCCTCAGTAGGAAACCGTAAAATGTTTAAACATATTTGTCAATGAATATACAAAGAGTGAAACGGTGTCTAGAAATAGAAAAATTTAAATGCAAAATGGTAAAAAAAAATCCAGTTTTACTACTGATTAAATATATGTAAATGTAAAAAATGTCATTATTTTTAATCTGTCAATTACTTATTTTCAAATGTGTTGTAGATATATTCTATAACGGTAAAAGTGTTTCAAACTGAGTTCTAGAAGTACTTGCCATTTTATTTTGCTTATCTGCATTTTTCACACCCACTACAATGAACATTTATTTCCACTTTAATCAGACGAGCTTATTTCAACAAATAATTCATTTTACAGATTACAAGTCTTTTAAGTACTTATCAAATACTGCATTTTGCTTCCCTGATGCTTTATCATTTCATGGTATACCTATGGAGTGAAATTAATGAATATAAACACTCAAGAATTTTTTTAGTGTCTCAGTAGACAGGAGGAGAGCTATTTTGATCTATGACAAATTGCTTTGCCACTTATTTAAATTTATATCAGTCTCAAACATTTTGTTAATAAAAGTTGATTCTAAGGACTATGCTGTCTGAATTGAATAAGATGGAAATATCTTATGGGCCAACTAGTATAGAGCTTTTCAATCTTGTATCTTCTCAATTAGTCATGCAATTTGTACACCTGTCATTTAAATTTGCTCAGGAATTTCAGAAGAATAGGTTGTGCTGATTTTGTTATTTTTCAGATGTTGGTCAGAACTGCAGTCTCTTCTGAGGTTCCCCTCCCCACTTCCTAACCCTTGGCAACCACTGATCTCCTCTGCATCTCTTTAATATAAGATTGAAACCATATGTATTTCTCTCTAATTCCCATTTTCACTTAATCTTCTAACTCACTCAAGTTATTTTTTTCAATGTTATAAATATTTTCAATCACTATAATAGTTTTTCCTTGGAGGCATGAGTTATTTTAAGTGAGTTTCTTTCACATTTATAAACATGATATTTTAAAACTGTATTTTGTAACTCATGTCTTGTGATTAGAGAAAGTATTTTGTAAGTTATGGATTTGATACTTGAAAATTTTTGAGAGATCCTTTATGAACTGCAACATGGTCAAATGTTGTAAATATCTAAGGAAAGAAAGGGTTTAATCATCTCTGGCTTATCTTATCTTGTGTCACTGTATAGATTTAATCTATCTGTGTCAGCACCCCTGCCAAACATCTTTATGGAGTCTAATCTTATCAGTATTAGCACAATCCAATATAATTCTTCACCCACTTAAAAATACCTCTTATGAGTTGAAAATACTATGGACGGGTAATTTTCAGGGAAACAAAATCAAGTGTGGGATATGTGTGTGTATTTCTAATGAAATGTATTTGGATTCCCTAAGAGCACTGCCTCCTGAAAGCAGGCTTTTGCGTGGCTTGGGGAAGGGATGGATTGGCGATGACATAAGAACCAACGCTGCAGAGCAGGTGGTCATCGTAGTCCCTTAAACCAGTAGTAGGCGATTAAGCATAACATTCTTTCCTGTCCTGACTCTAAATTCTTTTTCTTTCCATACTTTTTCTTCTTGGTATTTACCATATTGAATTATTTGCCTTATTATTTTCATTCATATTTTCCTCTCCCAATAGCCTCATATCCCAATGACAGCAGGAAGTGTCATTTACTCATCATTTCTATTCCTCATGCCTGGAATATAGAAGACATTTTCAAAAACATGTTTAATAAATGGGTTAATTGGAGAGGGTGCACTGAAAATAAAGAGCAGTTTGGCAGTTCAAAAAGTCCGTTGATTTTCTCTTGAACTCATAACCAATTACATTTGATCAGAACACTATTTAATGTAAAGATTCACATAAATTACTAATTTAATAATTCATTATTTTGGTATGAAAATGTGAACAAACCTTGTTAGTTGAAAGGTATTCCTGAAATATTTGGATTGTTGAAAAAAATTCCTGGGTGATGTTCATGTCATTAAAATTCGATTCACAGAAGAGGAAGTTACCAGTTTGTGTTACAAATTGGTTTCTCATGCCACCATAAGTCATGTTCTTATTGCTATTTCTTTAAATTGATTTCCATTAAAAATGTCACAAAAAAAGAGGTAATAGTGGTCATGTGCTCCAAGACTGTAAAGGACTGACTTGAGAGAAGGGTGCTGTTGGTCATGTCTGGGAGTTGGGACAATCTGGCATATCATTTTTCTCCCTTTTCATCGCAATTGGTGACCTCCCTCTGGTCTTTCTGTATTCTTATCCTAGCTGCGTTGTTTGAGTAGATATGAGGGAACCCACTTCAAGGGAATTTTTACAATGTTTCTTTTAACCCTTTTCAGAATGGACTCTTCCTAGACACTAACTTTATGTACACCATAATTGCGTAATTATTTTTTACATTAATCCTTAATCTTCTCTTTGCTGTACCTGTTATAAGGCATTATTTTAACATGATTTATCTCAGATGATTTTAGTACTATTGTTTTGTATTTCAAATTATGTTTTTTCCCACTATAGATAGTTGAAATTTTGAAAAATTGGGTAACATAATATGATACATATGCAATGGAAGGAGTAGAATACTCTTTTCAAAGGTAAACTTTATGCTAAATGTACCATGTTGAGTATAGCTTAGACTGGAAGATTATATCAAGATGCTGGTTTTTAGAACTCAAGGTTTATACTGCATTCACTTTCCTAACTATAACTCTGAGGGAAAAACAATTTTCAAAAAACACAATGTTTTTCAAAGATATTGCTCCTCCTGTGGAAAGTGCACAATTGGTTTTACATGCTGTTAGTGTGAGAGATGAATTCCTTAATGGATCAATCTTCTATATGTGATTTTATGACACTGTACAAATTCAAGCTTGGATTGACCCTACTAGAAATTATAGTGAGAATTTCATAAATATCTTGATGTTGCCAGTCTCTTTCTGCTTTTCCACCAACGGATTAATGCTAAAACTTCCCTATTATTTAATAAAAGCATACTTCATTTATTATTCTCATTGCATGTATTCCATGAACTTGTTTGAGAATTTACCTAATGTGCATCCAAACAATGATAAACATTTCTTACCTCTCTCAAAAGTGGGCTGAACTAGCAAAATTGTTCTACCCATAGTTTGTTAAATAGTCTCTTTATAGTCCTGTCTGAAAACATGGCCTGGATTCAATCTTTCAATTCTTGTTTCTGCCTCTAACAATTCTCCTTTTCCTTTAAGTCTGACAACAAATGCCATTTCTCTCAAATATATTTTTCCAAATTATTAAAAATAGAAGTTATTACCTTATTCCATTTTCCAGACTATTAAATATGGAAATTATTACCTTATTCCGTTACAATTGTTTGTAATTTTATTGTAGTATTTATCATATCTAGCACTTAATTGCATACATTTAAAATGTATTTTGCATCCATTTTATTAGGTTATATTTTGAATACATAGGTGATGCATTTTCAGTTTTACCACGGACAGTTTTTTCAAAGGGATGTATTTCTACAAACTGTTGTTACAAACATATTTAATTAGAATGGAATAATTAAATGTTATAAAAATAAAAATTAAATGGTAATAAGATAGAAATGTAAATGGTTTCCTTAAAATTATCTGGAAAACTTGGTATAAAGCAACGCATATGAAGCTGAAAATATCATAGAAGAGCATAGACCCCTGAAATGTGATTAAGATTAATTAAGGGAAATAGGTGCATCAGGATGATAAGACAACTGGTAATTGGAAACAGATATCCTTCTAGATAATGATAAGTGGTAGTTATTAAAATATATAGCATTCAAGAACAATCAAATGAGTTCTGCCAGTCATTCTACAAGTGTAACTAGAGACAACATGAAAAGAAACCCTCTGGAATGAAAAGGAAGCCAGCAAGAGGTTTTAAGAAGATATGACTTTAGCTGTTGGGTAGTAGGAAAAGTAAAAAGCAAAACAATCAAGAATTAGAAGCAATCCAGGAATTAGAAGATGGTGGGTCCACTAGACTGGTGATGGTGGACTGGGTTAGAAGTGATCGGATTCTGTACATCTTTTCAATGTAGAGCCAACAGATAGAGCCAATGGGACAGAATGGACATGGGGCGTGGCAGGAAGAGAGGAGTCAAGATGGCAAAGTCTTTTGGCAAGTGTAACTTGAACAATGAGGATTCTATTAATTGATATAGTGGATAATTTGGGAAGAGACAGCTATGAAGGTGGGAAACAATTTTATTCATGTTAATTGGTGGTCCTACGCAAATGTCAGATTGTTGGCTACATGAGTGATATGTTCAAGGAAGAGTTACACTTGTGAGTCCACAGTGCAAAGGTATTTTTAGATATAATTGATATTCAGTAAAATTTGTACTTATAATGAACATTTTTGTAAATTTTGACAATGCTACAATTGTATAACTATAATCACCAGTCCAATCAGGATATCACATTCAATCACTCCATCAAATTCACCTTTATCTCCTTCTGGTCAACCCCTTCCCATAATCCAAGACATTGAAAAGTACTGATGTGTAATCTCTTTTATAGCTTTGCCTTTTCAAGTATGTACCATAAATGATGAGCCATTTTATGAAAAATAATTTTAACTTTATGAAAACATGTTTAATTTTATGAAAAAATAAAGGTATATTTAGGTATAGTCCCATTTTTAGTTAATTATATGGTATTACATATAGGTTGATATTCAAAAATTTAAGTATAGATGACTAGCTATTCTACTATCATTTGTTAAAAAGACTATTCTTCCTCCATTATATTGACTTTGTGTACATGGCAAAAAATAAATCGTCAGTAGATGTGTGAATTCTGATTTTTTTCATTATTTTCACTGATTTATGCTTTTTCCAACACCACACTGCCTTAACAAGCAAACCATTATATTCAGTTTAGAAATTAATTACTGTGAATCCAACTTTTTCTTCCCAAGTTATTTGGATTATTATATTTCCCTGCCTTTCAATATGAATTTTTGTAAAAGATTGTCAAATTATACATTATGATGGGGTTTTGATTGGAATTACAATGAATCTATAGGTCAGTTTAGTAAGATTTGCTAATTGAACAATATTGAGCCTTCTAAAACATGCATACCAGTATAATTCTCCATTTATGTATCTTCCTTAATTTCTTATATTAGTGTTTTTCTCTTTTTAAAAAAATATTTTCAATATATAAATCTTTGTACATATTTTTCTATTAATATGTAACTATTTCTTGTTATTTGGTCCTATTGTAAATGATACAAGACATTTAAAAAATTCAATATTCATTATTTTATTTCAATTGTTGATTGCTAGAAAATAGAGAAGTGATTGATTTTGAATATTAATTTTGGACCCTGGGCACTTGCTGAAATTACGTGTTTGTTCTAGTAGTTTTTTGGTGCTTCTTTTGGAGCACTATTTTCTATTTTCTATATAGAATATCATGTCACCTGTGAATATAGACAGTTTCATTCTTCCTTTCTAATTTATATGTTTTTATTGCTTTCTATCCCTTTTGGTATAGGCCAAGAACTTTAGTACTTTGATGAATAAGAGTTGTGAGGTTAAAATCCTTTCTTTGATCCCAATTTTAGGGAGGCAATGTCCAGTCTTTCACCATATAGAATGAAATAAAAAAACCTAGTTTTTGATTTTTTTTGTTTTTTTTTTTTTGTGAATCTGGTTAAAGATTAATTATTTTTAATCAGAAATTGATGTTGGATACTGTCAAATAAATTTTCTGCTTCTGCTGAGAAAGTTATAAGCTATTATTAAAAATTTTTTATCTAATGATACGGTAAATATATTGATCTATTTTTTAATGTTTCACTAGGCTTGCATGCTTGGGATGAATGCCACTTGGTCATATATTGCTGGGTTTATTTATTTAATTTTCATTTTGTTGAGGAATTTTATGTTTATGTAGTTTATGTACTCAAGGAAAATTAGTTTGTAGTTTTCTTTACTTGAAATATATTTGTATGTTTATTTTTTTAAATCAGGGTAAGGCTGGACTCATAAAATGAATTCCATATTCTTAAAGAATTTCTGCAGAATTGGTATATTTATTCTGTAAATGTTTGTGTAATTTCTCAATGAAGCCATCTAGGCCTGCAGTTTATTAGAAGGTTTTTTAAACTGTAATTTTAATTTTATAAGAAATTTACAACTATTATCTTCATAAGTAAACTTTAGTAGATTTTGCCTACTAAGGAAATTTTACATTTCATCTAAATTTTTTATTTCTGGGTATAAAGTAGATAAAAATATTACCTTATTATCCTCTTAATGGATAATGTGGAAAGCTCAACTGTGCTGTGAGGTGTCCATGGTAGCCAGTTAAGACAATCAAAGCCAAAATGGAAGTAGCAATTAAGTCCTTAATCACTTATTGCAGTGCTATAAATAAGAGTCTCACCTGGAGAAAAATCTCTGGTTTCCTCCATTCCCAGCACAGGTGTTGGGAATGTGTCTTGGATACAGGAGTTCTGATCAAAAGGCTTCTTCAGTTTTAGGAACACAGGCACTGCAGGACATCTTAGAAGTAGGAATATACTGAGCTACAGCGGAGAAAAATGTCTTCAAGGTCTTCTCCCTGTGAGAAATGGCCACAGCAGAGACGACTGGGGAGGTCTCCAAGAAAGAATGTGACCAGCCAGGGCACTCTGAGTCCTTGACTGCAAATCCACTCAGACCCTGCATTCCGTGGCTGTTCACCAGGTGTGGTGTGGGGAGAGCAGCTTCTCCTGGGAGGCTGGTCAGGTAAAGCCTTTATACTCGCCTATGGTCAGACCTAAGAAAGCACACAGGGTTTTCGTCAGAAGCCAGGCGCCTCAGATAATGATAAATAACTTCCCCTCTTTGTACTCCTGGTAATGGTAATTCCTGGCTTCTCAGTTTTGTCCTTGGCATGTCTGCCAAAATGTTTGATCAGTTTTGTTGATGTTTCAAAGATCTGCTTGTGAATGCATTGTTTTTCTATATTGTTTTACTTTTCTTATTTTCATTGATTTTTTTTTAAACTTACCTTTTCAATTTCATTTATCTACTTGCCTTTTGGCTTATTTGGCTCTTGTTCCTTGGAGTTTTTTAGAATACAAGCTTAGTTAGAGTGCAAGCTTAGTTTATTGACTTGGGACTTTTTTTTCTTTCCTAATATATGCATTTAACAAATTCGAAAATGCTGTGTTTTTAGTTGCAAATATGAGCAATATGTTGTAATTGTACAAGTACATTTCTGCTATCATTTTCTTAATTTTGTTATGGTCCAAGTAATACTTTTTATATTCAACCTTTAATTTTTTTTAACATTTGATTTATGTCCCAAGTAATTTTGGTAAATGGCCCATGTATATTTGAAGATAATGTATATTTTGTTTTTGATGTATAGTGTGTTCTATAACTGTCAGGTCAAATTTTTTATTAGTGTTAAGTTCTTTGAGTTGTAAGTTCATTTGTTGATTTATTGTCAAAGAGGGTTGATCTTCCAAATACATTGTGGATTTGCCTTTTTCTGCTTTCATCTCTATCACAACTTTGGCTCATTTAATTTAAAGTTCTATTGATAGGTGAATACATATTCAGAATTATTAGGCACACTTGGTAATTGGCCCATTTATTATTGTATAAGGTCTCCTTTTATCCATGGTAATAAGCCTTGATTTGAAGTCTATTTTGTCTTATATGAACATAGCTGCTACAGTTTTACCTCGATTAATAGTCACAGGGTTATATTTTCCATTATTTTACTCTAAACCCACCTGTTTTTATATTTATATTTTATTTCTTATTACATTAGGGTCTTGCTTTTTAATCCATTCTGACAATCTATCTTTAAAGCAGTGTATTTAGAACATTTACATTTAATACAATAATTATATTGTTGGATTAAAATCATATATCTTGCTATTTGTTTTCTACTTGTTTATTTTTTCCCTTTTATTTTGCATTCATTCTATTGATTATTGTTTTATGATTCTTTCTTCTCTCCACTATTTACTTACCACTTTTACCTGCTTTCTTATTTTTTAGTGGATGCCATAGAGTTTGCAATGTAATTCTTTAAATGAGCATAGTTAACCTTCAAATAATATATTGCTTCATATGTATAAATAAGGATTGCCAGTAGTGTCCTTTTAATTCCTCACACTCATTCTCTGTTCTATTTTGTTATACTTTTTACTTACATTGCTCTATAAACATACAGTATGCTGCTACTCTTTTTGATATAGATGTTCAAATACTTTATAGAGTAATTAAACTCAAGAAAAATTAATATATATTTACATTCATCTATGCAATTGGGTGCTTTTCATTTTGTGTATGTGTGTGTGCATTTATCTAATTTCCTTCCTGTTATCATATTCCAATGGCCAGAGAAGTTCCTTAAACTTTCAACATTTCTTTTAGCTCAGTCTCACCAGTAATGAAGCCTCTCATTATTTGTTTGTATTAGAAAATCTTTATTTCTCTTTAATTTTTAAAATATTTTTGATTCACATAAAATTTTCCTCTTTATGTAATTTTTTCCCCCTTTGGATGCTTTCAAGATTTCCTGTTAATATTAGGTTCTCCACAGAAATTTGAATATGTTGTGGGTTGTTTTGTTTTTCTGTTAGGTGTTGCTTATTTTGTATTATGCCATTTGATTTTCTATGAGCTTTTGGATGTATAATTTGTTAATTTTAGAAATCCCCCTCACCTCTCTCTCTCACCTTGTATTCTCACTCTTCTTTGTAGGGATCAAAATACATATATATTGGATGATTTGCTTTCTCTACTATTTTTTAAGCTTTATTTCAATTTCAAAAAATAAAATAACAGACAAATGGCAAAGTATGGAAGCATTACTTTAAAAAATCCTGTCCTTTCTCTATTCCTCTCTTTTATCCTGGTATTATTCGTTTCTCTGTCTACTGTTGGCTTTTTTTTTTTTTTTTTCATATTTTTTTGTTGAAAGTTATATATCTTGTGTAAGAAAATAGAGACAAAGTACAATATTATTTATGTCTGGATATGGGCACTCCTTTTTTATTTAGGTTTTTACGGTGAGGAATTGACTCACACTTGAATTAAATCAAGCTGGGTTTGGTATTGTAGTTACTATGGTTACTCTCATGCATCACAGTATTCACATCCCTTTTTGGTAAGCTGTGCTTAGTGTGTCGACCAGTTTAACAGGTGCTTTTTCTCAACATGTGTTCCAGTCTTAGCTGTAGAGTCCTCATATGGTCATTCTCCTTGCTTTTGCCCCCCACAGCTCTTGAGGCTTGATTAGCTGTCAGGGGGTGCTGGCGGTAGATGTGTGTTCTCTGTTGTTTTGTTTCAACTTCAGTCTTATGCAGATTCATTGACCCTGTTCTCAGCAGAGAGGCCTTCAAGAGAGTCTGTCAATGGATGTCTAATGATATGGGTGTCTTCCAGCCCCTCCCCAAGAAAATAGTCCTTTATTCTTCTCCTCCTTCCATCTTTTTTCCTTTCCATTACAAATATGTAATAGGTACTCAGTGGGAAGAAAGGTCGGTAGCCCTTCCCCCAGCAGTGTTTGATTTTTTTAAGAATTTAATTTAATTTGATTTTTTTTAAAATTTAATTTAATTTAAAATTTTTAAAGGTACTTAGATTACTCAGATGTCACAGAAAAAATATAGGGGATTCCCATATGCCCTGCTCCCCACACCTCCCACATTTTCCCACATTAACAACATCTTTCATTAGTGAGGTACATTCATTTCAATTGATGAAAACATTTTGGAGCATTGCCACTAAGCATGGATTAAAGTTTACATTGTAGTTTACTCTCTCTCCCACACAATTCTGTAGTTTATGGCAAGATTCATAATGGCCTGTATCTGTTGTTGCAATGTCAATAAGGACAATTCTCAAGTTCCAAAAATGCCCCTGTATTACACCTGTTTTTCCCTCTCCCTGCCCTCAGAACCACAAGTGGCCACTGCCTCCATATAATTGATATTGAGATTCTAGCAATGGAAGAAATTATAAGTCTATATTAGAATATCAGTAGGTCTACTTTTGTCCATAGTTCATTCCCCAATCCTGAGGATTCCAGGATGGTGATGTCCACTCCACCTCTCATTGAGAGAGGGGCTGTGATCCCATAGGGAGGATGGATGAGATTCTCTTACTTGCAGTTGTAGACTCTCTTGGTTCCTTGGTGTGGTGATTGTCCATCATCACCTCCATGTTAGTTGTCCTGGGTGAGACCAATGAACTGGAGAGTAGGTGTTGCAACTCCGATGAGATTCAGGGCCCAGCTGGCACATAGACAGCTCAAAGGTTTAAGTGTCTTGGACATACATGTACCAATTCTAGTAAAAATTATAGGTTAAACAGAAGGAAAGAAAAGCCATATGTAGGGAAAACAAAACTGAGTCCAACTCTGTCACTCTGAGGAGCATAAATTCCAAAGTAAGGCCCACTGGCAAGGCATCTAACTCCTGAGCTGTTTGCCCTGACTATAGTGTCTGGATGTCTCCAGAGCCCTCAGGAGCTTGAAATTGAAACTTAGCCTAGTATTTGGGGTAGTATCTACTTTGCAGTCAAAGAGATCCTGCTGAGATGTGCATAAGCGTTACCTCTGGAATGACCTCCCGACTCACTTTGAAGTCTCTTAGCCATATAAACTCATTTGTCTTTACCTTTTACCCCTTTTGGTTAAGGTCTTTTTCAAGTTGCATTGGCAGTTGGTGTTTGGTAGTAATCCCTCAGTGCCAGGGAGGCTCATTCTCAGGAGTCATGTCCCACTCTGGGGACAAGATAATGTATTTATATACTGAGTTCAGCTTAGAGAGAAGCCACATTTGAGCAACAGAAGCTCCCAGGAGGCAACCCTTTGGCACCCTAAAATACTAGGCTAAGTTTCAATTTCAAGAATAAAAGTTCATATGCACAGTCATCAATATAAAGGGTCTGTCAGTGGACCATCCTCCTTCATTTGTCATTGATCCTGTACTCTGGGGATTCTTGATGATCTATTAGAGAATGTGGCAGAGGTCTCCAGGATGGGAATTTGATATTCCTTCAGTTATTGTGTGAATTTCTACCCACCGTGACAATGCCACTTGAATATTTGAACACATTTATGTGCCTTATATGTATGCCCAGGTGAGCTTCCTCCCATATATCACCTATCACTGACATTCTGCACCAATGATCCTCCCCTGCCACAGTTGTAATCCTTCTGTGTTCCAAAACTTCAAAAATGAAGCCAATAAAATGGCCAAATACAATTAATAAGAAAATGAATAATAATGATAGTTTTAAAAATAAATAAAATACAAAAAATTTTTTAAAAAATAAAAATTTGGAATAATAAAAATAATGAAAAAATACTAAAAATTTTTTTGACATTTTCCCTTTCAACACGATAAGGTTTGTTGTCCTATATGTACAGTGACATTTCCTCCCATTTATTCCACCAGTGTCTTACTTTTTTTTTTCTTTTTCATTTTGTCCTCAAAAAAATTTTAGGTTACAGAAAAGTCACATGCTGAATAGAGGGGATTCCCATATACCCATCACCCTTCCCCTATTAATAACATTGTATATGTGAATGGTATATTGGTTACAACTGATGTACAAATATTGAAACATTACTACCAAATATGGTAAATGGTTTACATTATGGTTTACATTTTGGGCTATACACATTTATAAACTTTGATGCAATTCAACATGGCCTGTATCCATCATAGCAAGATCATATAGAACACTGCCATCTCTCCCAAAATGTCCCCTGTTCCATCTATTCTATTCTTCCCTCCCTCTCCCCTCGGGATGCACGGCAACCACCAGGCTTCACTCCTTGGAGGAAAAAACTCATAGCTACTTGCAACAACACTGAGGGCTTGATACCCTGGTCTGCCCTCCCCTATTAGGCACCTCCCATACTCTCAAGAGATTCCCACCCCTCTATCTGAGAACATAGCAGGCCTCCCTAGGATGGGATTTCACCACATTGCCACTCATTATGTGGGTCTCCACCCAGTGATATAACACATTATGGCAAGATGAACACTTACACACTTCCTAGAAGCCTGTCTCAGGTGCACCCTGTCCCAAATGGCCCCACATCCAACATCCCAAACCAGTGGCCCTCACTTGCCATATTGCCAAAACAGCATTCCAAACATTGTAGTTTCAAACATGTACCCACCAATTCCCAATGTTCACCTGCTCCCTTCCTCAACCCTCTCCCCCAGATCCATGGACAGTCCAAGCCACCCTTCCCAACCCACCCCCTAAAAAACCAGCACTGCCTAACCTAAAAATTGTCATTACAGCACTGTCATACCTCCACTGTACAACTTCCCACTTCCCACTTATCATAGATTTTGCCCACATGGGCATTGGCTGATAACTTTCTTTTCCATTTCTATTCCTGTAAACCTATCTTCCAGACTCTAGTTCTGTGAGTCTGCTCAATTTGCTTAATTCTATCAGTGAGGTCATGTAATATTTGTCCTTCAGTGCCTGGCTTGCTTCACTCAACATAAGGTCCTCAAGATTCATCCGTGTTATTCTGTGTATTAATACTGTATTCTTTCTTGCAGCAGAGTAATATTCCATTATATGTATATACCACAATTTGTTTATCTGTTCAACTGTTGAAGGGCATTTGGGCTAATTCCAACTTTTGGCAATAGTGAATAATGCTGCTATGAACATTGGTTGCATATATCTGTTAGTGTCCTTGCTTTCAGTTCTTCGGGGTATATACCCTGCAGTGGAATTGCTGCATCATATGGCAGTTATATAGTTAGTTTTCTGAGGAACCTCCAAATTATTCTCCACAGTGGCTACACAATTTTACATTCCCACCAGCAAAGGATGAGGGTTCCCATTCATCCACATACTCTCCAACACTTATAATCCTCTGTTTTTTTTTTTTAATAGCCACCATTCTAATGGGTATAAGATGATTTCTCATTGTAGTTTTCATTTGCATTTCCTTAATAGTTAGTAATGTTGAGCATCTTTTCATGTGCTTTTTAGCCATTTGTATTTCTTCTTTGGAGAAGTGTCTATTCAAATCATTTGCCTATTTTATAATGTGTTGTTTGTCTTTTTATTTTTGAGGTGTAGGATTTCTTTATATATGCTGGATATTAGGTCCCTATCAGATATATGGCTACCAAATATATTTTCCCATTGAGTAGGCTGCTACTTCACTTTCTGACAAACTCCTTTGAAGTACAAAAGTTTTTAATTTTGAGGAGGTCCCATTTATCTATTTATTTTTTGTTGCTCATGCTTTGGGTGTAACGTTCATGAAACCATTTCCTATTACAAGATCCTGTAGATGCTTCCCTACATTATCATCCAAGGTCTTTATGGTCTTGACTCTTATACCTATCTTTGATCCATCTTGAGTTAATTTTTGTATAAGGGGTGAAATTGTGTTCCTCTCTCATTCTGTTGGATATAGAATCCAGTTCTTCAAGCACCATTTGTTGAAGAGGCTATGCTTTCCTAGTTGAATGGGCTTGGTGGCCTTGTTGAATATCAGTTGACTGTATATGCAAGGATCTATAGCAAACTCTCAGTTAGGTTCCATTGGTTAGTATGTCTATCCTTGTGCCAATACTATGCAGTTTTGACCACTGTAGCTTTCTAGTATGTTTTAAAGTCAGGTAGTGTGATTCCTCTGATTTCATTTTTATTTTTCAATATGTCTTTGGCTATTTTGGGCCTCTTGCCCTTCCAAATAAATTTCATAGTTAGTTTTTCCAATTCAGGAAAAATGCTGTGGTGATTTTTGTTGGGTTTGCATTAAATCTCTAGATGAGTTTGGGTAGGATAGACATCTTAATGATGTTTAGTCTTCCTATCCATGAACAGGTAATATTCTTCCATTTATTTAAGTTATCTTTTGATATCTTTTAACAGTGTTGTATAGATTTCTGCATATAAGTCATTTACATCTTTAATTAAATTTATTCCTAGGTATTTGATTCTTTTAGTTGTTATTATAAATGCGATTTATTTCTTGATTTCCTCCTCAAATAGATTGCTCATTATTGGTATACAGAAGTGCTACTGATTTTTGCATGTTTATTTTATAACCTGTGACTTTACTGAACTCATTTATAAGCTCTAGAAGCTTTGTTGTAGATTTCTCAGGGCTTGCTATGTATAGGATCATGTCATCTGCAAATAGGGACATTTTGACTTCTACATTTCCAATTTGGATGCTTTTTATATCTTTTTCTTGCCAAAGTGCTCAAGCAAGTACTTCTAACACTATGTTAAATAGAAGCAGTGAAAGTGGGCATCCTTGTCTTGTTCCTGATTTTAGAGGGAAAGCTTTCAGGATTTCACCATTGAATATGATGTTAGCTGTGGGTTTTTCATATGTACCTTTTGTCATGTTGAGGAAGCTTCCTTCTATTCCTATATTTTGTAGTGTTTTTATCAGGAAAGATTGCTGGATTTTGTCAAATGCTTTTTCTGCATCTATAGAGATGATCATATGCTTTTTTTCTTTCGATCTGTTTATGTGCTCTATTATATTGATTGATTTTCTTATGTTGAACCATCCTTGCATACCAGGAATGAAACTCACTTGGTCATAGTGTATAAATCTTTTGATGTGTTGTTGAAAACAGCAAGTATTTTGCTGAGGATTTTAGCATCTAGGTTCATTAGAGAGATGAGTCTGTAATTTTCCTTTCTTGTGGCATCTTTGTTTGGCTTTGGTATTAGGGTGATGTTGGCATCATAGAATGAGTTAGGCAATGTTCCCTTTACTTCTATTTTTTGGAAGAGTTTAAGCAGGATGGATGTTAGTTCTTTCCTAAATGTTTGGTAGAATTCACCTGTGAAGCCATCTGGTGCTGGGCTTTTCTTAGTTGGGAGGATTTTGATGGCTAATTCTATTTCTTTACTTGTGATTGGTCTGTTGAGTTCATCAAATTTTTCTTTTGATAGTGTAAGAAGCTTGTGTGTTTCTAAGAATTTGTCCATTTCCTCTAAATTATCCATCTTGTTGGCATATAATTATTCAAAGTATCCTCTTATGATACTCTTTATTTCTGTGGGGTCAGTGGTGATATCCCCTTCCTCATTTCTTATTTTATGTATTTGCATCTTCTGTCTTTTTATCTTGTTAGTCTAGCTAGGAGTTTATCAATTTTATTAATCTTCTTGAAAAAACAGATTTCAGTTTTATTTTTTCTATGGCTTTCTTATTTTAAATTTCATTTACTTCTGCTCTAATCTTTGTTCTTTCTTTTTGTTTGCTTCCTTTGGGTTTAGTTTGTTATTCTTTTTTTAATTCTTCCCAGTGTGCAGTTAGGTCTTTGATTTTTTATTTTTATTCTTTTTTAACATAAGCATTTATGGCTATGAATTTCCCTCTCGGTACTACTTTTGCTGCATCCCATAATTTTTGATACATTGTGTTGTCATTTTCATTTGTTTCAAGGTAGTTACTGATTTATTTTGAGATTTCCTCCTTGATGCACTGTTTGTCTAATAGTGTGTTATTTAACTTCCATATCTTTGTGCCTAATCTGGTTCTCTCCCTCTTACTGATTTCCAGCTTCATTCCATTGTGGTCAGAAAAATTACTTTGTATCATTTCAATCTTTCTGAATTCATTGAGAGTTGTTCTGTGGCCTTGTGTGTGGTCTATCCTGGAGAATGATCCATGTGCTTTCTAGAAGAATGTATATCCCGCTGTATTTGGGTGTAATGTTCTGTGTATGTATATTGGGTCCAGGTTTTCTAATGTATTATTCAAAGTCTTTGTTTCTTTATTGATTCTCTGTCAAAATGTTCTGTCTAATGGTCATAATGATGTATTAAAGTCCCCCACTATAATTTTAGAGGCATCTATTTCTCTACTTAATTTTTCCAATGTTTGCCTGGTGTATTTTTAGGTACCTTGGTTAGGTGTGTAAATGTTTGATTGTTCTTTCTTCTTGGTAGATTATTCCTTCTATTAATATATTGTGTCCTTCTTTGTCTCTTACAATAGTTTTGCATTTAACATCTATTTTGTCTGATATTTGTATAGCTACTCCCACCCTTTTTTGGTTATTGTTTGCTTGTAAAATTGTTTTCCAACCATTCATTTTCCACCGACTTGCATCCCTGGGTTTAAGGTGGGTTTCTTGTAGACAACATATAGATTGGTCATATTTCCTTATCCATTCTGCTAATCTGTGTCTCTTGACTGGTGATTTTAAGCCATTAACATTCAATGTTATTAAGGTCAAGGAATTCTTTTACAGTAGGCATATTTTCTTTAGTTTTATGTATGCTATAAGTTGTTTTTATTTCTCTTTTTTATCTCTTTAGTTGTTCTTACACTCTCTTCCAACTCTCTCTCTCACTCCTGGTTTTTTTTTTTTTTTTGTTTTTTTTGTTTTGTTTTGTTTTGTTTTTGTTTTTGTTTTTGTTTTTGTTTCCTCCTGCAGAACTCCCTTTAGTATTTCTTGAAGTTCAGGTTGCTTATTGACATACTCTCTTAATTTCTGTTTATTTGTGAATATATTGAACTCTCTCATTTTTGAATGCCATTTTTGCTGGATAGAGAATTATGGCTGGACGATTTTTTTCTTTTAGCACATTAATTATATCATACCACTGCCTTCTTGCCTCCATGGTTTCAGATGAGAAATCAGCATTTAATCTTATTGAGCTTCCCTTGTATGTGATGGTTCTCTTTTCTCTTGCCACTTTCAGTATTCTTTGCCTCAAACATTGGACAATTTGACAAGTATGTGTCTTGGTGTAGGCCTGTTAGGATTTATACTGCTTGGGGTGTGATGCACTTCCTGGACATATACGTCCATCTCCTTCAATATGGTTGGGAAGTTTTTGGCTATTATTTCTTCCAACACTCCTTCTGCCTCCTTTCCCTTCTCTTCTCCCTCTGGGATGCCTATAATGCATACATTGCATTTTGTGTTGTCATATAAATCCCTAAGTCCCTGCTGAAGTTTTAAAAATCTTTTTATCTATCTGTTCTGCTATCTGTTTGATTTCAGATATAGTCTTCCACATCACTGATTCTTTCCTCTTCCTGTGCAAATCTGCTGTTGTTTGTTTCCAGTGTATTTTTGATTTCTTGCATTGTGCCATTCATCACCATCATGTCTGTTATTTTTTTATGTATGTTTACAATTTCTTCAGTGTGTTCTCCAAGTTTCTTCTTAATATCCTTAATCTCTTCCTTCACTTCATTACGTTGATTTCATGATATTTGTTTGGACATCTCTGATTAGTTGTTCCATGTTCTACATCTCCTCCTGGTTTTAGTTGTTCGTTAGACTGGGCCGTGCTTCCTGTTTCTTAGAATGGCATGTAATTTTTTGTTGGTGTCTAGGCATCTATTTATCTTGATAGGTTTATTCAGTTGATTAGCTTCCATTTCTATTCTGTGGTTTTATTTTGTTTTCGTGTGTGACAGAAAGTTTCACTTTGACACTTCATTCCTCTTATTCTTGTTCCTTGTTGTCATCTATGTTCCTTTGAAAGAAAAAAACAAATAGGACCAGAGAAAAGGAAAGAGATAGGAAGAGAAAAAGAATAATGGCAATAATAATAGTAAAAGGTAAGACAGCAGCAGTCCAAGACCTAGGAAACTGGAAAATTGGCATGGGTAAGTAGCATGGAGGAATATGATTAGAAAAGTGGAATAGAAACAATGAAACATGAAGCAGAATAGGGAAAAAATATATAGAATGAATTAAAAGGCTGGAATGGAGAGAAGAAGGGAAAAGAAAAAGAGAAAAGCCAGAAAGAAAAAAGTTAAAAAAAAAAAAAGAAAGCAAACAGCAAAAAAAGTAGAGAGAGAGAGAGAAATAAAAACAAGAAAAAATGGAGACCAAATAAGAGGATGAATGAAAGAACAACAGAAAACAAACGATAGAAAGATGAAAGAAAGAAAAGAAATAGTGTAGGTAGAGTAAATCAGTAAACAAAAGAAAAGAAACAAGCAGAGAAGCAAAGGAAGGGGATACACAACAAGCAAGAACAAGACAGTAGTGACTCATTTAAAAAAAAGGAGACATTAGGAAAAAAAATGAAAAAATATATATAAACACCTTAAAACAGTCTTCTCTCTTAGACCCCTAAGGATCTTCTCAGGCTGCTGGTGTTCATCAATCACTCACTCTGAAGCCTGCCCTCTGCAGGTTTTGAAGTGGGTTTTAGTGAGTGAAATAAGGGAAATTTTAAAAAAGGAACCTTTTTCTTTAAAAAACAAAAATAATAAAAAAAGACATCCAAGAAAAGCTAATACAAAGAGAACACCGATGTGTTCTCTGTCATCAGATTTCAGCTGAATGTCTGATAACCTGGTATATTACTGCTCAAGGAAGAGCCAGGAATTGAACCAGCAATCTCATATATGCTAGGCAGGAATTCTTCCATTGAGCTATTCTGCCTCCTTAGGTTAATAAGTCTTTCAAAAGTCTATCCACCCCTTTTCCCTCGGGCAGGTGAGGTTCCCTGCAGTCTGCCAGAGTAGTGCGATCAGCAGCTTGTCTCTGCCTCCTCTCTAATTCCTCTCTTTACTAGGTAGCTGGGCATGACAGCCTACCTGAGAAGATCCCCCACCCCTCTCCTTGTCAGGTTGAGGACCCTTCCGGTATTCAAAGGAGGCCCAGCTGGCAAAACTTACCACAAAGAAATCACTCTCCACTCTTGCAGATCCCTCTTCCTCACAGGAAATCTGCCCTCACACTCCCTTTTGAGGCCAGGGGCTCCACCTAGTCTATCCGCCCTGAGGGCCAAGTATGTGTGCAGCTTCCAGACACTGAGGCAAGCAACCCATGATTTTCCCCTGGCTTCCCTATCTGTCCAGTACCCTCCTAGATGACTCAGAGCACCTTCCCATTCTATATATATCCAAAGGAGGAAGACGTCTGCTGTCCTTTCAGTTAGATACAATTTGCCAGGAGTTTGACCCTCACTTAATGTCTCAGGAATTGGGGAGTGGAGCCCTTCCCGACAGCTGGGAGGTTTAATAACTCACTATGACTTATTTTGGCTTCTTCATCTGACTCTCACTCTTCTGGGAGTTGTGAAGCAGTGTTCTGGTTTGCTGTATCCCATAGCAGGTCCCCAAGGCAGCCTCTGGCTTTCACTCTGTTGTTTTAGTGAGAGCTGAGCCTTCTCTGCCTAACTCGTAGGCCACATTCCCACAATCCCCCAGTGTTTGATTTTTATAACACAGAACACAGGGGAGTTTGGAGTGAAGGATCTTACTGAGGCTTGTCTTCTCCCATGAGTGTTGCTGTTCTCTTCCTCCACAGTTGTACGGTTAAGGAAGTTTTCTTCTGTATCTCAGACTACCTCGATCGTTTCTCCTGAGGTACATGGTAAGGTCTGTGAGAAAAAGCCTGTGAGAGCAGCTGATTGTCCCTTGTGTCAACAGCACTTAGAGGTTTTCTACTCTCACCATAGCCCATACCTGGCTTTAAATAATTCACTAAACTTTTAACAGAATTCTTTTTAACCAGCTTGTACATGGCCCTTTGTGAGCCGCAGGTAAGCAAGTGCATGTACCACATTTCTCATTAGAGATGCCTGTCTTTCCTTAAATTTCTCAGGTCCTGTGACTTCAGCTCTCTGATGAGTTGAAGAAAGTTGTGATTTTGTACATTATCCAGCATTGCTTGTTGTTATAAAGTTGGAAAAGATCCTCCTCCCAGCCTTCTATCTACTAAGTAGGAGTTGTCATCACTACAATTGTTTAAAGCCAAGAAGAGGGAAGTGGATGTGGCTTAAGTAATTGAGCTCCCACCTACCACGTGGGAGGTCCCAGGTTCAGTTCCTGGTGCCTCCTGGAAGGGACGAGTTTGACAGCAGGCTGGCGTGAGGGGCGGGCATGGCAAGCTGATGCAACAGGATGATGCAACAGGGAAACTCAAAGAGGGCTGACAATGAGGGACATAGCAGAGTGAGGAGCTGAGGTGGCTCAAGCGAATGGTCCCAGGTTTGGTTTCTGGCACCTCCTAACAAGCAGACAGCAAGTGCAAACAATGGGGGTGGGGTGGGGGAATAAACCTTTAAAAAAATAATAATAAAGCGAAGAAGCAAGAGTGATCAAGCTGTTATCAGCAGAAAATCACAGTTTAATATTGCTTGCATGAATACACATATCATCTCAAAATCATGTATTTTCTAGTTCTGACACATTGACCATTGAGATTCTATTTAATTTCTAGATCCAGATATTTGAGAACACTGGTCTTGTGTCTGTTTGCTTCCCTGTAGTTTAGAATTCACACACCTTATATTACCTCCTCCCGCTGGCAAGAGCCCTCTCCAAACACACTTCAATATCTTGCATAATCGATGGTTTGGGTAGGGCACACTGTGTTGAAGCTGTAGACACTGTGCTGATGGAATTTATTTATTTTTTTTCTATATTGAATGGGGATGTTTTGTTCTCAGGTCAAGGTTAAAGAGGTCCATGCTAATGTGGAGGGACAATGAAAAGAAAAAACAATGCAAGTGAGCCCTGAATCTCTGTAGTCTGTGTGCAATTAAATATAAATTAACAAATGCGGTGCTTCTCATCCCCTTGACTTTGAAACAAGTGTATTTCTCTTTTCTGGGATGGAAAAACTTGCAAACAGAAGGACACTACCATCTATGGAAGAAGTTAATGGGTTGTATTTATAAAGTTCTGGTGATACCTGCATCTGGAAATGGTGTAGAGAAGTGACTGCTCTTTATACGTCAAATATATAATTCCCAGGAGTAACAGGGATGAGAATCCTCTTTCTTTATTTCACAATGCTCCGTTGATCTGGACCCATACCTTGCAGCCTGAGAAGCATATAAGCAGTTTGCATAATACTAAATTATAATTAAAAATAAACTATTGATAAATGCATGTGGTCTTTATTGCTACTCTGAAAGGTATTGCTATGCTGTGTGTTTTACTATTTGCTGTCATCAGTCAGGATTGAGTAGAATAAGGAGACATATTTAGTAATCAAGTAGAGGAGAAGGACCAATTAATAAGTTCAGTGAGTGGTGCTGGGAAGTCTGGGGCAGGTAGAATTAAAATAAGTTTCTTCTGTATCTTTAAAGTCTTCAAGAAAAAAACAAGTATACCAAATAATCATATTCTTGGATGGGAAGATAAATTATTGACTAACTGCAGAAAGGGGAGAGAGTACATTCAAATGAGTTTTAAGTGCTATAAAATTGTTTTTTTAGTAGATGGTCATATAACTAAACATTGATGTTGGCTAAATAATTAAGGAGCATTATGATTTAGGCATTATCTTTATATGCAAAACAATTGGATTAGACTTTGTGGGGGTCTTGGTTTATAAATGTATCCTAAAACATTAACAAAACTAGAATTGAGGAAGGGGCCCTAGAGAACTAAAATCAGAAGATATTGCACAATAAGCTCAAATTAAATTTAAGGCAAAGATGGATTATAATAGCTATGATATTGAAGGGCCAGTTCTTAAGCAAGTAAAGCTTCAAGAGATGAAATTATGGATATAAGAAGTTAATGAAGCTTGGATACACAGTCATTCACCTGGGCAACACTGGGAAATAAGATCTGTGACTTAAACCTGGGAGAGTTCTAGGCACAAATTTCTCAGTAAATAATAAGAACATATAAAGAATTTAATTCTGACTCTTTCCCCAGGAGCTTAAGGCCTTGCCTCTGGGCCAAATATCTTTTCATTTTGCCCATTATAACATTAAGAGGGACAATTTACAATTTCTAAAATTAATGAAAATACAAATACTAGTTGGTAGAATCTTTCTGAAACTTTTGTGTTCTCTGAATTGCAGTGACCTCATCTGTATATTGTAGATGGTTGTATATTCGCTGAAGAGCTGTACTGGAGTGATACATTCATTCAATAAAGGTCCTAGGTCTAGCAGATGATCAGAAATATTTGCCACAAATATAAATTTTTACATTGACTTATATCAATTCACAATGCATAGAATAATTAGCATCGTTTTTTTTTTTGAATCTTGAACATAAGGGACCATCCATATTTGTCTCTTGGAAAAGTTATTATTACTGATATTATGTGGAAAGGGCAGTTAAGATCTGGTGGGAACATAACTAGAGGGGAATCATGCTGAATAGAAAAGGGAAAATGTAAATAATTTTGGAAAAAACCTAGAGACTCTGAATTCCATTAATATTATAATGTTGACTAGATCAAATCCCTGGATGTTTTTCTTAAATTAACTTTATTCGCACAGAAGTTACCTGTAAAGTAGCATCAGGTTGATGAGGAAAGAGACCTGGGCTTTGATTCTCAGTAATTGTGGGAGTGGGCATTTTTAATATTTCAGAAAATTACTTTCCTCATAGTTAAAGTGAAAGGCTCAGTTGAGATGATTTCTAAAGACTCCTTATAATCATTGTTTCTATATGCAAATATTTCTCTTGCTACTAGTTATAGGCACAGTTAGCTTAATTGCCTAGGAGTGGTAACATAAGAAATATATAATAAAATAGATAAATGACCTCAACATACAACCTTAAAAATCTCGAACAATCTCAATTTTAGGAACCTGAAAAATGATTTCCTAGTGCTTGCATTTGGTTGGTTTTTGCCATTTATAATCATTCCCATGTTCAAGAAGTATTTATTGACTGCCTAAAATATGCAAATCCTTGTGCTGTGTGCTATGGATATAATGGGGAACACAACAGAAAAAACCGTCTTATGGAATTCATAGTCTATTAGAAAGGATGATATTAGTAAATGTATGGGAATTATATTTTGTAATTTAAAAGCGTGATTAGTGCAATGAAGGAAAGCTGCAGTGGTCTGAGAACAAATAAAATAGAAAGCATGAGCTATTGTTTCTCAACTAGTTTGAGCTGCGGTGCTTGTAAGAAATGAAGAGCCTGGGGTTCAATCCTACTGGGGTTCAAGCCTACTATATCAGAAGTTCTGGAGGCCTGGCAGGAAAATATACATTTTTCATAAGCTCCTCAACTATTTTACTCCTTATTTACAGTGAAGTTCAAGAACTAGAGTGCCAGGTGATATATAACATTTTCACCAAGGATTAGAAGTAATTGATTGGCTTTCTAGATTAAAGTTTTCCAAGGAAGATTTTTTTGTTTGTTTATTTACAATTTAATGGGTATGTGACATTTAAATATACAAAATTTGCATTTGGAAATCAGATCCCGCAGGTTTCCCTATGGGAACATTAAAATAGAACCATTTCAGATGTTTTAAACGTCCTTGTTAAATGCATCTATAGTAGGAAAACTCTTATAGCACGATAGATATCACTCATATGCAAAATGCGAATTTGAAAAGAAATTGGTTTCATTTTCTGATATTCAAATAGAAGAACTTAATGACAATTTGAAATTCCTATAGGGAACTTATAGATCAACATATTCTTATCTCTTTACATAGCCTGCTTAAATATAGAGTTAAAAACTAAAACATATAGGGGAACAGGTGTAGCTCAGTGGTTTGAGTGCCTGCTTCCCATGTACAAAGTCTGGGGTTCAATCCCTTGTAATGCTTTTAAAGATATCTTGTAAAAAATTATAGCATATAAATAAATCCATGCAAATCCCATGATTACACCATGACTGTAAGAAAGAGGATATCACAAACTTTTAATAGGGGTCATGTGGAAATACTCATCACAAATAAGCAGAGCCAGCTCTATATGGCACATAGGAGTAGAAAGTAAGGTAGAGAATGCACAGCAAGAAGGCCAGTGCAGACTGTTCTTAGCAGTGAGGGAATAGATAAAATCATTCAAGAAAGATTTTGGCCCTGAAGGGGGTTGTATTGAGGAAGCAGAGACTCACTCCTACGAAACCCAGAGGAAGATACTTGGAAATTTCCAGAAGCAATTGTGGCAGACTTGGGAGCATACTGCTTCTGGAAGAAAAATGGGTGGTTTGAATGGAATGGTAACCACTGGAGTTTGGGAATGAGGGTTATTGGTAGAGTTTGAATATTATATAGAAACCAAAATTTCATGAGATCAGTATATACAGTAAAGCCCTCCTGATGCTGTCTTTGAGCCAAAAGAACGGGCATTTTGAAATAAGAAATCTAATAAGTCACCTGACACCTCACACCGCAATAGTAATATGTTAATTCCGGGCCAAGAAAAATCTAAGACATTTTTAATTATCTTAAAAAGACAAACACAATTCATATAAAGCTGCTATAATAAAAGGTGAAAAAGTAAGAATTGATTTATCAGCTGATGAAGATACTTCTCAAAATATGAACTGTGAAACAAGTTCATCATAAAAACTTCCAACAACAATGAGAAAAATCATTAAGTAAGCATTTGAAGGTATGAAACAATTCAAGTCAGAACTTTTTTTAAAAACCTACAAAATTTTACCAATATCCATATAATGCTGGTGTAAGCTGGGTTTCCAAGAAAAAACAAAACAAAACATTTTATAAAGGAATGAAATCAGGATGGTATAAGATTATTTTTCCACAGCAAAAAACAAAGCAAGACAATGAACAACATTAAAAAGAAAAAACTCTGGGAAAGTAAGTGGGATTGTATATTTAGTGAAGCCATCCTTCAGATTTTAATACCAAGTACTCAGGGATGTTTGTACTCAAGTGCCCTTGCTGAGGACACATATTTTTATTTGGAAACTTGTAAAAAAAAAAAAAAAAAAAAAAAAAAGTCAAAGCAGTCCACAGGCAATCCCAATTTTGCTGACCTTTTGAAGATTTTTTGGGCCTGCATAAATCGTCTGTGTATGTCTTAACAAGGTTGGTGATTTACTTTCAAAGAAAAAAATTGGATCAGCCCACCATGAAAAATGTAATATCTACCTCTGGTTGTAAAATAATATAAACTCTATGGGAAAGTTAGAAATTACATAAAAGTATATTAAGAAGGATAACAACAAAAGATATCACTATTTATAAGGGATATCACTAACATTGTGGGTATTTGATTTTTAACTGTATAATAAATTATTTCAAAAAAGCATGAGTTTAATTGAACTAACCATTTAGCCTGTTGGTGAATAACATAAATGGTGGACTCCATGACTACATTCTTTCAACCTGATGCTTTATTTACAAATTGACTATGCTTCATAAATGCCTTTCAATAAATCAGTTTCTCTTCTTCGTATTGGTCATCCTAACCCTCAAGTCATCATGGATAGGCTTCAGTTCTGTTAGGAACATAATCTTAAACTCCACTGATTGTTGAGATCCCTATCTAGTATAATCTATTTCCCAATTTCAAGGATCTAAATATTGTTTTGAAAGCTGGAAAAATACTCTTGATACCTATGCATTCCCTAAATCATTATAGCTAAAAGAATAAGTACACAACTATGTGATTATAGCAAATACCATTGATTGTACACTCTGGATGAATTGTATGTTTATTAATATGTATTAATAAAATTGATTTGTTATTTTAAAAAAAGAATAAGCAACTAGACCAATGGAGGAAGATAGAGAGCTCAAGGAAAGACCAAGGTATATATGGGCGCTAAATATAAAATAAAGTTAGTAACATAAACTGTTGGTGAAAGAATAAGTAGTTTTTGCATAGTGTTGGAAAAATTACACTTGGATTTTATGGAAAAAATTAAAAGGTGGGATCCAGATGGATTAAAGCTGTTTTGTGAAATATAAAACTACATTGGTCCGAGTGGGTTCCGTATAATATTTTAGGTAATCTAAGCACCTCTTAAAATATATGTATATATATATATAAAAAATAACATTTTTGTAAGCAAATACACATATATGCATATATATTTATATATCATTTTACAAATGTTTGTATGTATTGTGAGAATTTTGATTTTTACCCATAATAATAAAAAAAAATAAAATAAAATAAAAAAATAAAAAAAAAAAACCAAAAAAAAAAAACTACATTGGTAATATGAACTGTAGAAGAATACATATATATATATATATATACATACCCCATTTATTTCATTTATAAATTTTAAAATATATTTTTATTGGAGAAGTTGTGAACTTACAAAACAACCATGCACATGTGTAGAATTCCCATACAACACCCCTTCACCAACACACCACACCATTGTGGAACATTTGTTACAGATTATGAGATAATATCATCAGATTATTACCACTTACTATGGTCCATAGCATACATTGGCATATTTTTTTCCATATCCCACTATTATTAACACAGTACATCTTTGGTATTGATGCAAGCATATTACAGTATTGATATTAACTATAGTCCATAGTTTAAATTAATTGTATTTTTCCTATACTTCTCCACATTTCCACCACCCTCAATAGTGGCATATCCAAAACACATGGAGTTAAAACCTAGAGTGTAGGTTATTAGGACATAAGAAGAGGGCTGTGGAGGAGTACTAATGTTTAATGTATGTATAAGTTTTAATTAACTTGACTTTAAATGTGTGGAAATGGCTAGACTTGATGGAAACACATTATGGTTAGTAACAGCTTATTTATAAATGGGATTGTGCCTAAGAATGTTTTTTATAGGTCACTTCACTTCTTGCATTCATTGTATTAAAAAATCCTCAAACCTTCCAATTTTACTTTTTAAAAATGCAAAGTAAGGTTTCTTCTGTAACATTTCCTCTGTCCCTATCATTCTTTTTTAAAATAATTTTGTTTTTATTTTTAAAGGAGCTTTAGATTACATAAATATTAAATAAAAAATATAGGGGATTCCCATATACCCCACCCCTTCCCCTCCCACACTTTCCCCCATTAACATCTTTCATTAGTGTGGTACATTTGTTACAATTGATGAACACATAATGAAACATTGCTACTAACCATGGTCTAAAGTTTGCATTATGTTTTACACTTTGCACTGCTCAATTTTTTAGGTTTTAACAAAATGTAAAATTGCTGGTATCCATCATTGTAATATCTTGCAGAACGAGTCCAATGTTTCAAAAATGCCCCTCATCCCCTCTCCCACTCCTCTGAACTTCTGGTGAGAACTCTCTTTATATCAATATTACAAGTTCTTCCGTTACTAGAATAATAATATGTCTAATTTAGTCCATATTTGCATTCCCCCTTATATTTGTTCATTCCTCTATCTTGAGGATTTGGGGATGGTGATGTCCACTTTGCTTCCAATTGAGATACCATGGGGATCCCAATAGGCTTAGATCCCATTGGGCAGATGGATGGAACCGTCTTGCTTGCAGTTGAAGATACTCTCTGCTTCTGGGGTTGGGTGTTCTCCATCATCATTCCTTTGTTAGTTGTCCTGGGTGAGTATATGAACTGGAGAGTAAGTGTTGGCTGCAACTCTGTTGAGATTCAAGGCTCACCCAGGACATGAACAGCCAGAAAATTTAAGTCTCTGGGACATATATTTAATGGGTATAGTGCTAATTATAGATTCAGGTAAATGGGATAGAAGAATCATGTGTAGGAAAATTATAAATGAGGTTATCATATGTGCCAAGGTAAGGCCCACTGATAGGGTGCTGATTTCCTGGGGTTGTTTGCCCTACCTATAGTGTGTAGATGTCTCTAGAGCCCCCAGGAGCTCTGTTTACTGTGGCAGACAGTGAGATCCTCCTGAGATGTGCAGAAGCACATCTGGAATGAACTCCCAACTCACTTTGAAATCTCTTAACCATAAAAACTCATTTTCATTTAATATTTCCCCCTTTTGTTTTAGGTCTTTCTCCAATGCATCATTAGTTGGTGCTTGGTTTTAATCCCTCGGTGCCAAGGAGGCTCATCCCTAGGAGTCATGTCCCATGTGGGTGGGGAAACCAGTGAATTTTATGCTGAGTTTGGCTTAGCAGAACTTTTTAAGCAAATATCTAAAGCATAAAATTAAGGTAGAATTTTATTAATGTGATTATACAAAATTAATAATTTCTTTTCAAAAAAGGAAACCATCAAAGTTACTAGGCAGACAAGAGATTGGAGAAAATGTTTGTAGTATTTGAAACTGATAAAAATTAAACAATGCATACAAAAGTGAGACAGCAACTTCAATAGAAAAGTGGGCGATGGATGGATGGATGGATTTATGAATCTATGAAGAGCAGAAGAGAAAACACTGCAATCTAAAAGACATATATAATGTCACTAAAATGAGAAAAAAGTAAAAGGAAGAAGAATATTATTTTCTATCTCTTTTAAGTTATTAGATTGATAACAGTAACTGAATGTTGCCAAATATGGCAGGGATGTGAACATAGAGGAACTCACCTACTAGTGAGTATAGCCTGGTAGAGCCTTACATTCTGCCATGAACTGAGGAGAATGGCTAACGCATTCCTCTACACTTGAGGTCAAAACCAATCCAAACCAAACCGCCTGTGTAATACTTGCACTACCCAGGGTGCTTTTTGGATTAAAAAAAAAAAAAGAAAAAGAAAAACAGATGCAAAGTACAGGGTACTTTAATAATCAGATTGTCTGATGCTAGGGGCCTGGCAACTGAACATTAGGAGGATGACAGAGAAATATATTCTTATAATAGAACATGAGTATGTGGTTTAAGTCAGTTCTGCATGAGACATTTGAAATATTTGAATAGGATGATAGAGAAGGAGAGTGGGGAAAAAATAGAAAGTAGGAGTAAGAAGAAGGGAAGGCAAAGATAAGGTGAGGAGAGAGAATAAAAGTAGCAAAGAAATGTTTTTTTTCTTTTATGTTCCAAGAAATCAACACATTTCTCTTCAGTTGAACCTCTATATTAGATTTCTCAATTTTGTATTCCATGCTGCTAATTACAAGGAAATTTCTTCCAAGAGAGTATGGGGACATTCTTTGAAGATATTAATGCAGTTTACTTTTTTGTTTCCTTTTCCTTCTTTTCTCCTTTTTTCCTCCCTTCAGTCTTTCCTTCTGTCTTTCTTCTCTCAACCCTTAATTCTTTCTCACTTTCCTTTTATGCTATTGATGTTGGGCATCTTTTTCTATTTTTTACTCTACCTAGTTAGAACTTATATGCTTTGTTTTCTTGAGTATTTAAAAAAGTATGACATTTATTGTTTTATAAACCATGAAATTTAGCATAAAATGTATTGTTTTATAAACCAATTGTATTAGTCAGCCAAAGGGGTGCTGATGCAAAATACCAGAAATCTGTTGACTTTTATAAAGGGAATTTATTTGGGGTAGAACTTTACAGTTACCAAAGTCCATTGCCACATGTTGGAACAAGATGGCTGCTGATGTCTAAAAGGATTCGGGCTTCCTTTTCCTTTTAAGTGTCCATGGTCCCAGCTTCTTCCAATATCAGCTGTAGACTGGATACATCTCATCTCATCTCTCTCCTGGGGCTTGTTCCTCTCTGAACTCAGCTGATCTGGTCTCTCCACAAGGTCAGCTGTAGACTATCAGGCTCTCTAGGCCTTGCCTCTCTCCCCTGAGCTTGATTCTCTCCAGGCTCAGCTGCTCTCCTCTCTCCACAAGGCCAGCTGTAAGCTCTCAGGTGAACAGCTCATTTCTCTTCTTAGGGACTCTGCTGTGTCTAATGGTGCTTTCTCGCTTTCCTAATGTATCTGCTTCTCTGTGTGTTTACTTCCCGGGGCTCCAGCATTAAAACTCTAACCTCCCTTCTCTGCTGTGCGTGTTCTCTGTGAGTGGGCGGGGACTCAATGTCCTACTGACATGGCCCAATCAAAGGCCTAATCATAATTTAATCATGCTCAGAAGAACAGACCAATTACAAACATAATCCAATATCTATTTTTGAAATTCATAAACAATGCTGAACTGCTATGCCAATATTATTAATAATTGCCTACATGTTTATTATTTTCTCTTTTAATTCTTCATTAATTTCAAACTTTCCTCAAATTTTTTTCTTCTTAAAATATGTTTTGGGATTTCTTCAATAGTATTCTTTTGAGTCTAAATACTATCATTTAATTTATAGACATCTTTATTTTGCCCTCTTCACTCAAATATTATTTTGCTTTATACATATTAGTTGATATTTCTTTTCCATTAACACAGTGAAGATATTTTCCACAATCTTCTTGCTCCCTATATGTATTATGTATGTATGTGTGTGTCTATATATATATGTGTATGTGTACATATATATATATAACATCTAGCTATTCTAACAATTGTCTCCCTCAATCTCTTTAGTTTTTCTATTTTTTAATTTCACCTTGATGTTTCATTTATTCTACTGGTATATGTTGTGATAGCTGAGTCTGTTATCAATCATGGGAAATTCTCTACTATGATGTTTTTGAAATATTTACCTGCATGACTTTCTCTCTTTCTGAAGATTTCTGTAGATGTGTAGAACTTCTGTTCCTAGCCTCTACATCCTTAACCTCTATTTCTCAAATTCTTTATCTACTTATGCTTCTGTAACCATTCCAAGTAATTTTCTTGATCTGTACTCCAATCCATAAACTGTCCTTTTAGCCTTGTGTTTACTGCTGTTTAACCTTCCATTTAGTAATTTTAAAAATTTAATTTAAATTTGTGATCTTTTTTTTCTAACTCTAACATAGACTCAAATCAAATATGTATGTTATAATTGGATACGAGTTGAAAAGTCAAAGTCTAAGCTGTAGAAAGTAATAATACAATCAAGAAGCTTTCCACTTTGAACTCTGGAAGAAACAGATGCTGTTTTTTGGATTTCCACCTGTTCCTTGACTGCAGCATATAGCCACTTCAGATGTCCCAGATTCACCTGGGTCCTTCAGATGGTCACCTTCTCCCTGTATTTTCAACCATGAAAACTTAAGCTCTATTCTTCATGAGGATTTTTTCCAAAAGTTAAGTTACCTGGTTTCATATTAGCATTCATCTTCCGCTCGTTTTCACATATGGCTTGCCTTCTTGCAAGCTCAGCTATGCATTAAAAAGTGTGTTTAATGTAATTTATCTGACATCCAAGAAGTTTTCAGCAGAAAGACTTTTCTACAACCTAGTCCACAAAACTGTTGGAAACTGTTCTAATCTGCTAGGCTGCAGAAAGCAATTTATCATTAATGGGTTGGCCTTTAAAATGGGAATTTATTAGCTTACAAGCATACATTTCTGAGGTCTTGAAGATGTCCAAATCAGGACATCATCAGGTGATGTTTTCTCCCCACAGTCCGGCTGCCAGGGATCCTGGACTCCTATGTCACATAGCAAAATACATGGCAGCATCTGCTGGTCTCTCTCTTTGTTCTGGATTTCATTGCTTTCAGCTTCTGGCTTCTTTGGCTTTTCTCTCCTTTCTCTGAATTCCTCCCATTCATAATGTACTCCAGTAAGAGGATTAAGACCCATCATGGACCATGCCTAAAATGAAGTAATCTAATCTCAAGGCCCTATATAAATTAGGTTTACATCCACAAAAATGGATTCGCTTTAAGAATATATTTTTCTGTAGTCTGTACAGCTTCAAACCATCCAAGAAGCAGAATTTTTTTGTTATGAATTATTAATCAGTTAGAGACCCCTATCATGAGGGACCCAACAGTTTAATCACTACTATCTTGAAAAAGTAAATTAGGGAGATTTTCATGAGTGCAATTTTCCAATTATGGTTGCAAAAATATATTTGGAATCTTTAGAGGTAGATAAGCAATGAGATCAATATTTGTTATTGTTCATCCAAAATTCCAAACAAATGGATTTTAAAGAGCACATATTTTTAAACTGACATTTCTGCAGGAACCTTCTGGAATCTTCAGACAAATGTACCTGAGAAGGAATATGAACCTCGATTATTTTGCATATGGGTACTGGGCACAACAGTATATTAGAATCCACTCTTTAAATAACTGTGATTCAGTCTTACTGGGTTGGGCCTCTTTCTTTCTTATTATAAATGTTAAGATTACTTTTAGTCAGGATTTGTGAGCATAAATATCAATTATAAACAATAAAAACCCACTGCATTCAATCAGTCCTTTGATAAACCATTTAAGAAATCTCTAATATATCAGTTTGGGGATAAGTTATGTAACTACAATAAAATAGTAATGCCCTTATTTGCTTGTTGACTGCTTTCATGAAATGTAAATCTCTGAACAATAATGAGTACCACCTGGAGATCTATCTTTACAATAGTTTCAAAAATTCACTGAAAGTCAGTCTCTGGAGAAACGGGAAGTTGGTGTAACATATTTGCATCATAAGTTCTAATTTCAAATTTTCAAATTTTTCTTATAAACTGACTGGGTTTTATATATTTCAAAAGATGTATTAGAAACATCTGCATATAACTCCAGGAAAACTTTGTTGCTGCCAATTCTCTGAATGTGCTCAAAGAGTTTTTCATAACCTGTGGTTCTAGTCACGTGCCATTCAACCAATAGCATTGTGTTCATCCCTCTCTTATGTGTGAATATATTTAGATTGCTAATAAATCAGGGCACTGGGAATTACAGCAACCTGATGTTCCTGCCACATTTCAACATCTCTAGGCTAGGGCAACCTTTAATTTCTTTCATCACAGTGAACACCAACAGCAGGACAAATCTCCCATTATTCCTGCCAAGTACTATCCAGGTATTACTAGTTCCACTTGTAGCCCTTTGAATGGAGTGTCAAAAAAAAAAAAAAAAAAAAAGGGAAAGATTGATGGTGTTAAAATCCAGCTAAAATTGGAAGGACCTTTAAGACTGAGAGGATTTGGAAAATGGAAGAGAAACATAATGATCACTTGGCATGAGCAAGGTAAATAAAAAAAAGCCTATATAATTACTTGGATTTTTCCAAATTTCTACTTACTGATATAAGAATAGAATAACTAGAGTTAAATAGGCTTAGCTTTCATCCTTTCCTTTGCAAGTATAGAGAGCCTCACAATGATGGTAAAATGAAATAAAATGTAAAGAACTCTGAATGATGTGCATTTAAGCACACACATCCTATTTTAAAATCACTATTGGTAAATTACAAGAATTCATGGATTGGAGCAAATAAACATAAAAGCTATAAAATAATCACGGTTTCTTAGTAAACTATGTTTATTTAACAATATATGCAGTTTTTTCTCAAGAAATTTCTTTACAATCAAAATTCCTGAAATAATTTATCTTGAGAACTCTCTTCTTTTTGAAAAAAAAGGATGTTTTGGGGGATTTTAAGATCCTTAGCAGAGCCATAGTAACAGTTTTGCACCAAAGTAAAATGCTCTCTCAGCTTGACTTTTTATGTGTGAATTTCCTTCCGGCTATAAAACAATTTTGGAGTGAAAAGTGATTTTCATGTCGGTGCAATCTCCTTCATACTCATAATAACAAATATGCCAAAGAAAAATCCAGAGACAAAACTTATTTCTTACCTTAATAAATAATGAATTCCACACTAAATGTTCTTGTAAAGACTGGAGTTAATCAGAAGATTAAATATTTATTTTCAGCCCATTTCAGGTTTTGAGGGGCAAATAAACCATAGATTCATTTTTAATCTATTTTTTTCTCCAGTGGAGTTCAGTATTTCCCCAAATACAGCCCACAGGGAGAGTAAGCAAAGAGTACATGCAAATCTTCTGATAATCACCATTTGCTAAATAACACAGAAGGGGAGTCTGCAGTGGAGGTGAGGATGAGATAGATGTTCTGCAGATGATACACTTCCCTAGTCATGAACACACCCTTTAAGGACAGCTTGGAGAGGGCTGATCTAGAGCACTTTGGGGGAAAATAACTGGACATGGAAAGAAGAAAGTAAATTTCTGACATCTAAAAGGGAATTGGGGACCATGTCATTAGGACGGGCAGGGTTGAGTTCCCGCCCCCTTGGTGGCCTATGTATATGGACACTCACTCAAGGAGAACACAGGAAAAGGGTAGAGGAAGAGAGAGAACTCCATAGACACAGAAGAGGAGAAAACTTTTATCCTGTGGCCCGGGAAAAGAGGTGAGCCATTCTTCTGATAGTTTGCAGCTGAAGAGAACAGAGCAGCCGAGCCCTGTGCCAGCCTACAGCCGAGATCAGAAGAAGCTGGGCCCATGGAGCCTCAAGAGGAAAGAGGAAGGCTGAGCCTTTGCAGACATTGCCTGCCATCTTGCTTCAACACATTGCAATTGACTTTGGGCGAGAAATCAACCTTGAGTTGGACTGTTTAGCTCTTGTAACTGTAAGCTTTTACCCCAAATAAATGTCCTTTATAAAAGCAAAAAAAAAAACAAAAACAAGGAATTTGTCTGTGATGTGGCCAAATTGAGTTTGGTGAAATTTACTTATTTTTTTTTTACTGATTACTACAGGGAAAGATTATGTTTATGCCTATTCTAAAGTAGTTTTAATAAATGCTGTGTAAAATACAGAGGACAGGAATTGTGCAATTCATCTTTTTCTTAAAAATATTGAGTGGTTAGAGGTGTTTGGATTAGGAGAACAAGAGTAACTGAGTATAGAACCATGTTGTGGTGGGAAAAATGTTTCAATTAGAGCTCCAATGTGCACCATGATTAAGACAGAGAGCAAGGATTAGTGGCTCTCGAATTACATGTAGTTCAGAGACAGGCAACAGTTAAGAAAATAGATGTTCAAAGGCCAAACCCTTAGAGAGTTTAACACTGAGAAAAGCTATGGGACCTCCTGCTGCTTAGGTCCTAGAGAGTCCTCAGGTGAGAGGCTTTATGGGGAAGAGCTACCTCTGATCATGTGGTGCATGCTGACCCTGTTTGTAAGAAAGCCAGGGCAAGTAATGGACCTGGGGCTCAAGAATTTCAGCAAGATCCTGGAGCACTGTCTTGAAGGAAAGGAGGAAAAGGGAGAGAGTGGAGGCAGTCTAGCACAGAAATAAACTCCCTAGTTGCTCCCAGTTTATCCACAAACTAATCCATATTTGTATCAATGATTTGCTCTTGCCAACTCTCTGTTACATATGGTATTATGAATCATAATTAGATTTTGTGACATAGCAAATGTATAACTCTTGCCTGGGAGATGGTTAATGAAGAGAGCTTCTTTTATTCTAATTCTTCCATGATTGCCTTTTCTGAGAGTTATCAGCAGAATCATAACATTAGGTTGAATTACAGCCAACCAGTTGTTTCAACTGTCTCATCGACAATGGAATGTACCAATGCAAGTCCAGTTCTAGCCAAATCATCAGAAAATATTGATCAAAAATGGTCATCAATAAGGAATTACACTGATTTAAAAAGCAATTCCCTCTTGACAAGTATCCTAAAAGATAAACACTTAGAATCAGTAAATCAGGCCGTGAGTAGATTTAACATGATCGATGAAGAGTCTTTGGATTGTAAAAAGAGCTAAATCAAACAGCAGGTAAAAATTTATTATTCACTATTTTCATATGTCTTCAGTGAAATATTCATGACAATATACAAGTTCTTGAAACCACTGCATCTAGTAATAGTAATCAGTGGTCTGTCAAATTACTGGACCATTTCCATGGATAAAGGCTTGTATGTAATCTTGAGGTAATATAGTAAGGGCAAACAGCCGTAAATGGTTCTGCTGCTTCCTGTAATAACACCATTACTAGCTTCCAGTAACGGAATTCTTACTATGGGCCAAACACTGGGTTAAAGGTGTTATCCTTTTTAATTCTTACACAATAATTGAGGTAGGAACAATAATTAGATTCAATTTACTGATGAGTAAAGAAATGTTAAGAGATGTCACTAGCGTCACAGAGCTAGTAAGTGATAAAACCAGAACTAAGCATCTTACTGCAGAGCCTACACTAGATATCTGACTCCCAGACACAGGCCTTTGCCCACCAAAGAATTATAAAGCCAGTGCTACACTGAAAGGGAATACTTTTCCATTAACCAAAACAATACTCCCTTTCACCCCTCGAATTATAACCTCTCCAAGACAATCATTTCATGGAAAGTGACTATATGTATGCAGAAGCAGATGCAGGGTACTTTCAAAAGTGAGAGATGGGAAGTCTGCAGTTGGAGGTAGATCATCATTGATGAAAAAAAAAAGAAGGTAACTCTTAAAGACTGGGTGCTTCATTTATCGATTGTAGAAAGAAGAAAAAATCTATTTCAGTGTATAAGTAAATGATGGGTAGTTGCCTGCCCGCCTGCCTTCCTCCCTCCCTCCCTCCCTCCCTTCCTTCCTTCTTCCTTTTTCCATTTTAGACAATGGTCATCTTTTAAGCCCATGCCTTTTAAGCGGTAATATTTCTCATCTATGAAAGCTACCTTTATAATGTTAATTCCGTCGACTTGCTTTCCAAACTCCCTTGCTCCAAAATCACATGCATGCCATACAATCTCTTTGAATTCCATGCAACTCGTGAAGAATTCTATTCAGTATACACATAGTGAAGTAAAGTACAAGGAAATTTCACTCTGGCAAGAGTGATAGAAAGACATTAGGTTTTAGAGATAACAGTGGCAAATGTCTTTGTGGTTTCATTACATATCCACCAGGAACACAGTAAATCTAATATGCTGGTTCCCCATAGCAGAAGCAGTAGTTTCTCCACTAGTGCTGTGTGCAGGGTAATTTATGTATGTTACATATTGTACCTGCCTGCAGAGCTTCTACACCTGATTCTTTGACCTCATATGTGATTAATGAATATCCTAATATGTGTGTGTGTGTGTGTATTCTACTTTAATTCGTTTGCACCAAAATACCCAACTTGCCCAGCAAGAATATAACTCATAATAAGGTAGTACTTGATTAAACCATTCATAAGGAATTTATTGACCAACAATTATTTAATATATACTATGTGCATGGCACTATCTAAGAAGCTGAAACAAAACAAAACAAAGTAAGTAGTTGAAAGATGGATAAACTTCCCAATAGTATTCAGAGACCCTTTATTCTCACACTATAATTATAGAAGTTCAGTCCTGATTGCCATTTTCCCTAAGAAGATAATAATTAGAGAGAGCTGTTCAATAGTTTCAGAGGACGAAAAATAGGAGCTGGGAGTTTTGTTTATTTATTTATTTTTCTTTTCTTCTGCCATCTGTAGCTTATGGGCTATGGATTTGCCCAAAGATTCTTACTGTTTAACCTTAATGACAACCAAGGTTACTCGTGGGATAAATACCACCAATATATTTCCCATTGTGTGAGGTGGACAGTTTTATTACTATAGATATTTTTCAGATGTTTTGGTAAAATATTCGTGTTACTGGATCAGATTTGAGTAATCCTCAAGAAAGAATTACATTACTTGTGTTATAGAGTGCATAAATGTATTTTAATGTCACTTTTATTAGAATTCACTTTCTTGTAAAACTTTAATTGTATGAATGTAAGCTTAGAAAGGAATTCCAACAAATTCTACATAAGTATAATGAAAATCCACAAAGAAGTTGAGGAAAAAATGGGGCTATGAAGGAAGAGAAACATTTTGTGACATACATTGCTGCTCTTAGAAAATATAGGGGACGTTTCACTGTATTATCACAGACGTTAAACAAAATCTCTCTGAGTTCCTCTGGAATGCAAGAGCTTTCTCTTGAAGACGTCTCTAAAAACAAGTCTAGGCAGAAACCTATTTCAATACATACTTTATGCCACTGACTCATAAGGCCGTTTACTGTTTTTCAAAACACTGTAGAACAGGAGTTCAAGAAAAACCTGCTAAATACCAGGAAAAATCATGAGTCATTCATGATTTGATAGCTAGATTTGTCACATTCAAGAAATTAAATGAATTCAGTGATACATAAAATTGCTAACGATTTGCCTTGTTTTATACAGTTTACCTCCTTACATTGGGATTTGCTTTATTGCACTTTGCAGATCCCGCATTTTTTTTAAATTGAAGGTTTGTGGCAACACTGCATCCAACAAGACTTTCAGTGCCATTTTTCTAACAACGTGTGCTTACTTGGTGTCTCTGTGTCACATTTTAAGGTCCATATAGTGTTTTTCACACATAATGCTATTTATTGCACAGTTAGTAGACTATAGTATAGTGAAACATAACATTCATATGGACTTGGAAACCAAAAAAATTGTGGAGCTTATTTTATTGCAATATTTCCTTTATTGCAGTGGTCTGGAAATGAGCACACAATATTTCTCAGGTATGCCTATAACAGAGGGTCAAAAGTAGCCAAGGTTTATGAAAAATATTTTCTAACATGTTTGAGTCTTAGAACCTAGAATTGTGTTTGCATGTAAAGGAAACTCCATGAAGTAACACGTGTGGGGTTGGAATCAAAAGCTCCCACTCATTTCACTCTTCCTCTTTATAAGAGTAGAGCCTCTCTCTATAGCACATATATTCTTTTATATGTCAAATATTACATAATAAAATAATTTAAAAATAAGTAAATTCCTTTCCATTTCCATTACCTCCACATAGGAAAATGCTGTGGTTATCTCAAATTCTCAGGAAGGGGGACCCCAGACCAAATGTTAGAGTAAGTTAAAAGGCAATGGATTGCGAATATTCTTGATGTCCTGATGCTGTGATAATCAGGGTAGGCTAAACATTTGCTATATTAGAGACCTTGCATGTGTCCCCAAACCTAGTTTTTCTCCCTAGGTCTGGTTTGTGGAATGCTGGTGATAAACTAAGCCTGATTTATTATATGACCATCCTGTATGGGAAATGACTAACTTTGGGTATCTTTGGTCAATCTTAAGAGATATAGCAGGGGGGACGGATGTGGCTTGGGTGGTTGGGCATCCATCTCCCACATGGAAGGACCTGGGTTCGATCCCCGGGACCTCCCAGTAAAAGTCTAAAAAAAGAAAAATATAGAAGGCACATGGGCCACCAGGCCCCGTGCGCAGGTGTGCTACCAGGCCCCTAAAATGGGTGCACTGCCAGGCCCCATGAACCATGTAGCAAGATGATGACGTAACAGGAGGGTGACACAAGGGAGAGCCAAGACGAGATGTGCCAAAAAACCAGGAACTAAGGTGGTGCAGGCAGTAGGATGCCTCTTTCCCACATCGGAGATTCCGAGGATAGAATCCCAGTGAAGACAGGAGGAAAAGGATGAGAAGAGAGGGCAGGAAACGGACACAGAGTTTCCCAGTGAATAGACACAGAAACAGTAAAAACGGGGGGTAGGGCAGTAAAAAATGGATAAAAGTAAATAAATAAATAAATAAATTAATTAATTAATTAATCCTTAAAAAATGTATAGGGGGCGGAAGATACTGACTATAGTTAGTAGCAATACTTTGATGATGCTCTTTCACGATTTGTTAACAAATGTTTCACAACAATGCGGGGTGTTTTTTTTGGATGGGGTGATGTGTGGGAACACTGTATGATGTTATGCATATTTGTTTTGTAAGTTCACGATGTTTACTGAACACTAATAGTTTATGTATGTTCGTGTATGAATGATATACTTCAATAAATTGTTTTTTAAAAAGGCAATAGAATCGACTATCTTTTACATGATATACACCTTTACTTGATGTCATAAAAATTATTTATTGAGCACTTAATCATAGATGCATTAATATGAGAATCAAAGATAATTAAGATATAATGACTTTCAGGGAATCTGCAGTCTACTGGGAATTACATATAAGGAAAATTTCATTCTGTAGGATCCTGAATTCAAATGCAATTAAGAAAAAAATAACCAATAAGCAGGGTACTTTTAGAGCATTTAGGAATGTCAGCTAATCCAGTCCTGGGAAGGGAGTTTTGGAATAAATAATTTAAAAAAAAAATCATGGGAAAAATGACATCTAAATGGAAACCTGGAGTGGAATATACTTTAATCAGGAGAAGTGGGGAAAGATGTTTCAGCTAAATACAAAGCGTCCGTGCAAATCCCTGGAGATGAGAGAAAAAGTGTCACATGCAGGGAGCTGATAACAGTTGCAGACTGCAGTTACCTAGATGGTGAGTGAGGCCTGGGAAGAACAGGGCTGAACCATTCTGCAGTGCCCAGATGATGCCGACCCATATAAGCTGCTGTGCTATTTGGAGGGGGAAGGAGCTTTATCAGAATAGGAAGCAGTATTCGCAGACTCCCTACAATGCAAAAATATATAAACTCAGTAAAGTAAGAAACGAACAACATCGTGGCTACAAACTGTGCACATCAAACATAATCTCAAATGAAAATGTAAGATGACAATTCTCACAGCAACCCTGTGAATTTTAGGATCTGCCCATTTAATGACATTTAACAGCAGATTCCCACGGCACGTCAAACTCTCTTGATAAAAAGATAAGCAAACAACGAAAAATGACATCAAGAAACCAATTCCTAATTTTATCAAGAATGAAAGTAAAATAACACGTAAGAGAAAGAGAATTTTCCAATGTAAAGTTTTGCTTCCGAGAAAGGAAGCTCATTGTAGAAAATTTCTACTTTGTAATCTCAAAAGAACTCAGGGAGAAATAAATTCTACCCAACAAGATAAAAGTGATGTAATTATATATATTCACACACACACACACACACACACACACGCTCAAACATTACTAAGAAATATATGGCAATCCCAATAGGAAAATGGCTTTCTAGCAACCTAGAGCCTGGGTTGTGGGAATGTTTGATTTTCTCATTATACCCCCACATATTTACACACATAAAAGTCAAGGTCCTAGTACGCATACAAACCAGGTGACACTGGCTAACACTAGACATCAAAATCATGCAGGTAAAAAAATAGATGATATTTATATTCTGTTACAATTCATAAGAATGGTAATTTTCAGGGAAACAACCCTTGTCATACACTACATGGGGAGTTTAAATAGGTACCACATTTGGAAGAAAAATGATTGCTAGTTTTGAAATAACTTTTAGTTTTTATAGGATTTGAACAAACGGTACCATGTTGAATGTATCAGCAAATGTTATCTTCAAGAATGTTTATCAAGGTAGCATTTTAAACTCTAAACATTATAACCAATCTAAAATTCCACAACATGGAAATGGTTTAAAGAATGCATGCTATGTCCTTCTAAAAGATGACTGTGCAGCTCGCAAAGCATGGGTAAAAGAATATATTCTGCAACCCTCATGTGCTTTGTATTATCAGGTGAGAAGAGTGATTTTCAAAGTGCTATATACAATATAATTTCAATTATGGTAAAGCCTATTCAACCGTTAATACTTATTTTTTTCTGGGTGTTGTATAATGAACCATTTTAATTTTGTATGATTTGCTGTATTTTATCAATTTAGAAAATACAGGTAAAATAGGAGGCAAATATTTATTTATACATATATCTATTAAATCAAAGAGCATATTACCCTGAAATTTTGTTTGACGATATTTGTTCAGCTTTTCCTTCATTTTAGCATAAATTTATTTTATGGAAAAAGATAATTACAGTAAGATTTAAAGTGATTCTATCACCAGCTCTTCAACACTGAAAAGAATCATGATGAGTTTGCCTATTGTTAAACCTTCCAACAAATTCTGATTTATATTGAAGCTATCTTGTAGAAGCTTCTCTGTCCTGCAACAGCGATTTCATTTTCATGCCTTCCCATGAGATATGTGTTGTGCTGCCAGCATCTCCTGCCAAGGAATAATTAGCTGATTATTTGATGTTGTTTAAATACCAACACTTTTAAAAATCTCCCTCTTTCAAATCCAATGTTCAATTCACTGCCAATAATTTGTGTTGAAAGCATTAACCATTATTACTAACTTTAAAATTCTCCCAAGAGACAGAATTCTCAATTTTTCTTGTTTTACTCTACTGAATATGTTCATGGAAGATTCAAGCAGAAGCTTGTGGGTATGGCATAAAGATTGCTGCCATGCAAACATCACATAAAGGCAAAGTAGAAGAGAGGGACTTCAACTGGGATTTTAGTTTGATATATGAATATCTGAATTATTTTTAAAGATTATTGTTAACAATGTTATTAGATATTAACAGAAAAAGAACAGTGGCAGCTAGCTTATTATTTTTAATAATAGCTTGAAACCTTATAAATTCCACAGATGCTTGTCAGAGAGAAAGGTTGCTATGAGAAAAAAATACCTGAAATTTTAATGGACGATAAAATAAATCTCTAGGTGATATACTAAAGTAAAAAAGCAAAATTGAAAAAAAAGAGTTTTATTATTTACAACATTATAAGTTCTAATTCTATTCACTCTTCTTGACCATTCAGGCTTTCCCTCTCTCCTCCACTTCCCAACATCTCATGCACTATTCAAACTCTTCACTCATAATAGAACTTCCAACAAGTTTCCATCAATTTGTCTTCCCATCTACCAAAATCTGCAGTCATTCGTTCATTTATAAAGCTAATTGATCTTCATTCATGTACAAGATCCCAGATCTTCTTACCTATCCAAAGGTATTGCTACAGAAATATTTTAGTTTCCTGGCTGCTGGAACAAACACTATGCACTAGATTGGCATAAATAATAGGAATTTATTAGTTCATGGTTTTGAGGTAAGGAAAAGTCCAAATTTGAGGTGTCTGCAAGGGAATAATTAGCTGATTATCTGATGTTTCTCCCAGAAAGCTGTGGCATTTTGGGGCTTGCTACCAGCCATCCTTGGTCCTTGGCTTTTCTGTCAAATGGCAATTCATATGGTAGCCTCACCTGGCCTCTCCTTTCTCCTCTGGGTTCCATTGACTTCCAGCTTCTGGCTGCTCTCTGTGGCTTTCTCTCTGTGGTCTGCTCTATTAGGCCTTTGGTAACAGGATATTAAGAAGCACATTGATTCATTTGGGTCATGTCTTAACTGAAGTAACCTGGTAAAAGGGTCCTGTTTACAATGGGTTCACACCCTCAAAAATGAATTAAAAACGTTTTTTGGGGGTACAAAACTCCAAGCCATCACAAGCATTTTCCCCCCTTTCCAGCACCATTAATTTTTACCTCTGTTCATTTAATCCCATCATTATGTCAACATATTACTATTTATCCCATCATGAAAAGTGAGAAAATATTCTCAATTGACTCCACTTCCAGCCTCTATGTACCACTTCCACTGCTGACCTCCATTTATAGCAAAATTTTTGATAGAATTATCTGTGTCTCTCAACCCTCATTCAATTCTCTGTTAAACATGTTCAAATTAGTGTTTGTAAAGCACCATCCATTGAAACTACCTCCAACTGGTTGAAGCCAGTCAGTAATTCTCTGTTTGTCTAACTAGACCAGTTCACATCTTTTGACCCAGTGGATTACACCTTTCTCCTGGAAACTGTATCCACTTGGCTACCAGAATACCACATTCTATTGGACTCTCTTTGTTGTCTCTTTGTTGTTTCTCTTTATTCCTCCACCCTGGATTGTCCCCGATCTCAGGCAATAGAATGCCTTTCTTCTCAGACACTCATTTGGTGAGCAGTTGGAGTCTCATAGCTTAAAATATCAATGCTACTGTGAAATATTTATTTAGATCCCAGACTGCTCCTCTGAACACTGGACCTTTCTATCCAAATGCCTTCCTGGCATTTCCACTTGAATATCTGACACCTCAACCTGAACATATCTGCCAATCTGCTCAACGCACAGTCTTCCCTGCAGTTAGCTTAAATTAACCCCTGTTTTAGTTTGCAGGCTGCCAAAAGGAATATACCAGAAATGGGTTGATCTCTACAATGGGGATTTATTAACTTATAAGCTTACAGTTCTGAGGCTATGAAAATATCCAAATCAAGTCAGTATCAGGCGATGCTTTCTCCCTCCAAGACCAGCTGCTGGAAATCCTAGACTCCTCTGACACATGGCAAGGCACATGGTGGCGTCTGTTGGTCTCTCCTTTCTCTTCCAGGCTTCATTGTTTTCAGCTTCTGGCTTCCTCTGGCTTTCTCCCTCAGCTCCCGTGACTTTCTCTCTCCCAGCTTCCATTGATTTCAGCGTCTTACTCTTATGGCTTTCTTTCTGTGTCTGTTACCGTATTCATTATGTTCATAAAAGACTTCATCAAGAGGATCAAGACCACCTCTGGGTCAAGCACAACTGGAATAATCTGATGAAAATGTCCCATCTACAATAAGTTTCTACCCACAGGAATAGATTAGCTCTATGGATATGATTTTCTGGGAATGATCCAAAAACAAACTGTAACACCCCCAATTACTCATGTAAAAAAATGTGAAAGGATTTCTGGCTCCTTTACTTATTTACCTGTCTCAGACACATATGCCATTTTCCTTCTGGTCTTTTTGGTTCTGTTTTAAGTCATGATATTCCATGACCCCCATTGCCTGTACCCTGTTTCAAACCCTGACCCCTCTTGAGCCATCCCTGCACTAATCTACATTCTCCCTCCCTTCTACCTTTGTCCCTTGACAGTGCATTCTGAGTACAGTAGCCAAGTGGACCTCTCAAAATGCACATGGATCAGGACACAACTCTGCCAAAAACAATCTCATGACCTCCTGCCTCACTCAGAGCTAAAGGAAAGTCATCTACAGTAGAATCAGTCCATTATTTCTGTGGCCACATTTCCTGCTTGTCTCTACCTCATCAATTCACCTCGATGACAACAGCCTCCTAGCTCTTCTTCACACTCCATTATTTCTGTGGCCACATTTCCTGCTTGTCTCTACCTCATCAATTCACCTCGATGACAACAGCCTCCTAGCTCTTCTTCAAACACACCAGGCCTGCCCCTACCTCTGGGTCTTTGCACTGGATGTCTGTTGCTTTGCCTGGAATGTTCTTCTTCTGATGTTCCTGTGATTCACAGGTCTTGGTCCAAATATCTCTTTCTAAAACAGATGTTTCTAGAAACAGTTTCAAAATTGCAATCCTTCTTGACATGTCACCTTTATTTTTGTGCCTAATATTCATCACCTTGTAATATTTTCTAATTTAACTTGTTTATTGTCTCTTTCCTGCATTAGAATGCAAATGTGTTGAATGAAGCTTTGCTTTTTTGACTGCAGCACCCATGCCTAGAACAGTATGTAGCAATATATGCTCCTATATATATTTATGCAATAAATATTTGCTGAATGCATTTAGAATGTGTATTTGAAAAGCCATTTCCAAAGTATTTATGCTCTTGTGTTTAGCTGTTTTGTTTAGATGCTTACTATGGACTCGAGCTGTGGAGCTTGGAGATTGTGGTCTCTGAAGTTAGAATGCCTGGGATCCAAGCCCAGCTCTGCCAGCTTCCTTCTCTGGACACCAGGCGGATATGAACAGCATCCATCTCATAGTGTTCTTGGGAAGACTGGAGAAGTTCTTCCATGTGGAAGCATTTCCGGGACTGCCTAGATTGAATATATTCTATACACATGTTGATTGTTTAAAAAGTCACTCTTTCTTAAGTGCTTTTTTTTTTTCTCTATCCAAGGGTGCATGTTTGAGAAGGAGCTTTAATTTGCATTTTCCATTTCCTAGAAGACATGATATAATATCTGTTCTTACCATAACCTGATATTGTCACAATTTACTCTTTGTCCATCTCACTAACATTTTCCCTAACTCCTGGTTGTTAAAAAACAGCAACAGGAAATCATATCCATGTTTTGAAAGAGAGCAACAAACCAGAGCTTCCCTGAATGGAAGAAATTAGAGGTCACTTTAGGAGAAGGTGATGTGCAGGCACTTGCTTAGGTTCCTGCCAGAAATAGTGAAATGAGAAAATTACCTCTGGAGTCAAACTGGTCTCATTAACTCTAATGGAAGAGGAATCAGAGGAATAGGCAGACGGGATTCTGAGAATTAAATAAGGTTGCCCACATCCCAGGCTTTGGCACTTCCTTATTTCTAATCTTCTTCTCTCTCTAATCTCTCTCTCTTACTTTCCTAAGCATTAGATATTGTGTTGCTGCCTTCTTTCGTTTGTAGGGATATTAGATTTCTTACCGTAAACTAAATATAAGCTTTAGGATTAAGGTGCCATCTGATTAGTAGGCCCTGGTGTAGCCTCATCTTCTTTTCAGCACAGTGCACTTGAGCAGAGAGAAAATACAATTAAATAAAAGAGAAAGCACAAATTAAGCCCATTTTGCCCATACTAATTGCATGGTTGGCAGCAAATACCTTAGCTTCTCCTTATTTGTAACCTGGAGATAAAGATACCTATTTGTCAGGGTTGGTGTGAAGATAATGTGTACAAAGCACCTAGTAAAACACTTAATAACATATAACATACGTAAATAAGTTAAAGCAGGCACACATAAATATACACAAATAACCGGCTTGTTGTCTGTGAAGCATAATGTTAATGTAGTAAGATTAACCACAACTTCAAATTCCAATAGCAAATCGAGGAATACATCTGTCCTTCCCATAAAGTCTACATGACAGCACATTATACCTAAGTTTGTAATTGCCCACAATAATCTAAATTCAATGTTTTTTTTTTAAAATAATTTTTAAGTTTTTTAAAGATACTTAGATTACACAAATGTCACATGAAAAATATAGGGGATTCCCATATGCCCTGCTCCCCACACCTCCCACATTTTCCCACATTAACAACAACTTTCATTAGTGAGGTACATTCATTGCAATTGATGAACACATTTTGGAGCACTGCCACTAAGTGCGTATTAAAGTTTACATTGTAGTTTATACTCTCCCACACAATTCTGTAGGTTGTGGTAGGATATATAATGGCCTGCATCTGTCATTGCAGTGTCATTCAGGACAATACCCAAGTCCCAGGAATGACCCCATATTACACCTGTTTTTCCCTCTCCCTAAGCTCAGAATCTCCAGTGGCCACTGCCTCCACATCAATGATATAATTTCTTAGTAGAAGAATAATAATTCTTTATTATAAAGTAATAATACTTTAGTCCATAGTTCATTCTTCAATCCCGAGGATTCTGGGATGGTGATGTCCACTCCACCTCTAATTAATTAAGAAGGGGCTTCAATGGATTTTAATGAAGAAAACTTGAAGATTAAGATTCTTTTGGGAGAATGATATTTTGAGTAACCATAAATACAGACATTTTGCTTGGACACAAGGTCTTAGCATTTTAGTGCCGTCAATATAAAATGTTACTTAATTGCCAATAAGAGTGACAGAAGATATTCTTAATCTTGACTAGCTCTTTTCTAAGGGTCATGTGAAAACTTCAGGTTTTGAGAATAGCCGAGAACATTGTGAAAAAGTAGACTGCTAACATCAATTATTAAAAATCGTTAAAAGAAAAACACTGTATGAGTGGCATATTACTAGAAAACCTGTTCATAGGAGTATAATAAGTACAAATAACTCAAATTAGTACAGTACGAAAAACATCATCAGTGGGGAATATGCTTTTATGAAAATGGAAAAGATATTTTAAATTTAGACATACTCTACTTTAGTATTCAGCTCTATGAGTTTGATAAACAGATATTATTGTGTAATCACCATCACAATCAAGATATAGACCAATTCCATTACTCCAAAAACTTTGCTTGTGCCCCTTTGTAGCCAACCCCTCTGCCCACTGCCAGCTCCTGGGTACCACTGACATGTTTTCTAGCTCCTCCCCATGGCTTTTTCTATCTGAATTTCTTCTGCTTTCAAAGCCCTTCAGTAGTCCCCATTCAGGTCCACACCTTAACTAAGAATAACATCTTCTATATCCCATTTCAAATGGGCTCACACCCATAGGAATGTGCATTAGGATTAAAAATATGTCTGCATCAATGTACATGATTCAGTCTACCACTAATATCATAGACATTGAATATACGGTATGTAGCTTTGTTTGCCTATGGCAAGATACCTTGGAATTTTCTATGAAAATAATCATGTAGTCTGTGAATAGAGGCAGTTTATTTCTTCCTTTTTCATCTCTATATCATTTGTTTTTCTTTCTTGCCTTCCCATTCTTAATGGGTCTGAATGAGTTCAGTGTTGAATAAGAGTAGTGATGGCACACATCGTTGACTTGTTTCCAATATGAGGGGAAAATAATTGTCTTCCACCAATAAACATGATACTTGTTGCAGATTTTGTTAAATACCCTTTTCCCATCTGAGGGCGTTCCCTTCTATCACTAGGTTCCTGAGAGTTTTTATCATGACTAAAGTGTAAAATTGGTACAATACTCTGTAGAGTCAGGAAGATTATAGCTGTGGACCTCAGGTTCACTGATGTGCTAGCAGAACTCACAGGACATAGAACTTGTCATCGTCATGGTTGCAGTTTATTACAGCAAAAGGAGGCAAAGTAAATTGAGCAAAGGGTAAAGGCCCATGGGTCAAACTCTGGAGGAAACCAGACACCAGCCTCTAGCAAGCCCCTCCAAGAGGACACTTTTAATTCCCCCAGCCATGGTGTGTCTGGGCTTATTTGAGTCTTGGGGTCCAGGGCTTTTATTGGGGTTTTAGTGGGGGATCCGTCACATTGACAGTGCCCACATGACCGGCATAAGTTACTGAAGCTTCAGAATCGCCCAAAGAAAGGCACTGTTCATCGCTGATAGCATAAACTATCTAGATAAACTGGTGCAGTGTAGCCAAGGCCTCAGGCATGCAAAAACACACTAGATGAAACATTCCAATAGCTCATCTCCCAGGAGCCATTCAAGGGCCAGTCCTGAAAACAGAATTTTCTCAGAAATGTGCAGAGTTTGAGCACCTCAGACCTGCTGTGTTGACCCTTTCCTTCACACCCTAAAATCTATGTTAGCATATTTTAATCCTATTCTTCATCTACTAAGATGATCACAGGTTTTCTTCTTTTCCTTGCATCTCCTCTCACCTAATAATATTTGCCTTACTGCTGGCATACCCAATGGACTATATATTTAAAAAGTTTGGGCACTGTGCAAAAAGCCCTACATGCATAACAACTTTTTACATTCCTTGTGCATTTTTCCCAATATGATTTAGCCTTTAGGTCAGTAGTAGTTCTTTCTGCTTTGCATGGTTCCTGTAAGGTTCTGCTTTAAGTGAATCTCAGTGTTTCTTCCTGATAGGCAAACCTCTCTCCGTACCCTAGATTTTTCCATAGAAATGACTGGCTCTGGTAGCTTTTACATATTCTATATGCACTCAGGATTTAAATTTTGTTACTGGGTACTTGAAGTCTAAAGCTCATATTTAAAGCACTATCCATGTTCAATATGATTTAACAATTTCAGATATATTTAAAGTATTTTTAATGTAAAGATTTTAGAAATGAGTGACTTCTCACTCAAATGAAGATGATACTATTATTCAGTATCCATACAGAATTGAGATGGGCACTAAATTTGGAAATACATGGAAATATGTGTTTAATACTCTATTTTTAACCTAAAATACTCACCAATACATTCTAGAGAGTAAATAATTTGTTATATATTAAATATCTCACATATCTAAATCAACTGATATTTAAAATAATTTCATATGTAAATAAGAAATCATAATTTTCTAAATATCTTATTGGACACAAAAATTTCTAGTCACAGAGAATGCTGTAATGGTAGAAAACTGTTTAAACATTTTACCAGTGGTAATTCTAAAAAAAATTATGTAAAGATTATAATTATGGATATATATTAAGATTACATGTATGTATATGTATTAAGAATATACATCTTTCTCAATTGATCATTTTAGTACCCAACATTGGATTCTTTGTCATTAATTGTCAACCCATTATTTTCAATTTATTAGTCTTGCTGCTTATTTTCCAACTAATAAAACACTAGAATTTCAATAGTGTAAATGAAATACTACTATTCCAATAAATAGCAACTCTAATAATAAGAGTTTAGCATAGGTAAATATTTACTTTCTTTAAACAGCAACCATAATTTCTGGTACAACAAAAGAGAAACTATTTAACCTTCAAGAAATTTGACCCCCTGTGGTGTTCCTACCACAATTCATGCTCTTGGCTCTCTTGGCTATAAGAAAAGGAAAAGGCAAATTTATTTCATGGCATATAAAACTGTTTTACCTGTGGTAGTGACTCAGAAATCAGCTGGACTCATTTCGGATCCCAAAGAAGGGAGAAGGAGTTGCACACTAACATAAGGAAAATGTCAGAAGAAAATGTCTTTTCCTATATTTGGAGACATAATGTGTCTTTGAACAGGCAAATTTAGTATTTTGTGCAACCATGGATTTTGTGAGAATGTAGCCTTCTTTCCTAAGTTAAATCAGGAAACTGATGTCTCAACTCATATAATTTCGAGAGATAGGTTTTAGAATGGCTTCTTGTTGCAATCAACATTCCAGAAACATACACTCACATGCACACACACATGTAAAAATAGTCTCATCTTTGACCTAAGAGTCATTTTCCTCAGTCTTTAGTTTCATTTTATATATTATGGGAGGGATGGAGGGGAAGTGATAAATTTATATGATATAATATTATGTGCCCATTAATGTGATTGCATAGGTCTAGATTGACATAGAAATATATTCGTAAAATATTTTGTAATAATATTTCAAAAGAGATCTCTAATATAATTTCATTTACTAAATATGTGTATGTGCGAGTACCTGCAGAAGGAAAAATCTGAAAGAAGTTAACCCTGAAATTATTCTTGGGTTGTAAGAGTCTAGGTGATTTTTTTGGGGGATTGTATATGTGTTAATCTGCTTAATGTTTTCTTTGAAAGAACATGTATTTCCTTAGGCTATGCAAATAAAATCATAATAATCTGAAAGTAAAAAAATTTCTTTTTAATATGGGAGAATGCTTTCAACACAAAAAAGAGAACAAAGAATGAGGAGCACATTTATAAACATATATACACACACATATATGTTATATGTAAATGAAGTATACTATCTTTATGTCTGTATACATAGATACGGTTATCAATCTCTCATCTGCCTATCTCATTATGAGCTGGTACCCAAGCAATGGCAGCCTATACTTTCTTTTATGAGTAACCATGCTTTGGTTCTTAAACAAGTCTCAAATTTCAAAGAACTTAATTCTTAATATTTTCTTTGACCATGAAGGAATTAAGCTAGAAAGCAACAACAAGGGAACTATAAGATCCTAAAATATTTTCAAATAGTTCAATAGCTTTATATTTTTATACAACTCCAGATGCATTTCCTTAGGTGCCAGGTTTTCAATGCCTCCTTCAGTATTGCATTACACTCCTCTCCTGCTAAAAGGCTACAGGTAATTGGACATTTAGTGGCTGAGCACAGGTTTCACCAAACCATATGAACAAATGATTGCCTTTTGTGTAGTCAAGAAGAATGAGGTCAAACTTGTAACTGACTTGAAAACACACCCACCCACAACACATATACATATAGTGCTGTTACCCATGATTTCATCTCTTTACATCTGCTTCCAGATGTTTAGATTCTTTGTCCTTATTCTGGCCAATATGATTTTTGGGAAATAATATTCTTCTATGCTATACATAAATGTATATGTTGTATGTGTGTGTGTGCGTTGTGGGGGGTGGTGCATGGGGAACACAGGAGTATTTCATCTATCAAATTTATGGAATTTGCTGGAAAACCAATGAATCAAGTTTCCTATTTGTATGTATGTAATAGACCTTGAAGATTTGTATATAAAATGAAAGGAGAACTATGCACTTTAGAAAATTATTATTGCTTTGTTATGTGTATGTGTGAATTGAGATTTCACTGTTCAATTTATTAAAAACACATCAATACCCATACTTGAATCTCATACAATATACAAGATTCACAAGTCAAAGGGTCATAGAATTTCAGTCTTAGAGGGGAAGTGACGTCAGACACATTTAGTTTATCACACATATTTAGTAGTTGAGAAATATATAGGCCATGCAATAATTTCTCACCAATGTCTCAGGCTGGTATTTTTAAAGAAAGCCCCAACTTAAACTGGATTATTATCTTCAACTAGGTCTTTGAAGAAAGACCTAGATGAAGGGCTTTTGTAATAGTTCTTCCTGGTTTATAGTCAGCTTGCAAAGTACCATCTATAGCTGTAACATAGATATGATATGTTTCAAGTTATTTTAAAAAGGATGTGGTGATTTACCTGTCAGTACTATAAAAAATTGGCCTACCAATTAAATCCAAGATAGCTTTAAGTGTATTTAATAGACACAATATAAATGAATTACTACTAAAATTTTAGAATATTATACCTTAAGAATGCACTGACTAACCTTGCCAGGCAAAATTAAGTCTTATGTAATTGAAGCCAACAGGAGTGTAACATTGGCTAAAAGTCAATTTCTTTGATAAAAAGGAAGCTAGGCAGTCCCAAACTGCTTTTACTGAAAGCCTTTTCACTTCTTTTTTCCTATCATTGTTGAAGCTAAATGAATAATGAGATAAAAGTCAAATGCATGCAAACTATACTTCTCCATGATACTCAATTCTTCTGATGAAACTAATAAATTAGATAGTGAGTTTTTCTGAGGTTATATCTTTACTTCTTAGAGTAAATGAAACAATAAGGCAGAAAAAACCCTGAGTTCATGCGGATTTGAACAGGCAAAGAACCATTTCTTTTCACCGATAGTAATATTTACCAAATGACTTAAATTCCCTGTACTGATTAATTATCTTCAAGGACACTATAGAAATGCCTTCATCAAATTTGCAGTAGATTGTGAAATAAAATGAAAATACCCTGGAAAAACTTTCAGAGAACTGGATGGACATGGGCCCAATGCCAAAATTAAATTGTTTATGTTTATTTAAAATTTGCATCAAGACCGGGACTTCTCCACCTCAGCGTGGCTGATGTTGGGGGCAGGGTAATTCTTTGTGGTGTGTGTGGAAGCCTCCCTGGACTCTGCCCACTGGGTGCCAGTAGCATCCTTCCCCAGTGGTAACAAGCGAAAACATTCCCAGAGATTGCTCGGTGTCCCCGGGGGAGGGGAATAGGGATAAAATCACCTGCTCTTCTGGAACCAGTGCTGGGGTGTAATCTTTGTGCGTGCCAGTTTAAGCCTGGTTGTGAGATATTCAGCTATGCCTACTTGCTGTCTTCTTATAAAGAGGGATCGAGGCCAGGACTTGTCTCGGGGTTGTGGTTTTGTTCCCTGCTGGCTTGTGATCTACTTTGTCCCACGTCCAGCTCCCTCCATTCAGGTATAATTTTCCTCAGGACTGACATGCACATCAAAAAATTCACGCCACCTTTTTCACAACCCTTCCTTGGCTCCCGGGTTCCTCCTCCTATGTCCGTTTCTTTCCAGCCTCTCACAAATCCACAACTCCTTGAACTGCCCCTCTGGCCTGTACCACCTTGGCTTTTCCTAGGACAGGTATCCTTGAATGTGAAGGCGTCGAGCCCTGACGCCTGGGCTCCTAATGTGGCGTGATGCCATGCAGAATCCTATGTCAGTGGTAAGGTCCTTTGACTCTTCCCTCCCTTCCTTCTTTCTCTACCAAATAAGGAGCATGCCTTAAGGAGTTTACAGCCCGAGGCCCTGTAGAATCTTTGATGCCACATTCTCTGCCATGCCTCCTGCAGTAGAGTATGCTGTTTAGGCCAGCGGCTCTGAAACTTTACAGTGCACCAACATCTCCTGGAGGACTTGTTAAAACACAGATTACTGCACACACACCCATATTTTCTGGATCACTAAGCTGTAAATGGGCGTTTCCACTAAGTCCCTAGGGATTCAGATGCCTCTTTTCGGAAACCTGCCCACTGGGGACCCGCCTTTAGTCAGACAGCAGATAATTTCTCCCCACAGTGCATGTGTTTAGGTTTTCTAATAGTTAAACCTTTAAATGACTAACCATATAGTAGAGTAGAAGTGAACTCTGAAATGATACAGCTCCACTGATCTCTGTGAAGTCTCCTGGATTTAAGGGAACATACTTTTTAAAAGAATCAGGGAATGTTATATTAGACATTATATTAGTAAATAGCACAACTGGCTTATCCTGATATTTAAGGACTTCTGTCCTAGGATATTTCTGGGTGTGAAAGTGAGAGTGAGTTATTCACCATGTGTCCTTCTGTTATGGGTTGAACCCTGTACCCTTCAAGCCTGCTCAGGAGCTAACCCCCGCCCTGGGGATGTGAACCAATTTGTACATGGGGTCTATGGACATATTATGAGTTAAGGTGGGGTCACACTGTGCTCTAGTCTAATATGACTGGAAAGAGATGGAAGGTGACAGTCATGGGACTGAGGTAAAGGTTGTAATATGACTAGAAGGAGGTAGGAGGAGACAGAAGGCCGTGGGACTGAGGTAAAGATTGTAATATGACTAGAAGGAGGCAGAAGGAGACAGAAGGCTGTGGGACTGAGGTAAAGATTGTAATATGACTAGAAGGATGCAGAAGGAGACAGAAGGCCGTGGGACTGAAGTAAAGATTGTAATATGACTAGAAGGAGGCAGAAGGAGACAGAAGGCCGTGGGACTGAGGTAAAGATTGTAATATGACTAGAAGGAGGCAGAAGG
>JAKSZT010053798.1:10491355-10832982 GCA_026826555.1 Tolypeutes matacus
GTGGGACTGAGGTAAAGATTGTAATATGACTAGAAGGAGGCAGAAGGAGACAGATGATATGGGATGGAGATAATGATTGCCTAAGGAATTCTGTCAAGACACCATCACAATGCTACAGACTTTGGATAAACCATGGGCTCCCATGACCTTTCATTCTGGACATCTAACTGTGAGACAATAAATTCCTGCTTAAGCCAACCTGTCTGAAGGATTTGTTACAGTAGCACCGGCAAACTAAGGCACCTTTTCATTAGGTGGCAATCCTACGTATGTCACATGAGTAAGGCATGACTGGAAGCAGAACTCTGTGAGACCCCAAAGACTTGTCCCAACTTGCTTCTGTAACTCCAACTGCTGCCACTCTTAATAATTTCAAACCAACGGTAGCAATGCACATTATATCTCAAGAACATTTATTCCCTGCATGCCAGACTCTTTGCACTGAACTATTTTAGGATCAAAATGTGATAGATATTATTTTTATTACTATTATTATGATGCTTATTTCATTTTGAAGAGAAATAAATTTAGGGTTAGGGAGTTGTGGTTACTCATACAAAACTACTCTGGTCCTTATCTTAATTTTTAAAAAGAGGAAACACTGTTTTCCTCTTTATATAAATAATAACATATATTGGGAGACTATTCTTTTTAGTGACACTTCTCAGGCTTATCTAGTTGCTAAAATTTGAATTAAATATGACAATATGATCTCTCAGCACATACAATGCTCATCTTAGTTTTCATGAAATCCATGTCAGATCTGTGGAAATAAGGTAAACAATATTCATGAAGAAAATTTTAAAGTACCCACTTTTCCCAGTATCTTTTTACCCACAAATATAGAGATTAAATAAACTAAAATAGCAGGATTTCCCTCAAATTCCCAAATGGCTTTTCATATTGAAAAAGAAAAAATGAAGAATTATTTTGAGAGAATGAGTGACATTCATCAGGTATGTCATCAGTTCATGTCATCAGGCAGCCTCCTTCCTTGGATAACGTAATTCTGCACCTGTGGACCAGCACACCTGTTTTCTTTCTTTGGCCAGCTGTCCCTGCGGAAAACTCCAGCAGCATTTGCTTTCCTGCCAACAATGTGCCTTTCCTCCCTACTTCCCAAAACAGAGCCTAACCCCTGCTCATTCCTACTGAAGTCAACAGCCTAACCATCTGCATTTTCTTTCTATGATGTTTTTAATTATAAACACACCATCGTGGCAGGAGAGAGGTAAATAGTCTTATGTCCTTTACCTTATTTACTTCCAGTTATGGTGTCTTGACAAAGATGGAAGTTGTGAAATGCTTCATTTTGGTGATTATCTCACTCTGTGAATTGCTGATATTCTATGAAATATATATATATATATGTTGCATTCCATAGCTAGTGAATGCATCAGAGATGAAAGGAATTGAGGAAGCTGTTAAGATAATTCTGAAAACAAAGCTACTTAGTCATCTAGGTAGCTCATTTACAGGAAGTCAGTTTCGAACTAATCTAAAGCTTTGCCACCTGACATGTTCTGAGAAGTGTAAAGATAATAAGGCAGATGGAAAAAGCACTGTGTGGGAAACCTCACAGCATGTCACAACAGCAGATAACTGAACAGTCTGGAATCCCATTTCAATTGGTAATGTCTTTTGATTCTTCCTTTTCTTCCTTCTTTCTCTATCACACATAGATTCTGCCTTTAAGGAAATTACAGTGTGGAAATGCTTCTACCCATCCACCTTTAGCAGCTCTAGTCACTAGGGTAGTGTACTAGAGCTAAGAGTGCAGTTAAGAACTCCTGGGTGTCTCCAGGAACCTTTCAGGAAGGCCTCAAGGACAAGACTTTTTTCAAAGTAATGCTAAGATGTTATTTTTTCCCTATAATTCTCTCACAAATGGACAATGACATTTAGCAGGGGCTATGATGCTGGGTATTGGAACAGATTGAATGCAGAAGCAGATATGAGAACCAAGCTACCTTCTAATAAGACATATTATAAAAGAGATTTGCAAAATGAAGAACGATGCCACTCTTATCAGTGTGGTCATTGCTTTGTATAGTTATTTTTTATTAAAAAAAAAAGTTATTTATGCTAACCTTTAAAGAGTTTATTACTCTTAAATGAATTAGGACATATATTTTAATTTAATTAATTAATTTATTTATTTATATTAGCACTTGTAGGTTTATAGAAAAATCATGTAGAAAGTACAGAGTTCCCCTATATCCCCTCTTTCTCATACATACACAGTTTTTCCTATTATTGACACTTCCTGTGGTAAAGTACCTTTGTAACAATTGATGAATCAATATTGTTATATTATATTATTAACTATAGTCCACAGTTTACAATAGGGTTGACCCTTTGTGTTGTACCATTCTGTGTTTTATTTCTTTGCTTGTGGTTTTTAAATTTACATTATGATAACATATAGACAACATAAATTTTCCCATTTTAACCACTTTCAAGTATTCAGCCCAGTTGTGTTAATTAATTCACATATTAATTTCTAATATGGTTATCATTGATATATTCCTAATTTTTAAAAGTGTAAAGGATTCATGCCACCAAAAATTTGAGAACCACTGATATTCGGCATCAATGTATAGATTTTTATTTTTTTAATGCACAGGCCATTTTCCCATCTCCAAAATAAAAATATTCATTTGCAGAAGTTGAAAATCTAAGCAGCTGCTTCTTAAAAGGCTAATCCCAATCACTTATTGTTTCAAAAACATGTAAATTAAACCCTAATGCTCATCTGGAAGTCAAAAATTGTTTGCCAGAGGTTGTCTCCCCACAGCTATTACATGCAAATTGCTCCTTGGCTTCCTCTCTCATCTCCTCAGTATTTAGGTATCTGCCAATTCCTTTTAAGAACTCCCCTGCCTTTTGGTAACAAGCTTCCATCTAACTTTCTCTAACCCTTAGCAGAGAGCACCTATTGTCACACAGAAGGCAGTAAACTCAGATCACCCTTCACCTACTTCTGCACAAAAAGGTACTCCTGGCTTCCCTAAAATATGATGATTTCAGAGTTGTCCTCAATGACAAATATAAGAATAAAGGAAGGGCATTCTTACATGTTGCCAACCAATTGCTGTTAATATAGTATCTTATTGAAATTAGCATTTGCGAAGGTTAGGCTAATATGTCAACTTAGTAAGGTTGTGGCATCCAGTCGTTTGGTCAAGCAAGCCCTGGGCTAATTGTAATGCAGGGATATTTCATGGATTTAAATCATCAGTGAATTAATTGCATCTATGCCTGGTTACATCTACAATCAACTGAGGAGTTTGCTGTCAGCAATGAGGAATGTCTCATGCAATCAGTTGAAGGCCTTAAAACGGGAAGTGATTTCAGCACTCAGAGAAAGAATTCCCATCTCTACTTCAGACAGCCAGCGTTTCCTGGGAACTCACCAAGGATCTTCATCGGAGCCCGTGGTTTGCAGCCTGCCCTGAGGAATTTGAACTTGTGTATCTCCACGGTCACGTGAGACAATTTTATAAAATCTCATACTACTTACAGATATCTCCTGTTAGTTCTGTATTCGTAGAGTACCCTGACTAATAAGGTATTTTACTGAAAGCTCAAAACAAGCTTGCAAAGCTTGTTTTTTTAATCTCTATTTTAAAGATAATAATGAGGCTCTGAAAGGTGAAATATTTTGGCTAATTTTTCCCCATAGTAAGTGTTGAAGTTAGAATATGTAACCAGTTCCAGTTCACTCTCAAATCCACCTCCTTTCTATAGTGCAGTGCTGTACTCATATTCAGGAATGCGACCAACTACTTGATGGAAGACTATCTTTCTAATACTAACAAATATGTTCTTTACAGAACATTAATATAGTTATCATATAGGACATTAGCATAGATTAAAACAGCATTTCCAGTTTTGTAATTTTTCATAAAATATGCCTACAGAAAAATAAGACATATAGAATATATATAGAAATCTTGTTCAATAATTAATTATAAAGCAATTGCCTATATAATCACCCCAGAGGTCAAGGAGTAGAATATCACCAATAGCCCCGAAGCTTCCCATATGCCCTACCCCAAATACAAACATTTTCCTTCCCCCAAAATAGATGCTGTCCTACCTGTCTTTTTCATGATTGAATTATTCTTCTCTTTGTAATTTCATCATTTATGTATGCATCCTTACATTGTATAGTTTTAACTGGCCTGTTGAACTTCAAATACATAGAATTTTATTAAACATATTTGTTTTGCTTTTTTCATTCAATATATGGCATTTTTATGGCTAATGTTCTATACTGTCCTACTGTGTGAATAAAATGCAGTTTATTCTATTACAGTCTTGATGGCTATTGCATTATATACAATTTTCAGCTATTACAAAGTATGTTGCTATAAATATTTATGTTCATTTTTGCTATGAAAATGTGTACTGGTGCCCAATTACATTAATTTACCTAAGGCAATGGTTTGAAACATTTTGATCTCAGGACCCCTTTATACTATAAAATTATTGAAGACCTCGAAGATCTTTTGTTTATTTATGTTGTATCAATAAATGCATATTAGATATTAAAATTATAATTTAAAAATATTCTTTGATCCACTGAAAATAGAAGTAATAAACCTATTATATGCCAATATAATTTGCTTATTTTGACAAATAATTATAATATTTTCCAAAAGAATAACAAAATAATTGAAAATATTGAAAATTGCAAAATATTTTAAATTTTGGCTTACTAGAAAGCAGCTGGTTTCTGATATTTCTTTCTGCATTAAATTGGTTTCGAGACATCATTGTGGTTGAAATATATGAAGCAAGCTAGGTCTTATACAATTATGTAGCTTGAAAATGGAAGAGTAGTCCATACCCATTTAGATATTAAATTCTTGCTTGTTTTTGTTCTACTGAAAATGTTTACTCCTAATATTTTAACTTTTTTCACAATTTCTTACTTCTAACAGAATTTAAATTTGGCAATAATTCTGCTCGTTTCTCTTCAGGCTTATCCCTGGCTTCAGAAATCTCTATGTATCTATTGACTTAAAATGTTATCCTTCCCATGTTTTCATCGAATCCTTTAACAGAGTTTCATAATTAATACATCTGTTATTTATTTTTAAGTATTTTTGAATATAGCATATTATGTATTGAGTCATGTAGCCCCACAGAGACCTGTAACAGAATTTCATAATTAATACAGCTGTTATTTATTTTTAAGTAGTTTTGAGTATAGCATATTATGTATTGAGTCATGCTCCCCATAAATACCTGTTCAGCTTCCAACTCTTGGTCCTATGATGATGAGCCCATTTGTAAATAGAGCTTTGAAGATGCTGTTACTTAAGATGAGAGTAAACTGGATTAGGGCAGGCCTTCATCCAATACGCCTATTGTCCCTATAAGCGGAGGACATTTGCCCCCAGTCAGCAGGAGACAGATAGGCCTGGACGGTCCTGTGAAGGAGGTGGAGGCTGAGTTTCGGTGGCCCGCAAGCCTCCCGCGGATGCCAGGACTTCAGGGAAAGCACTTTAACTTGGCCTTCCAACATCTATCACTATGAATTCAAAGCCTGCTGCTGCTAAGTTATGGGAACCCTAGCTTTTTCAATGATAGGCTGCCATGTGTTCTGTTGAAACATCTCTTTAATGCACTTTCCACCTGAAGTTCTGCATAGTTACATTTTAACTTGAGACATAGAAAGGAAGGGAGTGTGTTTTATGAACCTTGAAAACCTCTGAAATATCTGGAAATAACTTAGCTGTCTTGAAATATCAAGTTTAGGTTTACTTTTACTAAGAGGAAGAAAACAGAAACACTTGCAATAATTTGAGTTCAGGTGACAAAGAATACAGAAAGCACTGGTTGATTCACCAAGGAGGCCTGTGTTCTGGTAGTGGCGAGTGATATTTAGAAATTAAGATTAAGAAACAGAAGCTTCATATGTGCTGAATGTTGCCATGATATCAAATCGTTTAGGTCCTTTCAGTGAGCAGAGCAACAAGATATATTTTAAAATATCATGAGTTGACAGTGCCACTTCTAATTCCAATTTTTGTCCTGTTATAAAACCTTTTGATTTTATACTTTCCAGCTTTTCCCTTTAGTGAAGAACTTGTTTTCTCAAAACACTTGTGCATTTACTTATATGGTTTATCCTTCATTGTACATAATTTACAACTCTATTATAACTGATAACAATGAACCTTGTAAGAGAAGTTTAAGATTCATTTGCACTCATTTTCATTCTTGAAATATATCCACCAAGATCAAACATACTTTCCTTGTTCCAATTACCTTGAAATAGCTATTTTCTCTTTTTAGATATGCTGTTGCTTTGATATACCATTATGTTTTTTCCGTACTTTATTTCCGGATTTGCATTTTACATTTTGAATGAATTATATATTTACAAGATTTAAATGACAAAAGTCTATTAATTATTGCTTTCGCTTCTCAGCTGCTAAAACAGATACCAGGCAAGGGGTTGACTTAACAGCAGAAATTTATCAGTGAGACAATGCCTTTCCTCAAAGACTGTGGCATTCGGGGGCTGACTGTGGGCCATCCTTGGGATCCCTGGGTTGTCTGTCATGGGGGAAAGCATGTGTCGAGGTTTTGCCTTTCTCCTCTGGGTTCGGTGGGTTGCAGGCTTCTGGCCTCTGCCTTTGTCTTCTGTCTCTGAGTGACTTTCACTCTGCTTCTAAAGATCTCCAGTAGTCCAGTTAGAACCCAACCTGGTTCAGTTGGCCCACACAGTAATTGATCTTATATATAACGGGTCCACACTGACCAGATCCAAGAGCTTGTCCAAACTGGAGTACACAATTCAACCCACCCACATTTTTTTCTCAAAAAAATTTTTGCTTCTATCACTGTTACCACTGTTGGATCACTCACTCCCATATGTAGTCTATTCTTCAGGTTCTATAAAATCCTCATTATTTTTCACAAAAATAGAACTATATAAGAGTCTTTTAATTCCCCATTGTTCTTATATAATATAGACTATTCTGTATCTTTGTCTTATTCCACACTTTATCCGATTCACTTAATTGTATGTCCAGCATTACATATCTGTGCATAATTCATTCAGTTGTCACTTACTGATGGACTTCTGGGGTGTTTCCTTATGTGAGCTGTTACAAATAAGGCTGCCATGGGGATCCCTCTGAAGATTGTGATTCACAGTTGAACGGTGTGCTACGTTTCCATGATTCTCTCAATCATACCCGAGTTTTCCTTGGATGCTTTGGTGTCTGTTCTTTGGTGGTGCAGCTCTTTAAAGCAGAAGTCTGTTCCTGCTGCTCCTCGACCATCAGAATACCAGCTCTGTAGCTGAAGAATTACTTTACTCATCCCTAATATAATCTGGTTTATTTATCCTGACAAAATAGCTCTTTGGAATCAGAAGTGGATGACAGATACTGACTGTATATTCTTCATTCTATCTTAAAATAAGCATCTTTCTCACTCACGTGGAAACATTTGGGCTGAGTTCATTTTGAGATTTCAAATCTGCATCCCTTGGTTAAAATCACTTTATCATGTACTTAAAGAACATTTTTACTAAACTTTACATTCACAAGTCCACATCAGTTGTCACTGTGACTTTCTTGGATTTCCTGTAAATACATTCATTGCTCATTTAGTCTTTAGAGAACATCTTTACCATCACTTATTTGAAATGGATTTATATTGGGTTAAGATATGCATACTGACTTATCCAACCAGAAAAATTCTATGAAAATGTAAATGCCTTCCTGATCATGAAAAATCGTGCTCTGTTTCTCTGGTGTTTTCACTGCAGATTCTTTAAAAATATTTTGTATATCTATTGTGTGTCTCCAAAATATGCCATATTTTAATACATTTTTTGCAGAGCTTTTCCTCATTTGTAAATGTTGAGAATTATCCTAAAAGGTTAGAAAAGAGAGTGGTGAGAACTCTGGCTGAGAATACAAATTTCATTTTGTAGCTAACTTTGTTGTATAGCTTTGATATATTAACAAGTATATGCATTGCAAGCATAAAGTATTATTTTCACATACAAGAGGAAGCTTGTAAAATATGAAAACAAAAACTTTGTGATGAGTTGCTTTCTCACAGTTCGTCTTATAAATTCCCTAAACAAAAGTTGCCTAAGATGATATGCCAAGAAACACTGCTATTCAAAAACTGAATAAGTATCCTTTAAATAACCCTGATACCTTGTCAAAAATTCTGTGAAATGCTGCTTAGGGTTGTATAATGCCCTGATTGATAACTCAAAGTTTCTCCAAGAAAGACCTTTGTTTAATTTTATTTAAAATAGCCTTTCAGAAGACTTTGTGAGATCCAAGTATTCTCTTTCAAAGCACATCTACATTGTTACTGTATTCATTTATTTGAAACATATTTATTAAGTTTTGGTTATGTATACATTCTCTACCAGGGCCCTGGAGGGTCAATATAGAACTGAAAATCAGATTCAGGCTCAAACTCACAGAAGTTTCAGGTTCCTTCTCTTTTATTCTTCCTCAAAGTAAAGAATTTTATTCATGTCAGTGTGACATTGTATATCACTACTAATGAAAAACATAAAACTAGAGAAACCCCCAAATATTTACCTTTAATAATTAGAAGTTCACATTTTAATTAAACTTTAACTCAAATATTTAATTTAAATATTAATAATTAGTGTATATTTTCATAATTAGTCTCAGGATCTTCAGCCATCAGGTAGTTGCATTTCTTCAGCTATATATATCAAAAAGACATTTTGTTTAGCTGACCATGAAGTAGAGGTTTTATAAAGCTAATGATGCTTTTTCCAAGGTCTGTATATATTTCTTCTAGCTTCCATGAAATTAAATATGGGTTAAAAGTTGAAGGGATTCTTTCTCTTGACTTCTAGAGATCAGATTTTCCTCTTCTGCAATGCTAGAGAGAAAAATACTAAAATATTCAATGATTCTCCATGCTGCCAATCTTTGAAGAGGTAAGATTTTCCAAGCTGGTAGCCATGAATTGGGCATATCAAAATCATTCAAAAACTAATTTTCGGGTTATTTATTTTCTTTCTACCTAAGGATAAAAAAATGAATTTTAGAGCAAACACTTAAATATTGTGACATTATTCATTATTACTGATAAATCCCATTAAGACCCATCTTTAGCGACAGTTTCAGAAAAAGAAAAGAAAAAAGGCAAGAGACAAAATGTGTATGGAGTTCCTAGATAGGACTCAGTCATTCAAAAATATTGTTTTCTCTCATGATTTGACTTATTGTCTACCGTGAGCCTCCATTCTCTCTGAGTCTTTTAATTTTATTTAGTCTCTTTTAAATTAAATTCAATCTCAGAGATTTCTCAGACCTTTCAATCATCTGAGGATATCCCCTGTACCTTTCCTGCTTAGCAACATATCACCTCAGCATTTGCAGGATCTGGTCCCCTGCCTGTCTGAGATGTCGCAATCCTTTGCCAGCCTTTCCTTTAACATGAAACTCGTCCTATATGGAGTGTGTGAATATAACAGCACTGTCTCCTGAGATGTAATTGAGTTATTATCAGAAGCCATGCTGATTCAGCATTCCCTTGTCCAGGTTGAGAGACCATGTAAGCAGCTCAGCTCCAGCTAGCGGCCAGACCACATGCCAATGGAAGGAACCTCCTGATCCCTTTTTGCCTTAACTCATTACTGCAGATGAGTGAGCTGGCTTTGCCCCAGAGTAGACCTCTACACCACTCTTCCTTCACCACGTCTGTGATGAGATTGAGGCAGAGGGATGTCTCCTCCTGGATTTATACCTCCTTGCTCTCTCCATTAAGTACAATCTTATAGCAGATTCCCTATCCCAAAGATAGAATTCTGCCATGACTTTCTCTGGGACTCACTTTATTGCTGCAAAGGCCCAGGGATATCACTTTATATGTACATTTGACTTATTTTCTTGTACTCTCTATGGTTCTTTCACTAGCAGATACTGTCTTCATTTAGTTTAGAGAATTATAAAAAAGAATATATTTTGGCATCATAGCTATTTCTTAAATTGTTTCATTATATTATTGTACACAAAGATTTCAGCTTCATCCATAAAAATTCACTGCCTTTGTTCCTGAGACACATTCTTATATGCTCTTTCCTGAGCTAAAAGTTTGACAAATGCTCCATGACCTAAATTGGCCATGAGGTCAAACAATGCATGTAGAATAAACAAAAAATATTTACTATCATAAATTACCCACAAAGTATAGCATATTCATTGTAATCTGGTTTGATTTTAGAAAATTCTATATTTCATTCTTCACTCTCTTTTTTCATAATGGTAAGTCTTTTGTGATTTAAATAAAGTTATCAACTGTGCGAATATTCTCGCTGACCTGATTTTGTGATAATCAGGGTAGGCTAAACATTCGCTATATTAGAAACCAGGCAAGTGTCCCCAGACTAGTTTTTCTCCCTATATCTGGTTTTTAGAATCCTGGTGATAAACTAAGCCTGATTTATTATATGACCATCTTGTATGGGAAAAGACTGTAACTTTGGGTATCTTTGGTCAACCTTAGGAGATATAGCAGGGCGACAGATGTGGCTCGGGTGGTTGGGCATCCATCTCCCATATGGAGGGACCTGGGTTCAATCCCCAGGACCTCCTGGCAAAAATAAAAAAGGAAAAATATAGAATGCATGTGGGCTACCAGGCCCCATGCATGGGTGAGATGTCAGGGCCCGTGAGTCACGCAGCAAGGTGGTGACTTAACAGAGAGTGACACAAGGGAGAGCCAAGACAAGATGCACTGAAAAACCAGGAACTAAGGTGGCGCAGGCAGTAGGATGCCTCAATCCCACATCGGAGTTTCCGAGGATCAAATCCCAGTGAAGACAGGAGGAGAAGCATGAGAAGAGAGGGCAGGAAACGGACACAGAGAGTTGCCCAGCGAATGGACACAGAAATAGCAAAAATGAGGGGCTAAAAAATGGATAAAAGTAAATAAATAAATAGTCCTTAAAAAAATGTATAAGGGAGGAAGATTCTGACCATAGTTAGTAGTAATACTTTGATGATGCTCTTTCATGATTTGTTAACAAATGTTTCACAACAATGTGGGGTGTTTGGGGGGGGTGATCTGTGGGAGCCCTGTATGATGTTATGCATGTTTGTTTTGTAAGTTCACGATGTTTATTGAACACTTATAGTTTATATTCCTGTATGAATGATATACTTCAATAAATTTTTAAAAAATAATAAAGTTATCAACTTTGGATTTATCATCTATAAAATAATAATGTTAATTACAATAGTCTTTATATACTAAGTGTGTCTTCTTCTTTATGTCATTGAATCCTGTAAAAACAATATGTGATGGATGGGATTGCCCTCATTTTACAGGATTTGCAAAATAATTCACATAGAGGGCTTAGTTGACACAAAATAAAGTCATAAATATTAACTATTCACAAAACAGTTGGGAAAAAACTGACTCTTAAAACACACTATTTGGATAATGTGTATTTGACTTGATACATACTATAGGCATAATAGGTATAATAAGAAAATTATAACCATATCTATGAATGAACTATAACATAGTTTTTCTTTCTTTTTTTTTTTTTTCTCTGACTTTGTTCCTTATTTTAGATGGTTGTGATTAAGGATTCATTAGTATTGATGTACAGAATATAAGGAAAATTCCACTAGGGCTCACTCACTCATTATTGGACTTTTCTTTCTTTCACAACAGCAAGCATTTATTGCCTCATGGTTTCCAAGGCTGGAAGGCCAAAATCAATGAAGGAATTAGCAAGGCCATGCTCTCTGCACAGAGACTCAGCCTTCTGATACCGACTTGCCACAACTCTTGGGGGTCCTGTCTTGCACTCTGCCTCCCACCACATGGTATTATATCTCTCCTTGTATTGAGTTTCTGCTAACTTCCAGCTGCTGGCTCCTTTCCCTGTGACTTTCCATCTATAAGGCCTCCAGTAATATGGATTAAGGCCCATCCTGAATCCGTTGGACCATATATAAATAGGATCTTAAAAAAACCCTTTTCACAGATGAGTTTGTACCCTGACCCATCTTAACATATTCAAAGATACAAATGGATTTACCCAAGAAGATCATGGATTAAAATCAAAAGCATGTCTTCTCTTGGGGTACATAATTTAATCTAGCAGAGTCTGTTCCCTGAACCCCAAAAAGACATGCTCTTCCCACATCCAAAACACTATCACCCCATCCCAATATTCTAAAAGCCTTGAGTCACTTCAGTAACATCTCTAAGTGCAAAATCTCATCAAGATCTTTTATGGGTGTGGTCTGTCCTGGGAAAAATCCCTCTCTGTCTATGAACCTGTGAAACCTAGAAGACAAGTTATCTGCTTCCAACATAATGTTGGGACAGGCACAGGATAAACATTCATATTCCAGAAGGGAAAAAATTAGGAAAATTCCCAATCAAGTCTGAAACCCAACAGGGGAACCTCAGATAGATTCCCAAGCCTGAAATCATCTGTGGATGGAAGATTTGTCCTCCAGACATGCTGGAGTGGCAGCCCCACCCTTTCCAAGTACTTGTGCAGTGCCCCTGCTTTGCAAGTATTGGTGTGGCTGCTGAACTCTCCCCAGAGTGCAGGCCAGAAGGCTGGACCCCTCCAAGCTCCTGGGTAGAAATCCCACCCCACCCAAAGGCTTGGAAGAAATCCCCTCTCCCTTGGCCTCATGGTATCTGCTTTCATGGTTCTACCCTTTAAGTCATTTTTCCGCCATTTCATTTGATCTCTGTCCTTTTCCATCCAGGCTGGCAGTGAATCTGCTCATATGAAATTCTCAAAAACGGTGTCAGTCTTGCATGTGTTTCAAGGAGTCTAAACCATCAGACAAAAGAGTTTTCCAGAGATCCTTCCTAGACAAATCCATTTCCAACCCTGACTTACTCTTAGTTGGCAGAATAGATCTAAGAATCATATGCCTTAGGAAAGGGTGGTTCAGCTAAAGCCTCGCCTGGAGTTCTATTCCTGGGGAATTCACTTCCCGAGAGCCCATTAAGACCTTGATAAAGTAATTCTGGCCGTAGTCTCAGAGCATGCTATGGGGATATGCTAAGAATTTTTCCAAATCATCAGTTGCTGATTCCTTGGTCCTTATGAGCAAGTCCTCATTTTTTTGCTCTCCTTTTTCATTTTACTATAAGCAGCAAGGAAAAACCAGGCTGTGCTTCCACTCTGAGCCTGAAAAAAAATCCTCACCTCAATATCCAACTTTGTAACTTACAAATTCTGCCTTCCATCCATCATCAGAACGCAATTTTGTCGAGTTCATAGCTACTTTACAACAAGGATCACCTTTCTTCCAATTTCCAGTAATACTTTCATCATTTCCTTCTTGGGCCTAATTTGAAGAAACTTTAATGTCCATATTTTTACCAGCATTCTGCTCATGATGCATTATGTAATTTTCAAGATGATATACTCCTTCTCTATGGCTCTCCCTCATTTCAGAGCCCTCATCAGAAACACTTAGCATCCATATCTCTACTGAGTTTTTTTTTTTTTATCAATCTAGGCTTTCTCTATCAAGCTCCTCAAAATTCTTTCTGCCTTTACCCATTACCCAATTCCAAAGCTACTTCCTCAATTTTACATATGTGCAGTAGCAGCACCCCAATTTCTTATACCAAAACCTCTCTTAGTTGGGGATTCTCCGGAGCAGCAGAAACAACAGTATATATGTATGTATGTGTACATGTGTGTGTGTGTGTGTGTGTATGAGAGCAAGAGAGAATTTTTTTAAAGGGATTGGCTCATGTGACCATTGGGATTGGCAAGTCTGAATTCCATAATGCTGACCAACCACAAGCTGGAAACTCTGACAAGGGTGAAGTTCAATTCCCCAGGAGAAGCTGGCTTGCTGAAGTAGAAGAAATTCTGCTTTCTCACGTCTTATCTTTTCAGTTTTGGCTTTTAAGACCTCCAACTGATTGCATGATGAGACTCCCACATTGCTGAGGGCAATCTTCTCTGTTGATTGTAGATGCAATCAACTGTAAATAAAGTTAGATGATTATATATGTGACTCCACTCACAAAATATCATCAAAGTAACAATCAGGCCAGAACTTGACTGTGAAACAACTGGACATCACAAATTAGCCATGTTGACATGTGAACTTGAGCATCACAGTGGTCACCTAAGGTAACTTGTAATTAAATATATCCATAAATTTTGATTGCTGGAGGAGATGTAAAAAGTCTGCCATTATGCACTCAATTACTTCTAAGTGTTTTATATGCAAACAGGAGCCTTCAATTGAATCCAAAGAAACCTGAATTCACACCATCAATGCATGTTAAAGAGGTAGCAACCAATAAAATGTGAGGAAGAGAATCAGGAATTCAAGGAATGAGTGATTGTAAACTGGAGGTGGGGGGGTGACCTTTTCATAATTTGATATGTAACCAGCTCTGGGCTGGCAGTTTTGTGTATCACCTCACTTTTTTTTTTGCCTTTTGTGAATGAATGTCATTGAGGAAAATAAAGGGTCTAAGAGATAATGAAAGCTTCTGACATTTCAAATCATTCTTTTACTGATCTGTTTACTTCCTTCCTATCTCTTAGTGATGCCTAAGCCTCATTGAACAGTCTGGTTTTGCCAGCCAACATCCCTCTATAGCTGAGAAAATAATTTCTTATTATCCTCTCATGACAATATTTAGACGTTTACAAGGAAATAAAATTAATTAAGTGCACCCCTTGTGCAGGTGCCTTGTAATGATTTCATTAGAGTCCGTATAAAATCTCTAGGAAGTAATACTTCCAATATGAATTCTCACAGCAGAGAATAAGTGTCTTCTAAGCTGACAGTACAAAATGAAAAATATCAATGTGCTATCCTGGTATCAAAGTTTGCCTGAACTCAAGATATATTATATTTTTACTTCTCTTCTCTTCTATATGGTCTCACATACCAGCAGAGTAGTAATGTGAACATTGTAAATAATTTAGCTTAAAATTTAGGTTGGTACCTAATTATGTTTCTAAATGTTTTCATTGTATATATTATATAACTATGGAGAAAATAATCTACTTATTTGTTCAGGTTTTAAATGTGGACTTTATGTTATCAATCATTAGGAATGTGAGTCATTCTGTGACAACAATATTTCTGGGCCAGCCTCTTAATAGTGCCACCAAATAAAAGAACACCGGTTCTTTAGTTTAGCAGGGGAGCGAGTAGGTAGAGAGCAGTCAGTATGTCTGAAGTCAGTTTCTAGATATGTCTTGGTGAAGGTTATAGTTGTGTCTCGAATGGGTAATGCTAAGTTGACAGCACTAGCTATGAAGATTCTAATTATATCAAAAAGGCAGGTAAACAAATATAAAGTTAGAGTCAAAGTAATTTACAATTTTGTTTTGGGTTAGAGAGGCTGTTAGAAGAAGGAAGGGTTAGAAGACTACACTTCATTTCGCTCTGCTTGCATTCTCTGGGACAGATTAAGAAAAGAGTTGATGAGAAACAAAGAATCAGAAATCATCAGCTTATCATATACCCATGATCCAGCCAGAAGCCTGGGATTTTAAAATAGAAGAATGGCTCTATCAAGATGATAGCAGAATCAATAGTTGGAGTAATAACTACTTGCATCCTGGGAAAATCATCAAGCCATTGGCCTCGCTGGTGGAAACAATAAATATTCCATTCATTAGAGTTTCTGAGGCAGGAATATGGTCACATATAAAAGGCTAAAGAGGCATAAGTCTGAAATATTTGTATAATTAACTTATGCTCCTAAAATCTGAAAACACATCCATACCAATCCTTAAATTGGGATATGTCAAAGAGACAGTTTTGGGGCTTAGCACACAGATTTTAGCTGAAATGACCTTAAATGTAGAGAAAGAAAAATCAACAAGCAGACAGCTGTACATACATGGTAGACATGAGTAAAAAAATGGTATTTTATTTTTATAAGTCATTGAAGGGAATTTTGGATAATTTTGGAAACATTGATTTTAATCCCTATATGAAAAATAAGTTACAAGGCTGCATAATTTATTAATAAGGATTTTGATTTGGTCAAGATAATATGATATCATAGCTTTGGGAATTGTCTTCTAGAAGATTAATGGTAAATAAACCTAAACCTTCATATACTGAATCCCCAAACTGAAAAATATACTGATTTAGATTCCCTTGCATCAAATGTGTGTAAAAAACATATGACCTCTATAGAGAATGTGTTACATTGTAGATCTATAGATAATTATATTCTCTGTAAGGATGGGAGCCAGTCTTGCTCAATGATGTTCCTTTTATTGCAACTTTCATTATCTAGATACATAAAAGATGCCCAATAAGTAAGTTAAATCAATTTACATTAGATGTACTTAGAGAGGTAGTTGAGAATTCATTATTACTTGTATATTATACTCTCTCCCTAGTGAAATAACCGATTCATTGATCTATCCAAATAGGTTAATATATCACTGTATGTTTTGGTTTATAGAGGATAGTCTGGAGAATTTATAACTCTGTATTAGATCTCTAATATATCTTTTATCTAAAATAGGTAACTTCTCACATAATGATTACCCAGACAATAATCAAAATAATTTGAAAAGAATGCACACTACCATCGTAAACGGACTACATTAGAAATGAAAATAAAAGTAGAATTGTTTTCTTAATTGATCCTGAAATGAATGCATTAATGGAATAGCTGTATTCTTCTGTTCTAATCTATTTATTTCAAAATAAAATAATTAGAGCTACTGAAATAATATCTGAATAATGCATAGTTACTATGACAGAATAATTTTATAATATACAGAAACTTCTCAGTACTTCTTCCCTATATATTTCCACATGATATGCCCAGGAAGACTACTACTAAAATACAATGAACCATCTCTTTACTTTTCATCTTCCAGTTACTTTACATTTACTCTTCCATAATCAATATGAAAAGATTACAAGACCATGGAGTTTCTCAAAAATGGAGGCAAGCTATTTTATTAAACCCCTTTTATATTTTTGTTTACTGAGGGTATCTATAATATAAAATGCAAACACTATAGCATCAACAAGTGGTATTCTCATCCATCATTTTCACTTCTGAATTATAATGACCACATTTAGAAAATGAGGAGCACAGGACATCTATATTTCAGTGTAGCTCTTGGGGTGCAGTTTTCAGATTTTAGGAAATTTGCCTCTTGTCTCAGATATGAAACTTAGGTAAAGGTATTTAAACATATTCTAAAGCAAAGTTTATAACAGCCAATTAGAGCAATTTACCAAGCTGGGTACAACAGGGATTCCAACCATGCTTTGGGTTTCTTACTTTCATTAATATCTTGGCTTGAGAAAAAACATTAATTAAACACAGTCTTGCTTTACAAATTAATAAGAGGCATGAGATCACCCAAGATATAGAGAACTCATGCTTTCCATGGGCCCAAGTGACAAACTTAATTCTCAACAGGTTCTGTGAAAGTGCTACCACTACCAGCAACTTGACTTTCAAAACGTCCATGACACTCAACTTTCATAAGTCTGATGAATCTGAGAATTGAAGGCCTTGTCAATTTGATCTTTGCTTTCATAGTTGTCCCACAGGGACGTTTGATTTTCTCTGCTGTTGTTTATTCTTTTGATGTTTTGATCTGAGAAGGTTAATCAAAGATTGTTCTGCAGTGAACACTTTCCTCAGGGAGCAAGCCATAAACTATTAGTGTGGTAGCAGATGACGAGGCCAAGCCCAGATGTTATTCCTAGAGCAAAAGGTCTCAGTGATCTTTTCCTGTTACGTTCCACTGAGCAACATTTCACTTTCATGTATACATTTATATATATGTAGCTTGTATATATACATGTGTGTATATATATATATGTTGTTAGCCAAAGCTTATGTAACAGCACCAAAACTAGTTTTATCCTTGTTTTTGAAAATTTGAACCTGAATTAGTATCTGATAACATAAAGATAGCAAACACTGCTCTCCACAGGTTTTCAGTTAAAGTAGGGGCTTTGGAATTTGAAAATAAAGGAGAGAACTGCATGGAGATCATATATTGTGGCTATTTAATAAATACCAGGATTGTGAGTAGTTGCTAGAAAACATGATTCAAATTAATGCATATTAATATTTTCTAATATTGAAAATTTTCTGGAAAAAATTCCCTAACTCTAAATGTATTACATGAAATGTTTTTTTTTTTTTTTTTTTTTTTTGGTAAGTTTGAATTATTACTGCTGTTGAAAGAAGACATTCTTTCTTCATGCTCTTCAGAATCCCACAACTTCGCTGATGAATCATGGATTGGGGAGCATTCCATTCAGAATGTAGAAGGAGCTCTCTTGAGGGAAGGTAAAGGTAAATGCTGAAGCAAGTGAGGAAATGTTCTGATTGGCTAAAGTTAAAATTCCATTTTACATGGGATGGGTGTATCAGTCAGCCAAAAGGGGTGCTAATGTGAAATACCAAAAATGGGTTGGTCTTTATAAAGGGTATTTATTTGGGGTAGAAGTCCACAGTTACCAGTCCATAAAGCGTTAATTTCTTCTCACCAAAGTCCATTGCCACATGTTGGAGCAAGACAGCTGCCGACATTTGCCAGGGTTCAGGCTTCTTGGGTTCCTCTCTTCCTGGGGCTGCATTTCTTTCCTGGCTTAGCTCCTCTGGTTCCTCTACAAGGTCAGCTGTAGGCTATCAGGTGAATGGCTCGCTTCTCCTGGGGTCTTCTCTCCAACATCAAAACTGCTTCTCAAAAACTGCTTCAACTCTGTCCTTTGCCTTGCCTTTTATATTCGACTCCCCTACCCACAAAGGGGTGGGGCTCAACCCCCTACTGACATGGCCCAGTCAACGCCCTAATCCTAACCTAATCATGCCCAGATTAACAGATCAGTTTACAAGCATGATCCAATTATATTTTTGGAATTCATAATTACATCAAACTGTCCAACTGCAACAGTGGGGTTCTTACAAATTGGAGAGCAGATATTCTTTGACTCTTATGGTATACTTGTCCATTCTGATAAGCTATCTCTACTGGACTGAAACTGATTTATCACCAGTTTCTATTGGGTCCCTCACATTTTCTCAGAAAGACCCTGCAGGTCAATTGTTTTGTCTTCGGGAAAATCCCTTCTTGGAAATGGTCCCTGCTGGCAATGCTCATGCAGTTGGCCATTTCGTTTTACTTAACAGTCCCCCACAGGAGTGTGCTATAATTTTCTTTTGAAACACAAAATGTCTCTCTACAGTCACATCCCTATTTACCAAAGATAACCCCTCCACAGATTATTCTTGAACATAAAATAAGGCTGGTCTCATCAGATTTGGCCTGATTATTTACGCAGGTATAGCAAGAATGGTGATGTACATGTAGGCCACCTGAGCTTTGCTTTGCTGATGGATTTCCTGAGGAACCTCCCCTTGGGCTTTTTAAAGCCTTTGGAAGCTAGAAGCCAAGCCAAGAACTTGACACCAGATTTCACCTGCAGTACCTAGAGATTTGTGTGAATTCTTCTTTCTCAAGGTCTCTAATGTAACACAAGTTTCCTCTGCTTGCCAGAAAGTGACCTTCCATACTGACTGGTAAGACTGGGAACACTGGAGCCAGGTTCCAGGCCAATTTTTCCAAAGGATTTTGTAAGCATTGCCTCCATAGGAACTATAGCTTCTTAAAAGTCTCTGAGCATGAGATGAACATCATTCTCGAATAAAACCAGTAAAACCAGTTAAAGCCTTGGTTATGTAGCCAGTCACCCCCTCCCCCTTAACAAGGGGAGCCTATGCAAACAATTACATCACCATAAAAATAAGAATATTCAATGAGAGTTTCTGAATTCTGAAAGGGTAGGACAGATGAAAAGATGAATGTTTTGTGAATTACAGATAACTTAGAGGAAAAGAGTGAGGGATTCCTCATGTCTAGAAAATAGAACATTAAAATGTCAGCAATAATCCAAACAAACTATTATCATTTTTAATCAGTTTATTCAGTCCTATAATTAATTCTTGTTCTGCTCCAGCCTAATGTTAGCATCGGCTTCTTCACTAGAATTCTAGAGAACTTGATTCAGTCCAGTGGTGTGGTCTCAAGATTATTTACGCACTTGATTAGAAGCCTGCACCTCAGAGTACCTGGCAGAGTCCTTTCCGTGGGTCTCTGACACAGTCCTTTCTGCTGAAGATGAAGCATTCTGGCCTGTAGCTGATTGCAAGCGTTTTCAGGGAGACATCAGAATGAAAACCACCTACAGATGGCAAAAGACTTAAAATAGCCATGGCTAAGTTATTATTATTTTACAGAAGTGACCATCTGATGAGATGGTCATTAAACATTATTTTAAGAATAATTGAAATTATGACCAATGATATTACTGTTGAATAATATCAGGCACATTAGCACTAGGTACCTTGTAGACAGGACACTGACAAATCTCTAGGAACTTTACAAAATTCCTAAAATGTTTGTAATGAATAACCTTTTACCTGGAGAAATTTAATCAACAGAAGGTTAGAAAATCAATTTTACTTGACAATACATCCCATGTGACTCATTACATATCAAATAATCCTAGCTATTTCTAGCACCTCTCTTTTTTTACAAGGTAGAAGATCAAATCTTTTGTGATTTTCCAGGCGTCCTATGGAAAATTGCAAAGACAGTTTGAGATCAAGAAGATGCCATTTAGGGTTTGACTGTGGCAAAATGTCCAAAGTTGTCAGGTTGAAACATTTTGTTAAATAGGAAAATTGGTCACTGTGAAACAATATTTGGTTCTTAGTTAATTAAACTGACAATAAAAGATTTAAAAAGTAAATAGAGGATTTTAAATGATTGCAAAAAAACACCTAGTTCTTTCAAAAGTATGTAAACTTGTTCTCTAAACAATAAAGGATGATAAGGTTAAAAATATGGAATCTTTGCCTTTTAGATGATTACTCAGATTGTTAAAAAAAAACATTTACAACATTTTACTAAGAATAGACCAATAATCCAAAAAAACTTTGTCATTTAACAGAGAGCTAAACAAATTCTAGTTTAGTATGGAAATATTATCTGATAAGAAACTCCTTAAAACTCTTATAAGCCTATCAAATCTTAGCAAACCTTAACCACAACAAATATAATTCCTTTTCTGCAAACATTCTACAACTTTCTTTATCTACTCGTGTTTTGTCCAACACCTTCCCGTTTCTTATTTTGCAACAACCGGTCATTTTACTTTAGGACAAAACTACTCTCTTTTTCCTTAACAAAAACACACCAGGCATTCCTTAAATGTTTAAGTTAGCAAGAGCTTTGAAATTGTCATCAAGCCAACATCCTAAAAAACACAATTACCCTTAAAATAAAATTCGTCAGAAAAATAACTCAATTTGGTTAATCACAAATTTACATTTTACAATTTAAGCATCTAGTAGATATAATGCTAGCTTATTTGAAAAGTAAGCCTGTATAAATTTAGGAAGAACATACTGAAATAGAATAAAATCACATGCTTGTATGGTATGTAGCACTGAAATCCAAAAGACATAGTCGTTTTTATTTAAGTAACAGAATTAAACTTATCACATTTGTCAAAGGTTTATCTCAATTACGTGAACCTGAATTTTTAAAAACACTTGGGGTTAGTTCTCTGAATATTCTTTTTTCCACTGGAAATATTAGAAGTTTGATTTCCTTAATTTCTGGGACTTTAGGAGTATTAATTTATAAATAAGTGCTTTAAGCATCAACTAGAACTCTTTTAAGGAGCTTTATATGTTAATTTGGTAATACCATCTGGAGGTAGGAAAATATCATACATAAGAATACAGAAAGAAATAGCTTATAACTTCAATTTAATTATGAGTCAGACATGAAAACACAGAAACACAGGAAACAGAAATTTCATGAGCTTTTAATTTTTCATTTGCCTTTTGTAAAGAATCCTTTAATGAAAATATTTTAGAGTTTTACAATTTCTTTGTAAACTCTGATTACCAATTAAAATAGCCACTCTATTTGACCTGTTTAATTTGGCAGCCATTTTCCTCAAGTGCACCTCTCAACATTTTCTGTAAGGATCATTGCAACTCTAGGTTGTCTTTGGTGAGATTTTCCTATTTTGTTAGGCAGGCACAGCTTCCATCCCCATACTTTTTGAACCTGTAATATACTGGGGTGCCAGAGAGTGGAAAATCAAAGTTTTTAGAGTTTGAGGATCCCATCTTTATCATTTTATTTCTGACCTTGTAAATACAAAGCTACCATGAGTACCAAAAATGGAACTGTGGACTGTACCGAAAGGTTAAGGACTCGGGCTCAAAATTTGAGCCTTCTCATCAACAAGATTGACCTGCTAACCTTTTGGACTAAAAGCTAGTGAGACCAGAGAGCTCAGGCACAAAGAGGTCATTTTTTTACACATCTACTCCTTCCCAAACAGAGATCTTTACACTCTCCCTCAAGTATCAGCAATTCCTGCCCCAAACCTCCTACGTCCATCCCCGGTGTAACTCATTGTTACATAAATCACAAAGTAATATTGTCTTGTTCTTTAACATCTCATGAAACTTGTGGTGAAACACTTTTTTGAGTTTTGTAATTTCTCTTTCAACCTCGTCTTTGTTATAGAAAGGCTTAATTCCACACTGCAGCACTCAAAGAAAACTGAAGGGTTAGAGCTTCTTGTACAGGTAATTTGCAGTTCCAACATACCTGCTAGCTTAGTGTAAGTTTTCTCTCGAGGAAATATGTGGCTTGTTTTTCATCACACCATCAAAAAAGAGGCCTGGAAGAACAGCTCAGATGTCTATAGACAGATACAATTTGTAAGCTCAAAGTCACTTTTTCAACATTTAACTTACAGGAGAAAAATAAGGCCTTTAGCCGTTATACTTTCAGCTTTTGTCTTAATAACATATTTGATTACTTTTTGATGTAAATCATTTACTAATTTTCCTTGATGAATTTCATGGTCATAATGTGCAATCTGTCTTTTGAGTTTTAATATGTTTCTTATCTGTGTGACTGAGTTCTATATAAGAACATTTGTTTAGTATAAGCCGATGGTATCTTCCCAGTGAGTAATTGCACTTCTTTTCTTCAAATGTGATTTTTTTTTTGCTCATTCCTTTAGTTTTTGCCTTCTCTCTTCATTACGTTTTAGCTATGAATCAGTTTAGTTTAAAGCAGGTGTTCTTAACCTTTTTTTCCCCCCACGGACTCCTTTGCCAGTCAGGTGAAAGCCATGAACCCCTGGTTAAGTCCACACTATATTGCGTATTATTTAATAAATATATCACACCCACACCAACACATCCCCACAAGAAAAAAGTTTTTTGGAATTTCAATTCAAGCTCACAGACCCCTAGTTAAGAACCCCTGGTTTAAAGGCTTATCCATTCTACTATGTGAGCAAACTATCGGTTGCATTCATGTATTGAGCAGACCAATCAGGGAAGGCTGTTGAGTTCCTTAGTATTCATTGAGAAACATAAAAAAAAGGAAGGCAACAGAAAACAGGAAAGGACAAACTAAAACCCTATGAGTTCAGAACCATCATTTAACGTGAAAGGACATCTCAGCTCATTTCATGTTACCTAACTGCATCACTCAGTATTCTTGAGTTTTAATACCTGTGTCCTCAAAAAAGTAATGGCAGCATTAACTTCCATGGGACTGATGAGCTGCATATTTTCATTCCTCAGATGCTCTTGACGGCTGTGAGTTAGCAGGGAAACTCCAGTAGGGAAAAGAAGGTGGAACTTGTAGTCTCTACATTGCTACAGTCCAATCTAGGAGCATGATTAGAAGTGTTTCTTCCAAACGAAACCAGTTTCCCGGGCTGATTAACTGTCTTATCCAAGGTCACATTGAGAATTAGAGGGTTGATGAAAATGCATGATTTCTAACCCCACAATGTATTTTTTTCCCCACTAAAGCACAATGAAGTTAAATGATCTGCCAGGGATCAGGGTGTAAGTGATGAGAATTTCAACTGACTACCACATACTTTTGACTTTTTTTAAGCAGCAATTTCCCTTCTGCATTCATGCACACTCACCCCTATAGACATTTTCAAGGGCTAGTTGACTCAGTTTAATTTATCTGACTAGATTACCAAGTTCAGTTTTGTCTATCATCCTATTCTGTTCATTTTGAATTTCTCCATTATCATTTTATTCACAAATAAAAGTTGCAAATCTTTTTTAAAAAAAAGCAAGTGTTAGATATTATTTGACCTGCAGTTTTGACTGTGAAAAAAATAATGATGAAAAAGCACTTCTTATTAACATCTTGAAGAGCATATAATTGAAATATTCAACATCAGACTTCCATCCTTTATGTATAATCATTAGTATTTAAAATGTTATTATTTCAATATTCTGCAATTTTTCCAGAAAGTATGGTAAAATCGCTGGAATAATATGACTGGGTACTGAACATGTCTTTCCAAAGAAAATCCTTTATCACTTTTAATAAATTGTTTTTAATTGCTCTCCCCATTTCATTCAAGATTAAAGTAATAGAACCTCCATAAAACACATTGCAATTACAAAGCCATATACTTTCAGCTACTCTCCCAGGTTCACAGTCTACCCTGTTGATTTTTTCTCTAGCCTGGCATCCCTGAATTTCTTGAATTCTAACTTTCTTAACTCCTAATTTATAAGAGAAGACATTTTAAAATCTGTCTAGGAAGCAAACATAAGCAAACATAAGCAAGTGGATATAGGCCTGAAAATGATGTGCAGACTATCAGTGCTATGAAAACGTGCGACACTTGCCGTCACTCACCAAGTCCAACAATTGTTTTGCCAGAGCCAAACAAGTAGCCTTTTGTCTTACACATCTTTATACACTGCAATAACCTCAAGCTCCAAACACAGAAGAAAGAGGAGGGCCTGTGAATCTAGGGGACCTGATTTTGCTGGGAAAACTGCCAATTCCTGGACAGATTTTTTTTCCCAATGGGTTTAGAAACCACAGTGGAGCAGTGTTTGGGACTGACAGTTCTGGAGCCAGCCTCCCTGAGATGAAGTCTCACATATATGTTTTATCCAGTGTACTCCTCGGTGAAAAGAGGATAGATATAGGGGCTTGTTGAGATAAGCACTGAGTACAAACCCCACTTTTCTGGAAAGAGAACCTTTGCTTTGTCAGTTATGGTGCTTGAGTAGAGCATAGGAGGAGAAGATACAGAGCATGGCTGTGCCTAAAACAGCCGTAATGGAGAGCTGTGCCTCATACAGCAGACAAGCATTAAACGTGTCCATATTATGAGTAGGACACAGTAACCAAGACCCAGAGGGGTAAATAACTTTGTAGAAGCCACATACCTAGGGAAGGGCAGCATAAGGTGCTAGAGGAGTACCAATCAATACCCCTTCAATGCTGACGATATTATTTTTTCTTGTTTCTTTGGAGACTGGCATCTTTTGTCTGGGAGAGAATTGGACATGCCCAGCCACAAGTAGTGTTGGGCCACTCAACCAAGTCCTAGTTTAAACTTGCTGCATATTCCCAGGGCATCCTTCTCCCGCTATGGCCAATCATATGTATTATATTTTAAAAACATAGATATATGATAAGCAATCACTAGCACATTTAAGATGACTCAAAACACTTCAAAGGTATTTCACTTCGTGGATGCCGGTATATATTTTAATATTATCTGCTTCTACTCACAGAAATTAAAGTAAAGAAAAGAAAATATATTGAAGACTGCTGTTCTCACTACTCCATAACTGCACATACTTCAGCTCTATATGGCATTGAGCCAGAATCACTAACAGCCTGAGCTTCACGAAGAACCTTTCTTAGTGTGTACCTATATTTAGAAACATTAGGTTGCCGTCAATGTTTCTTCAATGTTGGGTTTAAATACCTTCTTGGAACAAACTAATTTTCTATTCAGTGTATCGTTCCACTTCTCTGTCTTTTGTAAAAAGAAAAATAAACAAGATCTTCCCTGAGTCTCTTCTCACCTTTGAAATGCACTAGGAGCTCTCTTTCATACATCCTTGCCTTATTCTTTTTTCCTTTCTCCTCAACGTGCCTGAGCTATGATGTTGTGTTCTAGCTCTTTAGGATGTACCCACCAACATTTTACATTTATCAAGTTATTTCCTCCCATTTTCCTCAATTTTACCTTTGGGTCGTGTATTAAGCAGTCTCTCCTGTCATTCTCTCTCTTTCTCTTATACACAAGTTCCCCCTCTTCTTTTAAACTTTCTGTGTGATTCCTGCATTTCACTGCTTACCTCATTATGCCCAGAGGAAAAGTCAATATATTTTCCAGATGGTGCTATGGTTCAGTGTTAAGTCTTTGTACTTTATGAATTCCTGTAGGTTTATACAATTGAGATCTGGGTTACTGTGGGCTAAGATTAAAGGATTGCTCTTGACACCTGCTAATGCCCTTCTAAGCATCTACACAGAATTCTTCCTCTCTTGTTTCTGATGCGGCTACTGCTGCCAGCACATTTTATCTCCTTTTATCCCCTACTTCTTAGGTGAGGTGCACCTCCATATAGTTCTAGGAAACACCTGGGATGTAAAACCCCAACTCTGTAAAATATTAATTTCTCTCATCCATTTTTTCTATGTAATTTTAAATAAATTCATTAAATCGTGATCCTAAAATACAGTTGGCATAGAAACTCTCCTTTAAGACTAAGCCAGTGAAACAAAGCATCACATCGTTTTGTTCTTGACTGTTAGTCTGCTGATTGAGACCCATAAAGAAGAATGGAAATGTGCAAATGACAGACTGGACTTGAGTCAAATGGATTTTCTTTATGGAAGTTGATTTACTTAGCCCAAAGCAAAATCATCTGTACTAGGTTATAATTACATCGGAAGAGGAAAGACTCACTTAGCTAATTTTTAGTTCTGGTGTGTACTCTTTTCATTTCACAGTTTTCCGTTCTCACAGCCTGTGTAACAGATTGTACTGTGAGCCACATGTTGTGAATTATATTTATTACATTGGAACACTGAAAAACCTTACAGGATTTCAGCAAGAAAAAGAAGAGTACATATAACTCACCTAAACTGTGGAATAAAAATGACATTTATTTTTAAATAAGGTCTGGTTTGTACAAAAGCAAACACTGTCAAAATGGTGTGTTATTGAATTCCTCAAATTAGAATATAAAAAGCCATATTTTCATTTGCAATTTTTATTGTTGTTATTCGGCTACAAACCCTTAGAACGTTAATCTGTGATGCAAGTAGAAAGCCTCTTAACTTAAACAGCCACCAGGATAATATAATTGCATCTATAAATCTATAGTAAATATTTTGCTTAACCCTCCTCTCATGTAGACAAAACTCTAAATTTTGATGTTTAAGTATTATAAAATGGGATAAGCTCTGATTCATTTAAGAATAGCATCTGCTTGACTACACATGGTCTCCAGGTTGATTCTGCGAGAATCAACTCACTAAATGAGCAGAGGAAAGAGTGGGGAGAAATCTCTAAATCCGAGAGCAGACTGTCTCCTAAGTTATTGTGCTGAAAAGGGAGACATCCAGAAGCAGATGAGAGTATGCAATTTGTGAGTTTGCAAAAGTGAAAGCATTGATCTCAAGTTTGCTTCCACTCACTGGCAATCCTTGAATGCTTCTTGCCACGCTGCTATAAGTCTTTTTTTTTTTTTAAAGATTTTATTTATTTATTCATTTATCCCCCCCTTGCTGCTTATGCTCGCTGGGTCAGCTAACCACGCCGCGCGGGCGGGCCTGCCTTCACCAGGAGGCCCTGGGAACCAAACCCAGGGCCTCCCATATGGTAAACGGGAGCCCTACTATAGTCTTAATGGTAATTTCCTATTGTGAAAACTCCTCCATATTGATGCTGCATATTCAGGAAATTTCACATTCCAGGGAAAAATCCTGACAACTTGTCTATCTATCTGTGTCAAAAATGGAAGTACTCAAGAAAAAAGATCCTACCAGCAACAAAACATTAAATTATTTGCATCTCTCAGTGCTTCAGTAAATACATCCACTGGATACTTTCCTTCTAGTTTGAAGTATTCCTTATTCCACTAATTGATGTTCTATAAATTATACTATTTTTCATAAGACACCAATCTGAAGCATGAGGAGAAAATAAAAAGAAACATACATATTATAGTTTAATTTGTTTTACATAATTTCCTTTGCCATGTTTCATTAAGAAATATTGACAGGAGAACATACATTTACAGGATGGTTACAGTCTTCCTCTGTGAAATGACCCTTTTCTCAGTAAGTAGAGAGGTGCTGGAGGATGGCGTGGGGGGGGTGTTAGATGGATTCCAATTAATTTTGTCATTGATTTACTTTGTCACTATGTATTTAGCAAATATGGATGAGCCTCTCCAAAGAAAATAAATGTTTTCCAGGAGGCAAGAGCTCAGCAGGCCAAGGTGTATTAATATTCGTCTCCATTTCTCATTTTAAAATGATGCTAGAAGAGGGCATGCGGAAATTCAATGGATTAGTAGAGGAAAGACATGGGGGAAATTAGTTTTGAAAATATGAATCTTTAACCCATCATTTTCTATGCCTTAGACATGATCACAAGGACCTGAAATCAACAAAATATATTTATCTTGCCTTATATGTTTGTTTTAGCAACGTTTCCTTCATTCGCTCAGCAGAAATTAATCAAGTACCTATTATGTCCCAGGCACTAGGATAAGTACATAGGATATACAGGAACTAAAGAGAGAATTTTGCTAGGCTCAAAGACTTAAAACCAAAAGGGTTCTTTACTATGAAACTATAAGCAAACAGCTTATTTTGCTTAAGGCCATAAACAGAAAAGCAATGTATTTGTACTTTAATTAGGCAATAGAAATCCACGAGGTTGCCTTCACTTGGCTTTCAGCTGTTTGTTTTGCTTTAGTAAAATCCATAGACCGAAGGAGAGCTCAACCATAATTAAAAGTGTTATTGAACTAAACACAATTACCAGTGTTTACCTCATTATATAATGCTGTTGGCACCAGAAGCAGAGTTCAAACTAGTTTTCTTTTCTGCATTCTTGTTAGACATGGTTTAAAAAATGTCTAATTCAATTTAGTAATGGAAGTACCAAAGTCAAGTTTGGAGGAATCGCTGACTTGCATATCAAGGCACTGTGCCAATGTGACTGCTCATTCAATAGAGCCAAGGTCCCTGGAAGCAATAAAAACTCTTAGTTCAACACAGCAACATTGGTACTCTTAGATTATCTTTTAATTAGGGGTTTTAGTTCCTGAAGCCCTTTATGTGCACTGCAATTGCCCTATTTAAAACAAAGGAAATTATCATTTAACAGTAATGTAAGGTCACAAGGCATTCATTTTGTGAATATAGTTCCAAGGTTAATAATTATTTCATCAAAAGGCAAACATCGAACAAAAACGAACGTATTGCAAAAGATGGATTTATTTCCTTTTTTCAATTTAAATAAAATGTTTAAAAATGTACTTAATATATCAGTTATTTGTTGTATCATACCTGCTACTGTGTTTTCTGAAAAGGAAGGGAGAAACACTTGCTAAGGACAAAGTCATAATTAATTGACTGAAGAGTATTTGAAAATATTAGAGAAAAGCACAGCAAAATATGTAAAGTTCATTATCTTATGGCCTGTTCTATCTCTTTCTCAAAACAAGCATGATGTGTTATACTGCACAGGTTAATTTTTAGTCACTCAGAGTATACAAAGATGTAATAATACCCGGAAAGGTGGGGTTCAAATCTAACAATACACATGTCTGGAAATGAAGAAAATGTATCTTCTCTCTTCTAAATTCTGGGATGCCTGTTAGTTGCTAAAGGTGACGGGCAGGCAAAGGAACGGTGGTGCCGACAGGTGCCTCTTTCCTAGCTCTTTCCTAGGCCCCTGTAATGGTAGCTTGAGTCATTCCTTCCCTCAGGCTTCATTTGTTTTATTTTTGCTCACTTTTTCATTGCATCTGTAGTCACGGGATTTATTAATATTATTAGTATTACACCTGTCTCCCGCTATACTGTGAATCACTGTATATTTCTATGCACCTGTCACGTAGCATTTCTGGCTTCATAAGTATATAGTGAAGGAATGATGAAAGCTGCATAAAGCCAAGGCTATTAAATTATAATTTAATCAGTAAAGCACTTAGCTAAAGAATGGCATGAGTAGCTCACAATTTCTTGGGCAGAGTGAAATGCCTGAAAAGTACTAAGATGATATCATTACACGATAGACCAAGTACATGATTTGACCTAACTTTCCCTTTAGCCACAAAACAAGGCCCCCAAAAGCAAAAACAAGGTGATAATCTTTTTTTTTCCCCTCAATCTCTATCAATTTCACACTGGCTATTGAAGAATTCCTTGAAACTTTGTAAAAACGGTATGAAAATTACTCTTTCTTCAGGGGCTGCTTAATTTCAACTATCCTATCCCAATCATTCAAAGATCCTATCCCAATAATACTAGAGCTGGGTTTACTTCTTGCTCTGGAGCAATGCAAATAATCTATGAGAGTGCCACTGTCTCAAAATGTAAAATATGTTGCTCTACTTAAAAGATGCCATGTTCCCACACAATGCTATGACTTCATCAAAACTCGTTTATTTTGTGACCTCTCATTTGCTTAATCTAGGAAACATTTAAAAGTAATATATATTTTATCTTTTACCACTACCCACTTTAATTTAGCTCTACTTGGAAGATGTCTGACTTATTAGCATTCTATCTTTCTTGGTTTCTGTGGCATCACATTTTACACGTTCATTTGCATCTTACTTTGGCCTCTGTGTCTTGTAATTTTCACCACCTGCCTAACTTTTTGTGCTCCCACGGCTCTGCCTCTGAATTTATTTTCATCAATCTCTATCCTTATGATTTTAAAATCTATCCTGAAGCCTAGATTTCTCGCCTGCAATTTAACCTCCAAAATATGACTTTCAAAATGGAACATACACCCAATCCCCTTCTAGGCCTACCCTGCATTTATATTCTTAATTTTGGTGGCTAGAAATGCCACCTGTGCTGTTGACCAGAGGAATCCTTCCTAACTCCCCCACCAGCCATTCCTTGATCCCCAAGTACAAGTCATCTCCAAGTTGAGCCAATTCTGTTCCTTAAACTACCTTGACTCTAGTCCATTGATTTTGTCCCACATGTGACTGCATCCATCCAAGCTGGTATCCTTTCTTGCCTGAATTATTTCAATAGTGTCCTCACTGTTCTCTCTGCTTCCACGTTTTGTCCTCTCAAAGTCAATCGCTGAACCATTACTCGATGTTTTCTAAAATCATGGATCTTCCCTGCTGGTTATCTTCAAGAACAGATATTTTAGAAGGTCCTTGAATTCTTGCTCTAGTTAGCTTTCCTTGCCCAGTCCTTCTCCTTGGTTTCTTGCTTTCTTCCTTCAATGGGCAGCTCAGTTGTTACCTACTGAAGGGATCCTTCACAGCCTCTGCCACCCAACTGGCTGTTTCTGCCTGTTCAATAAAAATGTATTATCATGTCCCCTACTGGACTCTGGTTCCTGAGAGTAGAAAAAGTGTGGCTCTCTATAATCATCTGTGCTTAACATATTTCTTTGCACACAGGAGGTATTCAATACATTTTTCTTGTATGAATAAATTTTCATGCATACACAATCACAATTATTTACCTTAAATTATGCCATTCAACAGTTAGTGACTATTATGTACCAGAACCTCTTCTCAGTACTGGTGAAATACCAATTGACAAAACAGACAATAATTCCAGCCTTGTGGCACTTACATGAAATTTAAATTAAGAAGTGATATATAAAATATGTATGAGATGCATAATTAGTCTAATTTTAGTTTTATGACCTGCTGGATCTTTTATTTTTTATTTTTTAAAGACTTATTTATTAATCCCACCCCCCATTGTTTTGTGCTCACTGTCTGCTTTCTGTGTGTTCTTCTGTGTCTGCTTGTCTTCTCTTTAGGCAGCACTGGGAACCAATCCTGGGACCTTCTGGAGTGGGAAAGAGATGCTCAATCTCTTGCACCACCTCAGCTCCCTGGTCTGCTGCATCTCTTATTGTCTCTCCTCTGTGTCTCTTTTTTGTTGCGTTATCTTGCTGTGCCAGCTTTCCGCACGGGCCAGCACTCCTGTGCAGGCCAGCACTCTGAGTGGGCCAGCTTACCTTTCACCAGGAGGCCCAGGGAATCGAGCCCTGGACCAACCATATGGTAGACAGGAGCCGGATCTCTTGAGCCACATTAGTTTCCCTGCTGGATCTTTTAGAAATAGCAACTGAATATTGAGGGGATTCCTCAATATATAAGAATTAATTATATATTCATTTAAGGATCACACATCCTGGTCACTTTCTATGATAATTAAAAATAAAAATCATATTAGAAAATTAATCCTGTATCTTGGGATTACTCTACCTAAATTTGGACTTGAATTGCTGGCTCCCCAATTCGCCTTTTCAGTTTTCTGAACTGAAATCTGATTTTCATTTGGAAATACTTAATCAGGCGAGTCTCTATAGATTGCAAGCATATAAAATGCAGGGTTTGGATAATACATAGATTTTATAAGACTTTGCAAACCGTCGTGAAATGGTTGAGCATTATTAGTGAATTATAAGCAGTACTTTGTGCAGGCTTACAATTTGCCTCATGACAAGTAAATCATACTCTTGGGGTTGTTAGACCAAAATAGGTTTGACTACCCTAGTCCCCTAAGGAACCAGTGTCTCTTCTACCTTTCATCCCTCTCTCCTCCTTTCTTTCGTGTCTTCTTTTGTTGATTTTTCTAGCCATGTGGTTACTGAGCATCTACTCCATGACTGTTATTGTACTAATTTCTGTCTGGCGAAGAAAACAAAAGAGCTTGTCCTTATATTCATAGTTTTCAACAAACAAAAGAGGAAGTTGCCGAGAAAATCCACAGGATATTTAGGATACTGCAGTAGGTGGTTAACTATACACTGAAGTATGGTATGTAAGAGCAGAATCCAATCAGTTTTGGGGGAGTTTGGGGCAGTTTTTCAGGGGTGATTCCCTTAAGGAATGATAGGAGCTAAGATTTAGAAGATTTAGTGAAGTTTGAGAATGATTTCATTGGAAGGCAGGAAGACGACATAACTTTTATTATAGATGGTATAAACAACCTGTAAACGGCACATATTTTTTTAAGAACAAAAAGTAGACACACATGCATGTGAAAGTTAAAATGAGAGTGTATACATGGCCAGATTATATAGAACTTGAAGCTTGCTCTGAATCATTTTGGCCTTTTTACTTGACCAAATGTGAAGCCCCTGAAAGCTTCTAAGTAAAATGGTGATATATGTGTTGTGTAAAGGTCACTTTTGCGTGTAGCAGATTAAAAGGGCAAAAAATAGACGTGGAGAAAACAATTGAGAGGGCATGGCAGCATTCCAGTAATTGTCCAGTATGACAAATACCAATCAATGCGTTTGCTTAAACAACAAGCATTATTTCTGATCCCCACCAAAATTTCCTTTAATGCCCAAATCTCTACCAACACTTTTTTCATGGCAGTTTATGTATTTTGTGTCAAGCCCTTCAAAATTCTTCCAGTTTCTACCCAATTCCAAAGCCACTTCTACATTTTTAGGCATGTGTAGCCACATCACCCTCTTCTGCTACCTAAATGTAGTTTGCTCTAGCTGTGACATGTCCTGAACAGTGGGTTGGTTTAAACAATAACCATTTATTGCCTCATGGTGTTGAAGGCTAGAAGTCTAAAAGCAAAACATCGGCAGGGTCACGTTCCCTCTGGGGACTGCTAGTGTTCTGGTGCTGGCAGTCGGTCCTCCATCACATGGCAGTCACTCTCTCTCCTCTCTGGCTTCTTCTGACTTTTGGCTTCTACTCACTCTAGCCCAACTCCCTCTCTGTGTAAGGAATAAGTCCCATGCTGACTCAATTTGGCCACATCTTCACTAGTAACCACTTCTTTAAAAGGTCCTATGTACAAACAAGTTCACACCCACAGGAGAGTAAGGATTAAGACTGAAACGTGTCTTCTGTGGGGGACACAGTTCAAACTTCAAAAGAACGTGAATAAACCATGGTTTCACCTTAACGCTTCACTGCTCAAAAACGCCACCTGAAGAGCAGATGTGGCTCAAGCAGTTGAGTGCCCACCTCCCAAATGGGAGGGCCCAGTTTGGTTCCTGGTGCCTCCTGAAAAAAACAACAAGAAAAACAAACAAACAATAAAAAAAAAAAAACCCACTCAGGGAAGCCGGCTTCTACATATGAGGTCCTGGGTTCAGTCTCTGGCCCTGATACCTAAAAATAATAATAATTTAAAAAGTGTCCCTGTGCTAAAAAACATATCATAAAAAGCTATGACATTTTAGTCTGCCAGCAAGAGCCCTAAACAATCTGGAATTAAGTACATTCTGATAATATTAGCCCTGCCTAAATGCTGCTTCTCAGCTTCTTGACACAATTCTCTTTTCCTCTTTTCTCTTTTCCATGCTAACTTTCTGGACTTATTGTCCTTTTTATTCCTCTCACTGATGTAAAGTCTCAATTTGAAGGGACCAGCTCAAGTGCTACCTCAGACAAGAGTCTCTTTGTTAACTTTCTACCCAGCCTAACCTACCCCCAGTGTCCAAGATAATGGCACCTCCAAATTCCAAAAGTCTTATTGATTTTATTACATCTTAAGCTCTTTGATGCTTTTTCTTGACATAAATTTTAAGTGATTTTATTTTGGAAGAATTTACAATAATAGGAAGTTATTAGCTGATATTCATAAAAGTTTGTAAAACCATTATAATTTTTAACCCACAACCTTCATTTTATTATCTATAACTGTGTACTACGTTGTGTAATCTACAATTATGACACTAAATAGATCCAGAGGGAGCAGAAAAAACTTAGGATAAAGCATAATGTCTCCTACACAATCCCCATGACATATAGCATGATTTATGGACAAACACGAAGAACCTACTATGGGTGTGTGTGCCCAATGAATTTTGAGGAATTTTAGTAAACTCATGTTCCTCTACTATGGTTTTGGTGACCATAGGAGTAATTGTCCTTTATCAAATAGTCTGAGAGGATATAGCTGAACAAGGATGGACATCTGGCATCAAATGATTTGATGGCAGATGCTTCTTAGGTTTAGGTGGTTGTCAATTCCTTCGACGGAGCATCTTCACAGATGAGGCGCCCGTACTTATTGGAGAAAGATTTAGCACATGCCACATGGCTTTGTTTAAAGTAATAGGAATTCATGGGATTCAATTTAACAGATCTTAGCCATGAACTAATCTTACAATATACCAGAACTTTGCCATCAAGATTACCAAATACTATATAAACTGCTTTGACAATTTCTGGATGAAATTCTAATGGATTTTGAATGTCATGAACTCCTAAAACAGCCTTTTGTTATGATGAATCTGCATGAGACAACCTTTATCTTCTAACAAAATTCTAATTAAAGCTGGGCAAATGTGTGACCGAAAAGATCACCTGCACAAGGGGCTGGCACTCTTTTTCTTAAATCCCAGGGAGTAAGAGATCTTTGTGTGTATGTAATAGACAAAATATATGTTTCAAGTTGTTGTTGTTTTATAATTTTCCCCACTGAGCCTTCCAACAAAGCAATCACGTTGAGAAATTTTACTGCGAAAATTGAATCCCCATAAAATGACTACTGGTGCTGTATTTTAAATAATCCAATAACATCATGAAAAGCATTAGTCTATGTGAACTGTGGGGCAGCAAAAGATTTTATTATGCTTTATGTAAGGGTCCCAGATAAGATGCGGAATGAAACCACAGCGTTTTCTCAGGATTCTTAATCTTGTTTTTGTTTTTTGTGTTTTGTGGGTTTTTTTTCCCCAGGTTGAATTGTTATATTGTCCTCTCTCCATTTACTTTTCTACTGGGCTGATATCTATTAAGAATCCATCATTATGTCTCTAAAACCATTTAAAATACAGAAATAATCCCTTACTAAACAAGAAGCTCTAAAGCTGTTCTTAGCAGGTTTCTCAGCCAGAAGCCTTCAGGTACTTGCTCCTACACCATTTTGGCTGGTCAGTTACCATGCCATTACAGTTAGTAACATTTTTATATCACCACTGCTCTTCCAAACAGCTGTTAGAATTTCATTTCCAAATGGCAGGCGTGACTAGATCATGGCAGTGATTTGCTTAAGAATATTTAAAAAATATGAATGCATAGAGTATCATGAATGACTATCTAACTTAAATTACATAATGGTAGATGTCCTTGTTGTCATTAATTACAAAAGAAAATGGGTATGTTTTCAAAAATTTGAAAAAGAGGAAAATTACTGTTTTCCTGTCCTAAACTGCAACTTTAAGATAAACTAGATTAGAGACAAAAAATGAGTACACATCTTGAATAATTGACTCACGAGACATTAAGAAAAGAATATATTCATCAGAAGGTGGGAGAGGGGTACCTTCTAGAATTATAGAAAAGTCAAAGATTTGGAGAAAAAAATTGTGGCAGCAGCAATCTCCAGAGAAGAAGAAGCTTTGGTTATCAATTTCAAATAGTCATCTCTCTATTGAAAAAAATATTTTATCTGAGTCTTAGAATTGAAAGTTTTACACGTTCAAATCATCTCATTTCCATTGTTCTGAATATATATATAGGCTATATTTTGCTATATATATTGCATAATGTATATCAGATATATATTCCACTAGAAATCATTTGTCTTCCCATGGTAGGAGAAAATTTGCTGGTCATACAAACTTGACAGCTATTTCTTGCTGAAAATTAATAAGTTGTCATTTAACTTGCTTGACTATACAGGGGGATGGGTTGATCTTGACAATGTGAGTATTCTGGCTCTTTTGACAGGTAAATTTCTCACTGTGAATTAATAAATCAGCATAACAATTTAGACAACTCCCTAGGGATCCACATTCAAATTTCTGAAAACAGATTCTCTGTTCTGCCAAGTCTGAAGATCAAACTGTTAATAATCTAATGAATATTTCCACGTGACATCACTTGGGAAGCAAACTCCTAGACTTTGGCAAATGCACACATAACTTTACTGGTCGAGAATTTAAAGCTTTTCTCATGCACTATAAAATGGTATATTAAGAATATTACCATCTCTTTTGCCTCAAACCTCATAGGATTCCAACACTGGCTAATGAATAGAGCACTTAGAAAGTTTTTGTCTCAGAAGTGGGAGCATAGGTAATACTTGATTCTAATATAAATGTTGCCTGACTCCCATCTAAATATCCAAAGCAAATCCAAAAGTTTTAGTTACTTAAATTGAGGTCCTTGATCCATATTGATTTTTGTAATATGGTGTGAGGTAGGGTCCAACTTCTTACTTTTATATGTAGCTATTCAGTTTTCCCAACATTTGCTGAAGAGACTGTTTGTTTGTGTTTCCCCCATATTATGTACTTGACATCCTTGTTGAGAATCGGTTTTGCCATAGATGTGTGTGTTCATTTCTGTAGTCTTAATTGTACCACATTTGTGTCTAACGTTATGCCAGGACCATATTGTATTGAATATTTAGCTTTGTAATAATTTTTAAGTTTGGGACGTGAGAGACCTTCAGCTTTGTCCCTGTTTTCTAAGATTGATTCATCTATTAAGGGCCCCTCTCAATTCCATATGAATTTGAGGATTAGCAAAAAATGCTGTTCGTATCTTGAGAGGAAGTGTGTGTTGAATTTATTTAGGTCATCTTTAATTTCTTTCAGCAGTGTTTTTACTTTCAATGTCCAAGTTTCTCATCTCCTTGGTAAATTTTTTTCCTAGATATTTCATTTTAGATGCTATTGAAAATAGAATTGTTTTCTTAAAATCCTTTTCAGAATTTTCTTGGCTGGTATATGAAAACAGCTGAGTTTTACATGTTAATCTTGTAGCCTGTAACTTTGCTCAATTCATTTATTTTCCTTTCTCTTAAAGGACTCCCATGAGCATTTCTTTCTTTTTTTTTTTTTTTTTTTAAAGATTTTATTTATTTATTCATTTATCCCCCCCTTGCTGCTTGTGCTCGCTGGGTCAGCTAACCACGCCGTGCGGGTGGGCCTGCCCTCACCAGGAGGCCCTGGGACCGAACCCGGGGCCTCCCATATGGTAAACGGGAGCCCTACTGATTGAGCCACAGCCGCTTCCCCTCCCATGAGCATTTCATATAATATAGGTCAAATGGTAATAAAATTCCTTACTTTTTATCTGGAATGTTTTGATTTCTTCCTCATTTTTGAGGGACATTTTTGCCAAATATCAAATTTTGGGTCAACACCTTTCTTCTTTCCACACTTTAAAAATATCAACCCATTATTTTCTGGCCTTCATGGTTTCTGATGAGAAATTAGCACTTAATCTTTTGAGGATCCCTTGTACATGAGTAGCTGCTCTTCTCTTGCTGTGTTTAGGGTTCTTTCCTTCTCATTTTTTGTTTCTTCTTTTCAAAATTTCTTCTTTGTAATTCATTTTTAAAAAATTTTAATCAAACCTTAGTTTCAACTTTCAATAGCTCATAGCTGGTAAGCTGGTCTGCTACGTACAAACACTGACCCAGAATCAGGCTGTCTACAAATGGTTTAGCATCATGTTCCGCACCAACGTGCAGTATGTGGCAGGCAATGGGGTGGCCTCCTTTCCAGCCATGCCCTGTTTCCCAGGACATGGGGCTCTCTGCACTGGACACTGATCCTGATACATGGTGGGTGAGGGGGCGTGTTCAGTGGCCCATCAGTGGAGACCAGCAGGGGACTAGATATCTGAGCCCAACTGAGGAACTGCGACACTGCTGTATTGTTCCACCTGGGTGGAACTTTGACTTGGAAGCGTCCAGTCATAATCCCACAGATGTCAACTGCACACCATCGGCTCATCAGCCAAGCTCACACACCAAATATCTGAACCTGCATGTCTTCTTGTCTCTTGACTTCAATAATTTGACTATCATGTGTCTCAGTGTTTGGAGTTTGTTGAACTCTATGGATGTGGATATCCACGTCTCTCACCAATTTGGGGGCGTTTATGGCCATTATTTCTTTAAATATTCTTTCTGCCCATTTTCCTTCTCCTTCTGGGGCTTTTGTAATGCAAACATTTACAAGTTACATGGTGTACCTCATCTCTATTAGGCTGTACTCACTTTTCTCTATTTCTTTTTTTCCTTTCTGCTCCTCAGCTTGAATGATTTAAATTGCCTTCTCTACAAGTTCAGAGTTTATTTTGCCCTTCACATTTGCTGTTGAATCCTTCTAGTGAATTTTTAATTTACATTACTGTGCTCTTCACCTCCAGATTTTCTGTTTCCTCCCTTTTAAAACTTTCTAATTCGTCCATTTTTTTTATGTACCATTTTCCCAAGTTCCTTTATCTTTTTGTCCATGTTTTCCATTAACTCATTGAATTTATTTAGGAATGTTGACTTTATTAGTAGTTCCAAAGTCTGGGATTCCTCCATGATAATTTCTATTGCTTTATATTGTTCCTGTTCTTTTATGCCTTGTGACATTTTTGTTGAAGTCTGGACATTTGATTATTTTGATGATTTAATTCTGCAAGACTGATTGTCCTCCTTTCCCAAAGTTTGCTTTTTTTTTTTTTTTTTTTTTGATTGCGGAAGGCTGTAGTGTAAATTGGCTGTGAGTTGAGGCTCTCCTTCAACATCTAGCCCAGTTTATATTGAGATCAGCCCACGATGAACACATAGGTTTTCTCTGGTCTTTTTGATCAAGCATCTTGCCCTGGGCATGCACAGTAGCTTTCAAAGATTCCATGCTATGCAGGACTTATCTCCAGTTTCCTTTCCAAACATAGAAACTCTCTTCCTCATCTTTTCCATGTGCAAGTTCTGCATTTTATGTTTCCACCACATTTTTTTTATCCCCAGCAGCTGCAGTTGCTCTTTCCTAGATCACTTCTCTACCCCACTTTTCCATGCCACTTCTCTCCCTGTGTGATTCTGGAGTAGTTGAAAGTAACAATTGCCTTTTGTCAACCCTCAGGGGGCAGGTTTGCACAGACAAACCAGTACAACACAAGGGAACTACACTAGGATTGCATCCCTCCACATTGGGAATGCTGCTGCCCTGGGAATGGGATTTCCATCAGTGCCACACTGAGCTGGAAGATGTGAAGGGGCCAGGGCCAATGAATGTGTCCCACCACTTTGCTATTGATTTTAGGTTTTCTTTTTCCTGATTCCATGTTTGTGTGGCTTCTGTTTATGCTCCAGGTCCTTCCAGAGTTCTAGAAAAGTTGGTTTTGACAAATTCTGCTTGTTTTTTTCAATATATCTGTGATGGTCTATATGTCCATAGTATCTTTAAATGCCATCTTGCTGATGTTACTTGACCCCTCCTTAAATGGGGTATGTCTTGTAGATCTTTCCATTGTAATTCACCTATTATACCTGAGCTATATTGATGTGGTTGTAAAGTTATTGAATTTCAAATATTTTGGTGTCCCTGAGCCCCTGGGCTATGGTCTTTGAAAGTTATCTTAGGTTTATCTCTTTGTCTTTCCTTATGTCACATTGGACATTCCTTTCCCCCTGGTCAGATAAGACCCATGTTAGATAAATTAGTTTTCTTTAGAAGGCATGCCTGTTATTTGTGTTTGTTTGTATGTTTTTGCTATTTGTTTTTTGAGAAAGCTTTTGGAGTATTTAAAAATCCTTATTTTGCCTTGCCCTTGCCTGGACAGGATGGAATTTTTCTCTTATCTTCACCATGAAATTTGGTAGGGCTCCTGGAGGTAAAACCCAAGAAAGTGTGGTACCTTTAAGCAATTCATCAAAATTACCATTTGAGTTGTTCCTGGCTCCAGATGCTTCTGCTCCTGGCAAGATTATATCAGCTGTGATTCTCTGTATTTGAATGTATTTTTAATTTTCGAATAGTAGATTGCTGTTTTAGATTGCCACAGGATTACAATGCAAAAATATTAGAAATGGGTTGGCTTTTATAGTGGGGATTTATTAGGGTAAAATCTGACTGTGAAAATGTCTGAAATCAAGGCATGATCAGAGATGCTGTCTCACTAAGGGTCAGCTGCTGGCATTTCTGGAGTCCTGCCACATGGCAAGACAAAATGGCAGCCAGTCTCTGCCTTCTCCTCTAGGCTCACTTTCTCCTTGAGCTCAGCTTGGACAGTCAGACATATGGCTCATCTCACTCCAGGGTTATATCTCTTCAGCTTTGGACTGCTGCATTGATTCCACCCTCTAGCCTCTCTGTCAGCTCCTTGGGGTTTCTCTGTCTTTCTGTAGCCGCAGGTGATCCTGGAGCCCTCTCTCACATGGGAGGGTAAAGTGAATGCTCTCTTTCTCTGTGTGTCTCTGTATGTTTCTCCCATTTATAAAAGACTCCATCAAAAGGGCTGAGACCCACACTGGGTAATGCTTACTGAAGTGCTCCAATCAAAATCTCCCAACTGAACTCAGTCCAATCAAAGGGTCCCACACCACAGGAATGGGTTAGCTCCAAGAACATGGTCTTTTCTGGGATTCACAAAAGCTTTGTCACATTTGCTCTGTGACATCAATTTTCTGATAGGACTAAGAAAAGTTGTTTTCAATTTGCTAAGCTTTTATTATTATTATTATTATTATTATTATTATTATTATTATGAGATGGGAGTGAGAAATTCTAAACTCTTTACATGTTAGAACTGAAAATGTCACTCCTTGATTATATTTTATTGTGTAAATTAGCCAACAGCTTTCTTGGCTGCCCATGTAGCTTTTCTTTATGTATGTTATGTTTTATTAACCATCTCTGTAGTTTTCTTCTGGTCACAAACCCCTCACTGCCACTCAGACCTTGTTTCTAATTAGACTAATCGTGCCCCACTTGCTACAGTTGAGCTCTGCCATTTGGCCTCTATTATTTCATGATTCTATCATTCTTGTTGCTGTAGACAACCCACTTCTGTAATAACTTTTCCCTCAGTCATCCTCAGCCTAAAGAGGTCAGCAAACACTCAACCTCTAGATGACATTGGAGCTTTTCTAACCAGATCATAATTCATGGCTGTAGTTAGCTGGTGGATTTTCATTCTTTTGTGATTAAACTACTCTGGCATGGCCATGCCTTTGAGTCTTATTCCAGTTCTCTTCCTGGAAACTCTTACAATTCTTCTTTAGTTAATGGGGTTTAGAACTTTGTCCAAGATTCCAATAGCCATTCTAGTATGTATTAGGAACATCCCTTGGGGTTTTTTGCAAGAGTCGTAAGTACTCATCTTTGTCCTCCTATTTTAATAAATTTTCCATCATCCAGATTTGTCTTTCCCATCTTTGTCTGGATCCAGTTGCAAACATACGTATCTGAATATTTGTAGTACATGTTGTCTATGTCCTATATCGCCTTTGGTGTACAGTCCATTTGGTTTTCCTTTATCTTGTCTAGTACTTCCCTGTCTGAATTAGGTATTGTTCTGATGGACAGAAGCTGAGGTGGCAGTAGATTTTCTGTGGCTTGCTTGTTGTCCTACAAGGTAGAGGGCTCTGCATTTCTGCAAGGATGCAGGAGGTACTAACATTGAACAGAGAGGACTGAGCTACTTCTGTAGCCAAATATTCTCAGAGCATATCTGGCATTTCAAAGTTTTCCAGTCCATCAACAAATACATCACACTTGCACCTGTCAGATCCCATTCTTTTCAAATTTCAGCCCTGAATTTCATGTAGAAAGGACACAGGGTGTGAGAATTCATCTTTCTTTGGAACTCCACAACCTTGACAATTAAGTCCTTGGCTTCAGACTCAGTGTTTTTTTTTTTAGTTTTTTTTTTTTTTTTTTTTTTCCTATTGCAGATGATATGAGTACTTTTTAAAGGTATCAAGACTTCCTTAAACTGATACTTAATTATCCTCAGCCTCCATTAACATTGCCAAAGTATCAATAACACCCCAAAACAGATGTCCAAATCTGTAGTATTTATGAGAATTACTTCCCCTACCTCTCAAACCCCTGAGATATTGAACCAGCCTTAGGCATCCTGTCACAGCTCACCTCCAGTGAAAGTTTTAATGATTAAATTAATGACATTGCAAGGGCCATTTTTACTTTCTCTTCCACTGGAAATCAGGGCCAGTAGATGATCCAACTATAAAATTTTATTTTAGAGTTCTCTTGTTATGAATACTCTTGGAACAAAATGCTTTAGAACTTGTCTAGGAACAGGCTCTGAGATAGATTATTATGCAGGAGCTTCACTGGGGAGATCTCCAGGAAACAACCCCTGTCAGTAATGAGAGGAGCAGGATCCAGTAGAGGGATGAGGGAAACTGTGATTAAGTTGCAAAGGAGGTTAAATTTGGGGTGGGGATCTCTGGGGCAGTGGTGGACCTTTGGACATGTCCTGAATTGAGGAGTGAAGACCAGGCCTTTGGACCCCACATTGACCAGTCATTGGACAAGGCCACTTCTTTGACCAGTCCTCAGGGAGGAATGTAGCTGTAAGCTGGCAACAGCCAAACTGCCATCAGCAGTGGGGAAAAGTGCCTCTGTCATGCAGAAGGCATCTGAACAGTACAACACAACCCCCTCAATTGCACTTGTTCTGAAATTGTACATTGCCAGAAAACCTTGACAAGTCGTAAAAGTTTATTTTAACATCTGAGATTTATGTGGTGACTTACATTTTTCAAAGCCCTTTTCTATATCCTGTTTCAATGGTTTCCTCACCAAACTCGATCCAGCTCCAAAGCTCCTCAAAGGTGCCTCAGAACTTGCCATAGAGGGGATGAAAAAGTTCTAAGAAGAAAGAGGTCCTGCTTCTCCAGCCCTGCTTTAAGCAGTATAGCTCTGCTTTCTTTTTGTATATTGCCAATATGCTTAAAATTTCACTTGATATTACTTGCTGCTAAACAATTATTTTTTTAAAAACTGCATTATTTAATTTTCTAAACAATGCCCATTTGACAAAGGAGCAAACAGATTCAGAAAGGTTAAAAATATGTCCCCAATTTCATTAGGCTAAGAAGCTACAGGATAGGAATTGAAACTGTATTGGTTTTATCACACTGCTTTTAGTGATGTTGGATGAAGTCATTTATTTGAATTCCCTTAATAATAATAGTAATTAATTACATGAGTTAATCTGAGCTTCTACCATCATAATCCTGAGTGGTTTTTATATCCGTCCAAGAAATCTAAATATATGCATTTCCCATTTAGTATTCTGGTATGGAGATGAGATTTCCTGAACTGCCCATACCATTTCTTGACTAGAACTGTGTTTTTTCTGCAGGATCACTTTATTTTTACAGAGCACACTATATAACATTCTAATTAAATATGAAAGTTACATAAATGTTAAAATACTCTGATCAGAGTACACCAGTTTGCTCCCTGGATAAGTGCCTGTAGAAAAGCATTACTTTCAATTTTAATTTCAAGTTGCTTCAGTGGAAAAGATCCTGAGCAGATGGTTGTCATTACATAATGCAATTAAAAACTCTGTAAAGGGACACAAAACTTGCTATAAACCTTGAATTCTATGTGTACAATTTGGACAAATTGACAATAAAATAAAGAAAGTTGAAAAATATGCTGGCTAATTTTTTCTAATATATTAAAATATAAACTTAGTAATATCAAGTTAGAGGTGAATTTATTAAACAGAGACTCGAAGATTATAGAAAAACTAAAGTGATTTAAATCTCCGTTAGTGGCTTCTTGGTTGAATTGGGAAAATGGGTTAATCCAGTCGAGAATAGTAGGTATATTCAAAAGATTCTGAATCAAATCCAGTTTTTCATAGGTTCCATTCATATCAGTATTATGTGTTGCAAATGACAAGAAAATGGACACATTTACTCCAAGAATGTAAAGTTATATGCCTAGGTCTATGGAAATTTTGCAAGCTGTTTGCAATTTACATTGCTACAGGTTATTTCTATTTTGCAATGTCTGCTCTTTTAAAGTAATTTTTTTCCAAATAAAATATTTTTCTATTCCATCCACAGGGGTAAAATAGCAAATTTTTAATGTAGGTATTGACCTTAAAAATCCAATTGTTCTTACTAAAATAATAATGGTAAAATTGAACTCATTTTCTCTGCCCTTCTACTGAAAATGATGGTGTTAATAAATGCATAACACATAATTATTTAATTGGAGCCAAAAAAGCTATTGTATCTGTGAAATTAATTATCCCAAATTATTTTCTATTTTCTTCAGATTTCTTACTTCCTACATACCATTTTCCCAAATTTTACTTTCAATCCATTCTAAATAAATAAAAATTAACCCCCTGTCAATTTTTACTAGCTACTGAAAGTCACGTTTTTCCATAGAATTCTTCCAGATATGTTTCTATTCTATGCATTGATTTGACAGCAAACAGCAATAAATTAAATAAACAAGTATAATTCTGACAGAAATTACTCTTAAGCATTTAATGAAAGAGGTAATAAAACAATTTCTAAGAGTTTACTTAATTATTTGATATAGAAAGAAGGTATTTTGTCAAAGTTTTCCATTTTCTCCTTCAAGTGCTGGGCCTCTCTTGCATTAATAAAAAGACTTTCAATTCTGTAGCATGAGTATAGGACACAATCTCCATCATCTGCCTTGGGAGGGAGGCAGGGAGCTGTAGCCATGTAGATATGCTCAGGTGGTCTTTATCCACAGCCAGCAGCCTATGGATAAGCTGAGCCCATATACTGCAACCTCAGCATCCTGGACCTATGCACTTTCTTTCCATTTTTGGTCCGAATTTGATGACAACCCCTGTTCTTTCTTAGCTCAACAATCACCTAAGCTCAGCCACTTGCGACAAACAGTTACCATTGTGAACGCATGAAAGCAGATGACCACTTTCTTTAATGTCATGGTTGGAAACTGTTCCCAAGAACCATTAGTTGCCTGGCAAAAAAGCATCTCTGTATATCCCTCTTTTAAGCCAGCTTCTGATTGTCCTACCCTTGATAACTGCCTCTCTTCTTCAGGTACATTACACTATTTCATACTAACCTCCCTCATAAGTGAGGGAGGCAATGGAAAGTGAGAATGATGCTAGCACATAGGGATTTCAAGATTTTTCTAAGCACTTACAATTCATTCCATTGCAGAGAAAAAGAAAGTCATTAAAATACCTTAAATGGATGTGAAGACATTTATTTTTAAAGATCACTCTGGCTTCTGAATAGAGAGGAACAAGGTGTATAAGCAGGGAGATCAGCAATTCAAAAGAAAGATGATTGTAGTTTATGTTTCACAGGTGGCAATGGAGAAGCAGAAAAAAATGAAAAAAAAACAGAACGAGACTGAGTGCATTTTATAAATAGATTGATTACAGTGACGATTTATGGAAAAGAGGGACGAGAGTGGCAAGTATCCAATATGACTCCACAATTCTGTGGATGTTCATACCATTTAATGAGATGAGGTGACTGGGAGTGGAGAAGGAGAGTCCATGGGGATCAGGAGTTAGCTGGTAGCCTGGCAAAACATGGGCAAGCCATTTCTTTGCTTTGCTCCAGCCACCCTCTTCCAATGGCTCATCACATACTCTGAAAAATGCAAACTTGCAAAGTTGCAAGTAAAATATTTTGAGCTCCTCATAGAATCAACATGGACTCTCGTAAGGTCAATGTCCCATTCATTTGGCTTGCACCATCAACATTTTAAGCATTCTAGGGTTTACCATTCAACTGCTATTTTATTTCATTAAAAATACTTAATTCCACATTTTAATTAAATTGATCTTTTGGAAAATGAAGAAATAAAGAGGAAAAACAAATCAGCCAGTCATACCATCGTAAGGCATAATTGCTATGATTTTGTTATATTTCCTTTCATGCCTTTCTCCACATTTGTACAAGGCATGCCTGATAATGAGTACACAAATCTGCAAATTTGGGGGTTAACAAAGCACCACAACAAAAACGTGTTTCTTAGGTGATTCCAAGTGGTCACTTTCTGCTTTTAAATGGTAACTACATGTCTACCAGTGCGTTTGAGAAGAGCCATAAGTGGTTACTGGAAGCCTGTTGGTAACAGAAGATTTAAACCTTGTTTTCTTCTGCTTCCTTCATGATTTATTTAGGCCCTTGGATTCTGCACACAGTGAAAGGGGCACAGGATGAACTTAGAATTATAACCTACCTTCAGTGCTTCCACTGAACAGAAAGCAGTGACGAGGACGTACCCGCAGACCCTAGTGATACCTCACTGAAGTCTCTGCACATCTAAGATGGCCCTGTCTGCCTGAAACACTCTGTTTTCTTCACATAGCCAGGCACCTGTTTTTTTCAGCGGTCACTTGCATGACAAATTACTAATATTATTCCCCATCAAATGGTCTTCCAAAATCCTATCACTAAAATATTTGCAACATCTTAATTGCTTTGCACTTCAGGGAACGATTACAGAAAATATCACCAGCACCATGAGAACTGCGAGTTCACAAAGTATGTACAACCTAGTAACTTTACACTAACCTTGAGCAATCCAAAGTGTTCGCCACTGATAATCTGCATTATATATAAACAAATATGAAGTCGTCTAGTACATGCAGAGAAAAAACTGACAGATACATAAAGAGAAACAATCTAAGGAAAATCAGACAATGCAGCAAAATCAAGTCTTTCCCAGTAGAGACAGACTAAATTCCTTATTAAGAAGAATGTGTCATTTCTCACCAAAGCTCCTTTTAAAGTTATCTGCCTTTTTCTTACATCAAAAATATAATTTCATAAATTATAAATTTATAATTTTGAATTAGATAAATAAGATATGCTCATTTTGTTACTCCTAAAATATATTAACATTTAAAAGCAAAAGTTAAAAATAATCTCTAATATGTCATCTTGGATTCACACATACACACACACACACAATTTATTTAATTTCTGTAAGAAGTACAATTGCTAGAAGTGTAGGATCCTATCGGACTGGTGAAAACTGACCATGCAAGATTGGTCTGAATATGCAAGATGAAAGTGGAACCACACTGTGAAAGAATAACTTGGTAGGTATAGAAGCTGAACTTGGGTAGTTTAATATGTAATTCATATGCTTAATGTTATTGAGCTTTATAATCCCCTGAGCACATCTTCACGAGAGGGGAATCACTATCAATATAATTGAGAAACTCTGACATGACAGGATCCCTTCTCCCCCTGGAAAATACTCAAATAAAAATTGAAGGTTTGGATTTGAATTTCAGAACTACAGGCTTAACTTCCTTCTCTTCACCTACATCATCTCATATACTTTGAAAGGGCTGATTAAGCTTTTGCTTCCCAATTTCCAATGCATTTTAGTTCATCTCTCTTATTTTATGCCTATATCAGTTTAATCGAATATTTTGATGTTAGCACCCATAAGCTAATAAAACAGCTCTTGGATTACACCTTCCAGATCACTTAAAATATCCATTGTGTGAGATTTTAGCTACTAATATTTATCTTCGTCTCTTTATCTTAAGCTTGGAGGAGGCACCTTGACTCATGTCCCATATACTTACTGTGCTCTACCTGGGCTCAGAGCAGGTAGCTCTGAGAGAGGTTGGTGCCTTCTATACGTGTTTAAATAGCTCATTTGCCAACTATTCATTACTTGTTATATTGTTGCTGTAGATTCTCTGCCAGTTATCCTGGGTCAACAGGTTAGAGTCTTGGGAGCATATGAGGACCTAATGGGTCTAGAGAAAACCATAATATCCTAATATTATGGTGGGTATAGAAACTAAACGTGGGTATATTAATATGTAGTTTGTGCGCTTAATGGCATTGAGCTTTGATAATCCCATGAGCACGTCTTCAAAAGAATATATTAAAAAAAAATTAGCCCTTGCAGTAGGCTGAAAAATGGCCTGCCAATGATGCACACATCTAAGCCCCTGGAACCTGTGAATGTTACCTTAGATGTCAAAAGGGACTTTGCAGATGTGATTAATTTATGGGTCTTGAGATGAGGAGATAATCCTAGATTATTGCGTGGTCTCTAATCACAAAAGGGAGGTGGAGGGAAATTTGAATACAGAAGTAGGAGATGTGAGAATGAAATCAAGAGACTGGAGTGACATGAGATAAGGTCAAGACCAAAGGAGTGAGGGTGACATCCAGGAGCTGGAGTTGGCAAGGAAACAAACTCCATTGGCATCTCGACGTCAGCTCAGTGAACCTGACTTCAGAATGCTGGCCGCCAGAACATTAAGAGAATAAATCTGCATTATTTTAAGCCACCAAATCTTTGGTAATTTTGTTATAGCAACCATGGAAAACTAATACAGCCCCTATCAGCCCAGAGAAACAAAGGCAGAAAAGGAATGTGCTAGAAAACATAAAAAGTAAAATTGACAGAGTAAACAGAAGAGGCTGGCATATTTGTTTTTTGTTTGTTTGTTTTTCAAAAATTCCATAATACAATGCTGAAAAGGAAGGGGAAAAGCAAAGCTGAAGATTAGGTAATGTATTTTAAAAAAACACTTTGCATCCTGTATATAGCTTTATTCTCAGAACAACCCAATGTGGGTAGTTTTCATAGATTTTACTGTGTTAGGATCACGACACATTTAAAAAAAACAAAGAGGTACTGAGTTATCCCTTCTCCTCATTTCCCTAAGAGTGAGTTGATCTGGCAATGCAGATAGGTTCTTAAAAAGTTTAGACGCATTTGTGAAAAAAAGGCTTGTGATAATTCCTCAACAGGAAGAAACCATGCCTAGTCAAATGGAACTTTTAGCAATATTCATCTCCCTTCAACAATAGTATACCAGGTATGTACTACTTCTTTTGCCTCCACTTCCTCCCCTCCTTTCCTCTTCTTTCTTCCTGTCTTCCTCCACTTCTTATGCCTCTTCTCCTTCTCCTTCATTTTCCTCTTCCTTTTCTTTTCTCTATCTGGGTTTCAGAAAGTGTCTGAATATAAATATGTTCAACACGTTTCTCTTATATTAATATTTAGAAGTAACTTAGAAGGAAATAAAGCTGGAATGAGAGACACTAATAATTCTGGATTCAAAATACCATCATAGGTAAGCAGATGTGGCTCAAATATTGGGCTCCCATCTACCATATAGGAGGTCCGGGGTTCAATTCCCAGGGTGTCCTGGTGAAAAAAAAAGCAAGCTGGCCCACGTGGAGAGCTGGCCCACGTGGAGAGCTAGCCAGAATGGAGAGCTGGCCCAAGCAGAGTGCTGGCCTGCGCGGAGAGCTGATGCAGCAAGATGACTCAACAAAAGGAGACAGAGAAGAGAGACAATGAGAGATGCAGCAAATCAGGGAGCTGAGGTGGTGCAAAAGCTTGAGCAGCCTCTCTCCACTCTGGAAGGTCCTAGGATAGGTTCCCAGTGTTGCCTAAAGAGAAGACAAGCAGACACAGAAGAACACACAAAGAACAGATAGGGAGTACAAAACAATGAAGGGGGCTTGGGGAGAAATAAATAAAAATAGAAATATATCTAAAAAAAATACCATTATAATTGCTTTTGTGCTTCAAAAATAACAGCAAAACAAAAAGACCACTATTAAACCATCTCTCCCTGCCTATAATTTCATAGACTTTCATACAATTGTCAACCAGTGGTTCCAAAAATATGGTTCCCTGACTATCAGCATCAACCACATCTAGAAACTTGTTAGAAATGTAAATTGTCAGATCCTGTCCATGCCTCCTGGCTCAGAAACATAGAACAAGATGTGTGAAACAAGCCTCCAGGTGATTCTGATACATGCTGAAGTTTGAGAACCACTGTTTTAAAATATACTGCTGGCCTCTAGAGGGAGGTCAGGCAATTTCTTATAAAACTGTCCCCGCCACACCAAGATGTCAGAATTTAGTACCTCAAGAAAGAGAACAAAATCCAATCACATTTCAACAGGCCAACCTCAATGCGCCTTCTCTTCTTTGGAATGCTTTTTGTTTAATCTCTGTCTCTTTTCAACATTAGAGTGATAAAGGGGTTACTTAGCTGATTTTCATTCTATGCCCTATTCTTTGCCTCTAATCCAAGAAATGGGATCTTTCAATTCACATCTCAATAGGAGAACCACATTTTATAGGCAACTAAAAATCAGGTGTTAATAAGATGCATGTTCCTCCTTGTTATCAGGGGATAACTGGTCACCCTGTTTCCAGCCTTTGCCTCTTGTTATCTATTTTATATCAAGAGCCAGGATAATTATTAAAATAACCATATATGACAATTCGCTTTGACAAACCATTTGTTGTTTTCCACTGCTCATGAGACCCTTCATGATCTTGCTTTGTGGGCAGTAACACCAAACACTCTTCCCTTTGGTAGTGTGCCCCAGTCTCCATGATTTCCTTTCTTTTCCTTGGATAAACCAAGCTCTCTTCCATCTTGGTAGCTTTGCAATCGATGTATCCTCTGCCAGGGATGCTTCTGCCTTTATAATGCAAGGGCATCATCCTGAGGACATACTATAAGAAATATTCCCCTGTTTTCATGAGTCGCCAGTGCTAAAAACAGTACTTGTCACATGGAAAGCATCAGGTGAATATCTTTTAAGTGAATGGACCAATGAATGGTTGGACGAAGCAAACTTGAGAATAAAGGATATCAGCAGGAGTCTGTATGGAATTTGAGGATGCTATGCACTAGCCAAATATTAAATTCCTGACAAACGTTTACACCTCATCTCTCCATAAAAGACATGCAGGAGAAGAGCTTTTAAATGCATCGGTGTGCCTATGCAAAACTGAACACATGTGATTTATGAAAAGGTAGTTCTAAAACATGAGTTGATCAGCATATCAAGAGTATACATGCAAAAGTATCCATAATTTCAATTGTATTCTCAAGAACTAAACTTCTCATTTCTTTCTTAAGTGAACATGAAAATAAAAACCTAATCTTAATTGAGGAACTATCCCTAATAGCATTATATTTCATTAGTAACACATCTGCTTTTGTTGTTGTTTTTGCTGTTTTCCTATTAGGTTTCTATAGGTGGCTTATAGAGGTCATTTTAGATCATCAGGCTTTATTATAAACTTAAAATTTTACTCTCATCAATTGTTTTAAAAGGCCATACTATTTTGCAGAAATGTCTTTGCCTCATGAACCAGTGGAACCCATAACAAATTCACCTAGGAAGCCTACAGACTATCAGCCTGAGCATTTGTTTACCTACTCTGTAAATGAACTGTGTCTGCCCTGTATAAAAGGCTGTATCTAAGTATAAACTTCATTCTCACAAATAAAAGGCATGTACCTTCCCACAAATATTTTGTATGTGTTGTCCTGGAGAAATTAGAGGAGTGGGCAGATGGAAGTGGGAGTCATGTACACAAAGGACACAGTTGAGCAAAGGATTGACTGGAATGGCTAAGTAAGGTTATAGAGAGGGAGAAAGTGTAGGGGCTGGATAAGGATGGGAAAACCCATTTTTTTTAGGGGATTGGGTAGCCTAATGTCACCTCTGAAAGCAGCCTAAAGAGATTTAGAGCAAAAGCTTATGCAAATAGTGGAGGTGAGTTTGTGCTCCCCCAAAGATCAGATGAATTAGCAGGCAAGGTCAGAAATGGAGTAGATGAGACTTTATTCCTTGGCCGAATTGTTTCCAATCAGAGAGCCCAAGATTCAGCTACAAATTCATATGTACCAAAGATATACAAATAAGTGGGAAAGGGATAGAAAAAAAACCATCCCATAATGTAACAGATTTGGAGAATACTTTAACCTCAAAATGCCACAAGACACCTTTCTTGTGCATTTACCTGTATGGGTACCTAGAAGATTGCTTGAACCAGAATTCTCACTATTGTACTCTTTTTTTTACTCTTCTTCACATTTAAGGGAACCAAGCATCAGCACAGAGACACACAAATTTCAACACTCCCCTTCATTTTTCTTGCTAGGTAAACAGAATTAAATAAGAGGAAAATTCTGTTTTGAGATGGTTCATTCTCACATACACTTTGTACAAAATTTTGTGCTCTGAAGAAAAGTAAGCATGCCTTAATTAGTGCTTGCAATTTCAAGTCAAGGATAGTCGTCCAAAATATGATCTACTTCCTCAAGTGCCCCTGAGATTTTAAGCAATAAGTGAGCTGCAAAAAGGCTGTTGGATGTGGTGACTGGAAGACATTAACAGAAGCATTTACAGAGTGTGGCAAGTGTGAAAGCCAGATGCAGAGGTAATTGAATGAATGGGTAGTGAGTCTGGGCGAGTAATGAATATAAACTACCACTTCCACATGAGGAGGACTTCATGAGTAGAGGACTACAGGGATGAGGAGAAATTTTTAGCAGGATTTAAAAAAACAAAACGAAACACCAATTTACAGAGTAAGGGAAGTGAGAAGGAATAAAAATTGAGAATGAGTTGTTTGCTCGATTATGAAATTGGGTCCTAAAGGAAGTGAAAGTGAGATTGAAATTAAATATTGGAGGTTCCATGTCTAGATAGATTATCTACAGAGAAGAGAGGAGAACTGAGGACATTTGGAAGGGATAGAATTAAGCATGCTCCATTTAATTTACAATCCATGAATGTCTACTTTGTGCATAGATCTTGTTCAGGCATATTGAGTTACATAAACACATACTTCCCACAGACCTTGGTTTTATCAAAATGCATCAGCTAGACACGGTGGGCATAATATCTGGAAAGGTGGCCTGGTTACACAATGACTAGATGACAATACAAGATAACCGTACTAACCATAATAGACTAGGCTTTGTGGATGGAACATGTAACACCTGAAAACTCACGTGTTTCATATTAAGGGCTTCTTTGGGCTCAAATACACCCTGGGGCATCTCTCCTCTGTCCTGTGGCTCACAGTTAAGTCTAGGAGCCCTCATAGGTCACTGCATCAGGGGAAAAGAAGGAGGGAGGAGGCACATAATCTCAACAGCCTTGACCTGAAAAATCATGTAACACCTGCTCACAGTCCAGCAAGGGACACTGGGAAACATAGGAAAGCGGTTGAATACTTGGAGAGCACTGAAAGTCCCTGCAACAGCCTTCATGCCAAAATAGCCCAATGGAAACGCACACACACACATGCATATCTCCCTATATAATATGAAAATGCATGAGCATATAAAAAAATATATATACATTAAAATACAAAATATGCAAGTATTTACCTATGTATGTGTATATATGCACATATATGCTACTTGAAGTTAGCAGATATCAGGGGTGTTAGGAATTTAGAGAAGGAAAATTCCATTGAAGTTTTTTTTTCTTTATTGTCTTGGATAACATTTACTGGAACAATATATATATATATTTTTAAAGATTTATTTATTTATTTACTTGCTATCCATTTTTAACAACCCTCCCCCCACCCGCCCCCGTTTCTGCTGTTTCTGTGTCCATTCGCTGGGCAATTCTCTGTGCCGGTTTCCTACCCTCTCCTCTCATCCTTCTCCTCCTGTCTTCATTGGGATTCAATCCTGGGAAGCTTCCATGTGGGAGAGAGGTGTTCTGCGACCTGCGCCATGTCAGTTCCTGTTTTTTCGGCGTGTCTCATCTTGGCTCTCCCCTGCGTCACTCTCCTGCTACAATCATCATCTTGCTGTGTGGTGTACCTACACACAGGACCTGATGGCGCACCCGTTCATGGAGCCTGATGGCACACCAGAACGTTCCCTCTCGTGGGGCTTGGCGGCGCACACACTCATGGGGCCTAGCGGCCCGTGCACCTTCTGTATATATTTTTTATTTTACTGGGAGGTACTGGGGATCGAACCCAGGACCCTCTGTATGGGAAATGGACGTCCAACCATTTGCGCCATATCCGGGCCCCTGGAACAATATTAATTGAGCCTTTTGCATGGGACAGGCCCCTGGTGACACAGCAATTAATAATATGAAAGAAAAATTTCCCTTCCTTACTGGAGCTTACTTTCCAGAGAATGAGCTGCTTATTACATAAGGCTTTTAAGAGAGAGTGAGAGTTCATAATCATAGACATTGCTACCTAAAACTTGACCAACAATGAGTATGTTTTAATAATAATAAAGGCTGATGATAAAGACTTTGGTAAAGTACAGATGAGTTTATGATTATTATTTGCTCTCCCTTCTACTTTACCACTACTTTTATTTGTTTTTGACTGTAAAAGAACAATTTATGAATTTTTTTTGCCATTTAATTCTTTTGTTAAATGTGGCTCTTTCAATTATGTTTCTAGTAAAGTGTAATGAAGTTTTAATTGGACTATTAAAATCAATGCATAGGAAATAGATTCAATTTTATATACCCTGTAAAGAAGATAAAATATTTCCCTCACTCTGGTCATACCAATATTAAAAGAAAAAAAATATTGTTTTTCATGTTTTTCAGCATACCTTAAATTTTTATCTGACGCATTGAGCAATCCTGAATAGTATAGTCCTGGAACTGATTTCATACTATATCCTCCCTATACATTTTCCTCAAAATTATTAGCCATGGGAAGAAGCAACACTCTTAAAGTGATGAGTACCTTGCACAGCTCAAAATTAGAGGCTTGCTAAAGAAAGGAGATGTTTCACAGCCTAATGATCAGACATGATCAAATACAATGAGAATGTTGAGGAAAGAATATTGACGTGTGGGATCTTTATAACCGGAAAAGATCAAGAATGCAATTTTGTAAGCAACCTGATTTCTCGAGGTGTACAGGATGTTTGTTTGTATCACTTCCACATCTTCATTCTTCTTTATTCTCTTGTATGTAGTCATTTTTTCTAGGATTTTATCTTCTAATATGAACTGATAATTACTGCTTGATAACTAGTGAAAAAGCCAACCTTTGTGAATACCAAACAAATATATTTGCAAGTAACTTGATTAAATTAATTTACTCCTGAAGGGAAAATATAAGGGAGGCTTTGCCATTCTTTTCTTTGTGAATCTTAAAAATGTCCAGTAAAATGCCCCGAACTATCATTTTCATGAGGATAGTAAAGGGGGCAAATAAAAACGGCTGCAGCTACAAATATTGGAGAATGAATGTTACATTTTAGGGCCAAATGTGTTGTCCCTAAATAGAAATGAATCTACTGTGAACTTTGAAGACAATTTATTTTCCTTACATGAACCAAGTATCACTTCATGCATTCAAATTATGCTTTATTTTCAAAACACAATATAAAAGTTTATTAAATTTTAATGGAAATATCCAGATGAGAAAGGGTCCTCTAAGGGTGGGACAGATCCACATTATATGTTTATAAATTATGAAGGTGATTTCATTAAGAGTCTGTGTGTGTGTGTGTGTGTGTGTGTGAGGGAAAGAGAGAGAGAAAGAAAGAGAGAAGTTCCTATTATGTCATACAAAAATTATATGTGGAATTTATTATGAATTTTATTGTTGTTGGGTTTTTTTTTTTTTTTGTTAAAAGCTGTTGAAAGCAATATACCAGAAATGGGTTGGCTTTTACAATGGGGATTAACTAATTCATAACCTCATAGTTCCAAGGCTGAGAAAATGTCCAAATGAAGGCATCAGGTAATGCTGACTCCCAACAACTGGCTGCCAGCCATCGTGGACTTGTCTGTCACATGGGAAGGCACATGGCAGCCTCTCCTTTCTCCTCCAGGCCTCAACAACTTCAGCTTCCTGGTTTCTGTGGCTTCCTCTCTCAGCTTCACTGGTTTTCACTCCTTACTTCTTGTGTTCCATTGATTTCAGCTCCTTGTTCTCATGGTTTTCTCTCTGTGTCCTTTGGCTTTTTCTCCCTCAGCTTCTGGGACTACCTCTCTGCATCTCTTTTTATTCATCCTGTATATAAAGGACTCCTGTAAGAGGGTTAAGACCTACCCTGGATTATATCTTACTGAAGTAACCTAATCAAAAAGTCTCACCTATGATACGGTTACACCCACAGGAATGGATTTGTTCTAAGGATATGATCCTTCCAGGGTCCATAAAAGCCACAAACTACCACAATTGTGTTCCTCAAGAAGATATGTTCAGGACCTAACTTCCAGTCCCATAAATGATTGATTTATTTGGAAATAAGGTCAATTCAGATGGAATTACTTAAGTGAAAACGAGATCACCCTGGAGGTGGGTGGGCCTTTAACCCAATCTGACTGGTGCTCTTATAAAGAAGGGGAAAGGACATGGACAGAAAGAAACAGAAGAGAAGAATATCACCTAGCCAGATAGGGGAGAAGATGGCATTGTGAAGACTGGAGCTGGCATGAGCAGCCACAAGCCAAGGAATACCGGGAGATAGACTCCAGGGGAGCATGGGCTTGCCAAGCCCTTGAGTTTGGACTGCTAGCTCCAGAAATATGAGTTTTAATCCATCCTGTTTGTGGATCTTGGTTACAGCAGCCCCAGGACCCTAATACAGTATTACAAAGGAAGAGAGATAGATTTAAGTTCCCAGCAGTTTATATAAGAACAGTCTAATGTAATATAAGCATGAAAAGACAAGCTCTTTATATATAGCATCCATCAAATACTAAATTTTGTTCCTTGGCCCTATGGCAGTCATTTGATATGAGTGGATCTCAACCATGGTTATGCATGAAAAGCAAGGGCATAATGATTTGCTTCCAATAGGTAAATCTACCCATGAACTGGATTTTTTTTGTTGTTGTTGTTTTGTTTTGTTGTTATTGTTTTTTGTACAGCTTATGAGCTTGGAATGTTTTCTACATTTTTTAAAGGTTTGAAAAAATAAAACACAGAATATACAGTAGGCATGTCTGTGGCCTGCAAAGGCTAAAATACTTACTATTGGACTGATGACAGATAAAGTTTTTTTGACTCCTATTTCAAATGAAGACAATATGTCCTATTACCCAGAAAAAGTTTCTTGTAAGACACCCATAAAATGCCAACAAGTACAACACCTAATTCAATACTATGAAATAGCGTTTAAAGCAAGAGTTATGTACTGTTTTCAAGGTACTTAGGTAACTACTACAATAAATAACAAGATGATTAGCCTTTGAATTTTCAGGGCTTACCACTTAGAAGGGAGAAATAAAATAAATCAAATAATAATAATTATGGCACAACATATATAAAAAAATAGATAGATTTAAAGAGCCATTGGGAAAACAAGATTTAAAAATGATCATTTTATACCTAGAAATAGTAGGAAAGGCATTGGGGATTGAAGTATTACTTGAGATGGACCTTGTGAAAAACATAATTTTAAGCACATATCAGAGAAGTCAGGAAGAGGACATCCCTTCAGAGGAAACTGTGGTGAAAATGCAAAAATATGGGGAAGCACTGGTCAGGGCATGTATGGACAGTGGAGTTCTGAAATATTGAATTAGGAGCATAGTGTGGATAAGAAGTAAGCACACTTTTTTTCTCTAAAGCAGGGGTTCCTAACCTTTTTTGTTCTATGGACTCCTTTGCCAGTCCTAGGTAAAATGAATACTACTGTAATTTATTTATTGCATACATTCATAAGTGAAGGAAATGCTAGATTTCAGTTAGAGGTCAGAGAAAATAAAGAAAATAAGTTGATTTTTTTCCAATTGAAGCTCACAGACCCCCTGAAATCTTTTCACGGATGCATGCTCTAAAGGGACAGATGGCAGACATTTTTGGCTTCTCAGGCTGTATGGTCTCCATTTCAACTACTCAACTAGGTCATTGTGGTATAAAATTTTAGACAATACGTATAAATGGATGTGGCTGTGTTCCAATAAAACTTTATGTACAAAACCAAGCCATAGCTGGATTTGACCTGCAGGTGATAGTTTGCTGAAAGCCAGTTAGTACAAAAAATGATATTTGAGATTTATTAGGTAGTAGGGAGTCTTTGAAGATTTCTGACCTGGTCATAATATTTGTTATGCTATGTCATCTTGGTGTCCTAAAGGAGTTAATTCATAAAATAAATTAATTTTACAAGAGTTAACATATTATGTTTAATGGCAGTAAAATGAGTATTACAGGTATTTGGAAACAAGAAAAATCACCATGAAGTGAATTGGAATCAGAGATGGAATAGAGCTTAGGCAAAAATTGAGGAGGTCAAACTTGCACACTTCTTGTCAATTGAAAAAAAAAAAAAAGCTGGAAATTTCATGGAATCCAATTTTTGATTCTCTCAGAGATGTTCTCGCTATCAAAATAAGCAAAAGTAAATGTCTTATTTTCTAGATTAACGTGGTTGTGATTTTTATGAATGGCAAATTGGCAGTAAATACCAAACACCTTAAAACTATCAATATGTTTTCACAATTCTTACAAATTTAGCCAAAGGAAATAAGTGGACATATTTACACTAGTCAAGGTTTACTTTACCCTCTCAAATTTGGAGGAAATCTATCCTATTTGCTCATGCTTTTGTTGTTAAGGAATCCAGACAATTGGAAGAAATAAATGAAAACAAAAGTCCTTTTTACAAAGATGTTCATTGTAAATTGTTATAAAATATAGAACATTTTGAAATAACAAAAATATCCAAACTAAGGAAATGCATGATAAAATCATCGTATATTTTATAGTAGAAAATATAAAGATATTTAACACTCTTGAATTATATTTAAAGGTAAAATAAATTAACATAACAATATTATGTAAAACACAATTAACCTAAAATTTAATATGTTTACTTGTATGTAGGCATGCAAAGCAAACTTGGAAATATATACACACATTCACTGTGGCTACGTTATTTGTAGGGTAATCTACCATTTTTAGTTTTTCTTCAAACATTTCTAGAATTTCCTTTTTCCAGCAAAAAACAAAACAAAACAAAAACACAATTACCAACAATTGCTTAATTATGGTTTTGCAAAAAGTTGTAGTTGTGTTGGTATTTTCTTCTCTTTACTTCCATAAACCTAATACGGACAACAGCAATGCAACAAAATACATGTTGAAATGGAAAGAGCCCATGACCCAATCCCCAGAAACTGAATGTGTTACTATACAGAAATATGCAAGGTTATGGGCTTTACTATAGAGAGATCATCAGCTATGCCTGAGCTCATCCATCAGAAGATAACTCTCTCTGACTAGAGGCAGAGGAGATGTGGCACAACAGGAAGCTGGAGATTCAGCATACAAGAAGGAATGGTGGCACCGTTTCTGGCTTGACAACGGAGGGAGACTAAGGCCTCTAACTGAGACAGAGAAGGAACTGAATGCTGCCAACAGCCCTAATGAGCTTGTGAGCAGATTTCTTCAGAGCTTCCCATCGGAACAGCCTGGGAGCACCTTGATTTGTGTCTCATGGGTCCTGAGAGGAGAAGCCAGCTGAGCACACCCAGACATCTGACTTAGAAGATCTATGCCAAAAAAATTTATATCATTTTAAGCCACTAAGATTGTGGTAATTTCACACACTGGGATAGAAAACTAATAAAATATAAGATGACCTTAGTGTTCTCTGCTGTAAAATTGCTATAGCAAAACCTCCCATGCAATTGAGTGCATATGGATATTACTTCTCATCATTTAAAAAAAAATCTAGGTGTACATTATTGTAGTAATTTCATTGTTATGATTCTTATTAATGGTTAATAATATTAACCATTATTATTTCAAAATGATAATAAAAATATTAAATACTCTGGAATATATAATCAATAGCCAAAATTTTTTAAAAACTTAAATTCTATGTAATACAATGTAATATTTTAAAATACATTGAAACGTATGCAAATCATCTGCATCGACAAATGAAAACATTCATTAAATAATAAAGGTAAGGATTTTCTACAGCAGTGGAAAATACAAAAGCCAATTTAAATGAATCCAAACCAAACCCTGTAATCAAGGGCAGGTGGTGATAGCAAAGAGAGAAGTTTGGCAAATCCTCCACCTATAACAAATTGGACAAGTTTGACATACACAATCATTTTAGCACTCTGAAAGTAAAACATCACTGGCCTGTGAATGTAGAGGCCCATGATTCTAGTACACTGAGGTTTGTTTATGTTTTTTCAGAGAACAAAGAGGGCTTGAGCTAATTACACACACCCAGGAAAGTGGGAGAATGTACACATGTACAAAGGGCATGTGAAAGGACCAACAGGAAGTAAAAGCAAACAAAGACGTGAAACCCAGAACTACAAATTCACTTGCCCTCTGTCTCACAGAACCAGGGGTGAAAGATGGAAGTCTTATTGACTTTTAGGTGTTTGAGAAAACCTCTTTCCAATCACTGGCTGACCACTAAGCCAGGCTGACAATCTGGCCACCCTTAGGAAGCCAGCCTAAAAAATAAAAAGCAAGGAAAAATAAAACTGAGCATACCATGAGGGGATAAAGTTCATAGGTATAACCCAGAAGAGTTATTAAAAACAGCAACATCAACACAATCCCATAATTGCTAATATAAATAATCTAGACTGACCATTTTCAGCCATGAAAAATATGAAATATGCAAAGAATCAGAAAATATGACCCATGTTTAGCAAAAAATAAGAAGTAGCAGTCAGTAGAACTATCTCTAAGTGTCCCTAAATGTTGGATTTAGTAATCAAAGGCTTCAAATCAGCCATTATAAATATATTCAAACAACAAATGGGAACCATGTTTAAAGAATTAAAGTAAAGGTGAACAAAATAAATGAACAAACAGAAATTCTCAGAATACAGAAATTATACAGATCACAAAAAAGAACCAAATGGAAATTCTGGAATTATAGACTACAGTAACTGAAATGAAAAATTCACTATGGACATTCAGTAGGAGATTTAAGATGGCAAAAAAGAGAATCAGCTAATTTTAAGATAGATTAAGAAAAAAATACCTCATCTGAAAAACATATAAAAGAAAGATTGGGGAAAAACAACACCTGCAGAATAATTTCAAATTTTACTGAAATGCAGTGGGAGTCTGAGAAGGAAATGAAGAAAAAAAAGTAAGTCCAAAAACTTCAAAATTTGATTAAAAACAATAATCTACAGATCCAAGAAGCTCACTGATTCCCAAATAGTGTAAATTCAAACTTACTCATACCTAGAAACTTCATAGTCGAACCGCAGAGTGCCAAAAACTGAGAGATAATATTGAAATCATTTATCAATAACAAAACATCCCCTACACTGGAGCTACAAAACAGTAAAGGGTGACTTCTCATATGAAACATTGAAGCAAGAGAGCATGGAATTGCATATTCAAAGGGCAGAAAGAAAAAAGCCTATAATACCAGGCAAAACTTCCTTCACAAATGAAGGCAGGATGATATCATCCACATGGTGGCGTAAGACTTTCCCTGGAAAAGTCTCCCCTCAGAAACAACTAATAAAAGGAGAAACCCCACCTGCTTGGGACTCTGGAGGATGATTGAGGCAGTAAGAGAAAAGCAACTTCAGAAACCATGAAGCAAGAAGGCAGTGGTATGCTATATTTAAGGTACTGAGAGAGAAACCGCTGGCTAAAAAAGTCTTTATCCAGCAAAACTGGCCTTCAAATATGAGAGAGAGTTTAAAGCATTCACAGATAAACAGAACCTTTGAGAGTTCATCTGCAAAATAGCTGCCCTACAAGAATTGAAAAATGGATTTCTGCAGGTTAAATGTAAACAACAGGAGAGAGTGGCATGGAACAGCGCAAAGAAGTGAGGCTCTTCAGTAAAGATAAATAAATGGGTAGATGCAAAAACAAATAGTACTATATCCTCAAAGTTTAACTCTACTCTTAATTTATGTAAGAGTTAGAATACAATTGAATAAGGAGCATTAATATTTCCTGATAATTAACATGCAAATTATAAAGAAGACATATGGGACCAAAAAAAAAAAAAAGATAAAGAGGGGAAACAAAGGGATATAAGAGCAGAGAATGTGTATGCTATTGAGGTTAATTTCATATCTCTTCAAATTAGTGGGTTATAGACTTAGGTTGTGTAGTTCAAACCCCAGGGTAACCACAAAGAAAGTATTTAAAACATATACAGAAATGGAAATGAAAAAGGGATCAATCAGATATACAACAAAAGATCAACTATACAGAGAAGGAGTCTCAATAAGGGAAAAGAAAGCCAAAAATATATGAAACATATAAAAAGCCATAGGACAAAATATCTGAAGTAGGTACTGACTTTACAGTAATAACACTGATGGTTAATGGATTAAACTCTTCAATCAAAAGATACAGATTGGCAGAATGGAAATGAAGCCTGCTCCAACAATATGTCATTTACAAGAGACTCACTTTGGACCTAATGACACAAATAAGTTGAAAGTGAAAGAATGAGAAAAGATTATGAAAATAGTCCACTCAAAGAGTAAAGAATAGTCTCTTCAATAAATGGTGTGGCAGAAACTGAATATAGACATGCAAAGAAGGAAGGTGGATCCCTACCTCCCAACATAAGTGAAAGTCAAATAAAATGTATCAAAGACCCAAATAATAAGAGCCAAGAATATAACGCTCCTAGAAGAAAGCATGGGAAAGCATCTTCAAGACTTTGTGTTACACCAAAGCAAGACTTTACACCAAAAACATGAATGACAAAAGAATAAGTAACAGATCAATGGGACTTCATCAAAATTAAAAATACTTTTGAATATCAAAGGATTTCATCATGAACATAAGAAGACAGGGAATAGATGTGGATCAAGCAGTCTAACGTCCGCTTCCCACATGGGAGGTCCCAGGTTCAGTTAGGTGTCTCCTTTAAAAATAAAAAAAGAAAGTAAAAAGATAATCTACAGAATGGAAGAAAATATTTGGAAACCACATATCTAATAAGGATCTAATAAAGAAATTACACAACTCAACAACAAAAAGACAAACAACCCTATTAAAAATGGGCCAAAACTTTGAATTGACATTTCTCCAAATATACACAAATGGACAAAAAAAAAGCTCATGAAAAGATGCTCAGCATCATTATCCATTAGGGAAATGCAAATAAAAATTACAACGAAATACCATTTCATACCTACTAGAATGGTGATTATGAAAACAAAAATGGCAAGTATTGGAGAGGATTCAGAGAAATAGAAACACACTTATTCATTTTTTTTTGCTTTTTAATTTATCTTATTGAAGTATATGATCCATACATTAAATACATCAACAATATGTATACAGTGAAAGTTGTAAACATACAAAATAAACTTTCATAACATAATAAAGGGGTCCCACACACCACCCCTCCACCAACACCCTCCGTTGTTGTGAAACATTTTTACAAACTATGCAAGAACATTGTCAAAATATTACTACTATCTTTAGTCCATATCTTACACTTGGTGTATTTTCCCCCAACCCATCCTATTATTTTTTAAAATATATTTTTATTACAGAGGTTGTAAAGTTACAAAACAATCATGTACATGTGTACAATTCTCGTACAACATCCCTTCATCAACACACCACACGTGGTGGAACATTTGTTACCGGTTATTAGATAATATCATCAGACTGATGGTACAGATGCAAGAGGGTCCTTCTGTGAGCTAGAGCAGATGCACATCGCTATTGCAAGATGGTGGAAATATGGAAAGGCATGGGAAGAATACAACTGATGCGACCTATGGCCCATGGTTAACAACAATACTGCAAAATTCTTAAATCAATGGCAAAGATGTACTGTGTTGATAATGGGGGTGTATGAAAAAAATGTGATACTCGTTCATTTTTTATAGGAAGGAAAATAGTGCTGCAACTGTGGCAGACAGTTTAGTGGTTCCTCAAAAAGCTAGGTATAAAATTACCTTGTGACCCAGAAATCCCATTTCTAGGAAGATATCCAAAAGAATTGAAAGCAGGGTAGGGAAAAGATATTTTCACACCAATGTTCATAGCAGCACCATTCAAAATTGCCAAAAGATGGAAGCCATCCAGGTGTCCATCAACCAATGGATAAACAAAATGTAGTATGTACATACAATGCAATATTATTCAGCTGTGAAAAATAACAAAGATTTGATGCATGCGGCAACATGGATGAACCTTGAAGAGTGAAATTAGTCCAACTCAAATGTAAAATTATTGCATGATTTCACTGATATGAAATAATTAGAATAAGCCAATGCATAAAGTCAGAACCTAGAATACTTGTTAGCAATGACTGGGACTGGGGTAGGGGTAGGGAATGGGGAGTTAATTCTTAATTGGTGCAGAATTTCTGTGTAGGGTGATGGAAAAGTTTTGGTAATGATTAGTTGTGATGGTAACGCAACATTCTGACTCTAATTAACACCACTGAATTATATATCTGAATTTGGTTAAAAAGGGAAATTGTAGGTGCTGTATATGGGTCTAGGATAAAAATTTTAAAAGGGCAATCATAGGACTGTACAACATAACAGTAAACCCTAACGTAAAATATAGACTATGCTTAATAGTACAATTTTAAAAATATTCTGTCATCAATTGTACCAAAAGTACCACATTAATGTAAAATGTTAAAAAATACTATTGTCCTTTCCAATATAATCCCCTAATCCTGATAATACTGAGGATGCCTATTAGTACTTTCATTGGCAATAAACTTCACTTTTTTGAATTGCCCATTGTCCTACCAATGGAAGCGTGTGATCTGAAATCGGGAACTCATGATTCTGGTGGGAAATAACACAACTTTCCAAACTTTAGAAGATACCTTACTCTGCTGCCTGGACCAATATGGGCATCCCGTGATAGGAGCAATTTTATAAAAAGATAATACTTGGCATAGTTTGCTTTCATTCTTTCAAAAGTTTGAATTACATTAGCAATAATTATATCATAGTGATAATGATAGATAACATATATTGGGGTCTAAGTACCAGACATGTTTTGAATGCTTTACATGTATTAACATATTTATGGTGAATGATAATATTATGGGGAATGTTCTATTTCCACCATTTTAGGAATGAGCAAATAAAAGTACAAAGGGCTTAGATATCTTACCTGGAATTTGATTCAAGTGCTCTAATTCCAGAGCCCATGCTTTTAACCTCTGAATTTTGCTCTGTAATGAAACTTTCCTATATATCAGAATATGAAATATAGTGTTTTAATTTTCACTCATTAAATCAAGAGCCTTACATTTTGTTACAGGTTGAATTATAACCCCACAAAAATGTGTTGAAGTCCAACCCCAGTACATGTAAATGTGAGATGGAAAGATGGTCTTTGCAGATGTAATTAGTTAAGATGGGGTCTGACTAGAGCAGGATAGTCCCTTAATCCAAGTGACTGGCATACCTGTAAGAACAGAATACAAAGAAAGAGACACACACCGGAGAAATCCATGTGCAGTCAAAGGCCGAGAGTGGAGATGGGCAGCTACACGCATGGAGCACCAAGGATTAGCAGCTTCCACTGGAGTCTAAGAATAGTGACAGTAGGGTGCCTCCCCTAGAGCTTTCAGGGAGAGGCTAGCCCTCCTGCCACCTTGATTTCAGTTTTCTAGTCCCCAGACTTTGAAAGAATAAAGTTCTAATGTCTTAAGTCACCATGTTTGTGGTACTTTTCTATGGCAGTTTTAGGAAACCAGCACAGATTCCAATTTTCTGTGTGTCCTATGAAAATATCTGGCTTTGCTCTAAGAGACAATAAGCACCATCTGGGAAAATAATGAACTGTTCTAGCATTGTGTTAAGGGTTTTTAGTCAGTTTAATTAAACTGCCTATAGTTAGTGTTAGTGTCCCTGGAAGGGATATGACCTAAAAGGTTGTGGAGATCCTTACTGATAGTACTAGTTTATTGATTTAATAAAATGTTGCTTCATTCTGGAATGAAACGAGAGTATGCTATCTTAGCGTATAGGCCATGTAAATCTGTAACTGCGTGACATGGAAACCTCCTATCTGGCATTCTAGGGTATTTTAATCTGGGAAGGACAGGCCAGAGTCAGGTATTTAAATGAATCTAGCAACAATATAAACACTCATTCATACAAATCTAAAGCTTGGGGAAGAAAAACAACTCGTGAATGACAGAAGTCAAGCAGATCCAAGAAGAAAAGTACCCATCCTTGAAAACCTTTTATCATCAGAATTCATGCCCAATGTCTCACTGCATTGTATTGTTGCTAGACCTGAAGGGAAAAATCCCCTGCTTTCATTTTATCTTTCATAATTGAAAAAGAAAAGGAATTCTAAAATTTAAAGGATATTGCACCCATATTTTCCCAATTGGGAGGAAAAAGTTGAGAGATGACATTGTCCAACTGAGAACAACTCTGTATAAAAGAATATGTGAAAAATGAACACACAAACACAGTAAACTGTCACTGGTAGCACATGGCACACAGACATTGAAGCGAGTCACACTTAAATGCGATGATTGCTGGTACATCCATACAATGGAATATTACTCAGTAATAAAAAGGAATGAACTATTGGTACATACAACTTGGATGAAGTTTAAGGGCATTTACTAAGTGAAAAAAGTCAATCTCAAAAAGTTACCTATTCTAAGATTCCATTCATCCAGTAATATGTGTTAAAACTCATACAACTATACACCAAAAAAAGGAAATTTACTGTATGTAAACTTTTAAAATAATAAAAATTAAATGAAGTAAAAAATTATTGAACCACACAGTGTTTCAAAGACAAAAAAAAATAAATGTGATAATTGATAGAAATTTTAGCAAAGGGAGGAAATTAAAACCTGAGACCGTCTATAGTTTTGTTTATTTTTTGTGATGTCATGAAAAAATTTATATCTTTCCCATGTTCTAATATCTTTCTTGGGCTAGCCTCACCATGGCTCGAGTGAGACAGAAAACATTGTTATTGAATGTAATGTTAAGGGGTCTTTCAGCTATGTGTTGATGCATAACAAACAAAACAGTAGTGTGAAACAGCAGTGATTGATCATTTCTTGCCATCCAGGGTAGTTAGCTGTGATTAGCTAGGCCATTCTTCTGCTCCATATGGTATCACTGATGTCTTACCTAGAGCTGCAATTAGCTGAGCACTCAGTGGAAGCTGAGACTTCCAAAAAGACATTTCAAACTGCAAGATTGCTCTCTCTTTATTTGTCATTGTTCAGTAGTTTAACTCCAGTTTCTTCACAGCATGGCAACTGACCTCCTAGAGAACGTTCCAAGAGGACAAGCCTCAACTCACAGACAGCAATCGATCATCATCTGCTTACATAAGTCTTGCTAATGTCAAATTGGCCAAAATAAGTTCCATGGTCAAGCCCAAGGTCAAAGTGAGTATGGACTATCCAGGGGCATGGAAATGGGGAAATACGGTCCACTGGAAGCCAACAGTGTAATGGTCTACCCCAAGGAAAGTTGCAGAGGTCTGATTGCATACATGGTCTAACAACTGGCAAACTTCTTTCTCTCACTTTCTTTTCTTTTGGGGGAGGGTCTCTGCTTGGACTTCAGGAAGACAGGAAGTAGAGTGAATATATGTAATTATATAGCAATATTATTTTAAATAGAAAATATATGAAGTATGTCAAAATGCTTTCCACCACCTTATCTTTTCTTACAGATTTACAGGCATAAATAAAAGGAGGGAAAAGGCTAATTATCTTGCAGTTTTGCAAGGAAATGGGATTCCTGGTGACATTTGGCCAATAATCACTGAGGCAGACAGAATAATTTCACACAACCGGGATGTCCACATGCTAATCTCGAGAACCTGTTAATATATTATTTTACATGGCAAGAGAGACATCGCATATGAGGTTAAATTAAGACTCTTGACTTGGAAAAATCATTGTGGGTTATTGTGGTGGACCCAATATTAACCACCGGGTCCTTCTAAGGGCAATGGGGAGACAGGAGAATCAGCTCAGAGACAGAGAAGGAGATGAAGGTGAGGACAGAGGGGTGAAACTGCTGGCTTATAAGATGGAGGAAGGGGCTGTTCCCCAAAAAGGAATGCTGTGGCCTCTAGAGGAAGGAAATGGAGTCTCTAGTTGTCTCAGAAGGAACCAGCAGGCTGACTCCTTGACTTTAGCCTAGAGAAATGGATTTTGGACTTCTGGCTTTCATACCTGTAAGAGAATACCTTTCTCCAGTTTTAAGCTACTAAATTTGCAACAATTTGTTGCAGTAGCAATAGGAAACAAATACAAACCCCTTGAGGTAGTGATTTCAATGATCATCTGGATCTAGGCACACATAATTATTGAGTTGGAAATAGTACTGAGGAAACTATCCAGAATGTAGCTCAAATAAATACATGAATAAAGAGATGGAATATATGAAACAGAAGGAAGGGCCATGGAGGAGAGGTTGACAGCTCCACCATACTCTCGGGAGAATCCTGCAGTAGGGAATTGAGAGAGTGACAGAAAAACAATATATGAAAGGATAATTTGTGAGAAATTGAAAGTGTCCAAGAAGCAAACTCACCTGGCAATAATGCCGTGAAACTACAGAAAAATAAGTTTGAGAAAAACCTTTACGAGACATCTTATGAGGCCAGGAACAATACACAGAAACCAGTGAATGAAATATAATTAGGCCAATGGTAGATTTCTAAATAGCAACAAGAAAAACTCTGGGAAATTAAAAAAAAAATATGTTCAAATTCATGTAAGAAGACTATATGCAACCTTTTATTTATATTCAGCCGAACTATGACTTAAAACCACAAAAAATCAACAGTTTATTGATGAAAACATTGCTGAAGGAAATAATTTGGCAAGAAGAAAAGTAAAGTCAAAGGAAGAAATGGAATTCAAAAGCAAAATTAACATCGTTTTTGATAAAATAGTTTGATAACCCTATTTATTAAGTAAAAAAAAATAAAAATTTAAATTGACTAAATTCCTTATATAAATGTAACTTAAAATGAAATACTTATAAAAGAGGGGAGAGTTAGGAGAAAGGGTAAATTACATTGTGTTTGTTGTCTCTTTTGTGAGAAACAAAATTATTGTTCATATCTTTAGCCCTTATTAAAATATATAATATGTATCTAATGTTTTGAAAAGGAACCTTTGAAACCATTTCAGAATAAGATTATTAAACTATGGTCTGTGGCAATAGCTTACCTCTCTGTGAAGAAAAAATTAAGAATCTTGCCACATGCCTTATACCAAAAAAAAAAAACCCAAAACAGATGGGTTAAATCAGTTTACCCAAAATTTATTGAGTACCACCTCTATGCCAGACACTTTATTGTAATTGAAGATAGAAGATAGGATTGCTATTTCACGTTACAGGGTTTGCGAGGGAAATACATATACCCATATAATATAATACAATGTATTAAAACAATGTGATACGGTAAGGTATGATAATAGATAATGGTAATGCTGTGAAGAAGAATAAAGCAAGTTTAAATTCTAGGGAGTACTGTGAACTCGGGGAAAGTTGGGGGATGATGGATTCCTCTAGTTTCTTGGCTATGTTACATAAAAGATTTAAGAACATGCAATTTATTTAGGCCAGTAAAAATAATTTATTAAGAAGTGGGAAAAAAGAACAGAGTTTATTGAGAAATGGGAGAAAAGAACAGGATTACACACTGAGAACCCGGTGGGGACAGAGAGCATTTTAGGCTTGTGGGCTACCTTTATTAGCTGTTATTCACTCCTCTCTGTCTTAATGTTTGGGGAAAGGGTCTGCTCACTGTTCTGATTGGTTACCCCACCCGTTAGTTCCCCAGAGGGCCAATGGTGAGGCCCCTTGAGGATATCCAGGGCTTTCCCTTGACCCCTAATGAGATCTCACTCCAAATGGGGTTCTCGTGGGGTACTTCCAGTAGACTTCTTGGTGGTGATCTTTCCCTCAGGTGGTTTCCAGGTAAGGTTCCATGACCACCAAGTGTTTTGCAGCCATGTTTTCCTGCCAGGTTTTAGACTCATCTTCCCTGCCTCACCTGCATATGCTATTTTAGACAGGTGTTCAGGAACATTCTCTCTGGGAGGTGACATTGGAGAAGATACCAGAATGAAGTGGTGGAAAGAATCATGGGTGATAAAGGATAGAAATAGAATTGCAAAATCTGAGGTGGGAATATACTTGAAATGTCCCACTAGAAGCCAGGAGGTCAGTTGGGCAGACTGGTGAGCGGTGAGGGACAATGTGTGAGGAGAGGAGGTGGGGATCAGGTAAGGATGGGTCCCCTGGGACTTAGGTATGGTTGGAGGAGGTGGCATCACCTGAGCATGACTGGAAGCCCTTGCAGGGTTTTGAGCAAGGCAGTGACATGCTACAATAGTTTTTTGCCTGGTTCGCCCAGTGAGGATATTGCTTTGCCTGCCTTGTGTCTTTATGGGGGAGTCTCTAATCAGATCTGCTCCTTCACATGACTTAGGTTCTTCAGTCGCCCCCCAGTCCAGTTCAAATCCAAGCCCCACAACCCAGGTATCAGTAGAGGGCTCCCAATACATGATGCCTAGTAAAAATTTTCCTCTAGGATTGTAGGCTCAGTGTGTTTTCTTATTTCCAAACGTTTTCTTATTTTATTGATATCTAAGGCTTTAAAAATATCTGGGCAGTTAGTTTTTATAATGGGACTTTTACAGTCATTTCAGGGTGCTGGAGAGGCTAAGGAACACCTCAAAATGAAATTTTTGTTTCCTTCATTCAATGAGCAAAAAGAATTCAATCATGGCTGTTAATTATTACTCTCATTTCGTTGTGGCTGGGAGCTTACTTTTTAAAAGATTTGATCACGTTTGCTTAATTCTTTACTGCTTGACTATCTTGTGAATGCTTCCTTTGTCTTTTGAAAAGTAAATCATTTACATCTTTGAAAGGTCTTGTTCTCAAAACGTTTGTTTTACAAAATTACTAAGTAATAAGTTCCCAGAGGGCAGGTGGGGACAGAGAATAGGAAGGTAAGGCTTAACACTACAGAGTTCCTATTTGGAATGGTGGAAATAGGTAAAAGTCTTTATACTAGAAAAGGAGGAAGCCCTGCTACCCAGGACAGACGACAGCCTCTGCCCTCCCTGTGCTTACAGTCTAGCAGCAGAAATATGCAACGACACCAGAAGAGGTTAATTGTGGTGGATCCCAGGAAGAAGTTTGATGGATGTGCCCTAGCCTGCATGTTCAAAAAGGGCTTTCCTGAGGATGTGAGTGGAAGGAGGCATATAGTAAAGTACAACAAAAGAACACTAAAGAAAGTTTGTGAAGGCCATTGGGGAAAAACAGCAAGGTATATTTAAGGAACTGAAAGCAAGCTAATGTAACTATATCGATGGGTGTGAATGATCGATGGGTGTGAATGTGATGTGCAGAATTCAGATCCGGAGAGTTCTACCAATGAGGCAAGATGTGAAAATCGGGGGGAAATGTTAGTGGACAAGAGTGATACAGTTTTGTTGGCTGTGAAAAGATTTGAATCTGAACATTTAAATAACTTTAAACTAAATTCCTAATCTGTTTCAAAACATAGGGAATAAATCATTTGAGTGTAAACTTATTTTTTTTTATATTTTAAAGTGACTATTTCCAATTTTTTTCAAAAACAATGATTGACACCACTGAAGATGAGCATCTAATTCTAAATTTTAACAAATGTTTTACAACTCAGTGTATATTATAGAAAAATAAGTGTCCTGATTCAGTCTTCCATTTGGATTTTATATCTTTGTGAGCTCTGTATTCCAGGTAAGATAGCTGATGGAGAAAAATTACCAAACTAAAATAACCAGCATAATTGTTAAACCAAGTTTTGGTTTTAAAAATGGATTGTAGTTGATGGTATTATTTTTCACTAATAATAGGATTATTAAAATAATAAGTAGAAGAGTGTTTATACCATTACCAAATTATATAATAAATAAAACATTGTTCTATTTGGTATGTTTTTAAATTTGCATTATGGAACTGGTGCATGTATATATATTTTTATATTTGTGTATATTCTATATACCCATCTCTCTATCCATATTCATGCATATACATGACATATGGAGAATTAAGTCTGATGGAGTTTTAATGATAATGCATAAAGATATACTGTGAGAAACAGAACTCACTAAGCCAGAGCCTGAATATTCTCTGTGGGAGTAATTGAAAATGAGTCTCTTTGTCTTTCACAGTTCCAGAGACTTTGGGAAGCAGCCCTGTTCTCTGAGTTGTGACTCTCTCGGCCATGAGGTGCTTTTACTGTGTTTCACTTCACCTGGCTCTCAGCAGGAGCTTTGCCAAGGACTCAATTCTGCCCCCCAGCCATATGTTTCAGTATGTCTCTATTGCCGCTGAAGCCAAACTCTGATGTGCTTCATAAATTTTTGGATGAACTTGCAGAATGTGAATTCAAAAATTAATGAGCATGGATTAACACTCTCCCTGGGCAGTCTTTGTTTATGTGCTTAACACATTAGACCTATGACCCATTCAAATCATTTTCATTGCATTATTGCAAACCTGTGATCCAGACAGGTACAGTGCAATTGGATAAGGCATAAATAACACCGTTGTCCTAACGGCTTCATTTCACTGGTTCAAAATGCAGGAAACACCAGGGCTACGTGTGAATAGAAGCTTACCAGATTTTCTCAGGAAAGCAATAGAAGGCAATGGAAAATATTTCCCGAGGACATCTCATTTAATAATTGCATTGGACGTGATTAAGTCATGTAGAAATTATATAAAGTTAGGAAAATCAGAGAATTTTTCAATTTTGAATAAATAATGAAACAAAATGAAATAGGAAAAACAGAGTGCAGGCAAACTTTGTACATGGGGACATTATGTTAATTCTTTTTCCTTTTTTCTTAATTTCTGCATGTTTGTGTATGTTTGCATGTGTGTAGAAGCTGGGTGAAGGTGGACACACAACTGCAGAGTGAGAAAATTTGGAAAGTGCACGTCCTAGTTTCTCATCCGCTAAAACAAATACGGTGAAATGGCTTGGTTTAAACAATGGGAATTTATTGGCTAATGGTTTTACAGCCAGGAGAATTCCAAATTCGAGGTAAGAGCAAGGCAATGCTTTATCCTTGAAGACCGTTGCTTTCTGGGGGTGCTACCCATCCTTGCTCCTTGGATCCCGTGGCAATGCAAACAGCAGTGTCTTCTTTCTCTTCCAGGTTTTTCTTTTTCAAGAGAAACAGAACTGAAAGAGCAGTTCTGTCCTTTTAGTTCTGACTACTCCCCGTGGCTTCTCTCTTCAGCGACCCATTTCCTTTTCTTATAAGGACTTCATCCATATTTGGTTATGCCCACCATGCTATAGTTTGGGCCCACCTTAATTAATGACACCTTCAAAGGTCCTATTTACAAATGGGTTCACACACAGACCTGAAAAATAAGGTATTTTGAGGGATATGTTCAGCATCTAGCCAGTCCTAGACACTTAAAGTATTGACTAATCATCCTATACATGTCAGTGCAATTGGTCTACTCTATAGGCCATTTCTAAGTCTTGCAAAAGAACGAGGCCTGAACTATCTGATTAGTTTCTTACATATCTATTTCCAGGTAATTTTCATAAGTCCACAATTTCATCCTGGAAATATTGAAATGTGTAATTTACCTGAATTTTAATAGAATCATGTTTCAAGGTCCATAAGGATTTAATTATAAAGAATAGGATGAGCAATCATAGCCAAAGAATAACAAGTGATAAAAATAATGTCCAATTGTATGGGACGTCAGGCTAACATTCTTAGCTTTACCGGGTTCAACATTTTTATCAAATCATACATGGCAAATGTTGTATGCATATCCAATTAATAGGAGATCCAATTAGAATGTACAGCTGATGTGTTGAATTAAAACATCTAAACAGTGTGGAATAATGTTCACAATGAGCAAGTTTTTATTTTGAACAGAATACACCACCTACCCCCAACACCCTGCAAAAAAACACTACACGACTCCAAATATTGTCCAAGCATGATAAACAGAAATTAGGCAGCTATGTGACAAGAACTGAGAGTGCCAACCGAAAACATTCAGGTAATTATTTTCCCACAGAACTCCCCAATCTTTTATTACATTAATTTTACTCTTGATTTAAGAAAAGAGTGATCATAATCCACTTATAACAAGGCTTCTAAATTAAAATGCTGAAGAAGACAATACTGATAAAGCATATATTCAATGCCCAGATCACACACAGATACACAGGAGATTGATAATTATTAAAAACCTAACTTGGTTATTATTAGACTTGCCTCGCCTCGCTCAAACTCCTCTTTATTCTTAGAAAATTGTGCTCCTATGTGTGTATTTGTTTTATGTCATTGACATTATATGTCTTCTAGTTTGTGGACCAGGGAGCAGGATCTTTAAATAAGTCAATTATGTGCTTTTTAGGACATCTGGTTGCTTTATAAATAAAACACGTCTAACTGGATACATTAGACACTTGGAAAAAAAGCTAATGTATAAGACTGCCTATTTTCTACATATTCCTCATCATATAGGGTACTCTATAAATGAAGGGGTCAGTTCTGAGTTGCCTTTTGAAGATGCTGTAGAGAATGTGAAATTTCCACCTTAATTTTCCTAAAAAGATATCAACCTTTTCCAATGCTTGGCTGTGTAAGAAACCATATGGAATTTTCTTTAATCAGCAACATAAAATAAATGCTTTTTAAGTTTTACTATGAAAGAGAAAATCAAAGTTGCTAGCACTATTTTTTCTCCTATGTGGATGAAGGTAGGAGGAGAAGTGTACTAGTTTTCTATTATTATGTAACAATAAACTACAAACTCATGGGGCTAAAACACCCACTTATTGTCTCACAGTTTCTGTAGGTCAGAAGTCTCACCACAGTGTGGCCCTCTGCTCAAGGTCTCAAGGTTAAGTCAAGATATCTGCAAGGATCTCTGGGACCTGTTTGAGTAAGGAGTCTCTGTATACGAAGCTTCCATATAAAATAAGGCATGAGCAAAAGTAAAAATGAAACAGCAATACCTATTAAAATACATCTTGAAGTCAGAATGGTTAGACATAAACCTGGATAGGTAAAAAGGCGAAGAGTCCTGGATAGCTCTTTAAGGCATTTAAGGAACTAGGAATTTAACCCAGAAAATGGAAAAGTCACTGAATGATTTTTTTGAATGGGTACCTCATTACCGTTGATGATCTTGAAATCTCTTCTAGCTCACAAGAGGAAACTGGAATGGAGGGGAGCAAGACTGGAGGCTAATTAAGCTATTTCAGTACTGGCAAAAATAATATTGACTGAGCTGCCTACAGTTTTATGAGCATGGATAAAAAGAGGTGACTATATCAGAAAGATGCACAGGAAATAACTCAGCAACTGACTATGTTGAGTGAAACTAAAGTTGTTGAAGGAAAGGAAGGAAACGATATGACTCCTCCTTTCTGGTTCAGGAACCAGGAGGTGATGGGACCACTGCAGGAAAAATTGGGGAGGACAGAATAAGAATTCAAGTTGGGAATATTGAGTTTGGGGAAACTGCTGGATAACTACATAATAATACCATTAAGCAGTTGAGTATATCTTATTAAATCTTGAGAGGTAAGTACACAATAGAGAAATAGAATTGGGAGATCATCTGTATATACTTGACAATGAAAGTCTATAGAGTTGATGAAAGTGTGTGGAATGAAAGGACAGTGAATCTAGAACATAGTCCCTAGAAATGCAAAAATTTAAGGGAAAAAAATAGAAGCAAAGTCCTTAAATCCTTGAAGCTTACTGAGAAGCCATATCCAAAGGGATAGGTGGAAAAATCAGGAGATTGTGATGTCATGAAAGTCAAGGCCAGGTATTTGGAAGACACTATGAGTTTTACTTGTTTCATTGGGTGACTCTATATTGATGCATTTATTGAATACAATTATTTTTCTTGACCTGGGTGAGAACATTGATATCCAGAAAGAAATATAAAGATCAGTTTTCCAATTGCCTGTTATTTGTCAGTGCCAGTGGAAGAAAAGACCATCAATAGAAATGATCTCACGCAAATGAAGATTGGGGATGCAATAGAAAGCATTTTACCCCCAAAGCTATGGCTTATTGACTTCTTATATGATACCTACAATTCACCATACAAGACTCCTTTATCTATCACTTTTCCAACACTGATAGCTTGGGGGAGGGAAATCAAAGACGTAAATAGATCCACTAATATCTGAAGCAAAATAAAGGGAAAAAGATTTTCACAGAAAAAGTAGGAGGGAATTGAATGAATGTTTAGGTATACCTTGTCTGTATTGAGTGGAAAGAATATAAATTCATCCTCAATTATTTATGTGCCTTTTCCCTTAATCTCAAGCTCTGTTTGCAGTCATGTTTTAGAACAAAATAGAAAAGGACCTTTGTAAGCTATGGCACAATACTCATATATTAGTAAAAGTAGAAACACAGCGGAAGGGATTCCAGAGAAAGAACACAATGGGTAAGAATCCAAGAGCCCCAAAAGGCAAATCATTTATTTTACAGAAGTGATGAAGCCCCAAGGAAAGAGCCATATCCAGTACAGACAGTTATACTATGGGGTCCGCATCAGAATCAATTATTCCCAAAAAGCATGGCTTCTTTTAGCAGACTTAGCTGCCTCTGAGGAAGAATTTAAGTGCATAATTGAACTACAGAAAATGTCATTATTCTCTACAGGGCTTTCCACCAGTACTTCCAGCTTTCACTAGAGCAGTTTGTGGCACTTTTTCTTAGACATTGGCCTTTTGCCTCTCTGTTTTATGTATGCCATTCTCAGTCTTCTTCCCAGGTAGACCATAAAATTTGTGGTGAACTTCTGTCTCCATTTGAACTTCATCTTTACCTGGGACAACTGTTGGCCATAACTAGACTTGTCAATCTCAGCCTAAGACCTGAATCATCCATCTTGACCAAGTCTTGACTTGGCCCATAGTTTACTAGATCACAGTGAATTAACTTCACTACAGGGTTATATCTTCCCAGGTTTAGTCTAGGATCCTCCTAGGTAGGAGTTGGGTTACAAGAAATTCCTAGGGTACAGTATAAAATTGCTTGTTATCTGTCTTGAGAAAATACAAAAAATAAGGCAGATAAAAATGATCTGAATGTTAATCATATTCTCTTACTTAAAATAGAGTGGGTGTAGCTAAGTGGTTGAACACCTGCTTCACATGTATGATGTCCAGAGTTCAATACCCAGTACCTCCCCCCAGAAAAAAAAATACCCTTTACTGAAACAATATTGGGATGTGTTAAAGTAACATTCCACTACCTGTCATAAAATATCTGCTCTGTCCTGTGTCAGGAATTGCTTTTTTCTCTTTTCTAATCTCATAGCAACTAGTAATATGGGGATTATTAGTTTCTTTTTATAGAGAAGGGAAACTTATGTTAACAGAAGTTAAAAATTTTTTCAAATGGAAAAGTACTTGTATTTGAATTCCTGTCTTCAATATTTGAGTGGCAGTATACTCCTACTATGTGTCCTGAAATTATTAAATGAATATGTGCATGTTATTAAAACTCCATAATAATTGGATCAACTAATAGTGTTTCAATTCACATAAAGGAGACAGGAGACGATAAAATATTTCAAAATGATAGCACAGCCTATCCTCTGTAAACTCCTATCATGTTACTTTGTCCCAAGGAGAAAGTGTATCGAGTATCATGGCTAATTTTGTGCGTCAACTTGGCTAGGTTATGTTGTACAGTTATTAGGGGAAATGCTGGCCTACTTGGTACCATGGAGGTATTTCATAGATAGGATTAGTATCTAGAATCAGTTGACATTAAATAAGGAGATTACCTCCAATCATGGGGGTGAGCCTCATCCTATCAGTTAGTCAGTTGGAAGCTTTAATGGAAGAACCGAGGATTCCAGAGGTCAGAGAATGTCTGCCCCAAGACTTCAGCCTCAACTCTTAGCATAATTTCCAGCTTGAGGTCTGCCCTATGGAATTTGAACTTGTGACCCCTCACAACTGCATGAACCAGTTCATTATAATCCCTCTCTCTCTCTCCATATATGTGTGTGTGTAATAATATATATATATATATATATATATATATGTTAATCTTATATACACATTTACACTTTTGGGTTTTTTCCTCTGTCATGATACTGATATAGACAGTGAATCTTGTAGCCCTGGAGTGTCCCTCAAACCTATACAGAATGCACATGCCCATTGCCTTTTTCTTGTCATGTTTTATTTCTTAAAAATTTGTTAAAAAAAAAAAAAAGTCTTAGTCATTCTGTACTCATATTATAAATATGCCATGTGAAAGTGATTTCACTATGTGAACTTTCTTTGGGATATATATTAACCTCAATCATAAACCACACTGGGTACCATAATAGTGTGGCAGGAAACTGATTCTTATTGCTTTTCATCTATTTTAATGAAAAAGCAGAAACTGACAAATGATACCAGACCAAGAATTGAAGTTAAATGTGCCATAAATTGTCAACAACATGGAGAATGTCCTCATAAATTTAGCAGAAAACAATAAGACCAACAGATACTATATGTATGAAGGTATTATTTTTGCTCAAGAACTTTGCTTTAAAATGAATTCATTTAAAAAATAAAACTCTATAAACAGACAAATGTTATCCTGCAAAAGAAAAATGCCATTGAGCTGATATATCTACGTGCCTTTTACAAATGATTGAACATAGTGCTGGTTATCTTAAAGGAAGCTAGGAAGACATAGAAGCTCTCTTACGTCTATGGGTAGGTCATGGATTTATCGCTCTGATGTCTTCACATTGATACTGAGTGGTTCTCTTGAAGGACATAAAATTAAGATGTTATCACTGACATTTTCTCTATAATATGTATACAAATTATAAACGTGTACAATCCAAGATGAAAATTTTAGTTGAAACAAAGAAATGGAAAGTTTAAGGAAAGTGCTGTATAGATAAACTATTTATTCTAGACAATTTCCATTCCTCTTTGTCACGTCATTGATCTGTTCAGAGATGCTAAATCATTGAATATTTCTATAAGTTTTCTGTTTACATAGCAGACATCTTGGTAAAATACACTGGCTCGTGCTAACTAAAAGCATTTAGTTAGATGCTGTTTTGGCCATTTGTTCATAATGCTCTCATTGTATTATTTTGTTTTCTTGATCTGTGAAGTTGCTTAACTGCTTTCAGCTAATGTTTGGAAAGCATGAACAATTGACTTCAGGCAATTTGAGGCATTGACAGAGGTATGGATTGAAGGACTCTGGAATATATTTCAAACCATCTAAATAAGGAAATACCTTAGTTCAGCTGAAATTCATTTTAATTTAAAGGAAAGCCATCTAAGAATCATTCACCACCAAAGGCATTACAACACAAGCAGCATGGGTAGGCAAACCAGAAGAGATATTGGGAAGGTCTCTCAGTTCCATTGAGTGGGTATTTAAATAACTAGTCTTCCAGCATTTATTCCAATTAGACCTTACTATGATTGTGATTTTAAAATATGGTGAAATCATTTGGAAGGATAACTTTTCCATTCAAATTGTGATACAAGAACGCAATCTAGTATGTTTTTTAAAATTAGCTAGTGTATTAGTCAGCCATGAGGGGTGCTGATGCAAAGTACTAGAAATCTGTTGGCTTTTATATAGGGTATTTATTTGGGGTAGAAGCTTACAGTCATAAGGTCTTCAAGAGTCCAACTCAAGGTACCATAAGAGGTTCTTTCTCACCCAAAGTCAATGGCCACATGTTGAAACAAAGGGGCAGGTGATGTCTGCAAGGGTTTAGCCTTCCCTCTTTCCTCTTATGGTTCCATGGTCCAAGCTTCTTCCAATCTCAGCTGTAGGCTGGCATAATGCTCTTTCTTCCCAGGGCTCAATTCTTTCCAGGCTTACCTGCTCTGGCTGCTTCACAAGGTTAGCTGTAAACTATCAGGCTCATCCCTCCTCCTGGGTTGCAGGATCCTCTGTATATCTTCTCTGTGTGTCTACTTCCATGTGCCCTTGATTGAGCATCCATTTATATAGCCTACCAGGGGCGGGGCAGGGACTCAACCCTGCATGCCCTAATCTTTACATAATTCAATCAAAGGCATCTCAGCTGAATCTAATACAATCAAAGTGTATCATGCCCAAAGGAACAGACCAGTTTACAAACATAATCAATAGCTCCTTTTTGGAATTCATAAATAATATCAAACTGCCACAGCTAGATTACAGAGAGAAGAAAGATGAGTTTTACACCTTACCCTTAGAAGTCCAGAGTCTGCAAATTAGACTGGGACTTTTAAAAATCTTATAATGTGGGGTTTTTTGGATGACACATTTTTACAATTATGAAAAAAAAATAAGTTTCTGTACCACAATGAGCTCGAACACTGATTTGAAAATTTTAGTTCCACAATGATTTCAACCAAATGCCTACCTCAACATTTGTTTCTTGTTTCTACAGAGAGCATGGTTATATGATATTTACTATTCAGAAGAATCTTCCCCATGAGCTACCCAGTTCTTATTCAGAAGTTTCTCCCTTTAGGTTACTTCTGGCCTTTTCATCACACAGATTCTGAGCCACAGCTTTTTGGGTTAAAACATATACTCTTGCCTTAAAATATAATCTTCACCAGTTTGGGGTCTCCTAGTAGTAAACTGATACAAGGATTCAAAAGCAAGTAGATTATTTAGGAAGTGCAAATGACCTCATTTGGGAATGAAATGAGAAAGCAGAGGTAAAGGATGAAAACAAGTAAGAGAGCCTCATTAAACCTGCCACCACAGTGAGCTAGCACAGCTTAACCTCTCAGGGAAGAAAGTATAATAGATTTAAAATATTGTATTATATAATCTTTTTGTGACATATCAGGAGTAACAGAAAATGTTATTCCCAGGTCCTAAACCACATCCTGAAAAATATGTATTTGTGTTTCTATATTTAGGTCAATACCCCTCTCAATCCCATAATTCCACCACCTATTGTAGGTCTTTTGCTTAAGCAGGAAACTATTCTCTTAGGTAAGAAAATATATACGGAAGCTACATGAAAAATGGTTAGAGAGACTGGGGAGAGGTTGATTGTGGGGGCTAGTCCAGGCTAGGCAGAATGCATCATTGGGGTCCATTGGAGGTGGAGAAGGACATGTATAAAAAGGCAGCATCAGGTAAGGGGGCTCTGGTGTCCTTGGTCTGTTAGGAGATGGCCTTTGCCTCATGAAGGAAGTCTTCCCAGTACTTTGCCAACTGCTGCTGTGAATATAGTACACATGCCCAGCCTTACACTTCCTGAGGAGTGAGGCAGCTCGATGCAAACCCACCAATTCAAGCAGAATTAACTTCTAGGCTTATCTGAGGGATATGGCCAGGCTACCAACTATTAAACTACATATGAACAAAACCTTCAAGGAAACATAGGAAATGACAAGAGTTGGGGTTAGTTTGTTGATAGTTGCTAAATATTTTATTTTTAATTTGTCACCACTTTTGAAAAGTTGGTGCCACATTCAATCTATACAATATCAGGGCGGGGTGGTATATATTATTGATAAAATTACTTACTGAATTAAAAAAAAATCTACCAGTTTTCAGGTTTACTTGTCTTAGTTATTGTGTTTTACTTTAGTGCTTTTTTTCAATTTGTGTTATTTGTTTGGGTATTTGTCTACTTATTTATATTTCTTTTTTTGATATGTTACCATTCAAAATCTCAGTGAACAAATCTCCAATTGAGTACATTTGCAAATAAACAATAAAATACTTGTAGTCAAGGAGAAAGTATCTTCCAACAGACCTTAAGTTTTAGCTCCATTATCACAGAAGAGAAGGCAAGATTAGGCCATTGCAGGAATTCCCAATGTTAGGGACACAAGAAAATGATTAAAAAGTACCTGAGGTATCTCTATTCATTTTCTATTCCTGCTGCAACAAATTATTTTAAACTTAGGTGTTCAAAAGACCACAGATTTATTTTTTTTAGTATGACCAACATGGGTCTCACTGGGCTAAGGCCAAGATGGCAGCAGGATTGCATTCTTTTCTCCAAGCTCTACATAGAACCTATTTGTGTGCCTTTTCCAGCTCCTAGGGGCTGGCTGCTTTCTGTGGCTCGTGGTTCCACTCCTCCTTCTTCACAGCCAGCAACATGGGTTGTTGCCATTTCTCTGGTTCTTCGACGATCAGTTTATAGTCTCATCACTCTCACTCTGACTTCAGCCAGGAGAGGTCCTTGTAAGTGCTTGTTTTAGTTTGCTAAAGGCTACCCATGAAAATACCAGAAATGGGTTTGCTTCTATAATGGAAATTTATTAGGTTAAAAGCTACGAGTTCTGAGGCCATGGAAGTGTCCAAATCCAGGCTTCATCAGAAACACTGCCTTATCAAGCTGCAGTGGGGGACTATCAGGCACATGGGGCATCATCTGAAGATGCTTTCTCTCTGAGCGGCAGCTGGGGGCCATCAGCTGTGTGGCTCCTCTCTTCTCTGTCCTCTGAGTCTTTTCTCTCTCAGCCTCTTGGGGTTTCTCTATCTCTGCCTCTTTTTTTCTATGTTTGCTGCTTTTTAACCTATGTTTATAATGGACTCCAGTAAGAGGATTAAGACTCACCCTGGGTCCTGCAATCTTATCAGAGTCCCTTAGAAGTCATTTAATCAAGGGTTTCCACCTACAATAGATCTACAAGGACAGGAATGGATTAGCTCTAAGGACACAATCTTTTCTGGAATCCACAACAAGCTTCATCCTCTCATAGGAACTCATGAGATTAGCTGGCCCCTTCCAGATAATCTATGACAATCACTACTTAAGTTTGCCAGAGCTGTTATCTATCACAAATACCACAAACTGGTTTTGGATTAATGATAGGAATTTGTTGGTTCATGGTTTTGATACTAGAAGAAATTCAACATCCAGATATCAGCAAGGCTTGCTTTCTTCCTGAAGACCATAGCTTTCTGGTGCTGGCTGCTGACCACCTTTAAGATTCTTTGGTTGGTGTCCTTCCTCCTGTCACATGGCAATATCCTCTGCTTTCTGGCTTCTGTCACTTCTAGGTTCTCTTTATAAAAACTTTCATTAATACAGATTAAGGCCACACCCTAACTAAAACTATCATCTTCAAAAGGTCGTATTTGCATTGGGCTCACACCCACAGGAATACAATTAAGATGAGGAACGTGTTTTTTTCTGGAATACATAACTCCATCCTCCAATCTGATGGTCCTGTACCATAGTCACATCTGCAAAGTCTCTTTTTCTAGGTGAGTCAAACCATTCACAGCTCCCAGGGCTTAGCATGTCAGCATCCTTGGCAGGCCATTATTCTGTCTACCACAGTATTCCAAATAAACACAAGGATCTTGGAAAAACGAAGCATATTTTGTGTATATTTTCTCTACTTTGCTATGTAAACCAAGGCAATATAAAATATTAGTTTATATTTGTTATGCTTTAGATAAAAAGGTAATTTTCTATGCTTATTTTCCTTAAAAAATGCAATATGTTATATATTATATAATAAAAATTATATGATATGTATCTGTTATAGTTTTTAAAAGCAGAGATCATTTCCTCTGCCTTTTTTCCTGAGAAACATAGAAATGTATGTTAAAATTAACTCAGCAGAATTAGATTTCACTTTCTGGTTATCAAATCCTAACTCTTGTGGAGAGACTCTGCTGAGATTACCATGGTAAAACAAATAGGAGACGTGCACCCATCCTTTCCAGCTGGCAAGCCTGAAGACAATGGACCAGCCTGACATCTGTCCATTACCACAGGAACCAGAACAGGAAATTCTAGAAATCACTAAATACCCAGTATGGGAAAACTTAAATATTGTAGCACACATTTTGGGTGAGATATTGTTCTGCTTTTTAACTGAATAAACCAGAAATAGTTGAAGAATGTAGAATATATACATGGTAATGCTAAGGAAAAAAGTAAATTTGCATTAACAATACAATAAACCCACAAAATAAAGTCAATATAGAAGAATGAGTAGAAAGAAATGCATCTTCTGGGTAACTATTAGGAGAGTGGGACTATGGTAACTTTTTTTACTTTTCAATTAAAAAATAAATAATTATAAACTTTATCAGAGTAGATGAAATTTGGGTAGTTGTTAGACTTATAATTACACCTCCAAGGCCATAGCTGGGACAATTTACCTAAACCCACATTTATATGCACATATCTAATTTAGTAATTAATCAACATTGAGATGCTTGACCCAAGCTGACACTTAAGATAGCCTGGCCTAGTTGGTTTAACCTTTTTTGGAGAGATCTACAGGCTGGTGGTTAAGGGGTAAGGAGTGAAGATGAGGTCACGGTTGGTTTATGAACATGAGAGATTAATGGAAGCATTTTAGAAAGACAGTACATTAACTTTTGCAGATAAGATTCTTGGAGACATTTTATTTTATTTTATTTTATTTTATTTTATTTTATTTTATATTTTATTTTTATTTTACAAGCCTTGGCATCTATCTTATTCCTTTGATTCTTTGATTTCCAAAAATACCCCAAAATAACTTCCGAAAAAAAAAAATGCCCTTTAACTGTTATAAATGGATAAAAATATAATAATTAAAGAGAAAATGAAATTTCACTTTAAGCCAAAGAAAATCTCAACATCAAGACAGCCAATAAAAATGTACTTCTTAAAGGTGAAAGGCCCAACTATAGTTGAGAAATCTGTATCTGCTGTTTTCAATAAGAGGCTTGAAAGTGCATGGCAGAAAATTAGAGTGAATAAATAAATAGAATACAATTTTAAAAGCATATGGCCTTGTTGCCTAGGACCACTGACACTCATCTCCCCCCTGTGAACAGTCAAGTTACATTTGCATGAAGCAATTAAAGAACGAGTCAGGTTTTCATTGCAAAAACTGGACAACCTGCAATACTAGCCTGTACTTCTGCCTTTTATCTTCCAAGAACCTCTTACAAAGAGCAAGAAGAGGAAAAATATACTTGTTTTAATGACATGCAATATATTAAAAAGTGCTAAAAGAACATCTATGTGAGCAATATCATAAAAATGGAGGAACACTTATAGGCAGATCTGACAGTAGACAACACTCAGGAAACATTATTGGAACAGATGAAAATTTAAGCCAAACTTGAGTCTCAAGTTTAATAATGATGAAGCCATCACATCCATGAAGTATGACAAAAAAGATGATGTAAAAGCAATCAGGAAAAAAATGCAAAGTAAATTAAAATAAACTAATTCAGGGGTTCTTAACCAGGGGTCCACATACCCCCAAGGGGTTCGTGGAAAGATTTCAGGGTTTCCATGAGCTTGAATTGAAAAAAAATCAACTTATGATCTTTATTTTCTCTGACCTCTAACTGAAATCTAGCATTTCCTTCACTTACAAATGTATGCAATAAATTACAGTAGGCTTCATTTCATATCACATTACAGTTGTTGCATATCTCGAAAAATCACTCACACTCATCCATACTTTGAAATTAAGGTAGTTGTTAGAAGTGACACTAGTTGAGTGTCATAAAACCATCTGCCGCTACATACTGAGAATGGGTCCATGGTTTTCACCTGACTCGCAAAGGGGCTCGTGGAACCAAAAAAGTTTAAGAACTCCTGAACTAATTTGCAATTGAGGATGGTAAAATGCAGAAAATAGGAAAAATGATAACCAAAATTGAAACAAATTGGAAAGAAATACAAATGGAAAATAGGAATACTCAATAAAGATGGTAAGGGTTAGGTGTGAGAAAAGTGCTAAAAGGAAACAGACATTTAAAGTCATTACAGAGAAAATTAAAAACAAGTAAATTATAGCCAATATAGGAATTTTGGGGTCTGTGAAGAATCAACTGAAACTTTATAAAATGGAACAAATATGTAAATATATAATTTATGATTTTTTCAGATTCAAGGCAAATCTACATATTGAAGGGCACACTGTATGTGTAGGAAAAATTTCCCTAAGTAGTCATCAGAGAGATTCTTTAAAATTGAAATATAATACCAACAGAGATTACATAAAACATCAATGTACCGCTTAATGTACTGCTCAATGAATTATCACATATTGAACTACTACCTTCTAGACTGAGAAATGAAATTTAGCCAGCACCCCAAAACTCTTTTGTGCCCCTCTCAAACCCCGGTTTTTTTTTTTTTTTTGTCTTTCCAAAGATACTACTTATCTGAACTGTGACACTAGAGCTTAGTTTTTCCTATTTTTGAAATTTATATAAATTAAATAATAGTATGTATGTATTGTATTCTTTTGTGTCTGGCATATTTATCTCAATGGTATTTTGCCAAGATTCATGCTTATTGTTATAAGCAGGACAACCTTTCTTATTGTTTTTGCTGTATAGTATTCCTGTCAGTAAAAGACAATTTATTTGTCCCATTTTATTGCTGATGGTCCTTCAGATAGTTTCCTGTTACTAGTTATAATAAATATCACAGCCTTGAAATTTCTTGTATATGTCTTCTATTGCACAAGTGCACAAATTGCTGAGTCACATGATATGTATATGTACAATTTTTGTTGATACACCCAAGCAGTTTATCAAGTTGTTTTGCACAGCACCAGTATTTATTTCCTCCAGCATAACATGGTATTCCATTTACACCACAGGGGCGTCAATACCTGGTATTGTCGTTTTTAATTGTAGCCATCCTCAGGAGTATACAACCAGATTGTAATTTTTTTTCAGTTTGTATTTTCCTGATGACTAATGGGGTTAGGCACCTTCATGTTTATTAGTCATTTAGTTCTGATCTTTGCTGAAGTGACTACAACAGTCCCTAGCTCATTTTTTAAAGTAAGTTGTCTGTTTCTTACTGGTTTGTTAAGGTCTGTTATATAGTCTGGATGGGAGTCTGGAGGCTGAAAGCCTAGAATTGGGTTGCCAGCAGGACCACGCTTGCTCCACAGGCTCTAGGGCAGACCGTCCTCTGCTCTTCCGGCTCTGGTAGGTCCTGGCCATCTTGACATTCTCGGCTGTGCAGCCGCATCATCCATCTCGGCCTCCATCTTCACACGACCTTCTTCCCTTAGGAAGCATCTCCCTCTGGTTCCTCTTCTTATGAGGACACCAGTCTCACTCGATTTAGGGCACCCTAATCAGTATGACCTCATCTTAACTTAGCTATTACATCTGCAAACATCTCATTTCTTCCCTGTTTTCTTCCATTCTGTGACTTGCCTTTTTGTGCTGTAAATAGTCTAAATGAACAGAAGATATTAATTTTGATTTATCCTTATCTTTTCCTTTTTCTCTAATGTTAGTGAGTTGTACTTAAGAAATCTTTCCACACCAAATGTATCAAAATGTGAGCAATTGTATGCATTTTAGCATGGTAAAATCCAATACTCAGTCAATACTCCACCATTAAACTTAACAGGTAACAATTGATGCTTTTGCACTAAAGTCAAGGACACTAAAATAATTTTCCTTATCATCCTTATTATCAAACATTGTTCTGGAGATATTAGCCAAACAATTAGAAAAACTAAGAAAATTAGGATATACAAATGGAAAAAGAATAGCTAAATTTATCACTACTTACATACAGATGACATGCTTGTTAACTTGGTAAATCTAAGAATAAAAACTAAAAAACTACCTCAAATAAGGAATAAATTAAATTATATAGTGATGTGCAAAATTAATAGACAGAAATATACCTTTATATACTCAACAAATATATAGTTCACATATTTAGTAGAAGAATGACTCTTTATACAATAACAAAAAATTATAAAACAACAAAATATAATTGTAATAAAGTATGTGAACTTTAAAACTCTCAGAAACTAAAGAAGACTAGTGTGGTACTTGACGTGATATCAATCAATGGGATAAATAATAGAAAGATTATCAGTAGGCAGAAATAAATTTGAACTTGAGTACAATAAAGGTGGCATGTTGAATCAGTGAACAAAAAATAATTCACTTTATTAAAAATAGAGTTGTTATTACTGAGATGCCAATGTTTCCCACTTTGAGGAAAATTTTCAAAGAATGCAATTATATAAATTTTTAAAGTAAATTGTTAAAATGCCATGGAAACTTATTTTATAACTTCAGTCTGAGGAATGGTTTTCTAATTATGAAAAATAAATAATCACAATAATCTATAATTAAATACTGATTTATTTCCATTACATGAATAAATCTTCATGGAAAAAAAAGTAGTATAGACCAAGCAGAGAGACAAAAGACTAATTTGGAAAAAAATATTGTCAATGTCTATCACAGACAAAGGGATAACTTCTTTATTTTATAGAAAATGCTCTTATGATATGATTTGACAAATAATTAAGAGAAAAAGGAAAAAAATGTGAACAGAAACAGAAGTTCTCCTGATATTAAACATTTATCTCCAATCAGATGGCAGAGATGCTAAAGCATGATGATCCCCCTGGAATATGCAGGGAAAAGGGTATGCAGTAGACAGTGTATGGAGGTGGTGAGAATATACATTGGCCCAACTTCTGTGGATGGCTACTTGTTAAAATATACAAAAACACAAACCCAGCAATTACATTCCTAAAATGTATCTTACAGATACATGTACACATGTACACTATGCCATGTTGAAATTTATTATATCATTGTGTATAATGCCAAAAGAACAGTCATAACTTAAATGCCCATGAGAAAGGGTATTGCTAAATTATGTTACATCAATACAATGTAATTTTACCCATATCAGAGTAAGGAAGTTCATTACATAATGGTGTGAAAAATATAGCCAAGGTATTAATCATTTTGGGGGGAAGCAAAGTACCGAATTTTGTGTGTATTAGGCTCTAATTTCTGTAGTGGAAAGAAAAAGAGATGATCTTTTGAATTTGCTTTTATACAGCCGGTAAATGTCTGGAATGATAAATAAGAAGCTAAAACAGTGGTTGTTTATGCAGAAGAAACTGGTGGCTGTCAGGTAGTTAAATCTTTATAATTTTTAAACTTTTGAGTACTGTAAAAGTCAAATGTTAACATATTTTAAGAGAACCATTATTGACACCTTACAATTCTTTTCTTAGATAAATGATATTCTTTAGACAGTTTACCTATGAGGTTATGTAGGACTATCCATTGAGCTTCAAACTTCTATAGTTGTAGGATATAATTCTGTGACCAGATACTGTTTAAAAAAATAGTTTCATAGGGTTATATGATTCTTAATAATAATGATAAAAGTGGAATTTTGACATCAGTCATGAATAACCCCCGTGCAGAAGGAAATCAGTGGATGTTGAACAAAAGCAAGTTAATTTCATAAGGAATACTGTGATGAGCTATAACTGAAGGGAAATTTCCTAAAATTTTTACTGACCTTTAGTTTACAGATTGCTTCCAACTACCTTCTCTAATCATCTCATCTGAGCTCTGTATTCTTCAGCCAAAGGGGTGTTGATGCAAAGTACCAGAACCCTGTTGACTTTTATAAAGGGTATTTATTGGGGTAGAAGCTTACAGTAACAAGGCCCTAAAGAGTCCAACTCAGGGTACCATAAGATGTACTTTCTCACCAAAGTCAATGGCCACATGTTGACACAAAATGGCAAGTGATGTCTGCAAGGGTTCAGCCTTCCTTCTTTCCTCTTAAGGCTCCATGGACCTAGCTTCTTCCAATCTCAGCTGTAGGCTGGCATAAGGCTCATCTCTCTTCCCAGGGCTCATCTCTTTCCATGTTCAGCTGCTGTGCTCTCTCCACAAGGCCAGCTGTAAACTATCAGGCGAATGGCTTGCCTCTCTCCCTGGGGCTCCAGCATCAAAACTAAACTCTCTGCGTTCTTCTCTTTGTGTTTTCTCTGTGAGTCTCCACCCACCAAAGTTTTCTCAACTCCCTACTGTCATGGCTGAATCCAAGACCTAATCATAATTTAATCAAGTAAAAGTGAAAATTCTGAATTTAATACAATCTAATATTCCCAGAGGAACAGACCAATTTACAAACACAATCCAATATGTATTTTTGGAATTCATAAACAATGCCAAACTGCCACAAGCACAAATAAAACTGGAAAGGGAGATATCCGACAAGGAGGAATTCAGAAGTGTGAATGAGGCTCTCAGAAAAGAACCAAGAAGGGTAAATTCTGGATTGGGCTAAAGCTCAGAAAAATGAAATTTATAAAATGCGTTTTTTCCAATCTGAAAAATTGCATGTATTAATTATAAGCAATTCAGGAAACCTAGAAAGAAAAAAGAATAACATTTCTAAATCTACTACTCATGAACAAGTAATGAGTTAACGTAATATATATTAATCATAGATTATATCACAACCATAATTGTGATAATATATTAAATATTATCATTTTTAGTTAAAATTACATAGCAAAAATTTTCTGATGTGACTAAACATTTTTCAATTCTAATATTAATATTATTTCACCATATGAGTGCACTTTAATTGAAAGAGCTAATCTCTTATTTTTTGACATTCAGATAGTTTTGGGTTTTCCCTATCATAAATAAAACTCTGATGATAAATCTTTAAAATGGCATCTGTGGGAATGCTATTGTGTTCAGATGGTATTAATGTCCCTAAAGAGTCTTCATTACAAATAAACAAGATGTGAAGATTTTTTTAATTTTACCATAATTCTTGGGAACACTTGAAATTAATATTTAAAAACACCCCTAATTAGATATAGGGACATTTTCATACATGTATATTTACATTTTGGACTACACATTTTTGTGAATTATCTGTTCATATCACCTAGATATACTTTTAAATCAATTTTAAAAATAATTTTGAAAGCAATTATATGCCTATTTGGATAATTATACTAAATGCAAACACTTATAAGGAAAATATAAAATAAATGGAAACCCTACTGCTCAAAGTAATCACTGTTAATATGTTTGTGTAAATATTTGTGTGTATGCATGTCTATTTTTAAATACTTACAAAATAACATCAAATCATATTCCCTAGAACCTAATTTTTAAAATATAATTTTTATTACAGAAGTTGTGAACTTACAAAACAATCATGCACATTTGTGGTGTTCTCATATGACACCCCTTCACCAACACACCACACTGTTGTAGAATATTTGTTATAGATTATGATATCATATCATCAGACTAATACCACTAACTATGGTCCATAGCATACATTTGGCATATTTTTCCATACTCCCTATTAATAACACAGTACATCTTTGGCATTGATGAAATAATATTACAGTACTGCTGTTAACTATGGTCCATAGTTATATTTTTCCCATGCTTTTCCACATTCCCACCACCCTGCAATAGTGACTTACATCTGTTCTAGGTCATAGAAGTAAATTCTAGCATTTGTACTATTAACCACAATTGTCATGCACCTCTGGGTTCACTGTTTTATTCATTTCCTAGATTATTCTCTAGCTTTCTTTCAATTAACATTTACATCCCTAGATAACCCTTTTCAGCCACAATCCCTTTTATAAACCAGCAGTGTTAGTTCTACTCACTATAATGTGTTACCATCAACTCACCTACTTCACCTAGCATAATGTCTTCAAGATTCCTCCATGTTATCATATGTGTCCCAATTTCATTTCTTCTTACTGCAACATAGTATTCCATCTTATGTACATACCACATTTTGTTTATCCATTCATTGGTTGATGGACACTTGGGTTGTTTCTATCTTTTGGCAATTGTGAATAACGCCTCTATGAACATTGGTGTTCAGATGTCTGTTTGTTTCAGTTTTACATTCCTCTGGATATATTCCTAGTAGAGGAAATGCTGGATCATATGGCAGTTCTATATTTAGCTTCCTGAGAAACTGCCAAACTGTCTTCCACAGAGGCTGCACCATTTCACAATCCTACCAAGAGTGAAGAAGTGTTCTTATTTCTCTACATTCTCTCCAGCATTTATTGTTTGTTTTTTTTTTTTTTTTTTCCAATAATGGCCATTCTATGCAGTATGAGATGATATCTCATTGTCCTATTGGTTTGCATTTCCCTGATAGCTCATGATATTGAACATTTTTTCATGTGCTTTTTGGCTATTTGTATTTCCTCTATGGAGACATGTCTATTTAAATCTTTTGCCCATTCTTTAATTGGATTGCTTATTCTTTTATTGTTGAATTGTATGATCTCTTTATAAAGAATGGAAATCAAATATGTGGTTTCCAAATATTTTCTCCCATTGAGTGGGGGACTTTTCACCTTCTTGACAAAGTCCTTTGAATCACAAAAGTGTTTAAGTTTGAGGAGGTCCCATTTATCCATGTATTCTTCTGTTCCTCATTCTTTTGGTTTAAGGTTAAGAATCCACCACCTACCACCAGGTCTTGAAGATGTTTACCTATATTTTCTTCGAGGAGCTTTATGGTTAAAGCTTCTTTAGTTAGGTCTTTGATCCATTTTGAGTTACTTTTGTATAAGGTGTTAGATAGGGGTCCCCCTTCTTTCTTTTGGATATGGATATCCAGTTCTTCCAGCACTGTTTGTTGATTTGATTAGACTGTTCTGCCCTAGCTGGGTGGAATTGAGAGGCTTGTCAAAAATCACTTGACTATAGATGTGAGGGTCTCTTTTTTAACCATTAATTCAATTCCATTGGTCAATGTGTCTATCTTTATGCCAGTACCATGCTGTTTTTACCACTGTAGCTAGGTAATATGATTTAAAGTCTGGAAGTGAAAGACTTCCAATTTCACTTTTCCTTTTTAAGATGTTTCTGGCTATTTACCCTTCCAAATCAATTAGATAGCTGTGTTTTCCGTTTGTTTACAAATTGCTGGTGGAATTTTTATTGGAATTGCATTGAAACTATATATCAATTTGGATAGAATTGACTTCTTAATGATATTTAGTATTCTAATCCATGAGCATGGAATGTTCTTCCACTTCTTTAGGTCTTGTTTATTTCTTTTATCAATGTAATGTAGTTTTCTGAATACAAGTACTTTACATCCTTATTTGATTCTTTTAGTCACTATTATAAATGGGATTTTTTCCTGAATTCTTCCTCACATTGTGCATTATTAGTATATAGAAACACTGCTGATCTTTACATATTGATCTTGTATCCTGTCACTCTACTGAATTCATTTGTTAGCTCCAGCAGCTTTGTTGTAGAGTTTTCGAGACATTCTAAATACAGGATCATATCATCTATGAATAGCAAAAGTTTTACTTCTTCCTTTCTGATTTGGATGTCTTTTATTTCTTTTTCTTGCCTGGTTACTCTAACTAGAACCTCTAGCAATATATTGAACAACAGTGGTGCCAGTGGTCAACTTTGTCTTGTTTCTGATCTCAATGTGAAAGGTTTCAGTCTTTTACCATTAGGTACAATGTTAACTGTGGGTTTTTCATATATGGCCTTTATCATGTTGAGAAAGTTTACTTCAATTCCTATCTTTCGTAGTATTTTTATCAAGAAAGGATGCTGTATTTTGTTAAATGCCTTTTCTGCATCAATGGATAGGATTATGTGATTTTTCTTCTTTGAATTATTAATGTGGTGTGTTATTCTGATTGATTTTCTTTCATTGAATCACCCTTGCATACTGGTATAAAACCCACTTCATCATGATTAATAATTCTTTTAATGTATTGTTGGGTTTGATTAGCAAGTATTTTGTTGAGGATTTTTGCATCCATATTCATTAGGGAAATGAGTCTCTAATTTTTTTTCTCTTAATGTATGTACATGGCTTTGGTATTAGGGTGATATTGGCTTCATAGAATGAGTTTAGTATCATTCCCTCTTGTTCAATTTTTTGGAAGAGCTTCAGTAAGATTGGTATTAAATATTCTTGGAAGGCATGTGAAACTTCTGGTCCTGGGCTTTTCATTTTGGAGAGTTGTTTGATGACTGTTTCAATCTCTTGTGAGTGGTTTGTTGAAGTCTTCTATTTCTTCTAGGTTCTGTGTAGGTTGTTTGGATGTTCCTAGGAATTTTTCCATTTCATTTACATTATCTAGTTTGTTGGTATACAGTTGTTCATAGTATCCTCTTATGATCTCTTTTATTTCTGTGGGGTCCTCATTTTCATTTTTTATTTTATTCATTTACATCTCTCTTTTTTTAGGAAGCTAAGGGTTTGTCAATTTTGTTAATCTCCTCGAAGAACCAACTTTGGTTTTTTTCATTCTCTATATCTTATTTTGTTCTCAATGCATTTATTTCTGCTCTGATATTTGTTATTTCATTCCTTCTGTTTGCTTTGAGAATAGTTTGCTGTTCTTTTTTTAGTTCCTCCAGTTGTGTAGTTAGGTTCTTGATTTTAGTTCTTTCTTTTTTTAATGTAAGCATTGAGGACTTTAAATTTCCATCTCAGCAGTGCCTTCACAGCATCCTATAGGTTCTGATATGTTGTGTTCTCATTTTCATTCATCTCAAGGTATATATTGATACTGATTCTTTAAGAGGGTGTTGTTTAATCTCCATATATTTTAGAATTTTCCCTTTTTGATGCCTCTTCTTGATTTCCAACTTTATCCCATTATGATCAGAGAAAGTATTTTCTATAATTTTAATCTTGTTGAATTTATTGAGATCTGCTTTGTGAACCAACATATGGTCTGTCTTGGAGAAAGATCTATGAACACTTAAGAAGTATGTATATCCTCCCGTTTGGGGGTGGAATGTTCTATATATGTCTATTAGGTTTTGTTCATTTACCATATTATTCAAGGTTTCTGCTTCTTTATTGATCCTATGCCCAGAAGTTCTATCCATTGCTGAGAGGGTATATTGAAGTCTCCAACTATTATTGTGGAGGCATCTATTTCTACTTCATTTTTGCCAGTGTTTGCCTCATGTAATTTGGGTCATCCTGGTTAGGTGGATATACATTTATGATTGTTATTTCTTCCTGGGGCATTGCCCCTTTTATTAATATATAATGTGCTTCCTTATCTTTTAAAATTTATTTCATCTGAAATCTGTATAGCTACCACCTATTTTTTTTTTTTTTTTTTTTTTTTGGTTACTGTGTGCATGGAATAAGTTTTTCCAGCCTTTCACTTTCAATCTATTGGTATCCTTAGGTCTAAGGTGAGTCTTTTGTAGACAGCATATAGATGGCTCATATTTTCTTATCCATTTCACCAGTCTATGTCTTTTGATTGGGGAGTTTAATCCATCAGCAGTCAATGTTATTATTTTATAGGCAGTTTTTACTTCTCCCATTTTGCCCTTTGGGTTTTATTTGTCATTTCTTATTTTCTCCACTCTTTTTACACTTTTCTTTACTTTTGCTGTTATAAGCTTCATTTCTAGTTCTCTCCCAAACCTCTCTGTCCTGTCTTTTCTTTTCAGGCTGTAGCACTCCCTTTAGCGTTTCCTATAAATCTGGTCTCTTGTTTATGATCTCTCTCAGTTTCTGTTTATCTGTGAATATTCTAAACTTGCCCTCATTTTTGAAAGATAATCTTGCTGGATAGAAGATTCTTGGCTGACAGTTTTGTTCTTGGAGTATCTTAAATATATCATACCACTGCCTTCTTGCCTCCATGGTTTCTGATGAGACATCAGCACTTAATCATATTAAATATCCCTTGTATGTTATGCATTGCTTTTCTCTTGCTGTTTTCAGAATTCTTCTTTGCCTAGGCATTTAACATTCTGATTAGTATGTGTCTTGGAGTTGGTCTATTCAGATTTATTTGGATGGGAGTATGCTGTGCTTCTTGGACATGGATATTTTTGTGCTTCAATAGGGTTGGGAAATTTTCTACCATTATTTCTTCAAATATTCCTTCTGCCCCTTTTCCCTTCGCTTCTCCTTCTGGGACACCCATGACACATGTATTTGCACATTGCTTGCTGTTATTTAGTTCCCTGTGATCCTTTTCATTTTTTTCCCATTCTTTTCTTCACCTGTTCTTTTTTATATTCATTTTCAGAAGCCATGTCTTCAAGCTCACTGATCCTTTCATCTGCATCTTCAAATCCCCTGTTATATGCCTCCTTTTATTGTGCCTTTCATTACCATAAGATCTGCTATTTTTCTATGTATGCATTCAAATTCTTTGTGCTCACACAGTGTCTCCTTAGTATCCTTAATCTCTTTATCCATCCCATTGAATTTATTAAGGAGATTTGTTTGAGCATCTATGATTAGTTTTCTCAATTCCTTTATGTCATAGGAAGCTTATCTGGTTCCCTTGACTTGGCCATATCTTCTTCTTTCTTAGTATAGATTGTAAATTTTTGTTGGTGTCTTGGCATCTGGCTTATTAGATATATTTATTCTTGGAGCAGTTTCTCTCTTTAGTGTAGGGCTTTCTTGCACTTTCTCCCTTGTTGGTAATGTAGTAGGAGCCCAGGATGTAGTTGGTACTGTAAGCTGTTGAGGCTGAGCTGCCTGTGTTGCCCCAGGAAGCAATGAAACTTTTCCCACCTTTATCCTCTGCCAAAGGTAGGGAGAAAACCATAGCCATGTGTAATAATCCAAGTTGTACAGACCAAGACCATCTGTAGTTGCCTGGAGAGACTGAAGAAGCTTCATGCCCTTTCCTTCCCTGCCTGGAGCGGGGGTTGAGCTACACTTGTAGGAAGCAATCTATGCCATGCAGGTCCAAAATATCCTCATTTGCCCAGATAGAGTGACATAGCAATGACCCCCCTCCTCCCCTCCCAAGATGGGGATGGATCCTCTGAATTGCCCAACAATCTAATCCATGTGGGCCAAATGTGCCTTCAGTTGCCCTGAGAGGCTGAGTGAGTTCAATCCCTTCTGCACTTTAAGGGTTGGGAACTGAACCACAAGCACCCAAAGTTCTGTCCATGTAGACAGAAAGTGTTTGCTTTTGGCCAGAGAGGCTGAGAAAATACCTGTCCCCTCCTATCCTATTGGGGAGGAGGGGGTGGATCCATAGTCACCCAACAGTCCAGTCCATACAGGCTGAAAGTGCCTGTTATTACCTGGAAAGGTTGAGGAAACCTAGCTCCCCTCCTATATTACTTGGGGGTGGCAATGGAGCTACAGGTGTCTGACTATTCAGTCTGTGGGCCAAAAGCACCTGCATCTACCCAGAGAGGCTGGGGAAACACCACTTCCCTTTTATTTTGTCAGGGATGGGGGTGGAGCCACATGCACTCAGTAGTCAAGTTCATGCAGGCCAAAAGCACCTGCAGTTGCCCTGAAAGGCTGAGGAAACACTAGCCCCCTCCTATCCTATGAGGGGGGACAGTGGTGGAGATGGAATCAAGGTGCTCAACAAACGAGATTGTGTGGGCCTGAAGTACCTGCAGTTGCCTAGATATTCTGAGGAAACCCAGCTCCTCTCCTATCCTATTGGATGGTGGGGATGGAGCTACAGGTGTCTGAGTATCCAGTCTGTGTGGGCTGAAAGTAACTGCAGTGGCCAAGAGTCTGAGGAAACAGCTCCTCTCCTATCCTAAGGGAGTGGAGTGGTGGAGATGGAATCAAAAGCACTCAAAAAACCTGTTTGTGTGGGCCAAAAATGCCTGGACTTGCCCAGAGAGGCCAAGGAAACTCAGCTTCTCTCCTATCCTATGGGGTTGGAGGGATTAAGATGGAATCAAAGGTGTTCAACGAACCTGTTTGTGTGGGCAAAAAGTGCCTCGAGTTGCCCAGAGAGGCCAAAGAAATAAAGTGTCCCTCTTATCTTATTTAGGGGGTCAGGGATGAAGCCCCAAGTTTCCTACTACTCAGTCTGCACTGGCCTAGAGTGCCTGCAGTTGCCTGGAGAGGCTGGTGCAGGTACCCGCAGCTTCCTCACTGCCAGAAGTGGGGCTTGCGCTTAGGCTAGATCTACAATCTCATCTGAGTGGACAGAAGCAGGTCTCAACTATCACTGTGATTTTTCAGTCAGCCCCGCTTCACCTCATGCCAGGGGCTAAGTTAAAATGGTGGCTACCAGCCTCTTTCTAACTTGGGCAGGTTCAAATTTTAGCTTTTTTTAGGATTATACTTTAGCCAGCTGAATTTACTAATCAGTAGCTAAACTCGGTGGCCAACAGTCTCTTCCTTCCCTGTTTTATGGGAAATGGAGCTTCCAACTCCAGCCATGGAATAATTCCTGAGGCCCCTTGTGCCACTAGTGGAGGATGGACACTGGCCTCCATGGCATGGAGGGCTCTACTCACAAATCTTCACTGCACATGGGCAGTCTCCTCCTTCCATTCTTTCAAGGATGTTACAGGATGCTCTTCTGGTTTCCTTGGCCCCCAAACAGGTGATTTAGATAGTTCTGGGTGATTACTAACTGCCCTGTGGGATGAGCTGACTCTTGGAGCTCCTTATTCAGACACCATCTTGTTCCTGAGCCCATAGAACCTAATTTTATATGCAAAAATGTCACAACTAGACAAACACACATATCCATGTGGCAGTTACACTCTAATCAAAGAAGCTCTAGCAATATCAGACATTATAATTATTGTGAATGATCTTATTATAGTAACACAGTATATTTTAATATTTAACATTACTTTTTGTTTAGAGATTGCAAAAATAGGTGTGAGGAAACAACCACTCAAATACTCTATCAACTTTATTGGTGACCCAAAGTGATATTTACCTTCTAACTTTAATTTAAAAAACCATCATAGAAATGGAGTAGAAGAACACTTCTTCAATTCAATGAAGAATATCAATTTCAATGAAATATCCAAAATAAGAATTCTTACTGAGTGATACAATGCCTGGTATATGACTGATTTTCCCCAAATATTGATTATATAAGCAATGAATTAATTACTGGAAAAATTGATACATTCTCATTTAAAATACAGTCATGAGAGCCTTCTATCACCACTATCACCACCTTGATATATATATATTTGAAAGTCATCCAATATAATATGTTGAGAAAAAATTACGCATCAGCTGTTAGGCGGCAAAGTTTTCATTATTTCCTTATGTTAAAATTGTTGTTTGGAAAATCTGAAAGAACTGACAAACTATTAGAACTAATTATCAATTTCCATATATTGGGACGTTATAAACTGTATCAATAAACAAGAAATTAACCAAGTAGAAATTAAAATGAAAATTTAAAAATTGAACAATTATTTACAAAAATATAAAATACTTTAAAAGGAAGAACTAATGTCAGTAGACTTCTTATGAATTGACTTGTAATGAAAACGCCTTGTACAAATTCATATCTAAATATATAGAGAAAACTCTTATTTCCAATTTGCTAATTTTCTAAACAACTTGTAGGCATTATACAATTCAAATAAAAATTAGAAGTAGTTTATTGATGGGGTGTATATGACATGAAGGCAAGGGTAAATAAAGAAAATTTACAAGTGGATAAGATTACATGTTCTCTCCGTTTTTGCCAAATAGATATTTTAAAATGACAGCATATACATTGGGGACATTGACATTCTGCAAGTGCTTGTGTAAAATGTCTGAGGTGAAGGTTTCATATGATTATCACCCATGTACTCATTTTACTTTGAAATCTATTATATTGTTTTGTCGGCTTTTAATTGTAGAGCTTATTTTATTTTAATTTGCAACGAGTCTTTATGGAGTGGGACAATTAAACATGTTTCTGCATTATATGTTGTGATTGCTTTCCTATAAATTTTAAGTCATCTCTGCTGCCGCCTATGAAATTTAGTGCTATACCCAAAAGAACATTTCATGATTCATTTCAAATAACATTGATTAAAAATTCCCTTTTGCCCTTTTTATTTCCCTAATTATAACATTGAAACTACACAGGTCTGTATGTTTATTTCCATGCTAAATACTAGAATTTCACCAGAAAAAGCTGATATTATAGTGGACTCACAGAAGGGAAGGGAGGACGTTTCTCTTATAGTTACAAAAGGCAGGCATTATTTTTTATTGTGTCATAAGACTTCTCCAGAGCATCTTATCTTAAATGTAAAACCCATGTAGGTACATAGTAGGCATTTGAAATATATATTTGTTGCATGAAAAAGGAATGTATAATCACAAACATATTACATTAGAAACATTCACAAGAAGTCTCTCTTGTTTGCTTCTCTAGTGTGGACACAGTTGAAAATATACAACACTTCAAAATGCCATCTTTCAAATGAGGTCACACAAAGGACCTGCTTTTCTGTGCTGTTACGAGGATTAAAGCAATTATTGTCACCATGTCCTCCTCTATCAAGACCATTGCTCCTTTTTGTCCCCTGCACGTGAGGAGCAACTTTGAAAAGGAAGAGAGAAGGGACATTTAGCTGTCAGTATGGAAACAGGGCAAAGGGGTTGCAAATTGTATAAGACAAAGACCTTTAAACTTTTTTGTTTGAACAAAGAATCCAACAAAGGAATGGTTTCTCTTCCTTCGTGCATGCAAGAATCTCAGGGAAGAAATGAAAAAGCGATTGCACAATTATATATAATTTTAGAGATAAGGGGATGTTAAGTAATCTAGTATTATCAGGATAACATTATCAAACAAAACAACCGATTAAAGACTCTTTAAGAGGTTCAAGATAATTGTGCAGGTTATAGCAACAATCGCTGAGCTTTAAGGGATTATTTCTATAAATAAAATTCCCCCAGTGTAATTTTATAGAGATGCACACACATACACACACACATATCCTAGATAAGGACTAGTAGGAATACTTGTTAGAGTAAGGATTCTATCATAGCACCTCTGTTTCTCTCTCTCCCTGTCTCTCTCTCTTCCTGTCTCCCTCTTTCTCTTTCCCCCTCTCTCTCTTCAACAATTTCCTATCATTCTTAACATTTTGAAGACAGAATTTGTAATCATTATTTAGCGTTCTCAAAAAAAAAAAAAAAAAGTTTGGATTTAAAGTATTTTACATTGACAAATTACTTCAGAAAAATTAAAATATTTAATTATCAAAACTTTTTATGCTCCCTAAGAAAGATTTATCTCTGGAGGCCTTCCTTATTTCTAATTAAACATTTTTATAGTAGTTTTTTCAGTTTATGATAATGTTTCCAGTTTATACCAGTTTATATAAAGATATTTTTATATATTAACTTTTCATTTAGCCCTAAATCATGAAAGTCACTTATATGTTTCATTGCATTTAAAAAAAATTATTTGGGATCTATAAGATGTGCAAAAAGAATCTCCAAATAATTGTTCATTATTTGATATTCTTTTGATAGGAAACTTGATTCAATAGGGTTCTATATTTTGGTTTGTTTTAAATGATAGACTTTATGTTTAGTGCAGTTTTAGGTTTACAGAATATTTGCACAGAAAGAACAGTTCCATACACTCCTCTCTCCTTCAGCTTCCTCTCTTATTAAGTACTTGCAATAGTGTTATACATTTGTTATAATTGATGAGCCAATATTGGCATATTCTTAGTAACTAAAGTCTATAGTTTGCATTAGGGCCAACTCTTTGTCTTGTGCAGTTGTATTGGTTTTGACAAATTCATAATGCCATGAATCCATATTACAGTATCATACATTTTTATTTGTTTCTTTAACTTTGTATGTGAAGTCTAAGAAAACATTGCTTAGAGCAAGTGCCTGAAGATGTTTCCCATTTCTTCCAGGAATTTCATAGTTCTGGCTCTTATATTTAGATATTTGCTCATTTTAAGTTAGTTTTTGAATATGGTATGCAGTAGTATCAAGCATCATTCATTTGTAGATGGATATCCAGTTTTTCCAGCACCATTTGTTAAAATGTTTGTATGTATTGTGAGAATTTTGATTTTTACCCATAATAAAAAAAATAAAAAAAAAGAAAAAAAAAAAAAAGACTATCCTTTCCCAACTGAAGTATCTTTGCCCCATTGTAAAATTCAGCTGGCCATGAATGTGAAGGTTGATTTCCGAGATCTCAAATTGATTCCATTGGTGTATATGTCTGTTCTTGTGCCAGTACCATGCTGTTTTGACTACTGTGCCTTTGTAATAAGTTTTAAGATTGAAAAGTGTGAGTCCTCCAACTTGATTCTTCTTTTTCAAGATGGCTTTTGCTATTTGGGGCCCCTTATCATTCCATACAAATTGGATGATTGGCTTTTCCATTTCTGTTGTGATCCCTGATCAGACTGCCCCACCCCACCTCATCTTGAGGAATTGAATCTTTATGTCCCTTTCTGACACCAGCAAGCTATTCCAGGGGTCTGATCCCACTGCTTCCTGATGCAAGTGTGGGGCATGGGCCATGGTAACTACCACATGGAGAGAGCAATTTGCTGGTTTTTATCATAATTTACCAGCCTCTTCCTTCACTCTTCCATGGACACTGTATAGTGTTTTACTAGACGTTGGAGTGTCAGAAAACTTGATTCAGACAGTTTATGCTTGATTAATAGTTGCTCAGGGGAACTGACTGATTCCTGGAGCTTCCAACACTTCCATCTTCCCAGAATTCCCTGCCTAGCTCATTGCTTTCTATTGCTTAATAATATTCCTTTACTTGGATATGCCACAGCTTGTTTATTGGTTCTTCTATTGAAGAACATCTGAATTGCTGCTAATTTTTGGCAATTATGAATAAAACTGCCATAAACACTCATGAGCAGGTTTTTATGGGTATATAATTTTCAACTAATTTATTTAAATAACTAGGAGCATGCTTCCTGGATTGTGTGGTAAGCGTATGTTGAGCTTTGTAGAAATGGTGAGACTGCCTTCCAAAGTGGTAGTTCCAAAATAACATTATTCATTTCTACTGGCAATGAATGAGTTCCTAGGCTCCACAACCTCACATTTGTTATCAGTGTTTAGTTTGTTTGTTTTCATTTAGCTATTTTAAGAGTTGGAGTGTTAATTCTTAGTTCCTTAAACTAGTCCTTCTCCAACCACACATGAGTTTGAGCATCTTTTCATAAGTTTTATTTACCATTCATTTATCTTCTTTTGTGAAGTGTCTATTCTGATTTTTCCCTATTTTGTAATTTGGTTGTTTGTTCTCTTATTGTTGAGTTTTAAGAGTTCTTTGTATATATTTGTATCTTTTGTATAGTTCAAAGACAAGTCCTTTGCTAGATATGTATTTTCCAAGTATTTTCTCCCAGTCTGTGGCTTGAGGTTTACTTCTCTTAACAGTTTCTTTCAGAGAGTAGAAGTTTTTAAATTTAATGGTGTCCAACATATCAATTTAAAAAAAAATTCATTGATTGTGGTTTGGTATTGTACATAAGAAGTCATTTCCAAACCCAAAGTCAGCTAGATTTTTTCCAATGTTATCTTCTAGAAGTTGTATAATTTTGCATTTTATATCTATGGTCCATTTTAATTTTTTATTTAATTGTTTGTGAAAGGTGCAAGATCCACGTTTAGATTACTTTTTTTTTTTTCATGTGTCTGTTTAGTTCTTCTAGTACATTTTGTGGAAAAAGCTAACCCTTCTTCACTGAATTGCATTTGTGCCTTTGTCAAAGATCAGTTGACTTTATTTCTGTGGGACTATTTCTGGAATCTCTGTTTTCTTCTACTGATCTATTAGTCTTTTGCCAGTACCACACTGCTGTGATCACAGAAGCTTTATAGTATGTTGTGAGTAAAAGTGGTGTCAGTCCTCTGGCTTTGTTCTTCAGTACTGTACTGGATATTCTGGGCCTTTTGCCATTATATACAAACTTCAGATTCAGTTTGTTGTTGTTCACCAAATAACTTGCTGGGATTTTGGCTAGGATTGCATTGAATATATAGATCAAGTTAGATAGAAAGACTCTATATAATATTGACTCGTTCTATCCATGGATATAGAATGGAATATCTCTCCATTTATTTAGATCTTTGATTCCTTTAATCAAAGTTTTGAAGTTTGGCTCATTTAGATCTTGAACATATTTTGTTAAATTTATACCTGAGTATCTTTTTTTGGTGCTGGTGTATATGGTGTGTGCTTTTAATTTCAAATTCATAATCTTACTTAATTATATAAAGGAAAGCACTGAACTTTTGTATATTAGCTTTGTATCCTGCAACCTTGCTATAAACACTTTTTACTGTCAAGAGATTACTTGCTGAATTTTGGAGATTTTCTGTGTTGGCAATCCTATCATCAGTGAACAAAGACAGTTTGTTTTTTATATTGAGTAATTTTGGCAAAAAGGTAGAGTCTGCAGTTTTGTTTTAATTCACACTTGTCTGGTTTAAGAATCAAAGTAAAACTTGATTTATTAAATTAATCTCAATACCTCACTTCATTTTCTATTCTCTGAATTATTTTGTGTAACATAGAAATGACCTGTGTATATAAATTTTAATGAAATCACAATAAGGTGAATTTTTAGAAACTTAAAATTTTCTTTCTCCTGATTTATAGCTAATTTATATTTTCTAACACATTATCATGTTTCTTGTGTTGACTTCATATGTTTTCTCAGAGATATGAAGGCAACACAAAAAAAGTTTCTCTTCAATGTTAATTCCATTCTTCATTGTTAATACTGTGTTCTCATAAAACATTTCTGATAGTCGGCAAGCTAATGGCATTTACTTCTTGATAATCACAATGACAACTAAGCTTATGCTTCTATTTTTTTGGTGAAGGTTTGCTTGCATTGGGGTCATCTTGGCGGCCTCCACATGATCAAGAAGCTTCTGCTTCCAAAGCTGGGATATGTGAACTGAGAAGTTCAGAGCCTCTTCTCACCGTGGTGGGCTCCAGATGCTAAATATTTAGAGTCAAAGTCTGCTTGGCTAGCCTCCTTCCTTATCTTACCTCTGATATGATATCCAGTTCCTTATAATCCAAATCACTGACTGTCAGTAGGGGCTTCTAGCATTTTCTTCCCATTATCTCATCGGTTAGCCTCTATTTTGCTCATGGGTTATCTCATGGGTTAGCATCCAGTTGGAGATCATTGATATTCTGTCACATAGATGATATCTATTCTTTGTTTTCATTTTGATGATTCTTTTCTATTGGTGGATTTTATTTTTTACCTTTAAATGTGAAAATAAAAGTGAAGAAGCTAGAGGACAGGCTTAAATTCACTATGTAAAAATGTAAGGTAATTCCTTTGGAAATGATGCCCTAAAAATATTCTCCAAAGGTTTCTTATATGAGTAGGGATAGCAAGCCTCATTTCATTTTAACACATACTCCTAGATTTTTCTTTTTCTTCCATAGACCAATATTTTTTAAAACAAGTTTTCATTTTACTTTTTCTATTTCATTTGTCGTATGGTCTGGTATATTGTAGTGTTATTTATTTTGAATTTCCTACAGCTGTGCTCCAAAAATAAAACTTCCTAGTACACTTTAATTCCCACATAAATTATAATTCAGTAATAAATTCCCTTATCACTCATCTACTTAACAAAGATATGGACCAAAATATGTATTTTGTCAAAAAGAAAAATGTTATTTTCTCAGATTTTAGAATGTGAACTTTTGTAGCAACCCTTTCTATTTCATCTACTTTAAATAATAGAAAATGTGTAAGGTCATCTGTAAGATTTATTTATTATTGCTTCTTAAGTTATAGGAGAAAAGAAGTCCTTTGGAATTCAGTGCAAGCACAGAGACAGAGGTGAAGGTGGAAGGTGGTTCTTCGGATTTACAGCAGGATGGGGCTGTTGGCCTTAGAAGTCCGAAGGTATGCTTGGGAGTGATCAGGCTCCCGTACCTGTTAGTGCCCACTAAAGTGCTCTGAGACTGGGTGGGCAACTTTTTGGTTGGGAATGGTCAGAAATCACCTTAGGACCTAGAATTTGTGAAATCAGCATGATATTTGCATATTTTCCCATAAGAAGAGCTAGTTATAAAGCCATGCACATCAGAAAATTACTGTTACAAAATAGATTCAGAATCAGGGGAGGCAGAAAACCCAAATGTTTAATGGCTTCACAGTACCCATTTCCCAGTAGAGGTGGCCTTGACAGTCTTTCACCTCTCTACAGGAAGAATTTGCATTGGGACTGGAATTCCAAAAGTCTAGCAGTGTGTGTGTGTGTGTGTGTGTGCGTGTGTGTATTCAGCCTGGTGGGTGACATTCCTTCAATGATTTTACATCATGCACATTTTCAAGTGAAACAACCAAAAAGTATCCTTGTCATCAGGGCATGAGTGATAGGACGGTTTTCCTGTAGGTGTTACTGTAAACAGGTCAGAAGGGCTAATGAGGAAGATTCCCAGTGCAGAGTTCTCCAGTTCACAGGGTTGTAGAGACTCAGTTCTTCCTACACCATGTTCTATGGGAGCATAGCAGAATGTACTTGGACATTCTAAATTGGTTCCTCTACATTTATAGTTACATTAAATGCCCTCCTCCTCAGTGTAGATTTAGAAAGTCTCATTACAAAGCTTCAGTTGATAACACAACTGTTTTCTTACACACTGGACAGACTCCATTGTAAATACAGCTGCGTGTGCCCTGGCATTCCCTTTATTTCTCCTTGTTATTAAATCCAAATCCTACCGATTCTCAATAGCAATATTAACTGAAATATCATATGATCTATTAAATGATAGGAATTTTAAAGATATATGATAGTATATATACATTTTATGGGTCAGTATATAAATATATTAATAAATTAGGTTTTATGTAAAATATTTTTAAAATCATGCATGTATATATGTATAGGTTTCTGTGTAGGAATAAAGAATGGTATATAAGGAAGATATACAAACTAGGTTCCAGTACAATGATTGATAACTATTTTGCATATATTAGTCTCTGGGTATTTAATTTTTGGTCTTTGAGATGGGCATAATAGCATCTGTCTTATATTTTGTCCTGTGCTTGTGACATGATTATTTAAAATATGTTTGAAAACTGTAAATTATTTTTCAAAATCAAGTATCATAATAAAATATCACAATGATATTCGGTCAATCCTTACCAATGATGTAAGGTCAATCCTCACTAATGATGTTGGAAGGCCTGCTATACCTTACGTAGCACAGAGCGAAACCAGATTTCCTCCCTTCCTTACCAGAAGCTGTTCTAAGGAAACAATCAAGTATGATTTTTATGTTTGTGATTTAACCCATATATGTTATAAAGATTTAGAATAGATAAGAATGGGCATTTTAAAGGCCTAATGGAGGAAACATATTTCAATCCATGTTTTAAATGTAATGCCAAGAGGTGAATCCAGTGCGAATTTCAGACCACACACTGATCAGTGTTCAGCCCGGGATCACCACCTCGGAGGTCAACCCAGGAAGAGCATGCAGTATTTAAGTGTGCCCCAGTTGTTAAAACAGATTCCCAGGGATACAAATCAGCAGAGCCTGAATCTTTGAAATTGAGTCTGTCTGAGAAATCTTGCTAAGCATGGCTTTAGATCTCAGAACCTCCTATCAACGTGACCCATCCAGGAGTGATCATCCTGCGTCAAGCAATCTAGAGTTTGAACCCACCCAAGGACCTGATGTCCAGAGGAGAGAGGGGAACTCTAAGTTCCAGGGCCCTCAGCTCAGCTTATCTCAAACCAGCAATGGCTCATTTGCAAAGCAGGAACTAAAAAGCCTCCGTAAGGTATTTCACTTGTGGCTGCAGCCAGAAAAACACAGCAAGGAAGAAATTATTTCTCAATTGGTCCTAGAACAGCTTGTGATGAATGGATACTGCAGGAACAAGTCCACTTTGAGAGAGAAATAAGATTCAGTGGAAGAAACCTGGAGAAGCTCATGGAAGAGGTGACCGATGATTGCATGAAATCACTTGATTTTGTCCATGTGCACATGCAGGGACAGGAAGCCCTCTTCTCTGAGAATATGCCCTTAAGAGAAGTCATTCATCTCATGGAACAAATGCCAGCAGGAACCCCAAGAGAAGAGAGCATGAGGACACCCTTCCAAGGTCCCCAAGATATTCCTCTTCTAGACAAGGAGATGAATATAAAGACAGCAGCAACATTTCTATGAAAAGCAATTGAGTAAATGACATTATTACTAGTTGAGGCAATAAAGTACCTTCCCTGGTTATTATTCAGGAAGATGATCACCCTAAGCCTGAAGAGGGGAGTGGATCTTTGAGAACCTGAACAACTCCAGAAGAGCAGAGCTTGACTCCTCCACATCCCAGGAAGGATCCCTAGGAGATTCCTCTTCTCAAGATGTCCCTATGGAGGAGGAACCACAGTTTCTCCCCAGGACAGATCAAGCCACCCCTAAGCCTGCCCCTACACACCAAAGCAATGATGGAACATCCAGATGTGGGATAAACCAAGAAAGAGTCTACAGCCCCCCAAAATCATACAGGTGTGAGAACTGTCCCAGGATCTTTAGGTATCCCTCTCAGCTAGATGCCCACCAGAGAAGACACAGGAATGAGAGACCATTTGTTTGTGCCGAGTGTCTTAAAGGTTTCTTCCAGACATCAGACCTACATGTGCAGCAGAAGATTCACATGGCGGAGAAGCTCTTCAAGTGCAGCTCGTGTGAAAAATCCTTCAGCCACAAAACCAACTTGCTAGCTCATGAGAGAGAATCCACTCTGGAGATAAGGCCTATGTATGTTCCCTTTGCAAAAAAAGCTGCCACCAGTCATCCACATACCACCGGCATGTGCCGACCCACTGGAAAATTAATCTCAAAAGTGATTCTGCCACACCAGAAGCTTCCCCAGCTACTGCCCTGACAAAATATATATAAAGATGTATATGTGTATAATATATATGTATACATAAATATTTCTAAAGTTTTTAACATAACATATAAGTCCATTACTAATTATGCTTCTACTTAAGGTCTCATTTCCCTAGTATGTAAGTTCTAGAAGGGCAGGGAATTTAACATTTTGTTCACTTATCCATCATGGTGACTAGACAAGTGGTTAACATTTAATCCATAAATTTCTGTGGAATAAATGAATAAATCCATATGATGGTGTTTTAGTCCTTAAAATTCAGAAAAGTGCCCTGCCTGAGAAGACAATGAGTGCCACCACCCGTGGACACAAAGCTCACAGTCATCCTGTTAGCACCCCTGTCCTCTCTCCACACCCTTTAATCCTGGTGCAGCCACAGACACCCTAAAAATGTGAAGACCAGGGAGGGATATCTGAAAGCAGGCCTGAGCTGAGGCATGAAAGAATCCACTCCGGAGAGAAGCCAGTCATCCACATACCACCGCCATGTGCAGATTCACTCGAAAGTTAATCTCAGAACTGATTCTGCCACACCAGAAGTTTCCTCAGCTACTGTCCCCACAACATAAGATATATTTTTAAATTATCCAGTGTGCCTAATAGTTCCTGAGAAATGATAATTATTTTAGAAGAGAAATCATATACAGATTGTTGACTTGGGTAGAAATATTTTGTCCTCTACCTGCCTTTATTATGTGATACACTTATTCAAAGATTAAATTCAGATAGAAAAAGAAAAAAAAAATGTAATGCCAAGATGGCCAACTAAGGGAAAAGAAAACAAAACACTTTTTATCAATTTGAAGCATAAAAAATATATATTTATATCTGGGTTCAGTGAAAATTTCTGAATGCTATAATTACTGAATTGCATCATACTATTATACCTACATAGAGAAATAAAGATAGATGCATATAAACAGTCCTGGGATTTATAAGACACCAACAGAGTGAAGAAATCTTAAAAATGCTTTGTCTGGCTTCTAACCCCTAATTATTCAGTAATGTTATGGTAGCTTTTCCCAAATTAATCAGCAAAATAAAAATCCCCATTGATGCCTGCTGACTTCTTTATAATTCCACTTAGTAATTTGGCTCTTTGGGTAAAAAGAAAAGAAAAAAAAAATTCACTTGTAAACTTCTGGATAATGTGGGAATTCTAGATAATTTGAACAAAAAATGTTTTGACTCTCACTGATGTACATTAAATAAGAAATGGTTTTTGCACATCTAAGTAACACTGTATTTTTCAGTTATTCATTCCATTATATACAACCTCACTCTTATGATCAGTCGTTGGCCTAAGACTGGGCTAGAAGATCCCTTAATCCTCCTTGTATCTCTTCATCCTATACTCTGCTACCTCAATTACGGATTTAGGTAAACTGAATCAAATAGCAAAAATCAACAGTTTTCCTTTCTCTTTGGAAAGCACAACTCATTAATCATTGGAGGGAAAGGAGGGGATACTTATTTAAAGCATGAGTTTTGAAGTAAGACAAGATCAAGAGGAAATCCCAACTTTCCCACTTACTATACATGCAAAATCACACACCTCTGTCAGTATGGCTTCTCTCCTCTTACCTATAATAAGCCATATCTCTAACAAATGTGTTAAAGACTAAAGCATGTAAATAAATGCCTTACATAATGTCTGGTGTGTAGTAAGGACTCAGTAACATACAGCTAGCTACTATGACTCCTATTGCTTTTCAAAATATTTTAAATTAACAACACCAAATGCAAAACTATTAATATATCATGTCAATACGAGTCAGCAGACTTCATGAAAATGAATTAAACTGTTAGTCAATAGCTGTAGCAAGTGGCATCATCCACTTGTATCATCCAAGTAGCTTTTTATTTGAATGGGTACAACAATACATTCTTAGATATATGTAAATACAGATAAAAAATACTAGGTGGTTAGATGGTTATAGAAGAAGAAATAAAAGTGGATAACATAAAATAGGAGAATCAATAGATGCTATTTCATTCTTAGAATTGAATGTTAAAAATAAAATATATTTTACGATTTAAATGGAGTATTCTATTTAAAAAGTAAACAAAATGTGATCTCAAGCAAAATATAGTTTTCATAATTTTTCAAAAGCACTAAAAATAAAACTTTTATCTTCTATTAGTTTCCAGGCTCCTGTGACAAATACTGCACAATGGATTGGCTTAACAATGGGAATTTATTGACACAGTTTCAGAGGCTAGAAAGTCTGCTTCTTACTGGTATCAGTAGAGTTCTCTGACCATGAGTGCCTCGGGATATCCTTTCACAGGATAATGTTATCTCTTTTCTTTTCTGGGTTCCATTGACTCCAACTTCCTGCTCTTCCCCAAGGCTTTCTTTTGGTAAGAACTCTAATAATAGGATTAAGACCCATCCTGATTCAGTAGGGCACATCTTAAATAAAATAACTTCAAGATATCCTACTTACAATGGGTTTACACCCACAGGAATGTGGATTAAAATTAAAAACATGATTTTTTTCCTGGATAAAAAACTCAATCTGGGAGCAGATGTAGCTCAGTGGTTAAGGTTTCTCATGTAGAGGTTTGATCCTCAGTACCTCCTAAAAATAAACAAAAAAGAAGCAAATGAAAATAAACAACTCTCATTGGGGAGCTGATGTAGCTAACTGGTTCAGGACCTGCTTCCCATGTACAAGTCCTAGGTTCAATCCCCAGTACCTCCTAAAAAACAAAAAACAACAACAACAAAAAACTCAGTCTGCCTCAGTCTACCTTCTGGACCCCAAAACACAGGTTCTTTCCACATGCAAAATATATTCATTCCATCAAAACATCTAGAACTGTGCTTTGTGCTCTGGGCTGCTGGAGTAGTAACCTCCTTTTCCATGCATTTGCACAGCATCCATTCTCTCCATAATTCTGGGCCCTCTCTGAGCACCGGAGGGGCGGGCAGCCTTGCTCTGCCCAAAATCTGTGGTGTAGGCTCTACCTCTCCAACCATTGAGGTGGAGACCAAACTCTCCCTGAGCATCAGGGGATATATCTCATACTTTCTGGGCTTTGGGGTGGTAGCTAAACTCCCCTAGAACATCAAAACAGGAGGTCCATACCCTCCAAGTGCCTGGGCAGAAATCCTGCCCCCTCCCAGGTTGGGACAGACTCACCCTTTCCATACATGTAGGTGGGCATTCTCTCTTGGCCTGAGTAAATATTCTCAACACAGACCTCTTCTTACATGGTACTGGCCTTGAAGTCATTCTTCCTTCAATTCATCTTTTCTGTGTCCTTTTTTTCCAGGATAGCCATGCTTCTATTCATACAAATATCACAAAACACTTGTCAGCTATGTGTGCAGTTCGACAGAATCCAGACCATCAGACAAAAGGTCATTTCAAAGATCCTTCCTGGAGGACTGCCTTTCTAATCCTGAATTCCTCTAAAATATCTGACTGGATCTATGTTCAAATGCATCTTCTTTAAACCTCACATAGAACCCTGTTTTATGGGAACTCATTTCCTGGTAGCTCAAGGAGAACATTGATTGAACTGCTTCTGGTGCTAGTCTAAAAGCACCCTATCTAGATAGGTGGAGAATTTTCCAAATTATCAATGTCTGGTTTCTATGTGCTTAACAGTTCAATCCTCATTTTATCTATTTTCTCTCTCATTTCAATATAAATTACAAGAAGAAAACAGGCTGCACCTTCCACATTTAGTCTGATAATCTGATAATCTCCTCAGCTTCCCTATTAATCCAATGCTAAGATATAATTCAGCTAATTTATCTGCCATTTTATAACAAAGATTGCCATTTCTCCAATTTTCAATAACACCTTTGTGATTTTCTTCTGAAACATCACTGGAAGGACTTTTAATGCCCATATTTATACTTACAGTCTCTTCAAAGCAATCTAGGAGTTTTCTATCAGCACTTTACAAATCTTCCAGCCTCTTCTCATGACCCAATTCTATACTGATCCCACTTTTTGTGTAACTATAATAGCAGCACCCCAATCTCAGTACCCATAACTGCCTTAGTTTTCAGGCTGTCTGACAAGCACCGAACAATTCGTTGGCTTAAACAATGGATATTGATTATCTCATTGATTTGGAACCTGGAAGGCTTGCTTCCTCCTGTGGGCAATAGTCTTCTGACTGGCTGACAGTCCTTGGTTCCTTGGCTTTCCTGTCACATGGTAATGTCTTCTTCTTTCTCTTCTGAGTTTGAGCTTCCTGCTCCTGCCTATGGCTTTCTCAAATAAAATGAAACAAAGCATATTATACTAATTATTGCTATCAGAAAAAAAATTTAATATATTAAAAAAAGTAGTAGTGCTGTTAGCTTCAGCATGGTAAAAGACTACAAAAAACAACCAATCATGAACCACTTCCAAATGTCAGAGTAAAAGCATTCAAAAATTCACTCTTCCACAAAAGCACTAAGAACACTGCCAAATATTTTCAATATCAACTTGTCAAAGTGCTGAAAACTAGCCAAAGGCTTGCACCAATCTGAGAAAAGATTGTTCAAGAAAAATGACTGAATATCAGTAGAAAAGCAAGATTTGTCTCATTTTTACTTCCTTGTTCTCTTCCATCTTTCCCCATTTCTATGGTAGCCAAGAAAACCAACAGCCTTATAATCACAGAAGCAGAAGCACTGGAGGGGTGGAATGGGTTGGTTGTATCCTGAAAGTCCCATTCCCAGAGACTTGACAATAGCTCTTCTGTCTGGAAGAATCTCCCTTTCTCTTTTATCTGAGCAGAATCTGAGCTCACTCATTGTGAACAGCTTTTACCTCAAGGCATTAATTAAAATAAACTTACAACATTGTTTACTATTATAGCTCCTCAGGATAATGATACCAATTGGGATAAACAAGAAGTTAAGAAAAAAAAATCTGAAGAAAAAACTGGAGAATGAGAGTCAATAGTTGGGTTTTGAAAAGTTTTGATATGTTCCTGGGAATATAAAGGCCTTTTCCAGGTGCTCTCAGGCTGGCCTTGAGGTGCAGGGCAAACAAGAAGTGAAAGCTAAGGCAGAGTTGTAAATTCATGCAAGAACATTGAAAATATGTTCCAACACACACACAGAGCTTCTTCCCAAAAGGGATAGCCTGTTTAGTTCAAGGTATTTAAGATTATCTCTGTTCACTCTTTGGCTGACTAATAAGCCAACCAACCAGAGGCACTTCAGTGACCACATGCAGCAAAGAATATAAACTTTACATAATTAGCCAGTAGATTCACTATGCAAACAGCAGTAGCAACCACAACAATGCCAAGCACCAAGAGCAAACCCTGGTGGATCTCATTTCCAGAATTGCCACATTATGGGATTAAAAATGTCCCATTTTCAAAATAAAATTCTGAGACAGTTTATTAATAAGAGTATTGCAGCTAAACATGCTGCAAGATGCAGGCTCTCTTTGAAGAGTATCTAGGAATGCCCAGTTTCAAGAGGGATGATAGGACAAGCACAGTAGAGAAAGCTGAAAAATCTGGCACCTACAGCTGCAGCAATCATTAAAGACAGACAACTCCTAGCTAGAGTAACATAAATCCTCACGTTGGAAGTCTATTTAACTCACTTCTTGTTACACAGTACAACGTGCCCAGCTTCCCACAACAAATTACAAGGATGCAAAGGCAAGAAAGAGCAATGTCTAGAGAGGTAATGCATGTACCAGGGCAGACTCAGAGATGAAAAAAGATATCAGACAGGGAATTTAAAATAATTATGAATAAATATTAAAGGCTCTAGTGGAAAAAAAGCATCATTCAAAAATATATGGATAAGGTAAGCAGAGAGATGGTAATTATAAAAAATAATAAAAAATAAATTCTAGAAATTACAAATTTTATACAGTAAGCATTTGTTGAGTTCATAGGTGGATTGGATGTGGCCCACAGAAAGAATCAGTGAAGTTGCAGACAGGGCAAAATAAATTTCCCAAATTGAAATGCAAAAAGCAAAAATAATTTTAAAAGAATGAATATATTTAAAATAGAACATTCCAAAAATGTAGGGAAATCTCAAAAGGTGTAATAAGTACAATTGAAATATCAGAATGAGAAGAAAGAGCGAAATGGCAAAAGGAATGTTTCATATAAAAATGGCTGAGACCTCAAAGCTCAGAGAACACCAAACAGGATAAATATTACATATAAAACTATACTAACAGGATATAATTGACTTGAATAGCACTAAATATCAAATTGATCTGATTGGCATTTTAGAATACTCCATCCAACAACAGAAGAATGCACATTCTTTTCAATCTGACACGGAGCGTTCGGGAAATAGACCAGATTATGGACCACAAATTCTACCATAGTATATTTATAGCAATAGAAATCCTACAAATTATATTTTCAGACCATGATGAAATGGTGCTAGAATCAAAAATAGAGAGATAAATGAAAAATCCACTAATTGATTGACATTTACCCTGACTAAACAAGAGAAAAAAGAAAGGAAACACAGATGATCAATATCAAGTAAGAAAGAAGGGTCAACATATGCTGTTATGGACATTAAAATGATAATAAAGAACATTATTACCATTCTATGCCCACAAATTTCATGATTTAGATAAAATGAAACAAATTCTAAGAAAGATCCACAACTAACATTAACAAGCATAAATAGATAACATTAATAAGATTAGATCTAATAAATAAGTTAAGTCAACAATTAAAAACATTCCAAAACAGGAAGCAACAGACCCCGATGGTTTAGTGAATTCTAGAAAACATTGAAGGAACAAATGATGCCAATTCTCCACAATCTCTTCCAGAAAGTAAAAATGGTAGGAACAATTCCTAATTCATTTCATGAGACCAGCCTTACCTTAAAAGGAAAACCAGATAAAGATATTACAAAAAAATAAAAACAATGGAGATAGGTATCTCTCATGAAATTTATATGCACAAATCCTACACAGAATATTAGATATCAAAAGCAACCATGTATCAAACAATTTACATACCACAACAAAATGGGGTTTATTACAGAGATTTTTCTATGGCTCTTTAAACCTTCAAAAAATAACCAGTTAGTTTGTGAAATCAGTAGGCTAAAGTAGAAAAAATTATATGATTATATGGATTATTGCATATAAAGCATTGGACAAAATACAACATGAATCCATTCTAAAAAATTCTCAGCTAACTAGGAATAAAGAAAAACTTCATCAATTTGTAAAAGATCATCTACAGGAAAAAAACCCACCTCTATACCCAATATCATACTTAGTAGTAAGTAATTGGACAATTTTTACCTAAGATCAGGATCAAGACAAAGATGCCACCTCACCTCTCCTATACAACATCACATTGGAAGTCCTAGATACTGCAATAAGACAAGAAAAGAAATTAAAAGTTATTAAAATTAGGAAGGAAGAAATAAATTGATCTTCATTCTCAGATGAAAAAATTATGCAGAGAATGTCAAAGAATCAACAACAACAACAAAAGCTTCTGGAACTAATAAATTAGTTTATCAAGATTGTAGGGTACACAAGATTAAAATAAAAAATCAATTGCTTTCTTATGTACCAGCAATGAAAAATTGGGAATTAAAAAGGAATATCATTTACAATAGCACAAATTTTAAAAACATACTTGATACTCATATTCCAAGAGCAAACTAGATGCAGGGGAAGGTAGTTAGTAAATGGGGTGCTTGAGAAAATACTGATACATTTTGATGGCTGGGAATAAAGTAGGAGGGTCAGGATGGACATTGGATGTACCTTCCAGCTCTCCCCTCAAAGAACTTTTATCCAACTCCTAAGATGCTGCCTTCCTTTCAGAGATTACCTCAGCAGAAAGATACCTTGCTGAAGGTCATGCCCTTTTCCAGGATGATCCATATGCTATGACTGATTGAGGCAGGGTTATATAAAGGTCTGATCATCTTGAGACAATTCAGCACAATTCTGATATACCATTTTACTCCTGGCCTTTCATTACAGTTGGTCAAAACTGTTGTCAGACCTGCATCACGATTCAATTCTCTATGACCAATCCTCCTCCATCCCCTTCCCTCAGCAGGTGGACATCTCCAAAGCACTTCTATGTAAATATATTGCACATTAAACTCTTCCTCAGAGTTTGTTTTCGAGAAAAGCTAACGTGTGACAAGGGTTATCATTAGCAGAAAAGTTTCATAATTTTAGTTATTTTGGATGTCCATTACAGGTAGGATAATAGACTGTAGCTGTGTAGCTAAATTTTATTTGTGAAGATTGATTTGTTCATATTTGGAGAAAGTGAAGTCATAAAAGTGGATGAGATAAACAAACAGTACAGACAGCTAAGGAAAGTAAAGGGATTTATTAGACACTTTGCCTGTATAAACATTTAAATTAGAGAAAGAGAAGGAGCCCTCCACGGAGAAGGAGGAAGAGACCTGGAGGCAAGCTTCAAGAGCAGGACTTCTGAGAAAGCAAGGGAAGAGAAAGTCTGAAGTTGGGTGAAAGCAAGGTTTCATTCATTCATTCCATAATATTTACTCAACATTCAGTGATTAATATGTCTTAAACACTTTAAAGACATATAAAATCAAATAGTATATAGTGAGAATGCCAGTTACTACAATCAAGTTAATAAGATTCAGCAGAGGGATATAGCAGAGGCTATGAAAAAAAGGAAAGCTAGCATCCCTTAATTAAACTGAGGAGTTCATAGGAGAATTTCTATTTTTAAAAAAATACATTTTGCTTGAATTTGAAGTAAGAAAATTCTAGATTTTGTTAATTGTGAACAATGCTGGTAGCAGGAACTACAAGTGTAAGCTACTCATATACAAACCTAATATTCAGGTGGGGAATGTCAATGGGAAAAACTTAAAGTTGGATAAGATTAAATAACTAATTTAGAGAGAACAAAAGACTGGGTGAGCTATAAATATTCCCCAGTGTTCTAGTTGCTGGACTGACCATTGTTTCCTTCACTAAAACTCAGATATTCAGAACTCATATTCTTGCCTCCACAAAGCTAGTTAAGGAAATCCCCTAGCACGTCAAGAGAATGAAAGTCAACATTAAAGCATAAAAATGAGTCAAGTTTGACTCGAGTGCTTATTTGAATGTTTATAATATTTTTATGAAGTGGCAAAGGTTTCCCTGGTAAAATGACTTTTATTTTCCCGGAATCACTGGGTATATTTGATAAAAGAAGATGTCACTTGCTCATCCATTTAGAATGTCTCCAAATAATTTTCATCAACATTAGAAGGTATGAAGTGTAAATTCTGATTCATAGTGATTCATTAGAACCTAATAATGAATGCAAGTGCATTTATTTTCTAGTGCCATACTAATTTTAGTACCACTCAGGCATTTTATTCTATAAGATTAGGAATAAATTTCATGGCCTCCCTAAAGCATTCTAAAAGCATATATTGTGAGTGGAAGTATAAAATATTTGCCAAAAAAGAATTTCTTAATGGTGTTTTTAACCTTCTCTTTTTTCATTGTGCCATGATGAATATGCTATGCCTTTCTTTTCACAGTAATGATTGATGGTCATAATTCTGTTAAAATTGTCATTTATTCCAAACATAAATTAACAGTAAAGGAAAGTATTCAATTAAGTCATTTTATTTTCACAGTTACTTTTTTATTTCTATGCTGGTATAGAAATTTTGTATGCTGCATGCTTGCTCTCTTCTTCTCTCCTTCCTTCCTTCTCTCATTTTATCCTTCTCTTCCTTTCTCTCTTTCTTTTTTTTACAACTATAACGTTTTTTATTTTTCATTTATTTTTATTTGTTATTTTTAAAGAAGCTTTAGATTACATAAATGTTACATTGAAAATATGGGGGATTCCCATATACCCCAAACCCTCCTCTTCCCACATTTTTCCCAATTAACAGCATCTTTCATTAGAGTGTTACATTTGTTTCCTTCACTAAAACAATGTTTGTTTTAGTGATGAACACATATTAAAGCATTGCTACTAACCATGGCCAATAGTTTACATTAGAGTTTACACTTTGTACTGTACAATTTTATAGGTTTTGACAAAATGTATGATGGCCTATATCTGTTACTGCAATGTCATGCAGGACAATTCCAATGTCCCCAAAATGCCCCTTGTTATACCAATTTTTCCTTCTCCCTACCTTCAGAAACTCTGGAGACCACTGCTTTTATATCAATGTTACAAGTTCTTCCATTACTAGAATAATGATAGTTAGTTCTTAATGTAAAATTCATTGAAAAATTAAATATCAGGTTTGGAAAAAATTTAAAGCCCTATATCTGATATTCAATGCTCTTTCCTCATATCCACCAAAAGTGGTTAATCAAATTGTGCTTAAACATTATTAATTGCTGAAAACTCACAGCTTGCTGATTATTATAAATAATATGCTTTTTATACTTTGGGGATAATGAAATTATGGCTATCATGTTATCAAGGAGATTATATTATTGAAGTAACTTTTCTGCTATTTTCACATGCTAATGGATTTGGCTCTGTATGGAAATCTTGAGCTACATGCTTTCTTTCTGATTGCTTCTGTAGTCAATGATATTAACTGTTCTAAAATACATATCTGAAGTTGCTCTCCTGTTCATTGCTCTGCAGTTATCTTTTTATTTTGATGGGAACATTCTATTTTTTGTCTTACCTTCTTGATCTTTTAAAAGGAACTTCTTGGTACTGATTTATGAATATTTGCCTAAAACATATGGATTCCTCCTAGTGTAAAATATTAGATATTGTTATTCATATTTCCACCTAATTATGGAAATTATATTATTTGTAATAATGGTCCCAGTTTAAGCCAAAGCTGTAGTCACTGGAATTATTACGACGTGTAAAGTTAGAAATATAGGTTGAGGTGCTTTGTGTCTATCTCCTTTCATGAGTAACCAAAAAACCTTATGGAAAAGAGATAACACCAGCACTTATTTAGTCAAAGGTCCAATGGAAAGGGGTAGGATTTTTCTGAACACAGGATCAAATGTTAATTGTGATTTTCTTGTAACATAGTCATATGAATTCATGCCCAAGGCACAGTGAGTTATCTGAGATAAAAATTAGGTTTGACTCTAATTTTCATAGTCCTTCAGTTCTACAGGAATAGAACTTATCTGTTTAGGTCACTGCTTGTGCCTAGAACCTAAAACTGAGCCGGAGAATGCTTAATAAACATACATTAAAATTAAAAATTATTGATTTAATTATTTGGAAGATTTCTTAGTGTATTTGAAAAAACAGACACTTTCCATGGGCATTCAATAGCAAACACCATCATAAAATATGGCCATGGGATGTTGGGAGCTATGCTGGCACCTTAGCTTAGTGTCAATGGCACAGTGTTCCTCCTTGGCCATGGCCACAAGTTGTGTCTTCACTGGACTGCAGGAGTGTGCTGTCTCTTTTGCTGTCAACATTAATAAGAAACAGTACTACAATTAATTGAATATGAAGAAGCATAATTGTTGAGTCAATGGAGCAGCCAAAAAGGTGTTCAGGAAACCTCCTGGAATTTCCAGAATTCCTGGGGAATGGTGTGGTAGAGAATAGAGCTCTACTTTCTGTTCTATTTCTCTGTTTTAATTCCCAAAATAAAGTTATAGCAGAGGAAACATGTGGGTAGTCCTACTCATGCTCTTCCTTGTGTTTCATTAAGTGGTTGCTCCAACATATACCAGTTGAATATTTATAATCACTCCTTAATGGTTCCTTGTCTCATCCTTCCACTCTGTCCATATTTTACTCGTTTTTCCTTTTTATTCTATATATTTTGCAAATTTATCTTTTACCATAAGTTCTCTTTAAGTTTATCCTCCATGCTATAGATTTGACTTTATTATTTTTCCTCATTTAATTAACATTTTTTGTTCCATGGACCCCTTTGCCAGTCAAGTGAAAACCATGGACCCTTTACCAAGTCCACACTACACTGTGTATTATTTAATAATTATATCACACCCACACCAACACGTCCCCACAAGAATAATTGTTTTTTTGAATTTCAGTTCAAGTTCATGGACCCCTGGTTAAGAACCCCTCATCAAAACTAATCTTGTAGGATCTGAGTGTTTCAATTTCGTTGAAATATGAGAAATAATAAACAGTTGAAACTTTATAAACAGACCTTTAAACATTTGTTATTGTTTTTGTCCTTATGATCTTCAATTTGATTCAGACTACTCAATGTGAATGAATATTAAACAATTGTTTTTTGTGTTATTACTTATTCAAAAAATTTATGGTAGCATTTTTTCCATTATTTTAATCAGAATTCATCTGCTCGGAGTAATTTTTGCATTTTAATTAGTATCACATAAACATAATTACTCATTGATATAGTAAAACAATGCTTACAAACTCCAGACTGCTATATTTCCCTCCTATTCTCTTACACTGCAGTTATCATGTTTTGTTATTTTTAGTTTTTTCTGTCATATTTTTCTTTTCTCAATTTTAAAATAAATTTTACTTTGGAATAATTTTTACATAGTTAAATGCACACATTTTAATTGACAGGGTTTGATGAATGTATATAATGATAAAACCACCACCTATCAATAAATAGAACATTTCTGTCACCACAAAATACCCATTTGCAGTCAATCTTTTCCTCAACCCTTAACTGAAGACAATTTCCTGCATTTTTCATTATATTCTGTTTTTTTTCTGTTCTAAAATTTCATACACATGGAAGCATGCAGTGAGTAGTCTTGTTAACTAGCTCCTTTCTTTCAATATAACACTTTTCAAGATTCATCCAAAGCTCTTTATTCATAGCTCTAATACAAATTAGTTGTTTGATACTCAAATGCCTGGTTTTTCAAATAACAATTGATTCCTCAGTAAGACAATAACCTTCATGGGCATGAAGTATTGAACAAACACAGTATCTAAATTTTTATATCTATCTTCTTCCTCTCAACACAAAGTTTTGAATAAACATTTTCTTATTTTCTTGCTTTAGAGTCTTTAAGCTTAATTTACTCTTTCTTCATTAGGCAAGGTGTAAAGTCATTAATTTTAAGCTTTTCTTTTTGCTAAGGCAAACATTCAAATATATACATTTTATCCCTTAGCACTGCTTTAAACCTTGTAATTTATTTTCAATTCTTTATAATTTTTACTGTAATTTTTACTGACTGGTGGGCTGTTTATTGAATATTTTGGGACTTTATAGTTATTTGAATTGATTTTACCTTCAATTTTATCTGTGCAGAAAGACCATTCTACAATATTTAAAACCTGTGACAATTATGGAAACTTGTTTTATGATCCAGTCTATATTTAGCTCAGTGAATGTTTCATGTGAAATTGATAAATAAGTGTATTTTACAAAAATTGAGTATATTTTTCTGTAACTATCAAGATGGTTTGATTAGGAGATTATGTTATTCAACTATTCTATATCCTTATTGATTTTTTGTTTATTTGTCTTATCAACTATTGAGAGAGGAATTTTTAAATCTTCAATTCTGACTGAAGATTTGTCTATTACTCCATTTATTTGGTCAGGTTTTGCTTCATTTTGAATCTCTTTTGTTAGACACATATCTTTTTCTTCCTGTGTTGACCTTTTATCATCCCATCTAAATGTTTGTCTTAAAGTCTACTTTGTTCATATTAATATAGTTGTATCAGTTTTCCTTATTCCTACAATTTACATAGAGTATTATATTCTAACTTTTTACTTTCAATCTTATCTGTGTTTTTTTATATTGAAAATGCAGCATCTAGTTGGGTTTTGCATTCTTATCCCTTTTGACAATCTCTGTCTTGTAATTAGTGTCTTTAGTTCATTTACCTTTAATGAAATTATAGATATAGTTAGTTTAGTTTCACTCTGCCATTTTATATTTTTCCCAATTATTACTTCCATTTATAGTACACTCTGTCATTTTACTATTTATCCCAATTGTTACTTCCATTTATATATTCTTACTATGGTAAGCTGAATAATGCCCACCCCCAAAAAATATTTATATATGTACAGATCTGAAACCCTGGAAACTGTGAATATTACCTTCCATGGACAATGAGATTTTGCATTTAAGAATAAGGATTTGATATGGGGATACACTCTGGATTATCCAGTGGGCCCAATGAAATCACAAAAATTCTTATAAAAGGGACACAGGAGACTTAGAGTCAGAGGGAAAAATCTATGTGATGACAAAACAGAGATTGGAGTAATATATCCAGCAGCCAAGGAATGCTGCCTGCCACCTGCAGAAGCTCAAAGAGCCAAGGAACCTGCAGAGGGAACCAGCTCTGTCAGCACCTCTTTTTATCCATTTGAGGCTCATTTGGACTACTAACCTCCAGAACTATAAAAGAATAAATTTGCCTTGTATTAAGCTACTTAGTTTGTGGTAATGTGTTACAGGTGCAACATAAAACCAATACACTTGTCTTCATTTTTGGTTTGTTGAACACGTTTTGTACTCCAATTTAATTAATTCCTGGCTTTTTAGATATAACTTCTCTTTAATTTTGTAGTGTTGCTCTAGTGATTAAAAGGGTTTTCCTTAACTTATCATAGTTTTCTTAAAGTTAGTATTTTATCACTTCAATAATATAAAAGAAACTTACAATAGTATGATTCCTTTTACCTCCCATTTTTGTGCTATAGTTTTCATGTTTTACATCTATTCTCATTCCATAGTGTTAATATGTGTTGCTGTAAAACATCAATTGTATTTTTAAAAAATAGACTGAATCAAGTCTATTATATTTACCAACATATTTCCCTTTTCAGATGTTCTTTATTTCTTTAAATCTAAGGCCTACCAGGTATCATGTCCTTTCTGTATGAAAAACTTCCTGTAGTATTGATTGTGATGCAGAAGAGGAATTTCTTCAATGTTGTTTTATCTAATCTGTATCTTTCTTAATTTGTAAATATATTTTCAGTGGATAAACAATGAATCAGAATTTTTTTTTCTCAGCCATTTAGAGATATCACTACATTGTCTTCTGACCTCCACTGTTTTTGAATAGAATTCACCTGCCATTCATATTGTTCCCTTAAATGTAATATATATATATATATATAGCTTTATTGTTTTATTTTATTGCATATTGCTTTCAAGATTTTTTTTCAGTCATAGCGTAGTTCGTTTACAGAAGTTTGACAGTGGCATGGTTCTTTTTCCTATTATAGTTCACTAAATACTTGGCATTTTATGTTGGTGTTTTTCACCAAAGTGGGAAAATATTCAGCAATTATTTCTTCAAATATTTTTTTCCTGCCTCATTTTCTCACTATTTGCAATATGGAACTCCAAGTATAGCCATGGAAAGCTTTTTTACACACTCACACTTTTCTTTGATAAATTGTGAATGCAGAAAATTCTAAGGAAACAGTTATATTGGCAAGTTGGATTCTATTGCCTAAATCAGTATTAAAAATAAATTCTTGGGAAGCGGCTGTGGCTCAATCAGTAGGGCTCCCGTTTACCATATGGGAGGCCCCGGGTTCGGTTCCCGGGGCCTCCTGGTGAAGGCAAGCCCGCCCGCACGGCGTGGTTAGCTGACCCAGCGAGCACAAGCAGCAAGGGGGGGATAAATGAATAAATAAATAAAATCTTTAAAAAATAAATAAATAAATAAATTCTTACTGTGAATAAATATACATTTTTAGAGTAGTCATTTTCAACAAAGATAAGCACTGTTCAATCATTAAGAATAACTTTTAAATGTCTTTTTTATTTTGGTTAACCCTTGTGATGATGACATTTGTAATATGAAGTTACTTTTGCCTCTTTTCGTTGACCTCTAGTGAGAGATTATATTAAATATGCAATGAACATTTGTCCTGATTTAATAATCATGTTAGGTCATATACATAAAAGACATTTCCCATTAGCAATGGCATAAGGATCACAAACTATTGCAAGGAATGCAAAGCGTTGGGCCTTTGGGAAGATATTTATAGTGCTGAATGCTGTCTAAGGACCTCCATCCTGGCAATGCTCCAATATATGTTCATCAATTGTAACAAATGTACCACATGAATGAAGGATGTTGTTAATGTGGGAAAGTGTGGAAGGGATAGAGAGTGGGGTATATGGGAATGCCATACATTTTTAATGTAACATTTATGTAATCTGAATATCTTTTAAAAAATAAAAATAAAAAATAAAAAAGGAAGAACAAATAAAGGAAATGCAAAAAAAAAATATTTATTTTGACTAGTCCTATAATATGTAGTTCAAACCATCTATTACTGAGCCTTATGATATTGCCCTCATGCACCAAATATGTTCAAATCAAACCCATTGCCACCTAATAACCATCCAGATAATTCCATTTATTCCTTATTTCCACACACCTATTGAACAGCTATTATATGCCAGCAAGTGTGATATGGACACAGGGTTAAGAAGATATGCACCTTTATGCTTTTATCATTTGTAATACATCAATCAATAAATCAAGACAAAATGTTATTAATAGGGGAAGGAGGAAAAGGGGGGGGGATGTTGGGTATATAGGAGTCCCCTGTATTTAGTACATGACTTTTCTGTAACCTAAAACTTCTTTGAGGACAAAAGGAAAAAAGGAAAAAACTAAGACACTGGGGAAATAAATGGAAGAGAATGTTACTATACACATAGGACAACAAATCTAACAGTGATGAAAGGGAAAATGTCAAAAAAGTTTTAAAATATTTTCTCATTATTTATATCATCCCAAATTTCATTTTTATTTTTAAAATTTTTTTGCATTTTATTTCTTATTTTTAAAACTAGCATTATTATTTCATTTTCTTATTAATCTTATTTGGCTATTTTATTGGCTTCATTTTTGAAGAAGTTTTGGTTCACAAAAAGGTTATAACTGTGGAAGGGGAGGATCATTGGTGCAGGTTGACAGAGACAGTGGATACATGGGAGGAAGCCCACTTGGACATACATATAAGGCATATGAATGTGTTCAAATGTTCATGGGGCATTGTCACGGGGGGTGGAGATTCACACAATAACCAAAGGAATATCAAATATCCACCCTGGGGAGCTCTGCCACATTCTCTAATAGATTAGCAAGAATCCCCTGATTACAGGAAGATGATCCATTGATGGGCCCTTGATACTGATGACTGTGTGTATGAACATTTACTCTTGAAATTGAAACTTAGCCTAATATAGGTTGCCTAAGAGTTGCCACCTGTTGCTCAAATGTGGCCTCTTTCTAAGCCGAAATCAGCATATACATTACCTGCACCCCAGCATGGGCATGATTCCCAGGGATGAGCCTCCCTGGCACTGAGGGATTAGTACCAAGCACCAACTAGCAATGCAACTGGAAAAAGTTCTTGACCAAAAGGGGGAAAAGGTAAAGACAAATGAGTTTATACGGCTAAGAGACTTTAAAGTGAGTTGGGAGATCATTCCAGAGGTTACGCTTATGCACGTCTCAGCAGGATCTCTTTGACTGCCAAAGTAGATACCACCCCAAATAGCAAGTCTCCTGAGGGCTCTGGAAACAACCAGACACTATGGTCAGGGCAGATAGCTCAGGAGTTTCACCAAACTTGCCAGTGGGCCCTACTTTGGAAATTATGCTCCCCAGAGTGACAGAGTTGGACTCAATTGTGGTTTCCCTATACATGGCTCTTGTGTCCTTTTATTTGAACCTATAATTAGAACTAGAGTTGGTAGATGTACATCCAAGAGACTTAAATCTTTGGGGTCTCCATGTGCCAGTTGGGCCCTGAATCTCATTGAAGTTGCAACACCTACTTTCCAGTTCATTGGTTTCACCCAGGACAACAAACACGGAGGTGATGTTGGACAAATACCATACCAAGGAACCAAGAGAGTCTACAACTGCAAGTAAGAGAGTTCCATTCATTGGCCCCATGGGATCACAGGCTCCTCTCAATTAGAAGTAGAGTGAACATCACCATCCCAGAATCCTCAGGATTGGGGAATGAACTATAGACTAAAGTAGACTTACTGGTCTTCTACTATAGACTTATTGTGATTCTAGCAATGAAAGAAATTATATCATTGATGTGGAGGCAGTGGCCACTGGAGGGGAGGGAGAGGGAAAAACAGGTATAATACAGGGGCATTTTGGGGATTTGGGAATTGTCCTGAATGACATTGCAACAACAAATACTACAGGCCATTATAAATCTTGCCATAACTGACAGAATTGGATAGAAGAGAGTGTAAACTACAATGTAAACTTTAATCCACGCTTAGTGGCAATGCTCCAAAATATGTTCATCATTTGCAATGAATGTACCTCACTAATAAAGGATGTTGTTAATGTGGGAAAATGTGGGAGCTGTGGGGAGCAGTGCATATGGGAATCTCCTATACTTTTTTTTTTTCCTCCTAATTTGTATTTTTTATTTATTTATTTATTTATTTGTTTATTTATTTATTTATTTATTTTTATTGTGGGTAAAAATCAAAATTTTCACAATACATACCAACATTTGCAAAATGATATATAAATATAAATGCATATATGTGCATTTGCTTACAAAAATGTTATTTATGTATATATATAAATATATTTTAAGAGGTGCTTAGATACTCAAAATATTACTTATGTGACATTTGTATAATCTAAGTATCTTTAAAAAAAATTTTTTTTAAGTAATTAAGAAAAGATCTACCTTTAAAGTGAAAATTACATTATTGTTATCCCACCTTTCCTGTCATTCAGTGGCTTTTAACTGTTCACATGGCAAAACAAATCCCATACTTACCATACATACCATAGACCATATCTATCTCTCAGTCTCACTTCTGTGTTCAAGCCATCTAAACTACTGGAAGTTTCCAAATATATTAATCTCCCTCCTCAATTTTGGGCCTTCCCACAAGATGCCAGAAACTGTATTTCCCTCAGGTTCTGCTGGACTGATATATCCGTCACGGTGTGGTAGATGCTGAGTGGGAGACCACATATTCCTACAGGAATGGAAGAACTACTCCCTCAGTTAATTGGGGACCTCCAGCAGAAAACCAATTGCTTTCCCCCAACCCCAGGGATTGCCTCAATTGAAGTGGTTCCTCACCCAAGTTCATGCCTTCTTTTCAGGGTGCCCTACACCTAAAGAATCAACAATGGGAGCATAAATACCTGGCCCCTTTGCCCCAACTCAGGACAGCTCTCTACAATACTCAGCAAATTTTACTAAGGACTCGTTTACAACTGAATCACAGGTCAGATTCATTCTTACTTCCCTTCCACATGTGCTCATTCTAATAATGAGATTCCTGATGCTAATCTTCATCTAAGAGTCTGCTTCCCAGGGGTCTCAAATAGCAGCACATCACATTATCACAGCACTGTAATTTGCTCTTTGTGTTTTTCAACTCTATACTCTTAAATCTATGTGTTTTTGAACTTTGCAACATTTGAGGTATATAGATTTATTCAATAATACTTCTCTCACGTTTCCAGCCTATAAAGACTTTATTAGTATATGAAAAGAGTTGGGCTAGAGGGATATAATAAAGACTTTTAAGCAAAATGAGACACTCTGGAACCCCTCACTTGAAAATACATCATGTGACAGCCTAACATACTCCACATGATGTGCAATTTGGACATTTTGGTTATTTCGATGGATATACAAAGAGGTGATTTTGTCATTTTTGTATGCCACAATAGGAGATTGAGATAAGGTAATGGCAATAGGAGTAAGTAAAAAGGGAATATTGCATAGATGAAGAGCAAAATAATTTGGAAAAAAAAAAACAAACAAACAAACCTGAAATACCAAAGCAATGATTATGCCAGCCTCCTTATTTGTGGAGTGAAGAAATGTCAAATTGATTATAGTACATTTGTTCCTGGCTTTCCTACTGTGAATCTGAAACAAAAATGCCTTCTGTTTTAGATGAAAGTATCCCATTATATTTGGGTATAAATATAAAACTAGTGCCAACCTGCCAAGACTAAGCCCCATCTCAAAGTGTCTCCCAGCTATTTCTGAGAGTTCCCCAGAGTCTTATATTCTTCATGCACTCCAAAGATTGGCTTCACCATTACATATACAGTTTTCCAAATTGGATGTCCTCACTTTTCAGATTCAATTGTAAATATGTTTCTTAATCACTTTTGTTCCATTTCTCCCTTTCTAAATATAGGTAACACTTGGACCTTTGACTTTATTCTTCTGATTCTATATTTGTATTTATTCCATTGACACATTCTTCCATTTTAATGTGTTCAACCACCACCTCTGAATTGAAGAACATCAGTGTCTCCAGCCTTCCTACTCCCAATTCCCCAATAATCTCTGAACAGGGAGGAATTCTATAGATGAGATTTTTTTCATCTTTGGCCATTGCTAATTGCCCTATACAACTACACCTGACAATGGTTTCTACATTATTCGAGCATCACAAGTAAAAAGTAGCAGCTCCAATGGGTTTTTTCCAATCTTAACCTTCAAGTGAACAAACTGATTTTTATTTGCCACTATTGCTTTTGTTACTGTGGCTTTGCTTCTATTATATTAACTATACAACTCATCTGAGTGTAAGCATCTTCCATAACATTTCCCTCATGCTAGATATTTAATTTTATTTCCCATCATTAACCATTATAAGATCTCTCCTGAACTCTAATTATCTCTTGCACTCTCCATATTTTCTTATCTCTTTCTTTAGATTCCCTTGTATTCGTAATCACTCTTGAAAGTATTTTAACTTCTGTACCTATCCTAAATTATCCCAACTTAAATACATCTGTCTTTGACTATACCAGCCCAAAGTCACAATCACTTTCTCATTTCTTGCACTTTGTAAAAAATTACAACCATCTATTATGTTCATTCTTGTTCATTCACAGTCTCATGTCGATTCAGCTTTTGGTGGTGAAACAAAGTACATTAAACTTGCTTCCTCCAAGTGATTAGAGCTGAGTTCAATGCTTCTCTTTAACAACCACCACAATTATGGGATCAGCGAAGGATTTTAATAGCTATGTTTAGCTTTACTACTTGATCCTATCTAATTATTTTAAGAGCAATAGCTGGAAATGTAGATTTGCTGTCAATTGGATATTAAATTCAAATGTTTTATTACATTTTATCAGTAGTAACTCCTAAAGAATTTCTTGTATTTTAGAATTATATTTTGTTCTGACCAAATAATTTCTATTCAATGAAAGATCTGAAGTATTTCTGTTTTCCTCCAATTTTTTATTTGCTCTATTTTATAATTGAGGCATATAATGCTACTTCATTTGCTTGGTATTTAGAGAAACATTTATAATGTCTAAATGATGATGTATCTAACCAAAGTATCTTGGATTTTGGTCAAGATTTTCACCAAGTTGAACTTTTTAACTTTTGTCAGAATTATTTTAGGATGTGGGCCCCAAAATTGAAGTTCAGACAAAAAAGGCACATTGGCTGGCAATGTAATGGAAGAAAGGATAAATAATTCATGTCCCTCACTGCAAGAAATTTACACTTTAGAGGGATACAAAAACACATGTTTAAAAATGTATGCTTTTAAAAATATTTTATGTTCTAAAACCTATATGAATTTTTATTTTGTTTTTTTTAATTTAGTTAGTAATAGTATCTCATTCCAAAAATATTTTGAAATTTTGTACATATAAGTTAAGTGGTAAGGAAAAAGATGATAAGTGAAACAAATAGAAACTAAATTTATGTTTAAAAGCCTAGTATCATTTTCTTACATATAGGTCAATTCATTAAAAAATAAAAACTATCATGATTCAACCACAGTGCTAACAAAATTAATTAAATTACATAATTTGGGTATTATCTGCTGTCCCTGAAACCTGAGCCAAATCTATGGATTTGAGAGAAGCTGGGTTATTTAAGAAGCGATTTCAAGAAGCAGGAGCCAGAGACAAAGAGAAAACTCAACGTGATGTTGAGGTTGCAACTGTAGGCAAAGGGGTTTTGATTCCCACCAAGACAAGCTGATAAGAAGGCTTCTTTGAATTCTCTCACAAGTGAAGGAAGATGGGGGAATTTATCCACCAGCATCTATCATCTTTTTTTTAAAGGGTTGCATGGAGGTGATGTTAATTTCCTTGCCCTTCTGAGCTTATGCATGGGCCAAATGAGCTACTTTGCCTTCAGAGAAAACCCTAAGGCAGTGAAGGAACAAAATGAAAAATTTGCTCCTGAAGTGGGAGGCTATGATCTTGAATACGTCCTCCCAAGGAACTGTGCTGCAGCTGGAACCAGAGATGGGCCAAGAGATAGAACAGGAAAACAAAATCCTCCAGTACAGCGCACCCTTTGCACTGCTCAGATCTGCTTGTGTTCTACATTTGTTACTTTCCACATGGTGGTTTACTGAACTTTTAAAAATATATATAAGATATTTAGTGAAATAATTTACAGCACCTGCTGCTGCTGCAGTTAGTCCCAAGGTTCTAACTGGTATCACCCACCTTGAAACTCATTCATCACTTCATCTGATCTAAGTGTTTCCCTGGGTTGGAAGCAACACAGGCCTTTATACTTGTGTGCTCAGAATCCTTGACTTCCTTGCTTTCATCAAAGCATCATTGATCAATTTTATTTTTCAACAAGAAATGCCCAAGTGAATTCCTTGACTTCCAAACATATACTTCTCAGACCCATCGTATAGTATAGCAATGCTGGCTGCTTATCAGGGCTAATGACCCCCATGATCTCTGTAAATCTTTTTTTAAAATTTATTTATAGTTATATTTGCCTTCTATTTCACCAACATGAGAATGAAATAACGGCATAATAGCTGTAGCTTCACTTTCAATTGAAACTCTTCTATTTATCCTTCTTCAAACATTCCTTCCCTCAGAGAATAATCCAGCAGGTTTTAGAGTTGAAGGGAAGGGAAGCAAAAATTTAAAAAAGCCTCCTAGTCAGTCACTGTAATTAGAGCAGCCACTCTGACCTCAACATCTGGTGCCATGTACTTTTATTTTGAGACTCACAGGAATATATCTAGGATAATGGTTTAATGTATGTACCACGTCTTAGAAGACAGTATGTCATGCCTGACCTGTCACCTTCACTGAGTCTTGCACAGTTCTTTTCAATGTTCTCACAGGTTTGCATGCTTCCGTGGATATAGTAAATGGTAGGGCCAGTGTATTAGTCATCCAAAGGGTTGCTGATGCAAAATACCAGAAATCTGTTGCTTCTATAAAGGGTATTTATCTGGGGTAGAGGCTTACAGTTACCAGGACATAAAGTGTAAGTTACTTCCCTCACCAATGTCTGTTGCCACGTGTTGGAGAAAGATGGCTGCCGACGTCTGCCAAGGGTTCAGACTTCCTGGGTCCCTCTCTTCCCGGGGCTTGTTTCTCCCCGGGCTCAGCTGCTGTGCTCTCTCCACAAAGTCAACTGTAGACAATCAGGCTTCTCTCTTTCCAGGGCCTCTGCCATGTCTATGGAGTCATCTCTATTCCTCTGTGTTCTTCTCCTGTGTGTTTACTTCCCAGGGTTCCAGCTTATAACTCCCACTAACGCCGGTGCCTTGTTTTCTCTGTGAGTCCCTGCCCACCAAGGGAGTGGGGGCTTGATGTCCTGCTGACATGGCCTAATCAAAGCCCTAATCATAATTTAATCAAGTAAAAGTGAAACCTCCAACAGACCAGTTTACAAACATACTCTAATATCTATTTTTGGAATTCATAAATAATACCGAACTGCTACTGGCAGAGAGTGCCACGGTCATGTATAAAACACTGCACCTCCTTCAACATAAAATTTTCTCTCCTGAATAGAGGCAATATTATGTAAGCTATTATATCAATATGCCAAGCATTCTTGAGGCCTTCAGATAGTGAAAGAAGTAGAGAAAAATCAAGTGCAAAAAAGCAAACACTACTGAGGCTTTGAATTCTGATGTGTACAAATGCAGAACTGAACAGTTTCACAGGGATCAGATTGCCACCAAGTGATTGTCCCTCTCCTCATTGCCCACTTGTGATAATGAACTGGTCAGATTTGGAAAGCGTGAGCCTTTGCTATGTCGACCTCTGTCACCATGGCTACTCCATTTAAAAGCCCACTGGGATAGCAAAGGACAGAGGCTGGCTGACATTTACTGGGGCGGTTGACCACTTAATGGTTGAGTTCCTACTTCATGGTAGATGCTCCCAGTGGGCTTTTAATTTAGACACAATAACTATATTCTTTGCTACTTTTTGGGTCTATTCATATGCCTTTTCTCCTTATCTCAGATCTCCTAACTTTGTTTATCCTATACCCTGACCTAATAGTCAAGCTGTTTGCCATTGCCCTGGAGTCCATGGATATAGTTATCTCAATGCACTTAGTTCCACGCAAAGTAAACAATCCGTATATACTCCCTCCCAACCTGCCATCTGGGAGTACTTTCCTTCACCAGTGACTTTTAAACTGCTCTCCCTCCATGTGGCTTCCTTAATACAGTGTCCTTCCTTATTCAGATCACAGGGCAAATAACGAGTTGGTTTATCTATGAACCAGGTCTGAGTTTGTTCCCCCATTGTTGGCCAGTCATAAGTAACCTCCAGAGGCCACGGGTGGGAATGAGCAGAACCATTGGTGCAATAGAGGTAGGTGATGGGAAGATTTAGTTTCCTGGTTCACATAATATAATTGGCCTAGACATTAAGCCTTCTCAGAATTCCAGTCTGAAAGACTGGAAATTGAGGGATTTGCTGAAAATTAATTGCATTCAAGGGAGTTCCCTTCTCCCATTTGTAGGCTGTGAGAGCATGGTTTGCAGAAGTTGGGAAATAGTTCTTAGACAGAAAGCCCACCTGGCAGGCCCATGAAGTATGATGGCCTCAGCATGAAACTGAGTTCCCAGGACACTGAGCTCAGCTACAGCTGAGCTCAGAGCTGGGCTGAACAGATTTGACAGAGAATCAAATGTGAATGATATAATGACCATCCCTTCCTCATGAAAAAACCATTAAGATTACAATAACTTAATAAATCCACATAAATGGAGCATCAGAAAATGAAAGGCTTGGGATCAATTTCAGGACAAAAAAAATGGTAATTGGGATAATACTAGGACTTTAAGCATGCAGAGGAAGTTGTAAACCTGGAAGACTGAAATGGAGTTGTGAATCCCACCAACCCACAAGAGAAGCTCTGGAAAAGTCTGAAACTGAAAAGAGAGTGAAAGGAACTCTAGAAATCAGAGTGACTAAACACTTCTCTGAAGGATACCCCATACTAGTGTAGGGCAGCCATGTTTACCTCAGGTTTAGAAAAGTTTCTAAATTATCTACCTGGAAGAGCATAGGGCTCTGAGCTTAGAAGTTAATACCAATGATGCCAAGTAATGTTATCATTTGTTTATTGTTATGGGTGCCAGTAGCAGTTTGATAATGTTTTTGAACTCTGAAAATAGGCATTGGATTGTATTTGTAAACTGGTCTGTTCCTCTGGGCATATTTGATATTAAATTCAGAGGTTCCATTTTCACTTGATTAAATTAAGATTAGGGCTTTGATTAAGCAACATCAGTGTGGTGTGGAGTCCCTGCCCCCTTAGTGAGCTGGGAAAACAGACTTTCACACAGAGTAGAAGGAGAGAGTTTAGTCTTTGACATTGGAGCCCTGGGAAGAGATGTGCCATTAGCCTGATAGTTTACAGCTAGCCTGGTGGAGAGAGCAGAGCAGCTGAGCCTGGAGAGAAATGAGCCCCAGGGCAAGAGATGAGCCCTCCAGCCTACAGCTGAGATCAGAAGAATCTGGGACCACGGAGCCTTAGGAGGAAGAGGAAGGCTGAGCACTCGCGGAGACCAGCAGCCATCTTGCTCCAACGTGTGCCAACAGACTTTGATGAAGGAAGCAAATTACTCTTTATGGCCTGGTGACTGTAAGCTTCTACCCCCAATAAAAACCCTTTATAAAAGCTAACAGAGTTCTGATACTTTGCATTAGCACCCTTTTGGCTGACTGATGCAGTGCCCCATGTTCCTTTCTTTAATTTTATTATTTTCAAAATGTGTTTACATATTTGACTTTATCCTTTCTATTGTCTTCACCATTTTTAAATAAAAAAGGCATTTACTTACTACACAATCTTAGAGTCTTGGTAAACCTATGTTGGCCTTTTTACTCCATATATTCGCATTTTCATACCTCTAAAAGCCTCAAAACTGGAAAGCACTGCAGTAGTAAAATTATAGGAGAAGCAATATCTGAATTAAATAGTCCCAAGGCAAGTCACCTGACCCTGATTTATACAAATTTTTTGTGATTTGTTGTTTCTTGGAAGTCTACTGTTTATAACAGGCAAGCTTCATAGCAATAGATAAATAGTTTCTGGGGAAAAATTAGCAGATGATTCTCTGTCCAAGAGAATCGATTACCTTGGAGGGTATGTTGTGCCACATATTACTCAGAAGTTGGACTCAGGCTGCTAGAGTGTAAGAGGAGAGGTTGATTTACAGCAGAATGGCACATTGGAGCAAAACTTCCACCTAGGGTGGCACATTTGATTTTGACCCATCAGATAATGTATCAGTTAATTCCATGAATTAGTCCCAAAAGGTAATGGGCCGAAAAAGTGGTTGAGCACTTGAAATTTAATCAGTTAGTATTTCAGAGGAAGTTACTGGGATGTGTCTTGTCCATAAAAATTCTGGCTTATTTACATTCACGGAATAAATCCCAGGGCTTTCAAGCCTCACAGATGATGGTGGGAGCAATGGCATGGAAGTGTTTTGGGGCCCCTCTTAAGCAAAAACTGTCTATAGCAATGTGAATTAAAGGTTGAACTTCCTAAAATTTAATTTTGGGAAACAGACTGAAGAAGCTTGTGTTTATCAGATTAGTCCTGCCACCTGGGAAACAAGTACTGATTATTTACTTTGTGCCCCTGAATATCCTTCTAGGGACTTGATTTAGAAAAAGCCATGGGTGCAATTAAACATACACTGTGTCACTATGGGATAAGAGAGTTGATAAACAATGAAGTCTAGTGACAAATAGCCTGGATCACAGAAAAAAAGTACCATGGGCTTCTTGACAGTGCTTTTGCTAAAAGACTGATTATGTAAATGTTTATGTTTATTCTAGTGATATTTATATATTTTTTATCTCAAAATCAAGCATTAAAATACCCCAAATTCTGAAAGACATTTAATGCCTATTTCTTCCTCCATAGAACCTGTTGTTCTTTAATATATCAGACCCCTCATGTGTCTTACCAAGTTTATCCCCATGAAAATAGGTTTCATTAAACCCAAACACACAGATATACATAGCATATATGCACACACTCATACATACACATACCATTAACCTGTTCCCATTGACTTGGTAGCTATTTTCTTAATGGATATACATTTGGCTTCTAGATATTATGAGCTGCGTAATTTGCTGGTACCAGTGAAAATGAAAATGCAGGACCACACCTGAGGGTAAAAAAGTTAATCACCCCTTCCCACGAGCCTGCCACCCCAACCCAGTGGACAGGTGAGTCCCAATCGATTACTACCTTCCTGTTGTTATGGGCTGGAGGTGGATGAGTAGCCATTCCCAAGTTGCCCACCAAACACGCTATGGCACTGCCAGCCTGGGCTGGGGGTGGCCACTGCCTGACCTGCCCTGAGCTGTTGTAGGAGACACACCTGACCCCAATGCTTACTGAGGGGTGCAGGTAGAAAGCTGGAAACCAAGGCACAGAATCGGTGGGAGGGGACTGCTTGTGAATTGAGGTCCCAAACCCCCGTGCATGCTCCATTGCCCCATCAGGCTTTACGTGCAAATCACAAATCCAAAGGTAAGTTATTAAGGATTAGTAAAAGCCTAAGCAGTGACTCTGTTCCCAGGAATGCCCTCCTAGGGTCTAGCGATTGGGAGAAATAATATTATCCTCAGGCAACAACGTGGACTGACAACATTTCTCCAAACACAGATTAAAATAACATGATCACTTTCGGTGTAACTGAATACAGACTTAGAATAATGCTGTACAAGTGACTCTCAACCTTTATCACAGCCTCCAAACCATTTACGCTTTGCAGCGCATTTCTGTCAAATCCCGGTGAGACTTGGTACATAATGGAATTGCCTCTACAAAATTTTCTCTCATGTCATTGGCCAGCTTTCAATTTTGGGAGCTCACTCTTCCCTGAGATATGACGATTGATGTCTAGATATTTCAGATGTTAGAAAATAGCTCAATGTATTCAAATAAACTTTTCTTCTCTAGAACTTTTTCTCTCTAGTACTGATTCTACACTGCAAAATCATATGATAAATCTAATTTATTTTTCTTGTGAAAGCTATTTGAATATTTAAGAAGAACTAATCCTTAGATTAACATATTTTTACACTTACTACACTGAGAAAAAATAAGTTAATTCATTCTACTAATAATTACTGATTGTCTACTCTTTGTCAGTTTGTAGAAATAAAAATGACAAACCAAAGAGGCATTGTTTCTGGTCTCAAAGAGATTCCAATGTTCTTAGTCAGAAACGGAATTCTTGAAACAGAACAGGAATGATAAATGGGATATGCCGAGTTCTACAGAGTCAAAAAACATGAGCATCTAATCCCCACCTATCTGAGGAGTCATCTGGGTATTTTAGCAATTTAAAAATGCCTGGCTCTGAACAAAGATTGTTGGAAAAGAATTAGAGGAGTGGTAGATATATTCTAGAAGGATATAATTACATATAATAAATTCCAAAAGAAAATATACTGTGCCTGAGAGTCAACGAAGAGTTTGGTTTTGCTGTGAATTATGTACATAGGATAAGATTGTAAGAGACAAACAAAAAGATGCAGGGCCAGGTAGAGCACTGTAAGCCATATTAACTAGTTTTAATTTGACAATGATGTTAAAGAAAATCATTACAGTGTTTTAAAAGTGATCTGCTCACATTTTGGTTAAAGACAGATCACTCTGGAAGGATTGTGAGCTGTGAATAAAATGAAGATAAAACTTGAGGTCTGAAGACCTGTGTGTACTACGTTGAAGGAAGTTAGGTAGGATCTGATGGTGCCTGTTTTAAGGAAGGGCAAGTGGGGCCTGAATAAAGTGGATGGATTTGAACATGCTAAATATGTAGAAATTGTAGGATTTGCTGCTTGGATATAAAATGGAGAGGTAAGAGCTGGGGGCAATACTCTTGTTTCCATTTTGGGCAAACCTGTAGACGGTGCAGCCTTTCCTACCAATAGGGAATTTCAGAGAAGTAGATTTTAAGAAAGAGGTGACTTCAGTTTTGGAAAGGTGAAGGTGGATGTGACTCATCCAAGTATGAAATCTAAAAGGCAATTGTCATAGGTTGATCAGGCGATCCATGGAGAGAAAGGGTGAGGAGTATATTTGGGGGTGAGGGGTGGGGAGAGGTCATCATTTGTAGATGGTAATTGAAGTTAGGCACATTGCTGAAAGAGAAAGTTCCAGGGAGAAAAAAAGAAAGCATATGGCAGAGAAAGAAGGGGCTGCTGAAATTTAAGGGAAAAGCCGAGGACATGGTGGTGACTTTAGATGGACACAGAGCAGCAAAAGGCAACTGAAATTTGAAAGCACATGTGTGAGACCACAAAAGCCTAGTTTCCCATAAGATTAAGAAGGAATTATAGCTGAAGAAAAACAGAAAGGATTAGTCTTGCATAAAAGGCGAGATATTTCTCTCTGTAAGAGAGGAGAAGGAGATATTTAAAATGTAGAGGCATATGATAGTGTAGTTTAGAAAAGTTTTACTTAATGATTCTGCTTTCTTTGCAAACATGTTAAGGCCATTTGCTGAGAGTGTGGGGGAAATGTTGGAATGTGAGAAGTAATGAAGGTGTGTGAAATAGCTGTTAAGAATAAGAGAGTGAACCAACTTGCAAGATAAAGATTACTGAGTAAAGTGATGTCAGCAAAATGGCAGAGTAGACAGCTCCAAGAACCAGTTTCCCTCCAGAAACACTGAAGAAATCAAAGCAAAAAAAACAAACTCTCAGGATCGACTTTGTTCAGAACTCTGGAAAATAAGCAAAGGTTTGCAGCAACCAATCAAATATTTAATCAAGAAAAAGGGCAACTTAAAAATGGAGGGAAAGTTGTGTAGCATTTTTGCTTGTCTTTGCCCTACCTCTCCCAGGCACGACATGGGTATTGAAGACCACAGCTCACTTTCCCAGAGTGGAACCCTGGACCCCGGTTCTGGAGAACATGGATTAGAATACTTGATATTTTTTAAGCTATCTACAGATAGAATGCAAACCTTATCAGAATTCCTTTGGCCATTTTTTTTTCCAAAATGGAAACGTCGATCCCCAAATCCATACAGAGTGGTAAGGGGCCTTGAATTGCCACAACAATATTTAGAAAGCAGAACCAAGTTGGAGGATTTCCCAATGTCTAAATGTATTCCAAATTACAGTAATCAAAACTGTGTGATACTGGCATGAGGATAGACTTATCAATCCAAGGAAGAGTATAGAGAGTCTAGAAAGAAAACTACACATCTATGGCCAACTGGTATTTGGCAAAGTTGTGATAAACATTCAATGTGGAGAGAACAATCTCTTCAACGAATGGTGCTAGAACAGCTGGATAGACAGATGCCAAAGAATGAAATTAGATGCCTACCTTACCCATGGACAAAACTTACCGTAAAATTTACCAGTGATCTAAATATTAGAGCTAAATCCTTAATACTCTTAGAATAATACTTATGTGTAGCATTCATCAACTTTGATTTGTCAATGAATTATTATATATGCCATCACAAGTACAAGCAACAAAAGAATAAAAAGATAAATCCAACATTAAGAAAATTAAGAAACTTGTGGGTCAAAGACAATATAAAAAAGGAAAAGACCACTTCAGAATGGGATAAAACTTAAAAAAATCATATATCTGATAGGGTCCTAGGTTTTAGAGTATATAAAAGCCAAGAATTCAACAACAAATAAAAATAACCTATTTAAAAATGAGCAGAGGGCACTGGGTGTGACTCAAGCAGTTAAGCACCTGCCTCCCACATGAGAAGTCCTGGGTTTGGTTCCTAATACTTTCTAAAGAAAAAAATAAACAAACAATGAGCTGACAGTGAGCAAAAAACCATGCGCAAACAAGCAGACAAAGAGCAAAAACAAAACAAGCAAACAGATGAGGATGCCAACTCAGGGGAGCCAATTAAAAAAAAAAAAAAGAGCAGAGATGATTTATCATCAGAAACCATGGAGGCAAGAAATAAGTGGAACAAAATATGTACTGTGTGATAGAAAACAATTGCCTACAAAATTTTTTCTATCTGGTAAAACTATCATACATAAATGAGGAAGAGATTAATATATTCAATGGATAAGCAAAGCTGAGGAAGTTCATCACCACTAGACATGCCCTACAAGCAATGCTAAGGGGAGTTCTTCAGGCTGAAAAAAAAGGACACTAGACTGTGGATAAAAGTGGCATAAATAAATAAAGATCTCAGGTAACAGTAATCATATGGGTAATTATAAATGCTAGTCCTACTGTTTTTGGTATGTAACTCCTCCGTTTACTTCATGCAGTTAGTAAAATACAAATGGATATAAAGTAATGATAAATCTATGGTTTTGGACATATACTGCATAAAGATGTAATTTGTAAGAAGTACAACAAAAACTGTGGGGAGAGAAAGTTATAAATACAGTGTTTATATATACTACTGAAATTGAACTGTTATCAAATCAAACATGATTTTAATAGATTTAGGATGTTAAAGTTAAGCCCCATGGTAACCACATACAAAATATCTGAAAAATATATACAGAGTGAAATGAGAAGAAACCCCAAATGTTACACTATAAAATATGAAATAAATATGAAAGTATGAATTAACAGAAGAATTGAGGGGCAAAAAAAGAAATGTAAGACTTACAAAGACCAACAGTAAAGTGGCAGAAGAAAGTCCTTTGATATCAGTAGTTATTTTAATTATAAAAACATTAACCTCTCTAGACAAAAGGCAGAGATTAGCAGAATGGATAAAAAAAAAAGTGTGAATCAACTATATACTGTTTATAAGAGACTCACCTTAAATCCAAAGACACAGGAGGTTGAAAGTGAAAGGATGAAAAAAAAATGCCATGCAAATAGTAACCAAAAGAGAGCTGAGGTAGTTATATGCATAAAAGATGGAATAAACTTTAAGACAAAACCCTTATGAGGGACAAAGACAATCACTATATACTGATAAAGGGGCCAATTCATCAAGGAGACATAACTATTATAAATGTATATATGTAGCTAAAGGCAGAGCCCCAAAACATATGAAGCAAATATTAACAGATTTGAAATAAGGAATATAGACAGCTCTATATAAAAATAGGAAACTCCAGTACACCATTTTTAATGCTGGATAGAACATCTAGACAGAAGATCAAAAGGAAATAGAAGACTTGAAGAACACTCTAAATGAACCAGACCTAACAAACATATATAGACGTCTTTGGTTGGTGGCAAGGCTCCAGGATGTGTAAGTTCATTGAGGTTGGTGGGCCACACTGTGGGAGATGTTTGTGTGGGATGTGGTGGGAGGTGTGGGAGGTGGGCAACATGGGAATCCCAGTGGGTTCCGTGTAATATTTTAGGTAATCTAAGCACCTCTTAAAATATATGTATATATATATATATATATAAATAACATTTTTGTAAGCAAATACACATATATGCATATATATTTATATATCATTTTACAAATGTTTGTATGTATTGTGAAAATTTTGATTTTTACCCATAATAAAAAAAAAAAAAAAAAAAAAAAGAAGTCTTTGTCCAACAGCAGCAAAATATACATTCTATTCTAGTGCATGTGAGTAATTCACCAAGATAGAGCATATATTAGGTCACAAAACAAGTCTGAATGAAATGAAAATATTGAAATAATGCAATGTATATGCTACAACCACAAAGGAATGAAGCCAGAAATCATTAACAGAGGGAGAACGGGAAAATTCACAAATGTGTGGAAATGAAACACCACACTCTTAAACAATCTATGGGTCAAAGAAGAAATTTTAAGGGAAATTAGGGAATATTTTGAAGTGAATGCACATGGAAACAATATATCAAAATTTATGTAATGCAGCAAAGGTTGCATGGAGAGGGAAATTTATAGCTCTAAATGCTTACATTAAAAAAAGACAAATACAAATCAGAGACCTAACCTCACATCTGGAGGATCTAGAGAAAGAACAAGCTAAGCACAAAATAAGCAGTAGGAAGGAACAGCAAAGATTAGAGCTGAGATAAATGAAATAGAGTTTTAAAAATAGAATCAATGAAACCAAAAATTGGTTATATCAATATCAATATCATATAATTCAAAATATTTTTATCTAGACTGACAAAGAAAAATAGAGAGAGGTTGCAAAGGTTTTAAGCAGAAATAAGGGTCGTGATATTATTAGCAACACCACTGAAATAAAAAGGACCAGAAGAAGATAATATGAACAACAGTATGCCAACAAATCAGATAGCTTAGTTCAAATGGATAGATTCCTAGAAACACAAAAACTCCCTGCACTGACTTAAGAAGAGTTGGAAGATCTTAACAGACCAATAACAAGCATAGAGTTTGATTCAGGAATCAAAAATCTCCCAACAAAGCAAAAGCATAATCAGATGGTTTCACAGGTGAATATTCTGAAAAAAAAAAAAAAATACCTCCAGTCCTGCTCAAACACTTCTAAAATTTGAAGAAGAGGGAACATTTCCTAACTCATTTTACAAGGCCAATGTTACCCTAATAGCAAAACTAGATAAAGATATCATAAGAAAGGAAATTTAAAGACCAATAAATACCACTTATAAACATAGATACAAAAATCCTCAAAAAATACTAGCAAACCTAATCCAACAGCGTATTAAAAAAGATTATACAGATGATCATGTAGGATTTACTCCAATAAGAAAGGGTGATTCAGATAAGAAATGTAATTAATTCATTACAATACATTAATAGAGCAAAGGAAAAAAAAAAAAAAAAAACACATGAGCATCTCTGCTGGCTGGGAAAAGGCATTTGATGAAACCCAGCACCCTTTCTTGAAAAAAAGACCGAGAACCCTGAGAATAGAAGGAAATGTCCCCAATATGATAAAGGACACATATGAAAAATTCATAGCTTTCATCATATTCAGTGATGAAAGACTGAAAACTTTCCCTCTAATATCAGGAAAAAGACAAGGATGCACACTGTGACTACTGTTATTTAACATTGTACTGGAAGTTCTAGCCAGAAAAATTAGGCATGAAAAGAAATAAAAGACATCCACATTGGAAAGGAAGAAGTAAAACTTTCCTTATTTGCAGATGACACAAATACAATATATAGAATATATAGAAAATTCTGAAAAATTCCCAACAAAGCTATTATTAGAGCTAATAAATAAATTCAGCAATAGGGGACAAGATAAATTTGCAAAATTCAGTAGTATTTCTATACACTAGTAACAAACAATCTGAAGAGGAAATCAGGAAAAAAAAATTCATTTACAGTACCAACTAAAAGAATCATATATCCAGGAATAAATTTATCCAGGGATGTAGAGGACATGTACTCAGGAAATTACAAAGCACGTTGGAAAAAAAAACAAAGAAGATCTAAATAAATGGAAGTACATTCCATCTACATGGATTGGAAGACTAAAAATTTTGTACTATGCCAATTTTACCCAAAACAATTTACAAATTCAACGCAAGTCCCAACAAAATGCCATAACAGCTGTTTTTGCAGAAATGGAAAATCCAACCATTACATCTATATGAAAGAGTAAGGGCCCAAATGGCCAAAACCATGTTGAAAAAAGAATGGCAAGGTTGAAGCACTCACACTTCCTGATTTTAACACTTATTACAAAGGTGCCATAACCAAACATGGTCATAGTATTAGACAGACATATTGAACTGAATTGAGAGTCAGAAATAAACCCTCACATCTATGGCCAATCGATTTTTGACAAAGGTGTCAAGTCCACACAATGGGGGGAAATAGTCTCTTCAACAAATGGTGTCAGGAAAATTGGATATCCACATGCAAAAGAATGAAGGGGAAGCCCTACCTCTCACTATATCCAAAATTAACTGAAAATGGATCAAAGACCTAAATATAATAACCAAAAATAAAAATCTTCTAGAAGGAATGTAGGGAAGTATCTTCAGGACCTTGTTGTTAGGCAATGGTTTCTAAGACTTTACACCAAAAGCCAAAGCAACAAAAGAAAAAATAGATAAATGTGACTCCATCAAAATAATTTAACAAACCCTTTGTGCATCAAAGTTCTAATGAAGAAGTAAAAAAAACAAAAAAAAAAAAACAAAAAAAAAACAAAACGATCTAGAGCATAGGGGGAAATATTTGGAAACCACATATCTGATATGAGCTTAATATCCAGAGTATGTGAAGAATACCTACAACTCAACAACGAGACAAACAACCCAGTTAAAAATGGGCTAAAGTCTTGAATAGATATTTCTCCAAAGAAGATATAAAGATGACCAATAAAGACACAAAAACATGCTCAATGTCACCATTAGGGAAATGCAAATCAAAATCACAATGAGATATGATTTTGCAACCACTGGAATGGTTACTGTTAAAAAAAGAAGTAAAAGAGCAAATGTTGGAGAGGAACACTTATACACTCTTGGTGAGTATGTAAAATTGTGCACCCACCATGGAAAACTGTTAAGTATAGAATTACCATAGGGCTAGGCTACCTTAGGGAATAAGGAGTTAACACTTAATTGGTACAGAATTTTGTTTAGGGTTATGGGAAATGTTATGGTAATGGATTGTGGTGATGGTAGCACAACATTATGAATACAATTAACATCACTGAATTATATTTTCCAATGTGATCTAAAGGGAACATTTTAGGTGAGTATATGTTAATAGAATAAAATAATTTAAATAAACATAGGACTGGGTACCCTAAATAAACTATGGACTATCGTTAATGGTATAATTTTTAAAATATTGTTGCAATTGTAACAAAATTACCATAATAGTGCAAAGTGTAAAAAAACAGAAAACAATGCATGCTTGAACGGGGATATATGGGAACTCTGTATTTTCTGTATGGCTTTTTTTTGTTGTTAATGTACAACTTCCTGAAATAAAAAAATATGGGCACTGGACTTGAATAGACATGTCTCCAAAGAAGATAAACGTATGGCAAAAAAAGCCCATGAAAAATGATCCATAAATAGGTTCAACTGCTTTAGCAAACAATGTGGCAGTACTTTTAAAAAAACACATATAATTATAATATGAGCCAGCAGTATTACTACCCAAAGAATTGAAAACTCTGAAATAAGCCTAATCCAGAATGTCACATATTGTATGATCCCATTCATATGAAATATTTAGAATAGTCAAAATGCATATAGACAAAACTTAGTTTGGTGCTGGCTTAGGGGATACAGGGAGGGGATGCATGGAGCAACTGCTTAATAAGTATGGGGTTTCCTTTTGAGGAGATGATCAGATTTTGGAAGTAAATAGAAGCAGTAATTGCACAATTTTATGAAGGCACTAAATGCCACTAAAATTTTCACTTTAAAAGGGTTACTTTTTTATTACATGAATTGTCTTCAAGAAAAATAAATTAAATTATTGATATCAATATTGTCCAGATGAAATTTTCATGAAGTTACAGTGACATAAATCTGGGCTATTGCATGGAATTTTCCAAGAAAACTTGGTAGCCTAGCTGGAGAAATAACATCAGTCAGAACCACCAGGTAGTATATGTGCTGGGAAATAATTAAACACCTGAAAATGCAGAAGTTCAAGATCTCCATGATGACATAGAACTAAAAGTATGTAAATAAGTTTAGCATGTAGAAGTAAAGAATATTGTGCCAAGATTAGAGTGTCTAACTTTTATTATTTTTATTTCATAAGTAGAAAAGTGCTGGTGGATAAGATGCAGTATTTATTGAAAGTGTTGGGCAGTTTAATGGACTGCACAAGGTCACTCGTAATGAGGAGGCTAGAGTTTGAGGTAAGATGGTTTAGTGCTGACTAAACTAGAATCTCGTCTATAGTAAATCACCAGTAATGTGATATAGCAACATGAGCTGATTATCTTAACAGGATACCTCTGGCTGCTGCATTGAGAATAGAGTGAAAAAAAGGCAAACAGATAACAATAAAAATAGTCCAGCCAAAGGTTAGATGTTAACTGGGACAAGAAACACTCAACCACAATAATGAGAGAGGGTTGAATATATGAGCTCACATGCAGGGAGAGAGCAGGAGCATAAATTTTCTCAGTCTAGTATGTAGGCAGTCATCAGCTGAGATTATGCTTGGTTGAAACAGTGTTTTAGATTAGAGGAAAATAGGGACGCTGTGAAATGTTGGAGAGGGAGTGGGCTAGCAGGATATAACCTGAACTAAGGATGCGATTCTGCATAGGACTATTCTTCAGCATTGTCACACAGTTTCCTCTAGTCAACAATAGCTGTGAGGGTACAGGAAAAGAGTTTGTCAAAGATATTAATTTAATCAGAGGTTTTGTTGCCCTGGAAGGTAGTCAAAGGTCCATGCAAGAGAAAGAAAGGGGTACAAGGATTGACCATGGAGTTGAAAATGGGTAAATAGGGAAGGGCGGAATAAAGGAGGATGAATGCACTGAAGCCTCTGCAGGGCTGAATTTTATTGGACTCATGATAGTGAAAGGAAGTGATATGGCAAGAACGAAGGACATGGGAACATGTGATATGTTTGAAATGGCATTTTGGGGGAGGTGAAGTTAGAGATAAAGTACTAGGATATAACCACTTGAAGGTTTGGTACAGGCAGGCTCGAGATGTGTTCATTGCAGATGGAAAGTTCAAGCAACTAAAAGGCTAGATTTCTAGAAAGTCTATCTACATGGATTTGAGATTATGAATTAAGAACCGTGACTTACAGAGTGGTAGAGAGAGAGTGAACCAGAAGGGTGAGCCATTCTCTGTATTTATTTGAAAGTGTTGGACCATGTAGTAAAGTGGTTAGACATTATAAAACACATATTTGTTGAATTAATACAAATTGTGTTAGAAACTAAGTATTTGTCTTAATACAGACTAAAATCACACTTGCCAACTCTTATTTAGAATACTATCTAAATAAGATAGTATTCTTATTTACTGAGAACCTGAGATTGAGATAGCAGTGTACTTCTAAAGCTCAGATGCTAATCGGATGTGACTACTATTTATTGTAAGTCACTGAAGTGGAACGAGAAGGCATAACTGTGCAACGTGCCTGGGTCTTGTATCATTCTGCATCAAAGACTATAAATTGATTGTGTCGAATAACTGGGAAATCCATTAAATTAATTATTACCAAATGAAACTGTGCTTCTAGAGGTCAATTTTGAATTAGGATCAAATGCTGCTTCAGTGAAGCGCGAGCACCACGGATGGAAGAATTCCTGACTCTAACTTAATGAAGAAGTCAATGTTTTACAGTAGTTCTTCTCACTCAAAGCTGTGTTTCCAGACTTCTAACTCTGATTAAAATAACGCACAAATTGAGGCAAATGATAGTTGTTTCTGTGTATTGCAGATCACAAAAAAATGTCAGAATATGGGATTCTGAAGAAACAATTTCGAAGTTGTTTGCTTACTCAGATTTAATTGAAAAAAGAAAAATAAAAATGTTTTAAAACTTTTTGTATGATCATGCAATGATAACTACAATTTAAATATTAATGCATTTCCCCCAATATTTGTTGTTGTTATGGTTGAGATCAAAGTATATATATAATTTTCATTCCTGCCATAACAACTTAACATAATAAAAGAAATAGAAGTCACATTATTAAAATACCTCATCTTAGGAGAGGAGGACTACTAAGTAATTTAAAAAATTTTGGAGATATAGTAACCTTTTGTTAATGACACAAGCATAGGTCAGTGGAACAAAAAAGACAATCCAAAAATAATTCCAAACAGTACAGGAAATTTGAATATGCTAGTGGCCTAATTTTAAATTATTGAAGATATTAGCAAGATATACATGGAAAAAAGATCTAAAATCAATACCTTACATCAAAATTCTATAAAACAAAAAGTTAAATAACAAAATTATTTTTTAAAAGCTTACAAGTCTTAATATTTTGGTGACTATTTAAACATGACAGAAAACCCTGACTTAAAGGGAAAAGATTTATGAGTATGTTATCAAAATTTTAAAATCCTTTACCATTAAAAATGTTAAAACTGCATCACAGGAATCAATATTTAAAACCCTATATCTGACAATGGCTTAATATCTATAGTTTATAAAGAGCTTCTATAACTCAACAACAACAAAAAACAACCCAATTTAAAAATAGGCAAAGGGCTAGAATAGACATTTTTCCAATGAAGATATATAAATGACCAATAAGTTTATGGAAAGATGCACAACATCATTAGCCATTAGAAAATGCAAATGAGCACCATGGTGAGATACCATTTCTTACCCACTAGAATGGCTACTATTAAAGAAACAAAAAATGATAAATATCCTCGATGAATTGAACTGGGAATATTCATGCATTGCTGGTGAGAATGAAAAATGGTGTAGCTCCTGTGGAAAATATTTGGAAGTTCCTAAGAAAGTTAAGTATAGAATTATCCTAACACAGATATTTGCATACTGATGTTCACAGTGGCATTACTCACAGTAGCCAAAAGGTAGACACAACCCAAGTACCCATCAATGGAAGAAAGGATAAACAAAATGTGAGCACTGTGCACTTTTGGCATGTTTTGATGTAAATCTACAACTGCCCTAATAAAAAATAAATAAAACACACACAAAAAATCAAATAAGCAAGAAAACAACTAGAAAAACATTTTCCAAAGTTATAGGAAAGGACTAGTTTCAATTCCAAAAAAAAAAAAAAAAAAAAAAAAAAAAAAACTTGCTTTTACCAATCAATAGTGTAAATGAATAATTGAAAAATATAGATAAAATTAAATACAACGATATACCTATGAGTTTAGTGAAAAGCTTAGGAAGAAGATTGTATGCATTATTCTGCCAGAAAATGGGGGAATTGGGTATCCTCTGCACCAGTGTAAATTAATATAATCCCCTTTAGAAATGAGTTAATATTCTGCACCATAATTTTATTGCACATAATCTTTGACCAAGAAACTCCATTTGTAAAACTATATCTTCCAGACAGGACTGCTCAATTCTTTATATACAAGGATGCTTATTGCATGATTGTAGTATTAACCAGTTAAATGGAACACAAATTGTGATACTTATGAAAATGAATTTATATTAATAATATAGAATTCTAAGCAAACACTAAAAACCATGATGAATATATGGAAGGTGACAGCAAGAAAACTCAGAAGAGAAGGGAGAGACTACCAGATGCCACACTGTGCCTTGCCCTGTGACAGAGAAGCCAAGAATCTTTCAGGAAAAAGAGTATAGAAATAAGAGAATAAGAAATAAGAGCAAAAAATTGAGATTAAACAAATATAAAACAGGAAAATCCAACCCATAATAAGTCTGAATGGGACATAATCACAGGTTCTGTAGAGATTCTGAAAAATCATAGAAATTCAATGAACTACTTAAACCAATAAATTTAGAAAACCAGACAAAGAAAGAAAACGTATAGATAAAAGCAGGCAAAGGCTAAGAATTTTCCAAAACTGGTTAAAGACATCAATGCAAAATTGACAACTTTAGGCAGCCTAATAGCCCAAAACCTTGGGTGAATGAAGGTAACATAAAGATGAAGGAAACCTTGCTAACAATATATACTCAAACTTAAAACTCTAAGACAAAGAGAATAATCTATTAGGAAGCAATAGATATAGTACCTTCAATTAAAGCAACAATTTTGGAAGCAAGACTAAATTGAATAATATCTTATTTTACCAACAATACATATATATTTTACCAACATTGTATATTAGGCAACTTAAGACTGTGTTCCCTGCCAGAGGGGAAGAAAAGGTTAGCCCTGTGATTTTCCCAGCTGACATTTGGGAGAGCTTCCAGATCACACGTCAGTGATAGAACCCTGATGGTTCTGACAGGCAATTTCTCTGAACTAAAGAGAGAGCACTGAGAGTCTAGGAAAGCCAAGACAGCTGAAGTTCACAGAGCAGAGTACTAGAGAGAACTGCAAAGTGACAAGGCTTTGGTCTACTTGAGAGGTCCCACATGAATTTTAGACATGCCTGATTACTTGAGGCTGGGGGAAAAAAAACTGAAAGGGGGCAGAAGTTTCAATTCTCAGAGCCCATACAGAAATTATTGATATTCCTACAAGGCAGGAAAAGCTTTATAGCAAGTGCAATGAAGTAGGTACTCAGAAGTGTATTGTCTCAGCATTGGTGCAAAATTAGCCCTATATTTATATAATTATGTAATTATAATTAGTCCTGCATAAAATGCCCAAAGTTTGGCAACTGATACAAAAATAAACTCATGTAACAATGGTATAAAATATGATCCATAATGAGGAGAAAAATTGACCAGAGAAACAGATCTATTATGACACAAATGATAGCATTAGTAGATAATGTCTCTAAAACAGAAATTACAGCTCATTCCAAATGATCAAAAAGGTAGAGTAAATATAGGATATGTTAAGTGGAAATACAGAAGATATAAAAAAGACCCACACTGAATATTTAGAAATAAAAATGAATGCACTGGCTGCGGTAAAAAAATTGGGTGAGATTTACAGTAGATTAGACATTACCGAAGAAAAGTTGAGTGAAGATGAAGACTTTGCGTCAATGAACCATGGGACAACTTCAAAGAGCCCAATATATGTGTAATTGGAGTCCACAAAGAAGAAGAATCAGGGATGGAGAAAATACTTGTAGAAATAATGGTTCTTTTTTTTCCAAATTCATTGAAAACTGTGAACTTACAGTTCCAAGAATTTCAGTGAACTCCAAGCAAAAGAAACCTGAAGGAAATGACAGTAAAACATCACACACAAAATGCTTAACAAGGGAGGCATTTCTTTTAAGAGAAAATTATTATAAAATCCAAAGCAGGGGAAAGGGAAACACATTATGTACAGAAAAATAGATTCACATATTTTTTTGACAAAAAAAGTCAAACCAAAACATTTTTATAAAAAGAGAGAAAATGAGGGGGAGGGGGCAAGACGGGGTGGGGAAGGGGAAGACATAGAAACAGCTGCCTAGAACTCTACAGCAAAGTTTCTTTGAAAGACAAAGGTGAAATAAATACTATTTCAGATGTGCAAAAGCTGAAAGTCTTCATCAGCAGCAGGCCTGCACAACAAGAAACATAAAGGAAATCTTTCAGGGAAAAGAAAAAGATACTTGGATGTACAAAAAGGAAGGATGATGATCAGAAATGGAACATACGTGGGTAAATGTGAATTACTATTTTTCTTATTGTTTAAATGTCTTTAAAAGGTAATTAACTGTTAAAAGCAAATATAATAGTTATGTAGATTTGGTTTTAAAAGGTATATAGAAATAAAAACATGACAATGATAACAAAGAATGAGAGAGGGAAACCAAAAGTATACTATTTTAAGGTCATTCTATTTCATGTGACGTGGCATACTATTACTTGATGTCAGACTTAGATAACTTAGAGATGTGCATTATAAACCATAATACTATCACTAAATAATACTATCACTAAATGTACAAAGATGTACAACTAATGTGTCTTAAAGGAGATAAAATTGAATTTATAAACACTCAATTTTGTATTAAAATAACAAAATGCATGTATTGCTTTCCTAATTAGTGCATCACTATTTAAAAGAGCTAGATTTAGAAGTATCTGAAATGTCCATCAACAGGATTTCTGTTGAATAAACCAATAGAATGCAATATTACATAGCTCAGATATATATATGCTAATATTTAAAAACAGAAGAATAAACAAAAATATTTTTAGTAACTATAAAAAGAGGGAGAGAACAGTCAAAGTGTATGGGATAAAAGCTACAGTTTTCTGAATATACTTTATTTCATAGATTTCAGGGAGTCATGAAATAACTTACATAAATGTGAAAAAATTGTATATCAAAAATCAAACCCTTAAAATAAAAATTAAATGAAACTGTGGACCTAGCAGGGTAAAATTTGGTGGAACTATTTCAAGTACCTTTGAAATGCAATAACTTGAATGACCACTTCTGCTGGCATTCAACCTACCAAGAAGAAAAGAATTACAGAAAATGGCCTTAAACAGCCACCTTTCAGTAGTCATGTTGGTAGTAGTGATTTGTAAATAGATATTCTGACATTCTTTGATTTGGGAAGGAGAATTGTGTTGGATGCCAGGATTTTCAACATGGTATTGAAATAAGTCAATGTGAATTTCATATTGGCAAAGTAAATTTGTGCTTATTGTCTTATGCCTATATTTGTCTCATCTCATCTTGTGATTTTTAAAATTTCTTATTTCTTTCCTTTTGTTCTTTTCTTAACGTCTTTTCCTCTGATGATTTAAAAAAGATTTTGTTCTGTCTTTCTCAAAATATTTCTTCATCCTTTTCTCTAGAAGTTATTCACCTAATTTTTAGCCAATTATTGATTGACTTCGATATGTTTACATGGCCTTTTAACATAAATTCTAATATTCTTCATTATCACTTTCGTCCTCCCTCATGCAATTAGGGCCCTCTTGCTTCCAATCTTATGAGTTTTTATTGCTCGAGCTTTTATTTTTATCTAGTTTTGTATTGACTGAAAAATAAGATTTATTAATTTTGTTTTATTCAGACAGTTTTACTTTTAATGTTCTGCTTTCTGGACTGGGTTGATTATGTGCAGCTGCAGACTTCATATGTCTGAAATTGAATGACCGTGATACGACAAGAATGCACTAGAAGCAGGCATGTTTCTAAACAGTAACACTTTGGTTATAGACTGCTGGAAACAGTGGCAGCAGTACTCCACCTCATTTTACACCAATCACAGGCAGAGCAGTCTCTCTTGTCACATTCAGTGGGGAAATGAGCAAATACCCAGCAAGTATACGGGATGCTTAGAGAGGCAAAATACGCATACTGAAAATGAAGCATGAATGAGGCACAAATCAATATTGTCAGGCAATAATAACTAACTTATCATCAAAACTACACTCAAATATATATTTTTCCCATTTATCAGAGGATGCACCTCAGGTTATTGAATTAAGTAGTTGTCTAAGGCCAGAGAAACAACCTATAAAGTAAAGTAGCCAGGATTCAAACCAAGCTCTCCTAAAAGTCCATGTTCTTAGGATGGAAACCACCAACCAGATAGGACTTTAATAACTTAGACAATTAGGAGTAATATTCTGTTCACAGTATATCTTTATTTGGGTTTTTCATTAATTAATATCTCATTTCTAACTTTTAAACACTTATTTATGTTTAATACAACTTTAAGGCAAAAAATATACATATATCCTATTACTTCCAATGCCAAGATAAAGCCTACTAACAGTAAATAAATAGTTAAAGGCAAAAAAAATAATAATAATTTTCCACTATCCATTCTGTAAAGAGGATTACTATGTAGTTATTTCACTTTCAAACATGAAGTACAAGTTTATACATATTTATGTAGAAAGACAGAGATTAATTTGTTTTGAGAAACTAAATTTATCTGAAATCAAAATGGTTTAGATTTTTGGGAGTAGTTTATTGCTACTAAGAATTGCTTTGATCAAAGATAGGTACTTTAACTTTCTCATTCATTTGTTTTTATATGGCCGTTTTTCATATGTCAACTCGTTTATGGGTAACCCTACCCACAAGTCAAATCTGAACACAATGGGCTTTCCATGGAATGTGAAGATTTGGGCTTAATGGTTCTCCTTTGCTTCAATTCCCAAGCCTACAGATTCCTCGGTTTGTGCTTTCTCCCAGAGAGAGACTTACTTCCTCTGAATATGTATCTATACAAGTTGTAGGTAACTGTTACAGAGTCCAGAATTATGCTAACATTATTTTCAATTATCTTACCAAATGAAGAACTCACATTGGATTGTATTAATTCTGACACTTCCATTATTATTCTCATAAAATAATATTATGGAGAATATGGATTGTTCAGGACAATGAAACTAAGAACCCTTGATATTAAAAATAATAAATGAATAATACATAATTCCATCTTCCCAGAAATTCACACTCAAACTGCAGAGGTACTTACACATCAGGGAAAATATGTTTAATCAAACCATTGCTTTATCAAGAAAAATAAAATAAAGCTCACTAAAATGTGCGGATGGTGGTGATGAGAGTGATTAAGCAGGAAGGAAGAAATTAGCGGGCTTAGCTAATGTAGAAAGACAAAACAGTTTCCCAAGTGCTTTTCTTCTTGCTCCTATTTTTGTTTGTCCCCTGAGGACACTGTAGATTCAGGTTATTGCCATCTGGGTATGTAAAGAGGAGTTAAGGATCTGGGCACCTGAGTCAATCTACTGAATTTCAAGTTCCTAGTAGGTAAAGCGTCTCATATCCCCTTTGGCTTATGTAAGCCAGATCTGTCAAGTTGAGATAGGGGCTCTTAAATTCAGATAAGAATATCTTTTATGAATGCTACAGGCTTTGAAAAGTAATCGATTTTTGGTACATTTAAAGGGTTGCAGGATGATAATTCAATTCCTTTAAAATGTATTATTCTACACATAGTTTCTAGCATATTTTATTTAGAACAATTGAGAAAGGGGAGTATAAATATTGCTTCCAAAAACTTACTGAAAGACCAAATCCAGTATCTTCTGCCCTCTATTTATCTTTACATATATATGGATTTTGACTCTAAGTCTTTTTCTTGTTTAACTATCCTGACATATCTAGCGTAAAGCTCAGCACGCTGGCACGTATTTCCCATTTCTATATTTTATAAAAGGCATTTTAAGATTTGCTACATAGCAGAGTGAGGTGGAAACCTTCTAAATATTTCTTAAATGTTTTAAAATTAAATCTCTCAAGTGGGAGTATTTAGTATGTTTCTCAATGAGGAAAGAAAGGCTCATACAACAGAGCATTTATTTTGTTGTTGTAAATATTTTAATAATGAATAAAGGAACTGGAACATCAGTCCCAAAGAAATGTTGACAGAGGGGCGTTGACTGAGTCACTGAGGATCAGTTATGATCTTAGGACGCTCTGCCTGCAGTGCGTGTTTCGGGGACAACGCAGTGCCCACACCCTGCGCAGTGACTGCAGTGGACTAGGAGGCACAAAGGGACATGTGATCCAGGCATCATTCCTGGGGCTGGACTGGCTCAGTCCGAGGGCCCAAGGAGATTCCTAAATTGTTCTGGATGGTCGCTGTTGTGTCGCTTTGGTTTGAACCAATCAAGATTTTATGCCCACGAATGAGATGAGTGAGGTTCAGGAACAATCAACATCCCACTGCCAAACAGCAGGATGTTTTTGCAGAAATCTCCAGTCTTAGTAGATGTTTCCACTCAAATGCCCAAATGCAGCCTCTCGTCTCCACAGCTGCACGATACCAGGAACCTCCAGAACCCTTTGTGAGCTAAACTACTGAGCCTGTTCATGCAGAAACACACAAGGGCAATGAGAAAAGGAAGTAAAACAAGGCAAGAGCAATAGTGACTACGACGGAATTGACGTGGATGACTTTAAATCCAGGTCTTCCTGTGGCTACAAAAGGGGGTGTTTACTCACTTAAGCCTACCTTCCAATTTCACAGTGCAAAATAAGTGTTCACTTTCACCGTCTTTTTAAAAATAATTCTTTTTTTTTCCCACTTGGCTAAATTCTTTTCAAGAGACAACTCTACAAGCTAATTTTATCCTTTCATGACCCTGAATAAGCAGTTCATGATGTCTACAAAAATAACCAATTTCACTCACAGAATATTTTAGACCCTTCAGGAAACTGACACAGATTTAGTATTCATTTGCCCAACTCTGTATTTCTTTATACATTGTATTTCACCAAATCACATTGAACATTTTGTTACAATGTTTTATTTAACAGCATCAGCTTCAAATTATATTATATACAGATACTCACACACACACATATATATGCACACACAGTTGTTGCTATTACAATTTTGATGCTAGCTCCCTCCTTACAAAGGATGAAAGGATATGCTATATGCTGTATATATGCTATATGCTGTAATTCATTAAGAGATAAAGTCAAAGTAAAATTAAAGCAATCAATAAAATAAAGTATAAATTGAAATATAAAAGTAAATGTGTTTCAAATATAGCCATAATCTTCCCAGTAATAGTTAAAAGAAATCTAGTAACTAGAATGAAAGTTATACATTTTTTACTTATATTCATAGTGGAAATATGCCTCTATCAAAGATACCTATTAAGAAAATCTGCCGAGCACTCCAACTGTCTCAGAAATCATAAAATCAGGACGATTCCTTGTGTCTCCATTTTTAAGGCATGTGCTAGTAGGATGCTTAATTTAATTGGGGAGTTTGGGGAAAATACTTCAAGGCATTAAATGGCATTAAGATCAAAACAAAATTCATGGAAAGATAAGTCTGTTGTATATTTTGATTTCAAAATACACTGAAACATAAGGTTAAAAACTTACTGCCAGAACTTTTATCTTCTACCAAGGTATAGAGAGCTGGAAAGCGTGTCTTTCCCATTAAAGCTACATGATAAACCTTAAAGAAATATAAATGCATAACTTTCTGAATCCAGCAGAGAGCTGAGGTTGCAGGGCAACTGAATAGCCTGAAATCTAACGAAAGTGTTTCCTCCAAAAAGAGATGGGATTGGAACTGGCTCCTCTGTGACAGCGCATGGAACGAGGACAGGAATGACAACTAGAAGTCGGTAAAATAATTTAGCTAAAATATTCAGTTGATTGCTAAAAACCACGTATAGTCTAGCATGAGAATGTGAAAGCTCTGGTACCCACAGATGCAAGGGAAGCTTGCATCCTCTTGCAGGCTCTTCTCCGTGGCCCTACTCCAGCATGTGGAGCTGATTTAGATGAGATTCTGGGCTTTGAGTCGATGCCTCTGTGGAATGAGACTTGAGGGATCCTGTGGAGGGATGATGCATTGTGCATTTGGAAGGGTTATGAATCATGGAGAGACAAAGTGGATGGTAGGAAGCTACTTTTGAAACTGAACCTCGCTGGCCAGGGCCCCTTCACACCCGGAATTCTCTGTGTGCCTGTCCCACCATTCCTCTGTTTCTCTGAGGGTCGCTGAGTTTTTCCCTGTGCCCATCCCCCACTTGATTACCCTTCTGTCTGCCCTTGCCAGAGGGTCTCGGCATTTCCCCTTGGACTTGTCAAATCCACCTGTCTGTCCAGTGTCTGTGCCTGGTTTCAGACCATAGGATTAATCCCTGTGCAATCCCCTCTCCTTCTGGGTGGCCAGGACCTCGATATTTACTAAGAAGTATGAGAATACCCCAAGCTTCTTCTGGCTGGCTTGCTGGCACTTTGGCCTTCCCATGCCCTTGCCCTGATGAAAGCTGCAGAGGTGGCAAATCAGGGAAGGAAGGCTCTGGCCAGATGCCAGCAAGAAGCTGAGGGCCTCAGTTACCAGCAGAAAGGAAACTGGACCCGGCCATCAACCCAGTGAGTGAGCTCAGGCATCACTTCAGGTAAACCGGTAGCCTCCGCTGCATTCGTGATTGCACACATATGCTGGAGCCTGAAGCGCAGACCCCGGCTACCCCAGGCATGGAAGCCTTAGCCACACAAACTGTGAGGTAGTACATGGGGATGGTTTTAAGCTGCTGAATTTTGGGGTCATTTGTGAGGCAGTGGAAGATAAGAAATGCAGATGTGGGGCACAAGGTGTGGACCTGAGTAAGCCCACCCGGTGGTGGTGCAGGCCTGAACAGGGAGCGGCTTCTGCTTCAGAATAGGAAGGAAGCTCTCCTCAGTCTTCTTCCCCTACAGAACAGAGGCCTGAGTCACTGGGGGAAGGCACAGGTGAAGATGCCTTTCAGCTGTGGGAAGAGGAATGGAAACACATGGGAAAGCTCTAGAAAAAGAAAGCTGTCCACAGCTTACAAAAATAAGTGAGAAACATGGGGAGCGGATGTGGCTCAAGCAGTTAAGCATCTACTTCCCGTCTACTTCCCACATACAAGTTCCTGGTTTCAATCCCCTGCCCCGGTACTTCAAAAAAAAAAAAGAAACAAATGCTTGCTCAGGTGAACAAAAAACTGAAAGATTCCATTACTAGCTGACTTCCACTGCAGGAAATGTTAAACTTTAGGCAGAAGGAACATGGTACCAGACAGAAACTGGAATCTACGCAGCTATAACCAAGACCTTTGAAAATGGCTAAACTGAAGGTAAATATATATATTATCTTAAATATAAATCACTCAAAATATAATTGACTGTCTAAAGCAAAAGTAGTAGCAATTTCTGTTGTTGTATCCTATCTGTATCTTGATTATTGGGTGGTTACATGATTTTATTCATTTTTCCCTAAACACAAGGATGCATACACTAAAAAGGGTTGCATTTTACTGTATGTAAATTAGATCTCAATAAACTCTACTAAATATATATATAGCCAAAAGATTGGCATAGTCATTAAAATGGGAAACACCCTATCACATTTATATCTTTGAATGATTAATTTCCATATTTATTATTCTCCCACATATTAATATATATCTACTGTGAACATAAAAAGTTTTCACAAACAACTTAATAAAATGAAATTAAAAATTTATGTCATTTCATTTGTGCTGGTATGATAGAACAAGATATATTTTGTTATATTTCCTTCTAACTTATATTTCTCTACTAATTACTTAACGTGACATCTGTGTATTATACTATTCTATGGCTAGTAATGAGCCTCAAAATGCAATGATTTCTAGACAAGAACTATGATAGAATTAGTATTTCCTATTTCTATATACTGGACCTGGTACACTGAAAATAAAAGCAGAACATTAAAGTAAAGACAATAGGATTTTTATTCCCTTTCTAGTTCTTTCTCATCCCCAAACTCTGAACAAGCATATGTAAAAAGGGGACATTATACTTATGTGATACATTATTTGTTTATAATTAGTTTGAATCTGTCATATTGTCATCAATAAATGTCAGTCCTATTTATCTCCCAGGAGAAAGACTTGATGGTTTGTTTCTTTACATGATGGTCAGCTCTTATTCTCCAAGATTCTATGTCAACCTGATCTCTTTAGTAGATTGGAAAAGAGACTTCATTTTGGAAAGATGAGATTTAGGCTATTTGTTACGTGTGCCACCTAGGGAATAATAACCTCCCTAAAACTTGCATTATTTCACATAAAAAATATGTATAAAATTCATTGTACAGGAGTTTGTGAAAATTAAATGAAATGATGTTTGTGAATAGAGTTTGTAAATTCAGATGGCTTACTGTTAGTAATTTAAGCAATATTAAAAATATAAATTGCATATTATTAACAAAACCTTGCCAAATAGACTCTAGTTAGTTATTTGCTTGTGTATTTAAAATTTAGAGCACTTTAAATACTTAATTTTCAAAAGAAAATAAGTAGAAATACAGTGATGACCATCATGGGGACTATATGAATAAATAATCAGAAAACATTTATATTTGAATCAGTATTTGAAATTACTTACATAATTTGAAATTACTTACATAATGTTTGGCCTTCTCCAGTTAACAGTAAGTTCAGTGCTGCAATGTGCTAATAGATTTATGCACATCTAATAAAACATGGTTGGGGAGGAATAAATAGGTATAACTTAAAAATAAAAGAGTCATTACCCCATTCTTTCCCAAATCACACATAAGGAACCCAAATCTTAAACCTCTAACTTACTCAAGGAATGAACTATCCAAGAAGGTGAGAACTGATGTGTTGTCCCAGTGACAAAAAAAAAAAAAAAAAAAAAAAAAAAAGCTATATTTGGTGATGAAGTTAGAAGAATATGTATAGATGAAACAAAGGACCAAACCATACAGTCCAGTGAGGTTTATGGACCTACTAGAAACATCAGCCAAAATTTGGTTTAGGTTAAGACCTAAATGTAAGCACTAAAACTGTAAATCTTTTAGAATAAAACATAGGTATAAATCTTTGCAAACTATTTTGCAAATAGTTGCAATAGCTAACTATTTCTTTGCTATGACACCAAAACCAATACAGCAAAAGAAAAAAAAAAACAGGTAAATTCCACTTCATCAAAATTAAAGCTTTTGTGCATCAAAGGCCATGATAAAGCAAGTAAAAAGATATCCCATAAAATGGGAGAAAATATTTGCAAATCTGATAAGGTCCTAGAATCCAGAATAGATGAACTCTTACAACTCAATCAAGGAAAATATTTGAAAAGACATTTTTCCAAAGAAAATTTTCAAATGGTCAGAGAGCACAGGAAAAGATGCTCAACATCATTATTTGTGAGGGACATGCTAATCAAAACCACAGTGAGATAGCACTTCACTCCCGTTAAGATGGCTATTTGAAGAAAAGAAGCAAACAAAAGAAAATAGCAAGTTCTGGCAAGGATGTAGAGAAACTGGAACCCTAACACATTGCTGGTGGGAATGGAAAATGGTGCAGTCCCTTTGGAAAACAATCTGGGCAGTTCCTCAAATGATTAAGCCCATTGAGTTACTCATCACCCAGCAATTATAATCCTAACAAAATTGAAAACACATATGCTCACAAAAACCATTCACCAATGATCAGTGTAGCATTATTCATAATAGTCAAAAAGTGGAAACAACCGAAATCTCCATCAACTAATGACTGTACAACAAACAAAGGATATTATATCCATGCAATGGAATACTATGCGACCATAGAAAGAATGAACGGATGTTTTAAACGTTATGCTAAGTGAAAGAAGCCAGGCAAAAAAAGGCAACACATATTTCTGGTCTTTTAAAAGTGCTGGACTTAGTGTAAATCACTCCTCTTTAAATGGCATGTGCCTATACCCTGAACCACAAGAACAGGTGTAAAACTTATGCAAAAAATGTTCATCTTACTTGAGTTGACAAATCAGATAATCACTGAAGTTCACCAAATACATTTATTTATCCGGTTTTTTATTTGTTGGGTTGGTTGCTTTGTGTTCCCGCAGAAGCCGATGCTAAGATCAATATACAAGTGTAAGTATTTTATTGGGAATTGGGGTCCTGGAGAATTGCGGTGAGGAAGAAAGGGGGGTGCATGGGGCATGTTGTCACACTGTGGGCAACTGAGCTTCAGCCCAGTTGGGGAGCTCTGGGAAACTGCTGGGGCCACCCCACCTTCCAGGGGAGGAAGTGAGCTTTTTGACTCTCCAACCGCCCATTCCTCATTGGTTGCTGGCTGCCTCCAGGAACATGAACTCTTACAGTCTGGCAGAAAGAGAAAAAATATTCAGGCAGAGTTGCAGGTGTTGTCTGTGTCCAGCCTGCAGCAAGGGGAGGTGAATGCTAAGGATATGTGGGTAGGGCACTGACAGCATCTGCTTTGACAAGTATGACTGCAAATTCGTTTGCATGCTTGGTTCGCTACCACACCAGCGAATGCAACAAAGAACAAGGTGATCCTTAAACTGAAAAGCACAAAGAGCCAAATGCAAATGCATGCAAGCATTCCTCGTTGGAGCTATTATCCCAGTGAAATTTTATTAGCAGTGACCCCTTTCATACACCATGGTGACCCGTTTGGGAAAATAAATAAGATGCTGAATTGTATGAGTGAAAATATCAATAATAAGCAGGAACGTGGCAGCAAGCACAGAAGTCATATAAATCAGGGAAAGTTAAAATTGAGGCCATCCAAGTGAGCCAGGTAGTTTAAATTACTGCAGTTTTGAGCACACGATTGTTCAACTTGAGAATATAAGTAACAGTAAAGCAGAGTCAAGTATGTTGCTCTACAGAAAGAAAAAACTAGAGGGTTTGTTCAAAACAAGGCATTTAATTTATTCAATACCTAGAATGATTTCGGGGCCTTTATAAATATTAGCTAATGGGATGCTCCTAACAGACTTCTCCCACCAGCACCATGAGTTCCCACGTTAGAAATGGAGGTCAAGAAGGTCGTATTAAGTTTTCATGCTCAGGTAGCTGGTAAGTGACAGACCTGGGACTTGTGCTCAGGCAGTTTGGTGCCTGCGATCTTGCTTTGGACCCCACACTAGGCTGCCCTTGCAAAATGAGCTGAAGTGTGATATTCCTGATAAAATATTTCACCCACTCTTTCATTGGCCACAAATGAAGGCAATTATCCAAATTTCATTTTTTGTATTGGATGGTATAAATCTGACTATAAAAAGCATTGCATTTTCGTTTTCAGCATGTTTATTTTATGAAGAAATTACCTCAGTAGTACTAGTATTATTAATTTACCCAACAAAGCTGGAGTTAGAGGAGACATTTTTTTTAGACCAGAAAAATCACATGCAAGTGTATATATATATATATATATATATATATATATATATATATTAATTCCCTGAAAATTTGTCTTCTGTTTTCTTATTTCCGTTTAATGACTTCACTTGGTTTCCCTTATGACCCAGAATTTAGATATTCAAGGGAATGTATTGACCTGGAAAAAAGTAATTTAGGGTACTCTGAACTTTAAAAATTATCATGAGTTGGATGAAGCAAATAGATCAGAAAGAAATCTAGGATCTTGCTTTCCTATTAATTTTACACATGGATAATTCCAAAATATTGGCAAAAAAAATCAGAATGGCTGAGTTATCAAAAAGAAAGGAAAGGATGATGAAGACCTATTTAAGTAGTTTTAATGTCTTTTTGACAATTCCCCGAGGATCTTTTCAATAGTATTGTACAAAAATTGTTTTCATATTTTATATACTAATGTATTATGATATTATTCTCTCCAGTTGTGAATATTAAGTCAGTAAAATGTGGAAAAAGTATGGCTATTTGTAATCATATGGCTGGTCAGGATATTTGAATGAACTTTAGATACTCTGTAGGTTTATTAATGGGAAAATGTGGGAATAGAAATGTGGGCAATTTGGCCTTACTCAGCCAAATGAAAATCAATGCTGCTTTAAAAACTGTAACTTTAAATTCAGAGATAGAAATTGGATATCATGAGGTTTGTGCTGATGTCTTCTTATCTGCTATGTGATCCTGAGACGAATCCATTTATGAGAAGTAATGGTCCCTCTGAGCAACAGAATGTGCATAATCAAATGACAAGAAGGACAGGGGAGGAGCTGCTCTTGGGGTGACTCAGGCCAGGGGCTCATCCCATCAGGGCTTCAGCTCTTCTTGTCTGTACCTACTGGTGCTCCAAAACTGCATTCTTATATTAAACAGGGAGGGACCTAGATGTTTTATTAAGTATATCATGTATATGCCAACTATGCCTTTTTTGATAAATGTGTGTGTTTGGGAATAGGAGAGGGAAGTTGTTAAATTGTGTGGTCAGACTACATGGTTGGAATAGGAAATGAATAATTTCTAACAGAAAGAAGTCCTCTTGCCAGAGAAAGGGAAAGAATCTTGACAAGCAAACCAGTCTAAAAGCATCCTAGCTGAGCAGGGTGAACTCTGGTAGTGGCCCACCTTAAGAAGAAGAATACAAACTACAAACACAAAATTCAGTGCTCAGACTTGTAAGGGTCTTTGCTAGTAAGTTTATACTGAGGTTTATGCTTCATTAACTTCATCGTAAAACTGTGTTGAAACCAGTGTAACTCGGCTTTGAAACCTGATGATGAATCTGTTTGCACATCACCCAGTATTCTCACGTAACTACCATGTTTTTTTAATTGCACATATACATCCAAGACCAAGGACACAAACCAAGAGGTAGAGTGAAAGGACCCTTTAGAATTGATGTATGTCTGTCTTCATTTGGAAAGAGGAAAAAGGACTGACATAGGTAGGAACTAATCTAAATCATGGTCTTGCTATCGTCTCTTCCATACAATTGACAATTTTGAAGCAGAAGGAAGTTAAATATTTTATCTGAGGTTACATAAGGATGATGATGATGATGAGGGACCAGAATTAGACTCATGTCTTTCTGATCTGGAAGCATCTACCATTATGCTAATCAATGTAAAATGAGATCTTTCAGGGAGGGGAAGCCTGATAGAATATGGTAACCTTCAGAGCCTGGGAAATGACATGGAAAAGGAAATCCAGGAGCCATGAAAGGGAAATTTGAAAAATGTGAATCTGATATTGGCTGTGGCTTAACCTGACCTATGGTCGTGAAGCAAACAGAACTTGATTAATTCCATGGGCCATTCCCTAAGGCTCATTCCAGGTGAGCATAGTTCGGACTGAAAGTACTTATAAACCCGGCATTCCATCCACCTTAAACAGCCTGCATTTGTTTAAATTATATCTGAAATTTCTCCTTTGTCTGACAATTTTACCAATTGTAGCATCCCTACAGAATTGGCTTGAATTCCAAAGGCCACTTGAATAGCTGAATCTGGACTTTGGACTTTGTAAAATTAATTCCACCCTTGGTATATTGTTATTCAGCATTTTATATCCATATGCATTTTTAGTTATATAGAAGGTAAGAAAAAGGGATGGTATTGGTATGGATGGTGAGTAAATTATGAACTGGACAATTACCATTGGTGTATATTATAAACTCATGTCTTGTCATGCCCATTTTGGCTCTGATTTGACCTGGCTCTAAGTGAAAAATATATGCCACTTGATAAAAATATATATATACTCTTAATAATAATATCATTTTCAAGCATCTAATTTGCTTATATGCTCAATGAGGTTCATCCAAAGCTTCCAAAGCCCTGCAAGGCAGGTAGGTATTCTTCCTCCTTTTATAAAGGACGGCAGTGGCATAGAGAAGATTAGCACACCCAAATTCATACCACTTCTGGAAACAGACAATGTAAGAAACTCTTCCAGAAACTCTGTCAACAAACACATTTGCACCAGGATTGGATTTTCTTTCTTAGATAAATTCAAGCACCAAGTGAGCATTCCAGGAACATCCTTATAAACATAAAAATAGAAACGCCAGCTACATTTGAACTTTAAATATCCCATAGAGAGCTACACAATCTATTTTCAATTATTGGAATAAATGTACCACAATAAAGCCTTGTCTACTGTACTATTTTTCATCCAAAAACTATTAGAATAGTAAAAGTGAATAACACTGTAATAGTTTCACAAAAAATTCGATATCAATGTTTCTCAGTAAATATTCACCACTGTATTTCATATGAGAGGGTTTTCATGAGTGTTTGGGTTTTTTAAATCGATTACTAACATTTTTGTTTTCTTCTTGGCAGCAGATTAGTATCCTTTCCCAAGCTGAAAGTTATAACCCAATAGATTTCGAACAGTAATATTTATTCTACTGGCTAGTACTGTTATGAATTTCCTTATCGTCCAACTGGAAGTACTTAAGTTTACATTGAATAAGAATGTTTTTATACACAATAACCATTAATGCTTGGAGGCAATACTCATCCATACTTTCAGATGTCAAGGTTAATTGATACCCTTGGTGAGAGTTGGTGAAAGGAAGAGGAAACAGAGAAGTTACCTGGGTGCCTTTTCTTTTCTTCATCTAGTTACATGAGTATTTTCAATTTTAGATAACTCGCCAAGGTATGTATTAATTATATGTGACTTCTTTATGTATTTTAAACTTCAATGAAAAAGTTTAAAATGCAAGTGTTGGAAAGTAAAAAGCAACATTCTAAAAAGTTATTTTGTCAACGGCAATTTTGATGGATTTTTAAAGATAAATATGGGACTTACTGGGAAGAATGTATAGTGGCTCTCTTTCCAGATAGAATTCAATATTTCATTTGAATGTTAATATATAATGCATGAATTGATTTGATTTTTTTCAAAATTCATTTATTTGACCTCAGACTTTGCTGGCCTCTGATAGTCTCATTTCAAAAATTAAATTAATAAGCCTATCACTGGAATCTTTTTAGGATATTAAGTCCCTAAGTTTTGAGGTCTTTGATTAGAAATAATGAATGGCAGCTGTAAGTTCACATCACATATTGATTAGGAGAACATCAGGCTGTCTCCATGTGGGGGATTGGATTTTTATTATCAGAGATCTGTGATACTTCCCAGATTATTTGTTACTATAGGCCTCTTTTTAGAGATCCAGACCCTGTAAATAACTGCTTCCCTGATAACTACATTTGAATATCTTACATTAAAAATGAATAAATCACCCTAGGATTTCCAAACCCTCCTCTCCAAGGCCCTACAAACCTCTTCTTTCTTCATCTTCCTCCTTTTGGTAAACGCTTAATGTTCTTCCAAGTTGTAAATTCAGAAACTAGCGGTCATTATCTTCAACTCTTCTATCACCTCTCACACATGCCATAGCTTCCTGATCCTCTTCAATCTAGATTTCTAGCCTTCTTTTCATTCCCTCAACACTCCAAACTCTATCAACTTAGGTTTTTCACATAGGAAATCATACCTAGAATTGTTTTCTTTCCAGTCTCTGCAAGATTGTCCTGTTCTTATCCTTTATAACCAAGGAAGGATTTTCTTGAGGAAACATTCTGAGGCATCCCCTCCACAACCACTGATAAAATTTTCTCCCTGTGCTTCCTCCAACACTGATATTCTTTCTCATACAATACTGTTTTTCTCCCTCCATAGCAATTAGCACAGTTAAATTAAAAATACATTTGTTTCCTTGTTTATTGTCTGCTTCCCATACTGGGCCATCATCTCAATGAGGGTAGGTCCATACCTATTTTGTTTGCCATATATAATCACAGTCCAGAACAGCTCATGGCACACTAAAAAATGGAAATCAAGAAAAAACCAGAGGTATTGCCCTTCAGTCACAACCCCAATCTGTGAAGTAGTAGCTACCATAACCAGCTATGACAATCCATCAGAGACAGCCGTTTCAATAACCATGTCAATAATCAGACAATCTGCTTCAGGTTCGCTTCACTCAGTAAGCTTCCACAGCTACAATTCAACCAACTTTGAACTCCCTTCCTTCTGGGCGAACATCAATTCCTGAACTCCACAGTTCTTAAGACCCTGTATAAAATCAGAAGATCATTTTATTCAGGGAGCTTCTCCTTCATAAATAGTTCTAACCCTTGCTTAGCAAGTAGTTATGATAGATTTTTTGTTTGTTTCTGATTTTGGTGGTGTCATCTTCCTTCAATGCAATATAACAAATCTTTATTGACTATAAAAATAAGAATTAGTGATAGAGAGATATAAATAAATTATAGCAGAGCTGGACAATTGCCTTTGAAAATAACATTGAGAAATCCTATATGAAACCGGTCATAGAAGTCATTTCTTCCTTACTATTACTCTGTCATGTATCAAATACTTAGAAAACACTAAGTACTGAACCCTCATGATATTTGAATGAATGAAAGAAACAAAACCTAGATCAGATATTCACCATCATCCTCCCTATTTCTATTGAATTGTCTTTCCAGGTGAACAGTATGGTGCTTCTGAATCTATGTACTGAAGGCAAACAACAAACAAATTTATTTGACTGTCAGAGCAATGTATCTTTAACAAACAAGAAAGTAAGGGAGTAGGGCCTTTTAGTGGGTAGCAGCTCCTTCTCCATGATGGTTGGCTGCCTTGTGCCATACAATCCTAGCTTGTTATTGTAGAATGGTCTAATTTAGAGGCACTAATGTTATCAAGGGAACTGACGCTTAAATCAATACTGTCCAGGAGCTATCCTGCAAGATTTGAATGGTATTGACTGTATTCACACATCAGAAAAGGACACGTAAGATTTTGGTGACACTAACTTAATTACCTTGTTCAGAAACTGGGTGAGCGTGAGTTTCTTGGGGACATTAAGGAAATACTTATAACGTAAACGCTCTAGAGAGAAGACTCGGTTCTTTGGGAGAGAAAGGCTAGAGTATATTGTGGCTAAAAGGAAGCCAACCTTGTGCTTGTCCCATTATGAAATGCAACAGCTTTGGAGACTATTTAGAGTTCTTAAAACATACTAGTAATATGATAACAGTCCATTGGGAGATCAACATATGTTGTCCAACTCTGGATACCCAACCATCTAGAGCAAAGTAAACTGCACAAAACCATGGTTGTATTGTCAGGATTCTCTAGGGAAACAGAATCAATTACCTGGCCAAGTTGACACATTAGCCTAACCATCACAAGGGTCTAACCAAAGCTTATGGGTCTTAAGTTTTAAGCGTACACTATATGCTTATATTTGCTTTATGATGACTTGTCCTGAAATAGTAACTTCCTTATCAAAGATTAAAATTAATTTATAAACTCACAGTTTATACTAGTACATCTGGGGATGGCATTGGTACCTCATAGTAAACTTAATATTCCTGTGATAGGACTATTAGAGTGATGAGAATATTTGATAATTTTTTTCATGAAATGGAATGTAAAATTGTAGTTGTTGGAAGCGGATGTGGCTCAATTGATAGGGCTCCCATTTACCATATGGGAGGCCCCAGGTTCGCTTCCAGGGGCCTCCTGGTGAAGGCAAGCCAGCCCGTGCGGCATGGTGAGCTGATACAGCAAGACGATGCAACAAAGGGAGACAAAGAGCCAAAGAAAAACGCACAGCAAATGGACACAGTGAGCAGAAGCAGCAAGGGGGGGATACATAAATAAATAAAATCTTAAAAAAAAAATTGTAGTTGTCCATATATATTGCATTATTTAGGGAGCTCTAATAATTTTTATAAATATTTTTGGAGTAGTCCTTGAAATTTCTTTTTAGATATAAGAAAAGGTGACAATGAATCAATCACGGGGCTTTACTAGTCCCTTGGGGAAAATATTAAAGTACCAACATTAAAATTTAATTCATCTGTCATAGCTTGTAAAGGAAATGGCAGAAATGACTATTTTTATCTTAAAAATAGAGATATAAGATTCAGAGAAGTTCAAGTTCTTAACTAATGCAAACCAAGATGTCAGTACAAAAGCTAAGGAACAAAAGACATTTCTCCCTGAAACTTCTGATTGGCATTCCCTATGCTGAATTCTAGTTATAAGCACAGAAAACAGGGGGGGGGGGGGAGGGGGGACAACCAGTGATAGCAATAGGCTGATCAAAATTCAAGAGCAAGAGATGTTGCAGAGTATTAGTTTTTGTCAGAGACCATTTACTGAGCATTTCGTTTTCGTAGTACTTAAACTGGTAAGTGGCTGCTTCACACAGACAAGGAACATCTGGTTCATGATGATTTTACCTATTCAGGTGAATAAACAAGTGGCTTTTTATGTTCATTCTGTCAAAGCCTAAGTTTCACATCAGTAATTAGTTGATGAAAAAGACCAAATGGTATCTTCACATCATTCCTTTCTAAGATGTACATCTTACAGTGGTTCTTAGCAGCAGTTAAAGAATTGACAAAAGTAAGAACCCACAGAAGTAAGCCAGGGTATATTAAATACATTGGCTATTCATCTAATTTGACTCTTGCTATAATGAATAGGTCATGGTAAAAATGACCACAAAGACTTTTAGACAATCTACTGCAGTAGTAGCTTCACTGTTGACAATGATACTAGTTACGACTGTCTCCGCAACCAGGCTGATAGGATCACTGCTAACTAGAGAAGTCACACTGCTTTGAAATATGACAAGGGCAGTAGAGTGGGTTCTGGGGAGAGTCAAGAAGCTCTGGATATAGTTCTAATCTTTCCTTAGCAAGTGGTAATGAAAGATGTGCCCTCTATGAGTACTTATTCTCTTGTGATTAAAAATAAAATGGGGATTCTCTCTCATTTCTCTTTTTTCATCTCCTTTCTGAAAGCTTTTTCTCTTCTAGAAAATGGTCTTAGCTTTCTTTTTTCTAGTCTATTATTTTATTTTTGAAACTGATGGAATTTCACAAATGTTTAACTTATGTTCGGCCACCTTTTTAATATTGGTACCTTGAGTTGGTCCTATAATTAATTTTTCCTACTTATTTCCACAAGGGATAGTGTGCAAGAATAGGAAATAAGCCAAGTTCAAAAAGCCAAGGATGCTCAGTCAAGCAGGCAGAAGGAAAATGATACTGGGCAGAGTGAATAATAAGTAATCAGAGTGCCCCAAATCATGGAGGAGAATCCAAATGACAGCTTTGAACAATCCAGGTTGGAGATCCCACCAATAAGATCTCTGTTTAGAAACCTAGGGGTCTGCATGAGAACTCAGGGTCATAATCCCAGTCTTCCATTGGGAAGGTGGCAAAGTAAAGAAGCCTCATTTTCTTACCAGAGGGAAGGCTGCTTGCTGAAGTACAGCTGAACATGATCCCTAAAGTACAAGCTCAGTCAAGGGAACTAGCTCTGTACTAGTTTGGAGCTGTGAGTAAATAAGAAGGTCAGATAAAGGAGATGAGGCTCAAGATGATGTCAGAGTGTGTTTCCCTCTGCAGCCAACCCAGAATCTGAGGAGGGACAGATGGACATCCAAGATACCTCAGCATATGAGGCAAATGTCTTTTTATCACAAAAGTGCTGCAAGGGTTACAAGAGTCCAGCAATCACCCGGGGACATTTACCAAGGTCTGCCTAGTATACAGGGAAGTCAATATTTTGATTTCCAATCAGGATTATTTTGGGGATTGGTGCCAGATCCTGAGAAGAGAAGCATGTCCAATGTGGCTTACATCTTCCAGTAACTACCCTCCCTCTCTTCTGTCTCTCAACAGAGGGTGAAAAGCCCAACTATCAGTACAACTCTTTCAAGAGAATTTCAACTATTTCATTAACTGTGCCAACCTCTATTTCGCTACTACAAAGGTGAGCACAGGGCCCTTCTGACTGGTTAGAAAAGGGGTTCAGGTTTCCTGGATCATATACTTGGTTCCGTTCCCTTGACGATTCTACCTTTTCCATCTACTACTAGAAGGAGAACCCAGGAGACTCAAAAGAGGACTATTTCCTGAAGGAAGTATTGTTTCCCTAATCAGCAACCAGGTTGGCATGAAAGCATGGTTTGCTGACAGGGGTGAATTAAACTAGGGGTACTTCAAGACCCTGACAGTTCTATTCAAAACCTTCTCTGCTACTGTGAGGATCATTCAGAGTTCCCTTCTTGCTTAATTACTTGGAAGGGATTTATTACAACTAATTCTCTGTTAACCCATTAGCTGTAGTTCACCTGAGTTTGGCTAAGTAAATAATGAACATTGGTTGTTATGGATTAAATTGTGCCCCCCAAAAAGCTATATTCAAGTCCTATCCCACGACTTGTGAATGTGACCTTATTTGGAAATAGGGTCTTTGAAGATGATTTTAGTTGAGGCCAAGCTAGTTTAGGCTGAGCTTTAATCCAATTTGACTGGCATCCTAACAAGCAAGGAAATTTGGACACAGTCAGTGAGTGACAGAGAGAGAGATGGCCATGTGAGTTAGGCCACAAGCCGAGGAATGCCAAGGCTGTTCTTCACCCACCAGAAGCCAGCAGAGAGACAGGGAAGAGATTCTCTCCTTTGAGAGGAAACATGGACCTGCCAACACATTGATTTTGGACTTCAAGGCTCCAGAGCTATGACACAATAAATTTCTGTTACTTAAGCCAAACAGTCTGTGGTACTTTGTTATGGCAACCTTATGAAACTAAAACATCGGTGTCCATGATGGTCTCAAAAGGCTCGTCTCTAGAGACGCACACCACCCTATGCTCATCAAATGTCAAGCAGACCCTGTGAAGTGGTGTTTGTCATAACAGCCCTGGAAAACTAAGATACACAAGATGACAGAAGATAGAGTAGATAGATAGATGATAGAGAGAGAGAGACAGATAGATGATAGATGATAAATAGATGGATAGATAGATATAGAGAGATAGATGATAGATTATAGATAGGTGATAGATGATAAATAGATGGATGGATAGATATAGAGAGACAGATGACAGATTATAGATAGATGATAGATGATAAATAGATGGATAGATAGATATAGAGAGATAGATGATAGATGATAGATAGATGATAGATGATAGAGAGAGGTGATAGATTATAGATAGATGATAGAGAGATAGATGATAGATGGTAGATGATAGATAGATAGATAAAGATAGATATAGAGAGATAGATGATAGATTATAGATATACAGATAGATGATAGATAGATAGATAGATGATAGATTATAGATAGATAGATAAGTAGATAGATAATTAGAAGGATGAGTGGACAGGTTGACAGACAGATATAGATAAAATATGGATATAAAGCTATATAGAGTAGATTAGAAAAATGTATATACAGACAGATTATTATAAATAAAAATAAGTCTCATGTTACAAAGATAAAAGCAGTTTTGTTGAGAGCACATTCACTCACCTATATTTTAGTGTAAACACAGCTACATATGCACACATAGGAGAGACAGTGGGGTGTACTCAGGGAAGTCTGACATAAGTCTCCAGTTCCCTGCAATAACCATCGCATCATGACCCTCATGGGGCAGCAGGAGAAAGACTCTGTACAGACTCAGTCTGGTCATGGATTCCAGACTCCTCCCCGCAGGGTCTCACACCAGCTGCTCGCTGCTGGAAGACCCGTGGAATTACCCCCAGACTACATCTGAGGACTTTCAAGTATGTTCTCAAATGTAGCCTTTAACAGTTAATTTTTTGGAGGACTTTAATGCCAATATGTTTCTCAAATATCTGATGATACGCTGTTTGTTATTTATAAGATAATAGCTGTTTTTTCTACCCTCTGTAATTTTAACTCTTCCCCTGTCCTTTACCACCTTCGTTCTATAACTTACTCAGTGTTTAATGCTGCAGTGATACAAAGGTTATTGAACACCTCTTTTATAGTATAATTATGTGTTTGAAGTCTGAGCTGGAAATGAATATGTCATCACTCATATCAAGACATATCCTGTGACATCAGGGTCAATAAAAAATTCATAAGAACCTTAGATAACCTAATCTTGTGACAGCACTTTAAATGAAAACTTTTTTAAAAAAAATATTGGCTTCACATCGATTTAATGAAGCCAAAGAGAATTTAATTTTGGTACCTAAAAGTGTATATTGTGTTTTCACAATAAAGAAGTCAATGGATATATTTATTATCTGCCATTTTATGAATCACAGATCTTCTTCAGTGGATTGTGAAGCCATTTAATATTTTAATAATTTAAATAGTAAAACATGTAACTCGTTCCCTATAAATAGTATCAGGCCATGAATTATCTAGTTTTAAAATTTCCCCTGAATGCTCCTATGGATCTCAGACAAAATACCACCTAACAGATCTTTGGGACCTTGGGAAGAGTTACAACCAGTATCAACTGCGTTAGATGGTAGTGTTGAAAAGTTTTGTGTACATGCATGTGTGTGCGTGTGGTTCTTTTTCTGTTGTTTGTTTAATCTCTATATTAAGATATTTTCAATATTGGTTGAAATGGTTTAAGGTACTTTTCATTAGCATGTAATAATACATCTGGAAAACCTGAGATATCTGGCATGAAAATAACCATCAATTCCAGAGATGTTGCAGCATGATAGTTGGGCACTGTGGGCAGCCTGTCCTTCAGTCTGAGTGTGAATTCTGAAAGCTTCTTTGTTCCATATGACTCAGGTGAAAGCATCAAACCTGAGACAAGAACCCTGGGCCGACTCAAAATACCATTCTTACCCAATATACTCTTGGCAGCCATGGAAAAGTGACTCTCACTTCTCCCATGGAGAGGACATTGACCGATAACCCCAGCTGCTGTACTGGGAATCCACCATGGTACTCCTACAAGCTGTTCCCGGCCACGGACTGCACATGGCAGGGATATTAGGACTGCTCTGGAGAGAGGATACCTATCAATCTTGGCAAACTTTCTTAGAACTGCCCTGCCACCTAAGTCTCTCTCCATTCAACCTTCCTTCTCCCCCCGCAAAGCTCCACAGGGCTCAAACTTGCATCTGGGAAGGATGACTCTCCCAGGCTTTTCCAATGCCATCTCCACTTGCCCTTACAGTTCTATTGCCTAGTAAATAGTCTTGTAATCCCATCCTGGCTTTTGTTTCTCAGAAGATGGTGTGGGAGGAATTAATGATTGGAGCTTCTGTTTGGAAGACCATGAGGCTTCGGTGCAGTGAGGACTCTGGAGGCCATGGCTGTTGTGGCAGGCACAGGACACAGGGTGGATGCTGCATTCACTGGCCATGGATAAGACAGGTTTGTTAAGGAAAAGGTGATGGAGCTAACCACTGGGGAAGCTCAAAACCAGTAACTTTAGAGGAGCAGATATAACTCAGTGGCTGAATACCTGCTTCCCATGTACGAGTTCCTGGCTTCAATCCCTGGGACCTCCTAAACAAACAAACAAACAAACAAACAATAGTAACTTTAGGTAGTAAGTCACAGGAGAACCAGAGCAATAAAAAGAAACTAGGTCGAGTACAAAAGAATGGCCAGGACCTCTTATTAGGTGCACAGTAGGCATCTCGTGTGTACTCCTAGTCCTGTTCCAGAGGAGTCAGAGAATGAGACCAGTGGTGGTATGGGCAGGGAAAAAGACACAATATAAAAACATTGCCTAGAAAAATGTCTTTTGCTTGATAAAAGTAGAAATCAGTACATTGCCCAGAATCTGCTTCAAGCTTTTAATCAGGGAACTGAAATAAATTCTCTAAGGTCCCCTAAGCCATAAAGCAGTGACAGAGCCTGTAGATGGAACTTAAGACCATGTTGCTTAGTAGCCTAAGTACTTGAGCTCTGATCCCATAGAAGAAAGTGTTGGTGGCTCGTATCTACAACTGCAAAGAGAATGTCCTTGAGGGGAACCCAGGGAAAAAAAGGTGAAATTATGGGAAATTTACATGCATGGTGTGACCTGAATCCCTTTCTAAGATTCTTTACCTAGGAGCTAAATTGAACATTTCCAAAATGTGATGAAAGTTGTGTATCAGAAAACAATTGAATGTGTATCTATATCTATCTATCTATCTATCTATCTATCTATCTATCTATCTATCATCTATCAATCATCAATCTCTATCTATCTAATTTATTTAAATTTTGAATACCATTTCCAGGAGTTTAAACCCGAGAGATGCCAAGGTTACAATTGTAGGAGGAAAAAAAGGATACATACTATGGGAGTGGAGTGCCTAAGGGCTGACATTCTATGATAGAAGGTTTTAGAATAGAAGGATCGATTGTTGACACTGCAATCACTGCAGTAGAGAGCTCTTATTAAATGCATGATGAATGGAGGGCATCCCTACACAGTTGGAGGTATCATGAAATGAAAAACCCTAAAGACACAGGGTCAGTGAGAGAAGGACCAAGATCATGCTGGTTTGAGGTGGGGGTGGCACACTGCAGATGTAAGGAGATTGCATCCTGATATTCATAAAGCCTTTGTGCTAACACAGAATGAATTATTCTTAGCCCTCAGGTGACTAATACCTTATTAGAGTGACTAATACCTGGCTTTCATGCTTTGCACAGAGCAAACATTTAATTGGTTGAATGAAACATAGAATGTGGCCATGTCCTTAGAGACACTAGGTAGGAAATTGCAGTAACTTGGGGCTTGGATCTCCATCTCAGCTCTCAAATATAAGTCACCTGCTATTACCAATGTCCAGGGAAAGAAGTTGAAGGAGCATTAATTTGTTTAATTAATCAGTCCTGCATCAATTCAGGCAACATATATTGAATGTACTGAGCTCTACTGAGCAAAGTCTATTTACAATACAGTGGTGGAGACAGAGTCATCACATTCTCTCACAAATACACCTGCAGTTACCAACTACGGTAGAGCATAAGGGAAAAGTGCAGGGTCCCATGAGAACATGCCACAGTGGGAACAGAACCAGACTTCCTGGCTTGGGGACTCATCCTGGAAAAAAAATATCAGATCTGAGTTTTGAAGGGCACTGTGAATATGACAAGTGAAGGGGAGAAGAACATTTTAGGCAGAAGAATCATACAGTGGAAACCCTGAGATTGAGGGGAATGCCAAGTATGAAGATATTAAAGAAGTCCACTGGAATGCAGGAAGCGAGAAATAAAGTGTGTGATGGTTAGGCTAATGTGTCAACTCGGCCAGATAATTGTGCCCAGTTGTTTGGTCAAAGACATTTATGAACTTTAATCATCAGTGAGCTGATTTCATAGATGGCTGATTACATCTACAATCAACCAAGGACATTGCCATCAGCACTGAGTGACATTTTATCCAATCAGTTGAATGCCTTAAAAGCGGAAGTGATTTCAGCATTCAGAGAGAATTTTCCAGCTCGACCTCAGACAGTCACCATCTCCCGGGAACTCATCAAGGACCTTCATCAGAGATCCTGGTTTGCAGCCTGCCTGTGAAATTTGGACTTGGGCATCCCCATAGTCGTGTGAGAGAATTTTATAAAATCTGATACTTTTTACAGATATCTCCTGTCAATTCTGTTTCCCTAGACAACCCTGACTCATACACAGTGGCCCCAGTCAAGTCTAGAAAAGCAAGAATTGAAAGACGCAAAATGTTTCTTTTGATTAGGATGTAGACTTCATGCTAAGGAGATGGGAAGCAACTGACCCAAGGCTAATGCAAGGCTTGGGACTTAGTATTGATTCAGGAAGTAGACACTTAAGCTTGAATCCTGTTTCTACTACTTATTGTCTGTGAGTTCTTGGGAAATTCACTCAGTTCTCTGCGCCTCAATTTCCTAATCAATAATATAGGAGTAATATTAGCATCCAGTTGATACTTATATAATTGAGGATTATTTAAGTTTATATATGTTGGGTGCTTAAAAAGTATCAGTCATAGTAAGTATGGAAAAAAAGTTTAGATAATAGGAAAATACATAGTTGCTAATATATAATATTATTCAGCTTAGGGTGATTTTGATGGAAATGAAGTAGAGATATTGATAATATTTTTAGGCAATGCTATTTTAATTCTCATGACAAATAGGAATGAGAGGGGCAAACACAGAGGCAACAAGAGAGAGTCATGATGCCATATAGCACAACTTGCTGGTTATCATTGCCTCTACTGAAAAATGGAAAATTGGAGGAGGTGCAGGTTTGGAGATGTAGAACCATCATTTCAGTTTTAGAAACAATGAGTTTGATGTGAAGACAGGCACAAATGATATACCTCTAAAAATATTAAATAGAAAACATAAAAATATTTCTCAATGAATAGTCAGGGATACACAAGGGCTTAAAGTAGCAAAATATTAATGTTGAAACCTTAGCTCATGGTTATTGATAAAGAGGTTTCTGTGTCTGGCAGTGGGAAAACTTCTTTCTGCTGAAAAGTGATATAATGGACTGACGGAATTAAGTTACTCCTGGAATGAAAAGCAGACATTTCTCTATGAAAAATGCAGCAAATACAAGTTGTAGCCCCATGATGGGTAGTTACAGTGTGTGCAAATATACCAACAATAAAGCAGCTTGAAATGGGAAGGTTCATGTTGACATAAGCTTTGTGTTTATTTTGTGGACCTGAGACATACAGGTACGGGGTTTTCTTGTTTATTGGATATTTTTCCTATATCAAAAGAGCAAGTTGGTTCCTTCAGGTTAGCATGAAACTGCATTCCCATAATTATCAAACATTAAGCACAAGTTATTACCCTGATTCACACTTTGATGTCATCTTGACTGAAATGATGAGCTCAATGATATCAAATCTAAAAACTAAAGAAAAAAATATATATATACACATTTAGAGATGACAGTGTAGAGTATATAATTGTTTAAAGCACCACTGAGAGAGACCTCTTGTACATCTGCTAACAGAAGTAATAAATGGTGATGGTTGCTCTAGCATCCCTGAAAACCAGTGGTTCTCAGTACCAGAGACACTGTGGTAATTTTTAACATAACATGTTTTTTGAGTCCTTTGAGACATGAGGACATATACTACATATGCTAAGAGTTAGCATTATTTCCTTTGCTTAACTGAATATATATGTGTGCCTGTGTACATGTAAATATATATGTATATATAATTTCATTCAAATCATCGCTGTAACTTAATGGCACAAATATGGGATCAGTGATTGAAAATGGTTTTGCTCCTTGGCAAAGGCCAGTCATATAGCAAAGGGCAGAGAGGATTTGAACTCAACTCTGTGCCATATATGTTATCATGAAGTTGATCACACTTGCCAAGTTGGATAAGAAGAATGACACATGGTTCTTCTCGCATCAGGAGCTTCCACTCAAGAAAGGAGGTTTCAAATATCCACTGGCCAGTTTTCACTAAGAACCACTACGCCCCGGGCAAATCCGCCCTGGAACTTGACATGAGCAGCAGGACTCCAAGTCAGATTCTCCTATCTCAGGATTCTTGACTCAGAGATTTTGAGATGTGCCTCTTGATGATGATGGAAGCAATCTAAACTGGAAAGTAGATGGTGGCATGCAATGGGATGTGAAGGATGTTTTAGCTATGCATGCTATATAAGTCAGAGGAGCTGAACTTGAGATTAATTCTAATGAATGCTTCTCTGCGCAGGACACGAATTGGGATGGACCGTGATATCAGAGGATTAAAAATGCTGCAGGTATGCCAGTTCTGTAAGTTCAGTTCATTATCCTGACAACTCTAGGAATACCTGGTTTGGTGGGTGTGGGCAACAGCACTATGTAAAAAAAAAATGAACCATTCCACCTTTCTACACAAAGACAGTGAAAAAACTATTCTTGCCTAGATCATAGATGCCGGAACTCTCTGATGGGTCTGAGCCATCTACTTCAGTGATGTCTTGAATAATCATAAGGCTATTGTCTTGATTTCATTTTCACTATTCTCTTCTAATTCATTTTTATATTTATTGTTTAACATAAAATTTATATTTTAAGACTCTATCCCTTAGACCTTAAGTGCATTGGTAGTAGAAACCATGTTATCTCAAAGGAAAAGTGCTTTCCCAAGACTGAAAGCTATGTTAGCACTCATCTAGTGCAACTGGGAATCAGTATTTAAACATGATATCTCTTCTAGCTCCCATGTAGTATTCCACACTATTATGGAATACCTTCGCAGACAAAGCCTCATAATGTCTTCAGGATCCAACAGTGATGAGCAAATCATTGGTGGGTCTCTAAGCTGGATGCTAAGGAATAATCCATTCGATGTCTTGACCAACACAAACCTAGAAAATTCTGGGAAGTTATTAGTAAATTTGCACTACTATTAGTCTGATTTTTTTATTCTAGAGTACAAATATGGAAACAAACCATCAAACAACATCTTCCAGTCCCTAAGCAACAGGCTGATCATCAAAATGTAGGAATGCCTGATACGAGGGTGAATCAGGCTTACACATGGATATTTATTCATTTGTTTAGTTTTTAATGCAACAATTATCATTGCATATTCTGTGATAAGTTCTAGTAATAAAGTTATGTAGACGGTGTTATGGAAGCAGAAAATAAAGGCATCTACCTAATTCAGCACAAAGAGAAGAGAGTGACAGAGAAATGGGAAAATAGAGGTTCCATGCCTAATGACCAAAGGAACAAAATGATAGAACAGATACTAGTGTGGGATGTTTGAGAACCAAAGGTAACGGGGAGAATGAAATGGAAAGCAAGGGTGAGGTTGGAAAGAGTGATGGAAAAATGCTTGCTGTCTAAGCACAATATAAAATGAATCTTGTGCTAGACTATTGGGAATTTTGTAGGCTTTTAGAACAGGAAAATAATATTGTCATATTTACATTGTTAATTTTAATTTTATTCAATATTTAACATATGCAAATACTTGACCAAATTCTAAAATCAAAAAGTTTTAAGATTTCTGCTTCCAGCCGTGATGTATTAACCAGTTCCAGACTTGCCATCCAACCATGAGTAAAGAGATAAATTGGAAACACTGGTTCTCAGAAAATGAGGAGGATTGTGAGCCCTGAGACAAGGAAAACAACTCAGTAAATCACCATTGGTTTTCCAGGGCTCTGTAAATGGATATCTGTGAGTTTCTAATTTTACTCTAATATGAATAATGCCCCTAATGAATATAAATGTCTAACTTTATGAACTTTGCGTAGGTGAAAGCATGGAGTTCTGTGGTTTCAATTTTACTGCCCATATTATGAATAAGTTTAGCATTCCTACTTATATTTAACTAATGACCATGCTTATTTCACATTTTAAAACATGATTCATATCCTTTACACATTTTTCTATTTCATTGTTCCTTTTTTCGCTAATAATTTATAAATATTTTTTTAATATTAAGGAAATTACCCATTATGGGTTATAAGATTTGCAGACAGTTTTCTTGGTCTCCTATCTGCTTCTTAATTTGGTAGCTGGTGGTTTATTATTTTTTTTCTTATGCATTTTTAAAAATATTACTATGAGGGCAAATATTTACTTTTCTCTTTTATACATTCTACTTTTTTCATAATTCTAGGAGCCTTCTACAACTCTAAAATTAATTTATAAAATAGAACTTCCATGATTTTTCTCACACTTTCCTGATTTCATTTATTAAATTCAATTCTTCAACAATCTGGAATTATTTTGTTGTAAGACATAAGATATACCTATTTGGTTGATCATTCATTTGGCTGTATAGAGGGTAGATTTGAGGGCAAGAGAAGATGAGTCAGATCAATCCATTAGGAGAAGATTGTGATAGTCCCTTGGTGAGGTGATAAGAGTCTACAGAGATGTACAATTGTAGTAGGAGAGCACATACATTAAATGAAGGGAGGGTCGTGTTAAAACCCCTGTCTCCCACCCAAGTACATTTCTTTCCCCATATACTGCCTTAGTTTGTAACAAAGTTCCATCTGTTCCAGAGGTCACATTTTAATATGTAATTTAATCCCTCAACATTTGACCTATAAACATGAAACTAACATGCACATGTGTCTAAGACAGTAACAGAGCAAATATGGGTTCTTGCTTTCATTTTTTAAAAATTGGACACATTAGTTTATAGCTAAAATAATGAAACCATGCCAAAATCAAATATTGTTCACTAAACCTTACTCTTATAATTCATATTCTTAATTTCAACCCTGTGAACAATCCATTGAAAAGTTTAGCTAAAATCTATTAATAAGAACAAAAATGAAAATTAGACTTTTTGTGTCATGACAGAAGTTACAATATATTGAATGCATTTTCAGATACATTATATCCGATTAGAGCTTTAATGGCTTTTTTTTTCATGTAATTAAGTTGACAGAGCTTATCCTGAGATGAATCAATTAGGACTTTTAATGGCATGTACAAGGTACTTCATCAACATCTATGTCTCTATATGGAATTAGGGTCTGTCTCCCTTCACTAATTCCTAATTGAATAACTCCCAGAATAGCTCGTGGTAATTAATAATCCACTTGAAAGAATGCACCTTATTTAAAAACCTGGAGCACGATACCCCTGTATTCCTGTCAGAGTTTGATTCCATGCGGCAAATGTGATTAGAAACTTTGTATCCATGTTCACTTTGGGGAACTTTCTTCAGGAGGTGAAGGTGTGGTTAGGCATGGTAGCTGTCCTCTTCCTTTAAGCCACAGTAGCATGCTGAACTTTGTAGATGAAATCAAATGTCTGTCAGGCTTGCTAATAATTTCATCTTACTATATATTGCTGAAGTTGTAATATCACATTCCTATGGCAACCTGTTAACCCTTCTGTTTCATAATGCCACAGAAAAACGGTTTGCCTCCTCTTAATTTTAGGTTGAATAGTTAGCCTTTAGAATGTTGTCTTTCTTTTAATTCTGAAACAACAAAATTTTTGCCACCATGTACAAGAATATAATTTGATGAAATGACGGTTATATCAATCTGTAAATCTTAACACGGGACTACCAAACTCATGGAAGTTACCTTGGATGTCCATCTGGCACTGCTTCCTTTTTTTAGTGCAGTAATAGACAGAACTTCCCTCCAAGTTCCTGCAGTTTTAACTCTGGCCATACTGGTTTAATTTGGTCTTGGAAGATCCCTTCATTTCTCCAACTGATTACTGCCTATAATGATTTTCTGGCCAAAAGCAACTCTGTTATACTACTCAAAACTTCACCTTTGAGCAAAACCCCACCCCTATTTCCAAGCCACTGTCTCACCTGTGGGACCACCCACTGAGCAACCCCATCCCTGTTCTTCCTTCCACTGTGGAACATGCATGGACTCTCCCTCCAATACACTGACCAGAGTGTGTGCAAATGACACCTTGCCCAGTCCTGGTGCAGGCCTGGTGTTTACCAAGGGCACAATGAACAAAACCAATCAATTTCATGGATTTCAGAGCATTAAGGAGAAAAAGATAAAACCTGCTGCTGATTTTTCCCATTCTCGTAGCATTGTCTTACATAAAAACTGGAGATTAATTTTTGGGTATTTGTGTGATCCAATATAAGAACAGAAAAAAAAAATTTAAATAGATATTTAGCCTTCCTATTTTCCTCAATTTTAAGTACAAAAATTTGTACCTATGGGAAGCCAATATATAATTAAGAAAAAATCATTATGTTATATTATATTCATTATACTATTTATCTAGACAAAACAGGGCATTCTTCTTTTTTTTTTTTTTAACTTAAAGATCTTAAAATTTAGAAAAAATAAAAACACAAATAAACCTCTGCCGGCTAATATAACCAGGCAAATGTAATATTGAAAAGGAAAATTAAAGACTGATTTTATACATGGACATAAATTTTTCAAATCCAGATAATGAAACACAAAATAATAGCCAACATAATCAATCAAAGTGAAAAAGCTTAACGTATCATCCACTGTGTCTATTTTACGCTTCTATTTACGTTTCTAGGCTTGAAAACATCCCCCCTCTGTATGAAAATTGGACTTGCTGGGAGCTTTCTAACTCTCCTCCCCTGGTAAACTGAGAAGGTGGTATGACTCCTTTGTTGCTAGGCAACATGCCTGGGACAACCAGGCTGCATCTGGGCAGGGGAAATCAAAGCCTCATAGAAAGCTGTTATGAATTGAAGCGTGTCCCCCACAAAGGCACATCCAAGCCCTAACGTCTGGTCCTGCAGATGTGACCCCATTTGTAAATAGGGTCTTTGAAGATGTTCTTAGTTAAGGTGAGGCCAAACTGAATCAGGTGGGCCTTCTGAGATGACTAGAATCCTTCTAGGCAGAAGAGTCAGGGGCAGAAGGAAACCGGTGGCCGTACGGTGGAGACAGAGCCTGACTATGGGTTGCTTGATTTTGGACTCCTACCTTCAAAAATGTGAGGCAATAAATTCCTCTTGTTTAAGCCAACTAGCCTGTGCCGCTTTGCTACAACTAAAAGTGAAGGCATCTCCACAGGTTTCCCTGAGTGCAACCAATCTTGGAACTTGTGTAAGCTCTGCCGATGGACTGGTTGTTACAGAGATATTAGTCTTGTGGGGATGTGGCTTCCACGTCCCTGTGAATCCTATATCTTCCTCCCCCATGCAAATCACATTACCTTGTCCCTAAATTGTACTGCCCTGTGAACTGCTCCCTTTAACTATGCTTTTATTTTTATTGGTAGAAGAACAGGAGCTTGTTGGACTTAATTATGAATTACCTGTGTGCAATATAACCAATTCCTGCTCCATTATTTCTTAATCTTGTAAAGATATTACTTTACCATGCTATTAATTTCTGAACTTTTTAACTAAATTGAAAATAGTATTCAAATTTCCTGATAGTACACCTTTGACTAAATGAATTCCAAAAAGATTTCCCTTCATTTCACAAATTGGTTGAAAGATATTTGAACTCTTTTTGGAATTAACTTAGCTAATTTTCTATTTGAAGTATCAGGTGACACTAATTTAAAAGTGGCATCGTTTAACTAATAGGAAATTATTTTACTAATGAAGTTAATAGAGAATGAGAATGTCAAGTCCACAAGAATCAGAGTTTCTTACTGAATATCAAATTTTACTAAAAATTCCCATGATATAGATAACTATAAGGTACACATGAATTTTAAAGAAGGCTCAGGTTGACCAGTAAACTCTCCAGGTTCTGAGCTCTCCTGCTGTGGAAATTAGAGTTACTGCTGGCCCCAGCTGCTCCCCTCTGCTCCATCACTAAGTGCATACTTGGGCTGCTCCAAGCAGTGACTGAGCATGGCAGAGGAACAACTGAAGGCCTGTTTCTACAAGAGGAAAGATGCCTCCAGGGAGCAACTTACTCGATGACTTCCCGTCACCCTGGCTGAACATGTTTTGGAGATACACTGTCATCTGAGACACTTCCTACCTAATCCTCCTCTCCTTCTCTCCTTCACAAATGCCAGGCCAGCAAACGGAATCTTCAGCTTTCATTCCAGTCTCCCTCCTCTTTATTCTTCATAGACTTGCCCTTCAAGCAAACTCTTGCATGTCTAATTCTGCCTGGGCACCTGCTTTTGAGAAAGCACAAATTAACATACACACAAGTGGTGCCAAGAATTGTCTGAGAGAATAGTTGGTGAGATGTTGGCTTGGGAATGCTTTCTCATGTCCTAGTGGACAAGGAGGATGCTGCCCTGCCATATAATTGGGGCACGGATAGTCACAAGCACTGGGCAATAGGACAATTGCTAAGATGTCCCCAGTGGTGATGGGAAAATATCCTAGTAAAGGGTAAGGTGTGTGCAAGTGTGATGATTCACTCACCTGAGCAACACGGGAGCAGAAATGCCTGCAAGGATACAGAGTTGTCTGTTAGGCTTAAGCTGCACTGATGCACTGCAGAGAGATAAAGAGAAACTGATGATCATTTAAAAAATAGATAGAGACAGAGCCAGGAGTCCTCTGTATGAGTTTACAAAGAGACTCTTCCATCTGCTCAGGCAAAGCTGAGAAGCACACTGAGTACCTGATGGAGTCACAGAGCTTGGAAGATATTTAAATGCTCAGCTCGGGCACATCAGGCACATCAGGGCCCTGGTTAGGAAAGCAGGCTGGGTGACAGCCCTGAAACGTGGGATGAAGACACCTGGATAGATGTCCCCAAGGACACTGACCTCTTCCACAAACCCAGAGCTTCCTTCCCCCATGAAAGCTAGTACTTCCTTTTTGTTGGAATTGGTTGCAGAGGCTTCTGCTCACAAAGCTGTGGATGTCCCCTTCAGGGACTGCTCCCATCTTGGCAGGACAGCTTTTATCCACATGGAGTTCTAGAGGGTTTAGAGAAGAATACATCTTTATGGACAAAAAATAGAAGGATAGAAGGGTGGCTGAAAGAGTTCTGCTTATTAACTGCAGCCAGAAACAAAAAAAAGGAGTGGGGAGCTGGAAGCTGAAGGTGATCATCCCAATACAAATTCCTCATTCCTTGCTCAGTTGTTGAACTGATCCAATTTGTACTTCCAGAACCCACTGACTGAAGAATAGCCAGATTCCCAGGAGAAAAGACCCTGCAGCCCTTCAGCAAATATATTCTGCAATTATCCCCCCAGTTCTTCCCAAAAGGGGTCCACTAATAAGGTATATGCATTATTTCCATTAGACTTACAAAGGAATATCAGAAACAGTGCATTTGCATGGGATGGACTGGGCTTTGTGGGCTACACTGGCTGCCTATCCTAATAAAGTGCTAAGAGAACGGTGGGATCTGTACATACCACCGAGCATCACCTTGATCCACTATCTGCAGCTTCTGGGCCAAATACAGTGCACTGCCTGTTTTTGTAAAGAGTTTTATTGGAACACAGCCAGGCCCACTATTTGCATATTGTCTATAACTGCTTTTATGCTACAAAGGTAGAGTTGAGTAGTTGAGACAGGGACTTCACACAATACTAAAATATTGACTATCTGACACTTTAGAGCAAAATTTTGCCAACACCATTACTATGTCTAAGCCATGTACTGATGAGACTGGATGAGCATGAGATGCCTAGTATGCTGGAGGCTGTGGTAAGAGGTATTTACATTGGGAATGGCCCTCATTTTACACAATGGATCGGGGAGGAATGTGTATGGAATCCAAGTGATGCATTCAGTTCCTCTTAGTACTCACTTGCCCCACTGTGACTATTAATAAATGTATACAGCAACCCCAAACCAAAAAGGCTGTGATGATTTGGGTCATGCCAACAGGCAGGCCATGGTGGTGGTTAATTTCTTGTGTCAACTTAGCTAGGTTATGGTGTCCAGTTGTTTGATCAAGGAGCATTGGCATGATTGTTACTGTGAGGACATTTCATAGATTTAAGTCACCAATCAGATGATTTTTATCTATGGCTGATTACATCCACAATCAACTGAGGAGATAGCCTTCAACAATGAGAGATGTCTCATCCAAGCAGTTGAAGGCTTTATAAGGAGAAGTGGTGATTTCAGCAGTCAGAAGAGAGAATTTCCATCACTTCTTCAGCCAGCCAGCTTCTCCTGAGAAATTCATCAAAAACCTTCATCAGAGTTCCCAGCTTGTGGCCTGCCCTATGGAATTTGGACTTGCTCATGTCACAGTCACTTGAGACAATTCTTATAAAGCCTCATAATATTTTCATATATCTCCTGTTGGGTCTGTTTGCCTAGAGTATCCTGACTAACACAGCCACCAAGACCTAAAGAGGTGAGAGCTGAGGACAAGGGAATTCAGAATGAATACTGGAGGAGAGAGAAGAAGTATTGAGGCCCTGAAACCAAATGCAGCAATGGAGGCTGCCAGGTCTTCAAAAAAACCTAAGAGACAACTCAACAATGGGCTACATGGCAGCAAAGAAACACCTGGAGATCAACCCTGACCATTCTATCATCATAACCTCAAGGCAAAAGGCCGAGGTTGACAAGAATGACAAGTCCGTGAAGGATCTGGTCATCTTACTCTTACGAAACCGCACTTCCGTCATCTGGCTTCAGTCTGGAAGACCCGCAGATGCATGCCAACAGGATCTACAGGATGATCAAGCGGGGCCTAGGTATCGATGAAGATGACCCTACCGCTGACGATGGCAGTACTGCTCTAAGGAAGAAATGCCACCTCTCGAGGGAGAAGAGGGCACCTCGCGCATGGAGGAAGTAGATTGAGCTCTGCCTGCATGCCACTCGACACGTGTCCAGGAGTCTCTTCATTCCCACAAATAATACATTTTCAAGGATTTTTTTTCTTTTGTTTTTGTTAACATTTTAAATATCTGTATGGCATGACAACTACTTAAGGGGGGAAGATAAGATTTCTTTCTCCTTTAAAGCGTGATACTGTGATACTTTAGGCAATAAGTCAGAGCTAGTTCTTTTGTCGTTTCATGTTGGCTTATTTTTACTGATTGAGGTAACATTTGTTGTAAGATGTATGTAACCTAATGTTAACTTTATGGTTGCAAGTGTTTAGCTAGCAAGCTGATTCCTTAGTAGACAGAATCTTCTGTCATTGAAGTGTGTGTTCTGAGGCATATACTTTGATGTTTAGAAGAGAAATCTTTACTGACTTGAGTTTCATCTCGGAGGATCTAATTTTTAAACCTTCCATCCCCTGTAGTTAACAACTTTGCATGTACTAGGCCACTAGAAATTAGTATGTTAAACAACCAATTCAGTGGAAGCAAATATCCATAGGGCTGTTTTCCAAAGAAAAGTGTAGAGTCAATTACAAGCCCACCTAAGCTATTGAAAGGCAATGAAAGGACTCTGCCGGCCTTGAGTAGAAAAGCAGTGCCCAGATCCTGCTCTGCTTTAAAAGGTGGTGACATACTAGGGGAATAAATAGATAATAGATAGATAGATAGATAGATAGATAGATAGATAGATAGATAGATAGATAGATAGATGATAGATAGATAATAGATAGATGATAGATGATAGATAGATAGATGATAGATAGAGATGATACATATAGATAGATATAGATGATAGATAGAGAGATAGATATAGATATAGATGGTAGATAGATGATAGATAGATGATAGATAGATAGATAGATGATAGATAGATAGATGATAGATATAGATAGATGATAGATATAGATAGATATAGTTGATAGATATAGGTGATAGATAGATATAGATAGATGATAGATATAGATATAGATGATAGATGATAGATGATAGATAGATAGATATAGATGGTAGATAGATGATAGATAGATGATAGATAGATAGATAGATAGATAGATAGATAGATAGATAGATAATTTGCAGCAAGCTAGAAATTCCAAAAAGATTGACACAGAAGTCTTGAGTCTGGATTTCTTAGGGGAAGCTGGCAGGAAGGAGATTCAGAAGGTAGAGTGTGTAGTCTTTAGTTTGGAGGAAGAATTTCTTCTTATTCCTGGGACGCTCACTTCTTTGCCCTGAAGAGCTCCAAGTGATTGGATGAGAGGACAAGGTCCATGCGTATTATGGAGGGTAATCTCCTTTACTTAAAATCTACTGATTTTAGATGCTATTCTCATATATGAAATACATCCACAGCAATGATTAGGGCAGTGTTTGACCAAACAGTTGAAACAATTGGTGAACGGAACCCGGCCAAGTTGACACAAAAAAATTAACCATTACAGGAGCACATAGGATGATATTCTTCTCAAGTTCCTTATCTTAGCAGGGACTTGGGGGCAATCTTTGTATCCATCCATCATTAGGGGAGTGACAGAGTAAACTATGGATCAAGCTGTGAAATATTGTAGAGCAGCAAGAGGCAAGGAACTAGTTGTATGCACAGCAACAGGCAGATGTCTTAAAAGCATAGAGTGGAGTGAAATACGTTATAAATATAATATAATGGTTAATACCATTTATCTAAATTTAAAATACTTACATATAAACTACAATACATATTTTATCAGGAGAGTCTGAAATGGAGTACATGAAACACCTGAGAATATTGCCTGCTGGAAAGGAAGGTATACAAATTAGAAAATGGAATAAAGGGAAAAATAAAAATCAACAAAAGAGAGGATCTTCATGGAACAGTGATGAGCACTGCCTCCAATTTAAGATCTTGAGTTTTAAAAGGGGAAATAAAAGAAAACACAACTACAGCTGTAGTTGTTGCAAGCATGGGAATCTACAGTGACATCCACAATGAAATATCACTGCCCACTTACCCAACTGCGGGAAAAATATAGCTGATGTCACCAAGTGATGATACATATGTAGTGCAACTAAGACTCAAATACTCTACTTTTAGGGAACGTACATTTGGTTTAATGTACATTTTGAATTTTTAAAAAATTAATTCTATAAAGGATTTCATTTTTGGAAGCAGTTTTGGAAAAGAAAAAAAATTTCTAGATCCTCCAATAAAATAAACACATTTGATAGAAATAATTCCAAAATATTTTGATTTTAGACATATTAGCATACATTTTAACTCTTAAAAGCTTCCTGATTTAGAATATAATATTTGTGGCCAACTTACTTATGAATCCTGAAAAGGACATTTTCTTTGTGGTACCAAGGAATTGGAGGCAAGCCAGGATCTCATAGGAAAAAGTCAGGAAAGGGTTTAACATTATTTAGGAAATTTGGAAATGTACATATCCTATGACATGGAAAGTCTACTACTAGGTTGGTAACATAAATAAACTTTGATATGTTCACCAAACATTTCAAATCTCCATCAGCAGAACATTGGGAAACTATATGGAGATATTGCCATTCAGTGGAATATTATAGACAATGGAAATAAATTACCTCAATCACCATGTATGAGTCTTAAGAATAAATAGTGAGAGAGAAAAAGCTAGTCACAAAATAATACCTACAGTGTATTTCCATTTACAAAAAAGATCAAAACTGGCAAAATTACACATACAAATAAATACTAAAATAAATAATGTATACATATGTATGTATATAGAGAAAGAATAAAAATAAGAGAACTGGAAAAAAGTCAGTTCAGGAATACGGTTACCTCTGTGAGAAATGGAAGGGGATGAGAAGAGGAAAGGCACAGGACAATTCGTAGAGTGTCGTGAGGATGTTTTTCTTAATCTGAATGCTAGGAACATGAAGTTCCTTTTATTGTTCTTTAAAATATCCACCACAATTTATAGGCCTTTATGTGCCTGTGCCATGCTATGGAATATGTCCACACAACAGCATTTGGAACAAAATGTTAGATTATTTGTGGGCATTTTTAGAAATAAAAATTGCTAAAAAAAAAAAAAGTTTATGTTAAATCCACTTGGTAACTTTATGGGATTTTACAACTAACTTCTGCTACATGTAGGCTACCCACTAATCAGAAAGAAATTAAGTTTCAGTAGGAAGTGTTTGTTACTCAACATCACAGTGCAAACCTTCAGGTAACACTTTCCAATCTTAGCCCACAAGTCTCCTGGAGGAAAAGTGAGAGCACAATTGGATCTTCAGGACTCTTTCCTCCAGTCTCAGCACCTACCACTGAAATGGCACGAACCTCCCCATCCTAGTTACTGGAACACACAGGTTCTCTTTCCACATCTATGATTTAAAATATCAAACCCCACTCAGAAACGTGAATACTCTTTGCAAGACGTTTCCCTGTGAAGCTGAACAAAGAAATCCCAACCAGTGACTAAAAAATAGCATGTACTTTGTTGTTGAAGATAATGGGAGGTCCTTCATTTCACCAATATTCTCAACTTGGCTTCTAAACATTCATTTATGACCTTTCAGAAGGAATTTCTAGTTATTTTAGGCACTGTTAAAGAAGATACAAACACAGATATTATTTTCTATGGAAATGTATTTGGGGTGGTAGCAGGAGATATTGTGGAAATGGAAAATACACATTTAGAAATGTAGATTTATGATTTTTTTTAAAAATTGGAGTTGACTTACACTAGACCTAGAAATATGTAACACATACATATATAGACATAAAATATATTTTATAATATATATGTATTTTATTACACAATGGAATATTCGAAAAATATTTTATAACCTGTTTATGTTTTAAAAGCAGTTCCATGACGGTAATAACACATCTGTGGTCACAGGCTATATTTTAAAATGCTAAATAACTAAGCATGAATATAAAAGTCCATTTTGAGCTTACCAGCTGTACATTTTTGATCATGAGAGAGAACTGTTTTACTTATTTGCAGGGCAGTTTAAAATGGTATCCTCCCATTCTTGGCACTCCTCCCGTTGAGATGGGAGGTCTTTGACGGCTGGTGAGTAGAAAACTGCCAGGTTGTGGACCCAGGCCAGGAAAAAAAGGCAGCTTCTCTTCCTCTCTTGGGATACTTCTTGGATTCCAGTTGCCAGGCAAGGAGGAAACTCAAGCATCCCAGGGAGAGAGCCCTGTGGAGTGGAGTGGAGTGAAGGCACCACCCACGAAGCCCTGGCTGAGCCTTCTTGAAAATGGATCCTCAGTCCCCCAGGCTGGCTGCCTTGGACCGTGCCTTATGGAACAGAGACTCAGGCTTTCTGAGTCCTGCCCGCATTGCAGAATTGTGAGGGACATAAATGGTTGCTGCTGGTTAAGGCCATTAAATTTGGGGAGTGGTTTTTACTCGATGATAGTGTCTGAAATAGCCTTTGGTACTGGATGAACTATGCCAGATAAGAGATATTTTGGGATATTTTGCTGCCCTTTTGAAAGAAAATACCATCTGTTACAACTTGTGTTAACTCATTTACGCATCAGAATAATCCTGTAAGAAAGGTTATTATTCTTATTTCACAATTGAGGAAACAGTCACAGTATATTGCCCAAGGATAGAAAGCTAGAAATTCTCAGTGCTGGGATGTGGCCCAAAGGCATATGGATTCAGAGCTCATGTTTCCTCATTCCTATACGATACTGACTTTTAAAAATCTCTAAGAGTGGTTTAGACAGCAGCTTATAAAAGGAGAGGTATGAGAGATAAGAAAGCATTAGAAGGTGTTTATAAGCTTCGAGTATGGGAAGAAGGGGAGATAATTGTCCCAGGAAGTAGAAAGTAGGAATGGCCAGAGAAAATAACAATGAAGCTGAACACAAACATGCAGCATGGGAGGGGCTTAGGAGCTTGCCTCCTTCTACATGAGGAAAATATAGGCAAGTAAATAGAAACTACTTCAGTCATAAAAATGTACACCTAGTAAGTGCCACGAACTATTCTAAGCACTTTACATGTGCAAACTCATAAACTCATGATAGTTCTTTGAATATGACAGTATACTTTGAAATACACTATTTTTATATTCTTATACATTATAATATATAATAATATTATGCTTAGTCCACCTTATAGGCAGGTTAAGTGTGGCACAGAGAGATTACATAACTTTGCCAAAGCGACAAAGCTGGGCAGCGGTGAGGTCTGACTTTCAATTCAGACTGAACCCAGAGCCCATATTCTCAACCACTTTGTCAAAACAGACTAATAGACAAAAATGTAAATGGGCAAGAATAAGATGTAACATTCAAACGAATGAAAACCCATACGTGCATCCCTTTCCTCTCCGTTTCTAACTCAGCGGTTTATCCCTGCGTCCTAATCCTTCCCTCTGTCTGTCCTCAGTGCTTTAGAAGAGATGTCCATTCAATGACTCCCGCTACAGCCTGTCATTTCAAAATTGTCCTCTTCCCATTTTAAAGCCAGCAACAGATTGGACGAGACTGCTCTCATTTTTGAAGGTAGTCTATTCAGTTGATTGTAGATGCAATCAGCCATAGTTGCAATCAAGTCACTGATGATTCAGGTCCAGGAAAAAGCCTCACAGGTCAGAGCTTGCTTGACTAAACAAATAGACACCAAAACCTGACCAAGTTGACATATGACCTTAACTGCCACACTCTGTATCTAGGAATACTGTTCCAGGCTGTTTTTGGAATTCTCTTTTCACTCTGCACTTTTGCTTTGAGTCCTCTTATCTTTACTCAAACTCTTGTTGCTAGTATTGACAAGATATGCACCTTAAATACTAACAAATCTATGAGGTAAGCATTATCATCTCTGTTTTATATGTGAGGAAATGAAGGCTTGGAAGACGATAAAAAAATGTATGTCGTGTTGCATCAAAAGAAGTGAAGTCATATTTTAAATTCTTATTTACCTGAACTCTTAACCACTATGCTAGAAGATAATTTCAGAATGTGTATTGCTGGCTAACAATTTCCATAACAATAATTTTAACAACAACCAATTTCTTCCAAAAATTTCTGACTTTAAAATTGGTGTCATTATCCCAAATTAAAAAAAAAAAAATTGTGGTCTACAGAATGTAAGGAATTTGCACAAGAGCACACAGTAATGCAATTTCTTTCTGGCTCCAAATGTGCTTGTTCTGCAGAGTCCTGCTCTATCTCTTTTCTGAGTTTCAGTTCTTCTACTTGAATCTCTCTGCAATGGCTACAAAGACTTGCTGACTTTTTTCCCTCCGTTACAAGCCCTCGCTTAGTGATGGATACCGGCTTCCTGTCCTTCATGCGTAACAAAACCTTGGAAACATTCTCAACAACTTCTCACTCCCTTTGCCATCCACATAGTCAGAGAGTCCTGCGGACCTTTCATTTCCATTACACAATTCAAATTTCTCCATTGCTTTTCTCCTCATCACCACCGCCTTGGTCCTCCTTGGTTTGTGACTATATTTTTAAACAACTCAACACTTCCCAATTGATTTCTAAAAATGCTAGATTCATTTCCATGATTCGCATTCTCCATATTTGTTTATCACTTTCAGGATTACAACCCAATTTCGAAAGCAGCTATAAAGCGTAGAACTCAGAGACAAAGCTCCGATCTGGACTACGGTCTAGTCCTGGCACTGTCACCACAACGGGGACAGGTACAAGAGGATAGACGCAAACCAACCATCATAAATTTTTGCAATAATAATGCAATTAAGTAATAATGCATTGTTTCAGAGAGCCTTTCTCTGGGAAAATACTTTTATGGGCCATTTCTTTGGAAGGAATTATACCATGGAGTCTATTCAAAAGACTAATAAAGGGACTATTTCCTAGAGATTGGATTTCTAATTGTTGTGGCTCTCAACAATGGTAACCAGGAGGACCCTCATCACGAGAAAGGAGGACCCTCTTCACGAGAAAGTCAGCAATTGAGATAAATGTCACATGACACAGTAAATGTCAGATACGTGTTGCTTGAGGTGTCTTGTGGAATTGCCCTTCAGAGACTGGCAGATATAGCATTTTATTCTTGGTAAAATATGTTTGGGCAGGTGGATCTGGAAATTAATTTTTTCCTATACATATTAGCTTAGATCCAAAGAATTCTGTGGCATCCCACTCAAGCAATAGTTTTGAATAGTTTATTTGTCCATCTGAATTACTGGGCAGTCAGAATGTGTACAGATTTGTGGTAGAAATTTTAAGGGAATCTCACAATAATATGGTCATTGAGTTGATGACTTTGCTGATGAGGATTTCTCTATAATTTCTGTCAACATCAACAATTCATTGTTCCCTGTGTTCTTTAAACATTCCCATAATTTGATCAGCAATAGTTATATTCCCAGGCAGTAATGGATTATGTTTCACACAGAAGGAAAATTGGTTTTGGTCACTGAAGCTGTATTTCATGAATAGATGACATACAAAATGACAAATACAATTTTCATTATTTCTACTCATAGATGTGTTTCTATATAGAAGTGAAATAAATAGATTAATACATTTCAGGATACTGTTTGAAATATGCTTCTTTTACAGAGATTTTTTTTTACCTATTTAGGCTAATTTGACAAGTATTGAAATGTCAAAAAATGGATCATTTAGTTGAAAATAGCTTTAGAAATACATTAAAAAAGAAAAAAAACACAAAAAACCATGATGTCTTTACTTGCTGTGCCAGATTTTTCCAGTACTGAAATTTAAAAGGTTCTTAAGATTGCTATTAAATGAAGTTTTCTCATACTTGCTAGAAATGGATTATCTTCATTGTCTCTTTAATGTATGTTTCCCCCTGAGAACTTAGAGGACAATCAAATTCAAATAAAAATCTAAAATGCACATCAAAAATCATCTTGTTCATTGATTCTCTTTGCTCTGCGTAAAGGACACTGCTTCTATTATTTTGGCAAGGATTCTAGTATAGTCTATGAAATACATTTCTTCAGACAGGGGCAAAATAGAAATCCTAATATAATCACCCTTTTCTAGTATCTCTTCTTTTGCTTACACAGAGAACTCACAACTTCCATATTTCATAAATTCTATGTGGCACCTTATTTTTCTTTACATTCGAAAATTGCTGAAATCGGGATAAAAGATAAAATCAAGGCTTTTGTACAATCGTTTTTGGCAGGGACATAATTTCCAGGTGTACTTATACCCTCCCAGACCATGATTCTGGCTGTCTGCCTCTGCTCCCCAACGGTACCTAGGGATTGAGAAAACCAGCTGAAAGGGAAATGGTGCCCTTTAGACACTAAGTCTAAAGGAATGTGCTCTGGCTGGAGACCCAGGGCATTGTGGGACTCAGCCACAGAGGGCAACTACATTCTCCATTCCCCAAGGAATCTGCTTCCCCTCCAGCTTACAGCACCGATCCTTCCAGGGCTATTGTGCAAGTTGAACAAGCACCCGTCGATACCCCTATTGTGTTTCCTATATTGGTATCTATTTGTTCACTCCTTTTACTTGATCAGGCTGGCTAGAGGTTTATCAAATTTCTTAACCTTCTGAAAGTACTAACTTTTAGTTTTATTCATTTCCCCTATTTTCTGTTTTCTTTGATCCTTGTTTGTTTTCATGTATCTTTTCTTTTTTTTAAAAAAAAAAAAAAAGTATATATTCTATATTCTGCTTATTTTGTTGATAATTTGCTTTTTTTTTTTTTTTTTTTTTTTAAGAGGTTAAACCCAGGACCACGTAAATGGGAAGCAGGAGCTCAGCCATTGAGCTACATCTGCTCCCCTTGCCACCTACTAATTTTGATATGTGTGCTTTCAATTTTATTTAATTCAAAGTACAATGTGTTTCTCACATCTATGTTTTCAATGATTTTCTTCTCGATGATTGAGAGAGTGATATTGAAATGTCTGACTATACTGGTGAATCGGTCCCTTTCTCCTTGTAGTGCTATCAGTTTTGCTTCACGTATTTTGAAGGTCTGTTGTTATATACATAAATATTTAGATTTTGTTTTTTTCTTCTAATGAATTAAATGACTTATTATTGTAAAATTACATGTTTATTTCTGGTAATACTCTCTGCTATGAAACTACCTTCATTTTAATATAGTTACTCCAGCTTTCTTTTTTTTTTTTTTTTAATTAATTTATTTTTTATTGTGGGTAAAAATCAAAATTTTCACAATACATACCAATATTTGTAAAATGATATATAAATATATATGCATGTATGTGCATTTGCTTACAAAAATGTTATTTATATATATATTTTAAGAGGTGCTTAGATTACCTAAATATTACACGGAACCCACTGGGATTCCCATGTTGCCCACCTCCCACACCTCCCACCACATCCCACACAAACATCTCCCACAAATGTGGCCCACCACCCTCAATGGACTTACACATCCTGGGGCCTTGCCACCAACCATAGACCACAGTTCACATCGTAGACCACACTCTCTCCCACACAGTTCTGAGTGGTGTGTGCTGATTTAAAATGGCCTACATCCGTTGCCACAACGGCACTCAGGACAACCTCCAAGTTCCGAAAAAGCCCCTGTATTTCAACTGCACATCCCCTCCCTGCCCCAAAAGTGTCCAGTGGCCACTGGCTCCACCTCACTGTTATAATTTCTTCCATTGCTAGAATCACCATATGTGTACAACAGAATACCATTAATTCCACTCTAGTCCATAGTTCTTCCCCCAATCCTGAGGGGACTGGGATGGTGATGTCCACTCCACCTCCAAGTGAGAGAGGGCTTATATCCCATGGATATGGTGGGTAGGATGATCCTGCCTGCAGATGCAGGCCCTCTCCATTCCCTGGGATGGCCGTTGCCCATCGTTGTCTCCTCGCCAGGTGACTTGGATGAGTCCATTGAGCTGTAGGGTTGGGGTTGCAGCTCCACAGAGATTCCATGCACACCTGGCACATAGGTAGGCCAGAGGCTCCAGTCTCTGGAAGTATACCTAAAAACTCCAGCATCACATATAGGTTTGAATAGAAGGGACTGATGAACCATTTGCAGGGAGGACTTATTTCCAGCTTTCTTTTGATTAGGCCTACGGTGGTATATTTGAAACTAACCTCTTCCTTTCAACTTATTTGTGTCTTTGCTTTTAAAGTACATTTATTTTAAATAGCATGTATGTGAATCTTGATCTTTAATCTGACCATTTCTGCCCTTTGATTGGGATGTTTAGATAATTTATCTTTAATATGATTATTGATATGGTAGGCATAAATCTATTATCTCACTATTTTTTTATTTTTCCATTTATTTGTCTGTTCTTTGGTCCCATTTTTTTTCCTTATCTGCCTTCTTTGGAATTAAATAACTATATTTTATAATTTAATCTTCTTTGTTGGCTTCTTAGCTATAGCATTGTTTTGTTTTTTCAATGTTTGTTCTTGGGTTTATAGTACATGTCTTCATCACAGTTTATTGTCAAGTGATATTCTATCAATGCCTATATTATAAGAAACTTTCATTTGTATACTTCCACATATTTCTGGCCTTTGTGCTATTCTTGTCATACATTATACTTTTACATATGTTATGCACACAATAATACATTATTTTTATTTATACATTACAAGTCAATTATATCTTAAAGAAATTTTAATAATAAGAAAAATTGTATATTTACCCTTGTAGACACCAGCTCCAGTATTCTTCATTCCTTTTCATAGATTCCTATTTCCATTGACATAATTCTCCTTCTCCCTAAAGAGGTAACAGCTCCTGATAAATTACTTGAACACTTTTGTGTCTGAAAAAGTGATTATTTTACTGTAGGTTTTTTTCTTTTTTTTTTTTAGGAGGTGCTACGTATTGAACCCAGGACCTCATACATGGGAAACAGGCGCTTAACCACTAAGTTACATGGGTTTCCCAATGAGAACTGTTCTTTTCATTTGTTTGTTTGTTTGTTTCCTTGTTTGTTTGTTTTTAGGAGGTACTAGGGATCAAACCCAGGACCTCATACCTAAGAATTAGGTGCTCAGTCACTTGAGCTACATTCGCTCCCCACTGTAGATTTTAAAAGATATCTTTGCTAGACATAAAATTATAGATTCAGGAACTTATGCTTTTATTTTCTTTCTTTAGTACTTAAATGTTGTTGCTCCATGTATTCTCTGAATGTTTCTGATGAGAAATCTCGTATAATCCTTTATCTTTGATACTACGTACATAGCAGTTGTGTGTTTTTCTGTTTGCATTTTATATTTTTTCTTTATTACAGGTTTTGAGCAATTTGATTATGATTTAACTTGGTATAATCTTGGGGTTTATGGATCTTCTAGTACATGTAGGTTTGTATTTTCATCAAATTTGATATTTTTCAGGGATTTTTTTCTGTAAATTTTTTTGTATTCCTTTTCCTTTTCTTTGGGGACTCCAATTACACAAATTTTAGATGGCTTATCCAGCTTGCTGACCCTCTCTTTGCTTTTTTTCTTTTATTTTGTTCTATTTTAGTTTTATTTTTGATAGTTTCTGTTGCTATGTAACTGACCTTTATCTTTTGAAACATCTAATCCTGTGTTAATTTGTCAGTGTACTTTTCATCACAGACTTTACAAGTTGTATATGGGTCTTTTTATATATTTCATGTTTCTGCTTAATATTAACAATGTAAGCAAAACATATTGTTAGCTGTAATAATATTCCTTTCTGCTAACTCTAAAATCAATGCCCATTTTGGGTAATTTTAATTGATTAATTTTCTTCATCTTTATGGGTCATAATGTCTACTTCCTTATATGCCTGTTGACTTGAGAATGGCTGTCAGACATTGTGAATTTTACCTGATTTGGGACTGGATATTTTTGTATTCATATCAATCTTTTTGAGCTTCCTACTAGGCTGCAATTAAATTACTTGGAAACAGTTGGATCCTTTCAGGTTTTGCTTCTCTGGAATGCTTGATAGATTCAGAACAGTGCCTACTCTAGGGCGAATTATTCCTCACGACTGAGTAAGACCTTCCTGGTTTCTCCACTCCATGCCCCCCGGAGTCAGTCTCTTGAATCTGGCTTAAGGAACAGGTACCGTTTCTGGCTTGTATGAGCACAGGCACCGGCGCTAGGGTTTTGGGCTGGTTCTTTGCTCAGATTCAGACGGCTTTCTTATCAGGTGCAGATCAGTTCTCTGTGGAATACTTGAGGATGATCCTCTGTAGTCCTCAGTGTTCTCTCCCTGTGCAGCCCTCTCCTTTCTGATACTCTGCCACAAGCTCTATCCATTGTGGCATACCTGGAAGCTCTATCACCTCAACTCCAGGTGTCTGTCAGGCTACCTCAGACAGGAGATGCTTTTAAAGCAGCAAGCAGGGGCAGTCTTAGGTGTCACCTCATGTGTTTCTCTCATGCCAAGGATTACTGGACTTGTTGCCTTATCGCCAATGTTGTGAAACCTGTTATTTCATAGATATTGTCAAAGCTTGTTTGGTTCAGGTGAGAGGGTAGGCCTGGTTCCTATAACTCCTTACCTGAAAGCAGAAGCCTTTCATAAAACTCTTGTTTATCATTTCCTCTAAGAGTTTACCCTCTTTGGGCCAAGCCAATTTTTAAATGTCTGACCTTTTTCTGTTTTAAATCCATCTGTGGGTCCTCTCATTAGGCCTGCTGAGTGCCATTGGCTCAAACTTCATGGATATGGCTCCTGTCCCTTTAGCTTCTGGGTGTCCCCAAGTATTTACAGAGCTTAACTTCCCTTTAGTTTCAACACCCACTAGTTGACCCATCATCCCTTAATCCCCGTGTCCTTTGTTCCCACACTGTCATAGGCTTCTCTCTTGTATAGAGTCTCTTTTAAAACACCTTGAAGCCCATATCCCAAAAGGGATGTTTTTATTTGATTACTAGGGCACACGGTCTTGAATTGCTGGAATAGCCTTCTCCTCTGGCATACAGGCCAATCTAGATTCACTTTTATGCATTTCAACAGAAAGTTGCCTTTGATTATCGCAGGACACATGTTAAGGTAGTAAAGAGAAAAACAATAATTAAGAAAAATGAACAGAGCCTCAGAGAAATGTGGAAGCCAGTAAGTGTACCAATCAACATAAGTGTAATGAAATACCAGGTGTTGTCTCTGGCATTAACTCACAAAGTAACCTCAGGGAATTCATTCAGCATTCTGTGCCTTGATGTCTGAAAGTATTCATTACCTTTTTAGACTCATAAAGACATTACATTGATTTATATTTTTACATATCTAAAGGGAAAATCACACCTTCTATTTGAAGAAGTAACCTTCTTTCATTTCAGTAGAGAGTTTTGCAGTTAATCCATAAATATTTGAACAAAATGAAGCCAAAGAGAGGTATCCAGCCATCCTGGTTTGAGACTTTTGTGGACCCCAGAAAATTATGTTCTTAAGCTAACTTTTTCCTGCACATGTAAGTGTATTGTATGTGGGACCTCTTGGTTAAATTCAGTCAAGGGACCTTTGGATTAGATCACTTTGGATTAGATCACTTCAGTTAAGGTCTTCTGATTAGATTGTGGGACTCAGGGTGGGTACTAATCCTTTTACTGGAGTCATATAAACTGAACACAGAGAAACAGAAGTGTAAGCTTTTATCCTGCCATGAGAGACAGGACTCCAGGATAAACTACATCTGCAGAAAGACAATGAAACAGCAAGAGGCTGAAAGAGAGGCCAGAGGCTGGAATCAATGGAGCAGCTGGAAGCTGAAGAGATGAGACCCAAAGAAGGATGAGCCATATGCCCGATCACCCACAGCTGAGGTCCAGGAGAAAGTGAGCCTGGAGGGTAAGGCAGAGACCAGCTGCCATTTTGCCTTGCCACGTAGCAGGATTCCTGTATCTTCAGGAGCCAACCTTGGGTAAGACAGCATCTCTGATGATATCTTGATTTGGATATTTTCACAGCCTTGGAAATGTAAGCTTCTCCCTTAATAAATCCCTATTGTAAAAGCCAATCCATCTCTGGTATTTTGCACTGGCAGTATTGAGCAAACTAAAACACCAGCTAACCAGTAAGCCTGGGAATAGCATGTCACACCCAAATTGTGCTTGAAATTCGTTATTTGAAATTTTAAATTGTTTTTTGATTTCTAAAGTAAAAATGTTTTGATTGACATAGGTTGTCTTCCTGGATTGTCTTGCTTCAATTTTCTGACCTGTTAAAGTACCTTATAGCCTCAATTCTTCTCTGCTATTTGAGAGTTAATTGCAGAATAATTTTTCTTATGCCTAACAAAGCTGAGTTACTTATTAACTCAGTGGAAAGTACCAGCTTCCTACTAACTGTTCAGAGATCAGATATTGAGGTCAGCTTTGAATAACTTGAGGAAATGAGAGCAAGTGAGGAGAGAAATGCTGGGTCAGGCCTTACATTTAAAAACATATTTCACCAAGAAAAATATCATCATCATGAAGATGATAGCAACTACAAGCATTTATGAAATGTCTGGAAAACTACTAAGAGGTAACCCTAAGGTCAATGGAATGCATTAGAGTGTCTCTGCTTGCTAGAGAAAAAAAAAAGTTTAACCAGAAAAGGAAGACATCAGATCAAATTTCTACATGTGGTATGTTTTTTCCTTTATTAAAGAAGTTGTGAACAGTCATGCATTAAAATACGGGATTCCCATATACGACCCCACTACCAACACCTTATATCGGAGTGGAACATTTGTTACAATTGAAGATAGCATGTTTTTATAATTGTACTGTTAATTAAAGTCCATGGTTTAACCTCGGGTTAACTATATGTTTAGTTTAGTTCCATGGATTAAAAAAAATTATTCTGTTGCCACACATACAATCTAACAGTTCCCCTTTAAATCATATTCAGATATATATTTCAGTACTGTTAATTACATTCACAATGTTATGCTACCATCACCACCATCCATTACCAAAACGTTTCCATGATTCCAAATAGAAACCCCAACATTATTAAGCCTTAACTTCCCATTCCCTATCTCCACTCCATCCCCTGATAACCTGTATTCTAGATACTGAATCTATGAGTTTGCTTATTCTAATTATTCTAAATCAAATGTTTTGCCAATATGTGAACATGAAATACCCTTCCATTTATTTAGGTTATCTTTAATTTCCCTTTAGTAATGTTTTTTTTCTTTAGTAATGTTTTGAAGTTTTCTGTGTACTAGTTCATTCCATCCTTGCTTAGATTTATTCCTAGGTATTAAATTCTTTCAGTTGCTGTTGTGAATGGATTTTTCCCCTTGATTTCTTCTTATAATTGTTCATTGCTTGTTATAAAAACACTACTGATTTTTGGGTGTTGATTTTGTACCCTGCCACTTTGCTGAATTCATTTATTAGCTCTAGGAGATTTGTGGATTTTTCAGGATTTTCTATATACAGGATCATACTACCTGCAAACAGGGAAAGTATTACTTTTTCTTTCCTTTCCAATTTGGTTGGCTTTTATTTCGTTTTCTTGCTCAATTGCTCTGACAAGAATTTCCAATCCAATGTTGAATAACAGTGGTGACAGTGGGCATCCCTGTCTTGTTCCTGATAATAGAGGAAAAGCTTTCAATCTTTTACCATTACATAGGATGTTAGCTGTGGGCTTTTCATATATGACCTTTACCATGTTGAAGAAGTTTCCTTCTATTCCAATTGTTCTAAGATTTTTATCAAGAAAAGTTGCTGTATTTTATAAAATACCTTTTCTGCATCAAAGCAGATGATCAGGTGTTTTCTTTTTTCCTTCATTCTGATAGTGTGTTGTATTACAATAATTGATTTTCTTATTTTGAAACAACCTTGCATATCAGGGATAAATCTCACTTCATCTTGGTGTATAATTCTTTTATAAGAATTATAATAAATCTGTTGGATTCGGTTTGCTATTATTTTGTTAAGGATTTTTGCATCTATATTCACAAGAGATATTTGTCTGTAGTATTCTTTTGTTGTAGTATCTTTATCTGGCTTTGGTATAAGAGTGAGTTTTGTCCTCATAGAATGAGTTAGGAAGAGTTTGAGCAGAACTGGAATTATATCTTCTTGAAATGTTTGGTAGAATTTCCCTTTGAAGCCATCTGGTGCTGGGCTTTTATTTGTTGTGAGGTTTTTGATTGCTGATTCACTCTCTTTACTAGTAATTGGTTTGTTAAGATCTTCTATTTCTTCTTTAGTCAATGTAGGTAGTTCATGTGTTTCTAAAAATTTGTCCATTTCCATCTTTTTTTTTTTTTTTAATTTATTGGCATGCCATTGTTCATAGTATCCTCTTATAATCTTTTTATTTCATTGGGTTCAGTGGTAATGTCCCCCTTTTCATTTCTGATTTTCATTATTTATATCTTCTATCTTTTTTTATTTGTCAGTCTAGCTAAAAATTTGTCAATTTTATTGATCTTTTCAAAGAACTAACTTTTGTTTTTTTTTTGATTCTCCCAATTTTTTCTAACTCATTTATCTCTGTTCTAATCTTTGTTATTTCCTTCTTTCTGCTTGCTTTTGATTTAGATTACTTTCTCTTTTCTAGTTCTTAAAGTTTTGAGGTTAGGTCTCTGATTTGAAGATTTCCTACTTTTTAATGTAAGCATTTATAGCTGCAAATTTCCTCTTCAGCTCTGCATTCTCTGTATCCTATAAGTTTTGGTATGTTGTATTTTCATTTTCATTTCTTTCAATATATTTCATAATTTTACTTGTGATTTCATGTTTAATCCATTGGTAGTTTAAGTGTATGTTACTAAATTTCCATATATTTGTGAATTTTCCATTTCTCCCTCTGTTATTGTTTTCTAGCTTTATCCCTTTGTGTTCGGGAGAATATACATTGTATATTTAAACATTTTTGAATGTATTGAGGAGGCTTGTTTTGTGACCCAACATGTGGTCTCTCCTAAAAATAATCCATGTGCACTTGAGAAGAATATGTTTTTTGTTTTCATATGCAGCAGTGTTCTATATATGTCTGTTAGCTCTACTTGATTTAGTGTATCGTTTAAGTTCTGTACATTCTAATTGATCTTCTGACTAGATGTTCTATCCACTGTTGAGAGTGTTGTGTTAATATCTCCTACTATTAATGTAGAACCATCAATTTTTCCCTTCAAACCTGTCCGTATTTACTTCATATGTTTTCGGGTTCTGCTTTGTTTCGTCTTCTTATTGAATTGACACTTTTATCAGTATATAATAACCATCTTCATCCCTCATAATTGCTTTTGATTTAAAGTCTATATTATCGGATATTGGTAAAGCCAGCCCAGCTCTCTTTTAGTTAGGACTTGCATGTTATATATTCTTCCATCTTTTCACTCTCAACTTACTTGTATCTTTGAATTTAAGGTAAGTTTATGCTTTTTAAAATCCAGTCTGCAAATCTCAGACTTTTGAATGGAGAGTTTAATGCATTTACATTTAAAGTCACTACTTTAAAGTCACTGCCATTTTGCTATTTAGCCTTTATAAGTCTTATAACTTTTTTTGTCTCTCACTTCCATTAAAACCCACCTTTATATTTATTTGCCTTTTTATGTTGTACCATATTGAGTGCCTTCCCATTTTTGGCTTGAATCTTGTTCATCTGTTTTCCTTGTGGTTATTATGGAATTAAAATTTAGCATCCTAATTATATATCATATTTGTTTTGGTACCAACTTAACTTTAATAACATGAGCATAGACTTTTCCCATGCCTCTCTGTCCCCATTTTTTAAATACTTGTTACCACTTTTATCTTTGTACTTCGTATATCCAAATACATAGATTTATCATTGCTTTTTATGCATTTGCTTTTTAGCACCTGCGGGAAGTATGAATTGGAGTTACATACCACATAATATAATACAATAATACTGTCATTTATACTTACCCAAATGGTTACCTTTACTACAGGCTTATAATTACCCTAATGGGTACCTTTACTACAGATTTCTATTTCTTTTCCTTTTTGAACCACTGTCTAGTGTCCTTTCCTTTAATTCTGAAGAACTCCCTTTAGCATTGCTTTAGGGCAGGTCTAGTGGTAATAAACTCCCTCAGCTTTTGTTTGTATGAGAATGTCTTAATCTCTCCCTTATTTTTGAAAGAGAGTCTCACTGGATATAAGAGTTTTGACTGGCAGTTGTTTTTCTTCAACATTTTAAATATTTCAGCCCACTGCTTTCTTGTCTCCATGGTTTCTAATGAGAAATCGGCACTCAATCTAATTGGAATTCCCTTGTACATAATGTGTTGATTTTCTCTTGCAGTTTTTAGAATTCTCTCTTTGTCCTTTGCATTTGATTGTTTAACCAATATATAATGGGGTGTATTCTTCTTCAAGTGTATCCTGTTTGGTGTTCTCTGAGGTTCTTGGATGTGCATATTCATGCCTTTTGCTAAGTTTGGGGATTTCTCTGGCATTATTTCTTTGACTATTCCTTTTGCCCCTTTCAATGTAGCTTGCCTAAACAGCAGTGTTCGCAAATTACTGGTGAGGAACTAGGCTAAAGCAAAGATTACCGTTTTAAAAAAATGGAGGAAGAGAGGAACTTAAGGGAATGTATTTTCGCTTACACACTCAGTTTTATGCCATAAATTAGAAACATCCAAAGAAATGTTGGATGCAACATATATAAGGGGTGCTGCATTTCAAAAGAGGTTAGAAAGATGACCTTAAGTTTTCCTTCCAATTTAATGGAAGTCTTCCTGAGTAAACTTGACCACAGACGAGCTTTTTGAAGAGGTAAGTAAAGTTATTTGCCTGGTCCTATCCTGCTGCTTAAAGACAATGACTAATCTTTGTATGAAAGTTGGGAAATAAGTCTTAAACCCACAATTAGCTTTAGGATGCCATCTCAAAGGTGACCTTGATTTATTTAGCTGGTTTTTCGGTAGATACTTTTACTGAGTTCAATATTCCACAGATTGATCAGAAAAGGAAACTTTTAATGTCTCTAATGGGGTTGTTAATGATATTACTGAACGAAATTAAACTGAAGGACAATCTCAACAAACCTTTTTTTGTTCTAATAGCATATCCCCGGGAAAGTTAATAGCTAATGCAAATTGGTGCCTATTTCCTCTATCTCATTTTCTTTATCTGGCTTAAGTAGATAATAGATTATTACACTGAATATAAATTAGAAACTTTGCCTATTTTCTAAACTTGACCCTTATAAAATAAGGCATAGACCTCTATAAATCCAAGGAGAACTTTTACGGATAGTCAGTAGTACTTTTTTAAAACGTTGGTGCATGTTTTTCATGGGCAGTAACAGAACTGTAACATTTTTCAATTTGGAATGACATCAGTGAATTTATGATTCAGCCATGGATTCCAGTTTCAATTTTTGAGAAATTACTCCAGATGATGAGGTATAGCTTGAGACGCTCAAGTCAAGGAAAGTGTCAACTGAAGAAACAGCCTTTCCATATAATGTCATAGTGTACACTTTTATGTACTGCCCACAAGATGCAGGAGATTTTGTGGTGGTGCCATCGAAAGAGCTCGAACGAGAGTTCAGTGATTGCTGATTCTCCTAGAGACTTTGCAAAGTATGGTTTAGTACATAATCCTCTAAACCTTACTCTGTTCTTCTTTTGATTGGAAAATAATTACACAGGCCTTGTCTCCTAATGTTGTTCCTTTCAGAACCAATTCATATAAAATGTGTAAAAACTATCAAAAAAACAATAAAACAATACATAGACTGAAGATATCTGAGACATATTGCTATTCCTTATTCAAACCTGACTTAATTTTACCCTTTATGCAGCAGGAACAACTCTTTGGTCATGATGACCTCTTGGTTGTTACTAAAGTAAGTGAAACAATATCAAGATGTGCAAAGTTCCCTTCTAGCTAGGACACATGATGTAGAAAATCAACTTTAAGTAGCAAATAATAAATCTGGAGAGCAAATGGGAGTTTAGAATGTCCTATGATATATTCAACATAAACTTCTTATGACACATATTAAAAGCAAATAGTAAAACACACACACGCACAAACATACACACTAAACCAATAAACCAGTGAAGAAGTTTTCCAAGGTTGCAGGTACAAGATTAACATACAAAAATCAATCCACTCACAATAGCTTTAAAGGTAATAAAATACTTAGGACCAAATTTAGTACATTGAAAGCTATAAAATATTACTGAAAGAAATTAAAGATTTAAATAAGTGTAAACTGCTCATGGTTGGAAGACTTATGTTTTTGAGATGTCATTTTCTTCCCCAAATTTACCTATGGATATCAATAGAATCACTATCAAACCCCAGCAGTCTTTTTTGTAGGTTCTGAAAATTGGTCCTAAAATATACAATGACGTGCAAAGGTCCTAGAAGCCAAAACACTTTCAGAAAAGTTGAAGGAAGTTGGATGACTTATACTTCCCAATTTCAAAGCTATCAAGTTAGAATAATGAAGATATTTTGGTATTGGCAATATGATAGGGTTGGAGGTCAATGGAAAAGAATTGAGAGTCAAGACATTAACCCTTACATTGACGGTTAATTGCTTTTTGACAAAAGCATCTATACAATTCAGTGAAAAATGACTGTATTTTCAGAGAAAGGTGTCAAGTCAGTTGGATATTCACATGCAAAACCAAAGCAAAACAAAAAGCAACACAGGAAAGAAAAAGCATCAACCTTACACCACAAATAAAAATAACTAAAAATGGATTATAATCCTCTATGTTAGGGTCCAGTAATATAGAACCTCTAGAAGAAACCATAGGAGAAAATCTGCATAACCTTGGATTAAAAAAGATTTCTTAGATGTGAAATCAAATGCACAGTCAATAAAAGAATTAAAAAAATAATCTGATATTATTGCAATGAAAACTTCTGGCACTTCAAAAGACAACATTAGAAAATGAATATCAAAACACAGATTGGAAGAAAATATTTCCAGGTCATAATCTATTAAATGACTTTTAGCCAGAATATATTAGGATCTCAAATCTCAATAAGATAAACAATCCTACTTAAAAATTGACAAAAAACTTGAATAGACTTTCAACAATGAAGAATAACGTATGGCTGATAAGCTCATACAAAGGTATTCAACATCATTAATCAAATGGTGCAATGCAAATTATAAACACAATGTTACACCACCATTCACCCACTAGAATGACCATAATGCAAAAGACAGATAATATCAAGTAGGTGAAGATGTGGAGAAACTTAACCTTCATATATTGCTAGAGGATAAACGAAATAGTAAAGAAACTTTGGAAACCAGTTTGGCAGTTACTTAAAAAGTAGCACATATATTTACCTCATAACCCAGCAATTCCTTTCATAGGAATTTGAACCAGTGGAAAATGAATTTCAGCACAAAGATTGTAATGTGAATAAATATTACAGAATTATTTATTATAGTAAAAACATGGAACCATTCCAAGTATCCATCAACTGGTGAACGGATAAACAAAATGAGCTATATCCATGCACAGAAATAGTTTTCAACAATAAAATGAATGGCTATTGATACACACCACCAAATGTATGATGCTCAAAACATTATGCTAAGTTCTTTTCCTCAAAGGCCTGACAGCAAGGAGTTCAGGCTTTGCAGACCATACGGTATCTGTTACAACAGCACAACTTTCTTGTTGCAGAAAACCAACCATAGACAATGAGTCAAGAACTGGGAATGACTGTTGTCTTAGTTTCCTGGCTGCTATGATAAATTCTACCCAATGCGTTGGCTCTTCAACAGGAATGTATTGGCTCCAGCTTCCAAGTCTAGAAGTCAGAAGCATTTTGGCTGGCCAGCAAGCCTTGGTTCCTTGGCTTTCCTATCACACGGTGAAGTCCTGTCCTTTCTAATTTGGGTTCAGTTAACTTCCTATTTCTGTCTCGTATCCCAGGCTTTCTCTCACTGACTCACAGAATTTATTCTGCTTATAAAAGACTATAGTAATCCAGATTAAGGTCCTCCCCTCATTCAGCTAACCCACACCTTAACTAAAAACATCCTATTTACAATGGGCTCAAACCCACAAGAATGCAAGCTAAGATTTAGAACATTTCCCTTCTCTTCCCACCCCCCAGACTACATAATTCCATCTACCATTGCTGTCTTCAGAAAACTTTTTACAAAAGGAGCTGTCTGTATGTGAATATATCTCAATAAAACTGCTTAAAAAAGGGAGTGGGGGTCCAAGTCTGTGGCCTCAGTGCTGGTCAATTCACCTAGCCTGACAGAGACTTCTGTGGGAAGCGCTGTGTGCCAAGTTTGGCTGATTGGACGGAGCTTGTAGTGGAGCTGGGCTTCAGTCCAGAGGTCTGTCTAAGCTGGAACAGCCAAAATAGGCATTCGGAAAAACAAAAAAGAGTCTGTCTGTCTGTGAGGCTATAGCTTGCCAACACCTGTACTAACGAAAATATCTATGTTCTATAATTACCTTTGCATGAAATATTCAGGAAACACAGGTTTATAGAGATGATACACAGCAGTTTCCTGGAGCTGGATGTTGGAGATAGGATTGCCTGTTAAGGAGCTTGTTCTACTCCAGAATTTTGATGATTCTGGTATAACTGTATAAATTTATTAGCTATAATTGAATTGTCCACTTATAGTGCATAAATTTTGTGATGTATGAAATATATCTCAAAAAAGCTGTAAAGAGTGAACAAACACAAAAATCAAGGCCAAATAGAACAAAGTGACTTGATATGCAATTCCTAAAGTTAGAAAGTATTCAAGCAAAGAGCAGCTACTTCCTTTTACTGTTGAAAAATGGCAAGTATTGGAAGTTAGTTCTGAAAATGTTCTCTCATGAATACCTGACCAAAGATGAAGAGAAAATTCAAGAAACTTTCCTCCTCCTCTTCCGCTTGAATTTACCAGATTTGCCTGATCCTCTCTACAGTCCCTTGGTGACAGCTCTGCTGATGTCTCTTGTCACCCAGCTTGCAGGAGACTCAACAAAGTCACAAGACCCTGGGCTTTCCACGGGGAAATTTGTAATGGGGTCCAAAATAAGAAGCCATATTGAAATTTAGTGCAGTGACCCACATTTTAAAAATGTGATTAAAATACATGAAACTACAGGTCGAACTCTCATACTCTGCTTTGAAAGAGTATATAGAGATAGTTTATACAATGTCTATGATATGAATTAGGAAGATTCCAAATTAAAAAAGACTGACATAAGTTGGTTGGCAATAAATGTAATATATTTCAGATCATAATGTGAATACTAGAAAATCTATTATATTTTAGAACATAGTCATGGGCTTCTGGACAATAGAAAGAATGAAGTGTCCAGCTCACATTTCTATGAACTGGTGAAAATACACCTTGGTTCAAGGCATTTTGTTCTGGATACCACATTTTAGGCAGGATGTAGAAAAAACTGGATCATGTCAGAGGCGAATAAAATAATCGCATATTTTGACATTATAAATGCTCTGATGGACAGTATGTGATAAGCCAAGGAATCATATCATAAAAATAAGGGCAGTTGAAGAATTGGCAGACGAGATTCAGCTATAAAACATTTAGCTGAATTGTGATTAGCCTAAGAGGCTTTAGGCATGTGAAAGAGTGGCCAGTGTAGCTCATGGTATTTTAGATAAATCTGTGAACATTAGATACATTGAATGTGAAATGGGGTGACTATATGCATTGAGTTTTATAACACTGAATGTGTATATTTCATATTTTATTCAAGATTGCAGGCACAGTATAAGCATTAGAGGAACAGGGATAAATGCCACTCCCTGACCTCAAGGATCTCCCAGTCTAACGTTGAACTAGACATGTTAAAGGACAATTATAATAGCTAATAGAGCAAGAGTGCAATTTCAGAAGATACCCATTATAGTCCATAAGAATGGTAAATAATTGAAAACTGAAGTTCAGGGAAGGCTTCTTACAGTGAGATAAAACTGAGCTAAAGTTTAATAATGAGTAGATATTGTTTAAAAAGATTAAGTATTTTGGTAGTTAGTTGTGCATCAATAAATAACTAATACCAAAGGAAAAAAACAAAACAAAACAAGGATAAGTAGGAGTTACCCAGTCAAAGATAGGAGGTTCGAATGTTGTAGACAAAGGGAGATGCAAAGAAAGAGTTTCAAATTTGCAAACATATATTAAGCACTCTGCTTTGAAAGCAGTCATAGATGCTGGAAATACAACAGTGAACAAACAAAATGTAAATAAGTTATTTATGCAGAGTCAATTTGAAAGCAAATGCTAAAGGGAGATTAAAGCATGGCAAAGATAGAGGACATGTAATAAGGGGCTCACAATTTTAGTAGGGAAAACTGGGAAGATCTCACTGAGAAGATGATGATGGGGACCTAAAGAAAATAAGTGAGCAAGTCATAAACAAAACCCATTTGAAATAGAGGGTGCAGCAAATGAAAGTTCTTGAATCAGGAGTGAGACCGTTATTTTCAAGAGTGAGGATTCCAGTACGGCTGGATGAGGGATAAAATATTGTAGATGAGCTCAGAGAGAAAATGGTTTGATCAAAGAAGACAAATCATGTGGGGCCGTGTTTAAGGTTAGAGAAAATGGAAGAAAACAACTTATTCAGGGAGCTTTATCAATTGAGCATAGGTAGAACATATGGAAACCGGGGCAGGAGTTACATGAGATAAAGCTCAAGGGACAAGCATGTTCAGGTCTTGATAAACCCAGTATAGAGTGACCAGATGTCCAGGGTTACTCTGCATAGACTAAAGTACACTTGTTGTTGTGGCATAATTTTTATTTACACCTTATTTCACACTCAAAAGTGTTCTGGTTCAGAAACTAAATTTTATAGTCCCCCAACCCATGAAGTAGCATGATTTTTGTGTCTTATAAGGGATAAAGAACAAGCAAAAGGGAACATGTTTGAGAAAGACCACATGTGCCAATGCAGAGGCAGTTTGCTCAAGGCCACGCTGGAGGCTGGGGGACAGTCTCCATGATTTGAGAGGGGTCTACTCAGGGCCTTGTTAGTGCAGCAGCCCTCAGCCAGTACTTTGACAGAAGACCCCAGCATCAGAGAAGTTCTGTACTCAAGGTTGATGATTCTATTATCAATTCTTGCTTGTATTCCACCAGAGTGCAGAGAGCCTCAGGGGGAATAAAAACATGTCACACATATTGGTGAGTCTTTAAATCAGCAGTGATTTTTGTTGTTAAAAAGGCAATTGTTCATCCTCCAAACGGTGCTGTAAGGAATGTTCCTTCTGTGCTTTGGGGACAATGATATTGTCCTCAAAATCCACAATGTTCAGCAATGATGAGCTGATTTGGTTGAATATTATGGAATGCTAGGCAAATACGAAGTACCCTACTTAAAAGTGCTTAAATATGCTGAAAGCCTCTGAAATGGAACATAATTCTCTAGTAACAATTTAGTTTTATGCCACTGTGTCTGTGTAAGTAACTTCAATGTCATAAAAAATTCACGAGAAATAATGCTATTCTAATTCTAAGAAACTCCACCAGACAGCTGAATCAACTAAATAGCCAGATCATCTAGCTTCTTAAGCAATTTAAAAATCAAATAAATCCTAAATTTTGTTTTTAATAGAGCTTACATTTGAAAAGGCTATTAACCATGTTCATGGTGGGGAAAATTAGCATTAAGTAAGCATCTCTAATGTCAGGCAGTATTTAAATGTTATCTAGTTTTATCATCATAATGACCTCTACTTCTTTATATTAGAAATAAAAACCATATAAGCTTTTTGTCTAATTTACACATGAAGGAACCGAGGCTCACAGTGGTTAAGTAACTTGCCCAAAGACACTCAAGTAGTAAGTGGTACTAGCAGATATGAAGCAGGTCTGTTAAATTCCAAAGTCACCGTTCATTTCCCGAAATCTATCTTTGTTTACAGCAAATATCACACTGTATGATAAACCATTAAAAGTTTAAAAAATCAAATAGAAAAGCATATTCCATTAAATACATTTGCATTTACTACATGTGGAGCATATGCACCTGCCTGAGCCATTGTTCCTGGGATGATGGATGTGTTTCAAAGAATGAATGATTATAACAAAAATGACACTTATATCACCTTTAGTATGGTCAAGGTAAAACTTTTCTACCTGTTTTGCATACTAACTAATCTAATCCTCTCAATGTTCCTATCAGGTGAGTAATATTATGGGCACCATTTTACAGGTGAAGTCAATGAGGCACTGCGATGCAAAGAGCAGAATTGCCTGGGAGTGGCTCAAGGTGCTCATCCTGGACTCCCTTGGAAACACTTGAGCTGGACCACTTTTATCAGTGGTCTGAGCTGCCCTCCAAGTTACTTCTCAGGAGGTGCGTGCGTTCCTCCTCTGAGCAGGGGGCACTGCCATGTGGCCCGATCTCCAAGGTCTACAGGTGCCATGCAGCTAATGTCTCCTGGTCAACCCTTTGTGCATGTAGCGCCCCCAGTCCCCCTGCTGCAAGGCGACTGAGTGGTCCTCCAGCAAGTGAGAAAGTAGAGTGCTGGTGGTTGTAGCCACTCCAGAGAAAGGTTTGCCACGTGCATGTCTGTGCGAAGAAGGAGCATCTCTTCTAGCATCTGCTGATCGAGCTTTGGACCTTTGCTCTTTCCCCAATACAACTTCTCTTTTCCTTTTGTAAGTCCATGCCTTATGCCATTGCAGTTTATTCTCACAGGCCAGTACAAAAGTAGATCCTCCAGGAGGGAGTCATTGACCTCTGTGGGTGACATTTTTACTTGTCTGCATGTTGATGGCTCAGATGGTGGAAAAGGATCAAGGGTCAGGAGTTAGGCAGGCCTGGGTTACAATCACTGCTCCAATTCAAACAAGTGTGAATTTGGTCAATTTCCTTTATTTGGAGCTAAGTTCCATTTTTCTTGTTTGAGAAATGGGATAGACAACATTCATTTTCTATGGTAGAAGGGAGGATTAAAGAAAAACAATCTACATGAATGCTTGGAACAATGCCTGATATATAATGTACATGCAAATAATTCCAGCTGGTAAATGTCCTCTATTCAAGCTTATTCATATTAGTCAGATAGAAGCTAAGAATCACAGCGTTCAGGATAAGAATGCCCACTAATTAGTGATTCCTTTCAAAGGAGGTGACAATAATTTTGCACTTAGATGTGCATATTAATGGTTATTAGTATTTTATTGTAAATAACCTTCAACAAATAAAAAATTGTGGCATAATATGGCAACTATTGAGTGCATACGCAGATATAAATAACAGCCCAGTTGGTATGACATATTTAAAAATCTAGTGATAATTGACTCGGTGCTCTACTTAATGAAACTCAGAAGAAAATATAGTTCAAAATATATTTACACAAAGTTTACAAAATATAATATCTGCCTCAAACTATAGATTGAAACCATTTCTTTTTAGCAAATTCCTAAGATGTTTCTTATAGGAAGTGCTCATTTGATTTTATTTCCCAAGTCAAGTGTCCACTAATAATAGTTTCAATTAAATGTACCTTTCAACTGGATCTGGAAACAAGATGTTTCACCACTGCAAATTAGAAACCTTGTTCTGTCCTATACTGTCATCTGTAAATTGGTTCAAAGGGAATAGCATATCTAAGCATGAATGACTTTGAAAGTGAAAATTGGAAATTCCAATTTCTGCTCTAGATGAGGCAACACTACAGATGTTCAAAAGATATAGAAAATAGATGTAATGTTAATGCATTATTTTAGACTCTTTTCATATATTATTCAGTTTTGTTCAACACAACTAGAGAATACTTGATTTTCCTTTAGAACACAAAGTATTTATTTGTAATTTCTATAGCATTGGAAATGTTATTAGACTAGTTTTCTATTAGTTTCCATAATTGATTATACGCAATGCACTCTGCAAATTCCACGGAGAGTCGATAAGTACAAACCATTAAGCAAATTGCTTTATTTTGGTAATGGTTACTATATAGGAAAATTGTCTTCTTCATCTCATAGATTTTTTTTAGATAGAAATGTATGATTTATTGCATACAACATTTTATGAGTATGGATTTTCTTCAGTTGTTCTTCAAATGCAGCTAATACCTCGTTTCAAATGAAAGATTTTATGCGCAGAAAAGATTACACATTTAACACACATAAAAGTCTTATAAATTTAATTTTTATTGATCTGAAAAGGTGACAAGTAATATTCAGCATCACATAAATAGAGCAATGTTGGAAGAACCTGTTAAGTACTATGTGTGTAGCTTGTGAAAAAGAGCAAGGAGGGACCTTTAACCCTAAAATGGAATATGTTTTTCTACTCACAGTATAATTGTATGTTCCTACTTGGTTTAAATTATATTAAGAACTCTACTCTCAAATCCCTTCCTAACAATAGAAATGTATTCAAAACATTTTGTTTTTTTAAACAACAGTTCCCTAATCACAAAATATATCAGTAAAACCTGGCTTTCTGGTCATACCAATTTGTTCTGAGAACCAATTGAAACAGTATGTAGAAAAGTTCTTAATAAATTATAAGCGTCAAGACGCTGAAAGTGAAACAAAGTATTAGTCACTGAATTGCTTATCATTTTACCCTTCTAGAAATTGATCATGAATTACTCCTTCAAATCCAATTATATCTGTAGCTTGCCCGTTATTAAAGAGAGCCGAACATTTTCAACTGCTCTTTTCATGCCTCTGTTGATATCAACATGGCAATCACCGTAGGCTCATTTCCTGTAGCTCCACATAGTCACCTGATGTTATTGAAAAATTTAAAGTTACCTGGGGTCTTCAAATCATGAACATTTTTGCTTTGAAAACCCCAGTGTTGCTGCTCAGCTGAGGAACTGAGCCATCTCTCCACTCTACAGTATAGATTTAGGATTGAGCCATGCTCCAGGATGAGTTAGCTGCTGTGCAGCATGTCCAATCCAGCTGCTTTGGCTACTTTAACTGAAAAAAGAGAACGCTGAAATACCCATCAATTGGCTATCACATTTTCTGCCACAGAGTATACTTTCAAACATTATTTTTTGGTGTAACACATTAGTTAGAACACTTATGCCTTATATCTGTCTTAAAATAATTTCTTTTAAACTCAGTGCATTTATATTCAATTATGTTATATTATATTAGCCTATGTTATGTTGTTATGTTATGCTATATTATACTATAGCATGCTATAGTATATATTATACTATATCTGTGGGTGTTTATGAACATCTGCCATGAAGAAAAAATATAATTCATGTTTAAAATGTCTCTTGTTAAAAGAAAAAAATAATATGTAGCTGTAACCACAAAAAAATTTGCAAATCTTTTGTAAATAAAATTAAAGCTATATGAAGGGACATTAGAGGAGATTCATATTAATACAGGTAAAATTTAGGTTGCCAGACTCACTACTGAAAAAGTGTTTATAGCAGGGGTTCTTAACACGGGGTCCATGAGCTTGAATTGAAACAAAAAAAAGAAAAACATTATTCTTGTGATGGTGTGTTGGTGCGGGTGTGATATATTTACTAAATAATGCCCACTATACTTAGTAAGGGGTCCAAGGTTTTCCCCTGACTGGCAAAGGACTCCATGTAACAAAACAGGTTATGAACTCCTGGTTTATAAGAATTTATCTATACATACTAACAATTTGATTGATTTTTAATAGCAAAAATAAATACCTAAAAAAAGCCAAGGAAAGACTAAAATCAAGAGTAATGATGAGAAATTAGCCTTGGCAAATACTGAAATGAATTATAAAATGATAATGATTAAAAACTTGTGGTAAAGGAATAGTATTATCAAGTGGAAAGTCCAAAGACAGCCCCAAATTATAAAACAAAGTTAATATAATGTGATGTATCTAATCAGTATGAAAATCTGCTTATTTTGTAAATGATGATGGGATACTAGCTATAGATTTGAAAAATAATATGTATCTAAAGAGGCTCTATAGTTCCCTCATTACATAAAATTAAATTCCAGGAATTTCAATGAGTCAAACATAATAAAATGAAACTGTTTTAATGTACAAAAATTCTAAACTTAGAAGATTGTAAGGAAAAAAGTGACCCATCTGATTGCATGAAAATTTTAAGCTTGTGTAAATTTCTAATAAATAGAGGTAAAGTTGCTTAACCAATACTGTATGAATGCATTACTATGAACCAAATATATTGTGTAATATATTGTTTGATTCACACACACACAAAAACAGAAAAACAAACAAAAAACAAAACAACAAAAAAATTTACATGTATCCATTATATTTAATTGAGAAATGTATATATTTATTCATCTGTGTTTATTTTTTAGTTTTTTATTGCTTATGTTTTCAATTATTAAATGTACAAAATAAAGTTAAAAAAAAAGAAAGTATAATTTCAAATAACCAGTTTCCACTTATTGAGATAAGAAAGATTAGTTATCCCCTACATTGGGAACTGAGGATGGAGAAGTTGTTACTCACATGCATGGTTGCTGAGAGCATATAACTTTATGGTCCTTTTGGAGGACAATATGGTGCCATGTATTACACTTAGGTATGCACATGTCTTTTTATTCAGATACCTGCACTTCATCTTCTAAGAGATTATCTTCAGATATATTTCCACAAGTGTGCCTTGATGCATATTAAAAAATACTGAAAAATAAACAAAAGTACCTCAAGGGATTCTGTGAAGATAATTGGCAGTATACCCATACTGTGGGATTATATGTTCAAATTGAAGACTTATGATTATTATAGCAATAGAAGAACTTATAACATTGATATAAAGGCAGTGGTCACCAGACATTCTGAGGGGAGGAAGAGGAAAGAATAGGTGCAACATGGGGGCATTTGGGGGACATTGGAATTGTCCCACATGACATTGCAATGATGGATAGAGGAAATTACACATTTTTGTCATAACCTATAAAATTGTACGGAGCAAAGGGTATACCATAACTTAAACTATAGCCTTTGGCTAGTACAATTGATGAACACACATAGTACAATATGTGTTCATCAATTGCAACATATGTACCATACTAATGAAAGATGTTAATGTGGGAAAGTGTGGGAGCGGGAGAGGTGGGGTACATGGGAATCCCCTATATTTCTTATGCAACCTTTATGTCATCCAAAACTTCTTTAAAAATAAGAAAATATATTTTTAAAACTATGCATTTGGAATGTTGTCTGTGAAAACAAAAAATGGCTATTATTTGTATGGTGCATGATGTTAAAAATGAAATGAAAGGATTAAATATATAGGGGAGATAACTAACAATTTATTATGTAAGATTATAAAATTGAATTTGACCCTGCTTAGAAATAGGAAAGCAATTAATTATTAAAAATCCTTCATTTTAAATTTACCATTTTTCTTATAATCATTTTCTGAAAAGTTAGGTTTTGGTTAGAATTCAGTTGTTAAGCCTTGCTCTTTGGGGTAAGGGAAGTTGTATATAGTTCAAATATACTTTGGATATTTTATCACATATTCCTTAAATTTCAACAAAGAAGTACTTTTTTAAAAAGCATTTTATTGTGGAATAAAAGTGCACTAAAAAACTACAAATCACCAAACTGTAATTTGCAGCATTGAAAAAAATTGACCATGTTGGTGAGTTGGTATGGACACCTTACGTGTTTGGAAGACTTCAAGGATGTGGGTTAAAAAGATTTAGTTTGGGAGGATATGAGTAACTCTGCTAATGTAAGGGTTTAATCTGATGACTTTTCCAGGAACTTGGTATTTTGGACCTATCAATTGAGAGCATACAGGTAGGAAAGAATAGGAGTGGGCACTGGGGCTTTTTCAAAAATCCTTCCTATAACCTGGCTGAAGAGTTGCCCACTCAATAAGTGCTTGCTGAGTCCATGGTTAAAAATATGATTTCTGAAAATTTCAAATATTTTGGAAAGAATTACATATATTGCTTGATAAGATAAATGCCTCTACAGGATTGAATTTAGTAATGTGAAGAAAGATTTAAATAGATATCAAGAAAATAAACTTAAGTGGTATTAAACAAGTCAAGGTTTAGTCAAGTGAAGCTTATTAAAATTTTCTTTTTCCAATTTTAAGTTAAACATTTGAAAAATATATGTGTATATACGTTTAGGTATGTCTATATAATATATAATATGCATATGCAATATATGATATGTGTATAATATATACATATAAGGTATGTATATGATATAAATATATGCATGTATATTTCCAAATCTGTCTATATGTACATATACTATTTCTATCAAAGTCCCCATACTACCAGTATTCCTCCTTTGCTTTCGTTTTCTACACAGAACTTATCAGATATATACATATATTAAATATTTACTTGTTTATTGCTTGCCTCCGTTCACCAGGACATTAGTTCCATAAGAGCATAGGTTTTTGCCTGCAAATAAATATTTGTTGAATAAGTGAATGAGTATTTAAAACTAACTTAACATGGTTGATAAATACATTTTTTTGTCATGACAGTTTTCCTGGATGCCCAACTACCAATTTTCTCATGATAGGAAAATAAATGGCTTTCAATTTCTAAATCCTTCATTTATCTACTAAGCTTTTGAGATAACATTTATCCAAAGGTTTTCCTGAGTATAGTGAAGATAACATTGATTTTTACTTTCTCTGTAGAGATACTGTGAGGATTAATTAAATAATACACCATGTGCCCAGTCTCTAAACAATCATTTCTTTTTATAGGGGAGTTCATTTTTGTGGGGAGTTCATTTATATTTTGCTTAGTAAAATGCCATAGCATTTAATATAGTCCTGCCTTTCTGTCACCAAGCATTCGGCACAGAAAGGCTTATTTGTGGACAGGTCCCACCGTGGAACAGCATCAGATCCAGACCAACACAAAGCAGTTGGAAATGAGCTGGCACGGTGATAAGATCATTGCGGATCATCTAGCAGGTGAGAAAATCTGCCATTGTGAGTCTTCATTTTGTGTCAGGCTAAGCGCTTCATAAACATTATTTGCTTCATTTTCATGAGTTACATCTCCTTAAGCTTATTTTTCCAAATGAGTAAAGTGATAGGATAGTTCGGTAACTGGCCTCAAAGTCCGTGTGGTGGACACATCTTACGTGCTGAAGAACTAAGTAATATTTCTAGGGTAAGACTAGAGATGTGATCAATGATGGGGACTCTTGAGGTTTATACGGGGACATTCAATTGTCTAAATTAGAGTACATGATTATACTTCCAGAGCAGGCCTAAATGAACGCTGCTCACTCTGAAGGAGAAAATGACAACACAGGATGCTGAAGGAATTTAAGAATAAGATCTGCATTACAGTGAGTTATTTTCTAGTTATCATAACAATAGAGAGGAAGCTCCTAAAATGCAGGTGCTACCTTGATTTCCTCAAAGGGTAAAATTGATTACTATTTTGTTTTTAATGACGGACTATATATGTGGAGTGAATCAGTGGGAAGATTTTAAAACAACTCAAATTTCTAGCCTGGATTTCTGGGTAAATTGTGGGCAAGATGATTCAGTTTATAGTTTGTTGGTTTGAACTAAGTAGGCTAATTGGCACTACACAATTGGCTGTAGTTTTTTGGTTCTGAAGCAACGCAATGACATTTCCAAGCTTATTATAAATGGTTTGTGGAGTATATACCTGAGGATAGGGTGAGAGCAACAGGAGATAATGTACAAAGTGACATATGTGGTTCACACAGAGGCAATGACCATATCTGAGGGCCCTTTCAAGAGAGCTCACAGAAATATAATGCAAGCCATAAACACAAGCTCTCACCTGGTATTCTCCTAGTCAGTATCCTGTCCTGATGACCCAAACCTAGAAAGGTTTCTTAACCTCCTGCTTTAATCCAACTTGAGATACCAATTTGCATTTAATCCCCACAGAAACCATTTGGGATACATGTGTATACCCCTCTCTCCATATCAACCATTTCCATGCATTGGGGGGTCAATGAATATTTGTTTAATTAAGCCTCCTCTCTTTAAATAATATTTACCTTGACATATCCTTTGTCATCATTAGATAGGAGGTTCCTTGCTTACCAAACCTACTTTAATTAAAAAAAAAAAAAAAGTGTTATGTTTTCCTATGGAATTTATCTCCAGTCGCGATAACTTCTAGGTCAAGTGGGTTAACTTCATGTGGAGAAGAGATTTTATAAATCTAAAATGAGGCTGAGACATCGGGTTGTGATAAATTATAGAGGATGTTCTAGAAGTTAGTTTGGACTTAAGAATCAGTTGATAATTTTGAACATAATTATTTAGTACAAAAGTGGCATTAATAGAAATTAGCCAGGGCTTTGTATGAGCTTAGGAATTTGTGATGAGATTGGAAGGAAGATGAATACAAGAGAGGGTCATCGAGGTAGACCACCAAGCGCTTTGTAACTGAATATATATTACTCTTAGGAGGAAAGACTTTTTTCAAAGAGGAAGCAAATATTTCAAGGCTGACTATCTAAGTACCGGATTAAAGAAGGCAAGCTGGAGTAGGTAAAAAGAGTAAAGTGTAGGTTTGGCTATATTTGATCCTTAGTTGCCAGTATGACATTTCCATTTGGAATTTACAGTAGGCACATGGGAATGCAATCTAAAGATTGGCAAAGGGGAAACTAGGTATGGAGTTCGGGTCTGATTAGTCCAGGCACAATAGTTGCAATGGAGAGAGTAAGTGGAGTTTGCAAAGGGCAGAGTGTATCTGGCTCAAAAAAATGAAAACATTTATATGTATTGGAAAAGAGGCATAAAAGAGTAGAGAGTAGGATGCAGGAAAGCATATTATCTTAAGATAGAAAGAAAGAAATAGATGAGTAGCAGAAATGTAAAGTGGGGGGAGAATTTAAGACAGAGGCTACAAGAAAGAAAATGATATATCAAATACTTTATGTAAATTTTATTGAATTAAAAATGTAGAAAATACGCATTCAGTGTTCCAAGATAAATGGCTTATAGTCAAAGTATTTAAATGCTAACTTTTTTACTTTCCCAGTAGAAATAGAGATCATGGTTGGGTCAATGATTTTTAGATGAATCAATGCTACTTGCTGCCCTTCTTTTTCTCAGAAATCCTCTATTTGTATTCAATACGCTTTAAGTTCTCAGTATTCCATTTCCTAGTGGAAGCACATAGCTGAGAGCTGACAAAATTCTCCAAATGTCCTTATTCTCCCTGGAGGACCCTTGAAATCACCCTCTACATCAACATATTGGCACTTTCTGATAAAGCTCTTTGACTTTCTTTTGTGACACTAATTTCTTATTTTACCAACTCTGAAAGAGTTTGGTCCTATGCTTTCTCAAAACTCATTCGATTCTGTACGTTTTTGCAAATCCTGCTGCTGTATATTTTTACTTGCAGATTTTGCATTGTAGGCATTTCTGCTCCTTCCTGCAACTGCTTTCTTTTAGTTTGGATTTATTTTCGACTTAATTTCACCCTATGAATTGATTTTATCCTTTAGTGGTCCACTGTATTATATTGCTTGTTATAACACTGTATATCGATGATAAGAATATTTTCCTTTAAAAATATTGATGAACAGTGTATTTTTACAACTACTATTTATTTTTTACATTAATATGATCCCTTGTAGTCATTCAGCAATTCTAAGTACCTTTAAACAGACCATATCTATTTAATTTATACTATGTAACCTAAGTATTCCAGAAATAAAGAATGCTAGAACATTAAAGATGGTAGGAAAATATTTTAGAAGTAAGGTGAGTAAAGACCAGCAAGGGTTAGCAGCTGCTAAGTTCACAAAGCTAATGAGTAAGAGGTTGGACAAGTGTAGCTGAGTATCATAATCTTCAGTCTATTGCTGCTTCTAGAACACATTCCATCTCCCAGCATACAATTTTTCATTTACAATTCTCCATACTGTTATAGTTCCAGGGAATATTTCAAATTAAGGCAAGCGATTATGGGCATTTTTCCACTACAAATTACCATGAATATGAATTTTGGGTTCAGAGCGTGCTGAATTTTATCCCAGACCCCAATGTAAGCTCTTTGAATATGTTTAGGAAGTAATTCACTCCTAGCATCAAACCCTAAATACCTGCTTTTTTGGAAAACTGTCCATTGAGAAGGAGCTTATTAAGAGGTCACGAGACAGATTCTTCCTGCTGATGGCTGCCACTGCCCCCACCCCACTCCTACAAGCCATGGGACCTCTCCAAGTCATTTAACTTCTTCAGCCTCAGCAATTTCATTTGGAAAAGGGGGTACAGATATGCCCACCTCTTGGTTTGGGGAAGGGTCATCTGTATTAATTTTGTAAGGACATCTGCTACATAGTCATCAGTATAAAGCTATTACTATTACTATTAGTTTGTCTGTGTTTTGAAGATTAAACTATGAGGCATATAAAGTAAGAATGAAATGTGGTAGGCCATTTCATAAATGTGTATGGTAGGAGACTATAGACAGTTTTTGTCAACTTTACAAAATCATAAGGACACTAATAAATATAAGAAGAAAGATAAAAAGAATATGAAACAATAAAATTAATAATGTAGTGCAACTAATAACATGAAATACAATGACATGAAAAAAATTTTAATTAACTTAGGTGGCTTCTATTAGTTATTTTATTTTCTAGTTTTGTTTCTACGAGTTTAGCATTGTATACATTTATTGTCATTTATTAACCAGTTTTCCTATTAATTGACATTTCAGATTATTTCCAATTTTCAACTATTATGCAGAAGACTGCTATAAACATATGTGTACATATGGAAATATGCAAATAAAGGAATTGTAATGAAGTAGTCAAATGTAGAAAATAGCTAAAAGGCAAACAAAAATCATGAAATGGGGATAAGTGAAGGATATTATCTTGAGAGTACATTTAAATCAGTTAAGCACTCTGCTTATTGAAAGACAAGGATTATTGGATTGCATTAAAGCACAACACTTTTAACTCTAGAGACAGATTGTAAACAGAGTGACTGAAAAATACTTAAAAGACACAAGCAAATAATGTAAAAGAGGATCTCATTCTGAAACATTAAATGAAACCTTAGAAGCATTAATGATTATAGACACAATTAACAATGAAATCCTTCAAATTATAAATACTTTTACCAAACGCTACAGCAAATGTGAAGACATTACAATCAACATCCAATCTTGATTTTAAATGCAATGATAAGTATACTAACTCTTAAGTAGGCTTAATAGAATAACTCTTTAAGATAAAGGATATTTAAATCAAAATCCAACATCTTTTTTTAAGCAGAAATTTCCTTCCAATTTCTCCATTCTGGAATGGGCATATCTACCCTATACCTGTTCCTCCATTGTATATTGGAAACAGATAAATTGATTATCCCAAGTCCATGGAGAGAGGGGAAGTGTGCCCCTAGACAAACCACACCCATAGCCATTTAAAAAATTTTTAGATTTAGTAGCAAGTTTAGTGGAGAAAAAAAACTACTTCAAAAAAAGTTATACAGACTTCACTCTTGTTTGATTACGTGGCCAGAGGGTAAGCCTATTCTGCAGTTCGTGGTAAGGAACTGGAAAGCAGGATATCACATAATAGTCCAAACTGAAGAGGCTCAATGTCCCTAACTATGGAAGATGAAGAAAATTCTCGAACAGAACAGAGGATGGTCTCTAAGCCACAGCTGTCTAAGAATGTTGACTGTTTTCTAAATGGAAGGGAATTAGAAATTAATAGAGAAGTCCACTATAAATAGGTATTTAATCATGCTTAACCTAATTATGTGCATTCTATCATTCTCATTCCTTAGTGTGGTTTAATTGTTTTTAGTCACTTTTCTCCCCTTAAAATTCCTAAAGCACTTCTGCAGATACTGTTAGGACATGATTTTTTGTAATAAGGATTCCAGTGTCTGAGTGGACACACCAGGCTTAGGAAATACAGACTTGCTCCCTTAATGAAGTTTCCTGTTTCGGTTTGAGTGTGTTACACCCTGAATCTGTGACACCAGTGTTTATGCGAGTGCTGGTGTTTTTGCCTGCCTTTTTGTTTTTCTTTCCTTTTTAAAAAAATAAATCAATTTTATTGATATATATTAATAAAGCATAAAATTCATCACTGGTATTCGATATAATCACATAGCTGTGCATCCATCACTTCAGTCATTATTAGAGCATTTTCATTATTTTAATAATAATAATAAGCAAAAAACAGACAAACAGAAAAACAAACAAGAAAATTCTTCACCTCTCAGTCTCTCTAAGTTTCCCCTGCTGTACATAGCTGCTATTTCTGGCTATTTTTGCACATTATTTATTTTTAAGCAGTTTTATTTCACATATCATACACCCTATCCAAAGCGTATAATCAATTACTTTTAGTATAATCACAATGTTGTGCATTCATCACCACAAAAGATTTTAGATCAATTTCATTATTCCAAAAAGAAAACCCTTCACCCTTAGCAGTCACCTCTCAATCCCTCTATCCCTCCCCAGTCTTACATAACCACTAATCTAATTTCATCTTTATAAATGGATTTATATTTACATTTTATATAAATGGAATCATGGAATATGTAGTGTTTTGTGTCTGGTTTTATTCACTTAGCTTAATTTTTTTGTGTCTGATATTAACATCTTGTAGTATTAACATAGGTCATTTCAGTTTCAAAGAAAAACAGTCTTATATATGCAAGTTTACCCACATTCATATTTTTAAAACAAATCCGTTTTATTGACACATATTAATAAAGCACCTCGGAAGAATTGTATGTTTTTTGTTTTTGTTTTTCCTTGTAGGTGTTTGAGTTTACACAGGGTGAGCTGTCACCTGATATATCACTCCTGGTTAAAATGAAAGTCTCCCGGGAGAGGGTTTACAGAAAGCCTTGAATTTGGTTTTTACAGCAAGCCATGGATTATCTAGACACAATTAAGGAATACGTTAGGAAGAAGGTACCTTTAACGATTTGATTTTAGATCAGTAAGACACGTTTTTTCCTATCACGAAGGATTAGTAGAAAATAAAGCATACACAATACCTTCCTTTCCCATCTGTCCAGAAGAATCTTCTCTTTGCTATTCTACTTTTAGGTCTTTTCAGGGTGATCTGTGGCCATATAAACCTGGAGATGTCAGACCTGAGAGTCTGAACTCCTACCAATGGGAAAAGTGGAAACTCACCTGGCAGGAGGGGAGGGTCCCCGGGGAACAGGCTTGGAGATGGCGAGAGGGGAGCAGAGGCGGCGACGGGGGAGGCTCCAGAGGTCATAAACGATGGGCCTTGGTGGGTAGAGAGTGAAGGAAAGGATTAAAGGCCTTTGGAGCTAAATCTTCTTTATGCTGCATAGTGTAACGTCTTTGCTATGACTTCTAGAATCCTTCAGTAGAGATGAAACTTGCTTCTGGAGTTTCCTCCCTACCGTGAATCCCCTCATTTACTTATTTAAAATATGTTTGTTATATTTAATGATACAATCTTTTTTTTTTTTAATTAGAGAAGTTGTGAGTTTATAAAAACAATGTTGCATAAAATACAGGATTCCCGTGCATCACCCCACCACCAACACCTTGTATTGGTGTGGAACATCCAGTACCAGTGATTATAGCTCTCTTATTTATACTCATACTATTTTGTAAACAGTATTTACCTTTGTTACAATTGATGAGTGATTATTAAAATAGTATCTATCGTGCATTGTTTACATTAGGTGTATCTTTCACCAAATACCGCCATATTATAACCACATTGTATTAGTATTGTACATTTGTTGTACGTCATGAAAGAGCATTCTTCTTGTACTATTAACTATAGTCCTTTGTATACAATAGGGCTCGTTGTGTTGTACAGTCCTATGGTTTATTCTTCCATGTTTATTGAACATATGCCTGCTAACATTTCCCCTTCCAACCACATTCACCTCTACAATCCAGTGTTGTTGATTCAATATCATCACCACCATTCATTTCCAAACCTTTACTATCAACCTATATAGAAAATTTGTACAAGTTAAGTATTAACTACCCTTTCCCTAACCCCAATCTATCTCCCGGTAACCTGTATTCAATACTCTAACTCCATTTGCCTATTATAATTAGTTCATAACGGTGAAATCGTACAATAGTTGTCCTTTTGTGTCTGGCTTATTTCACTCAAAATAATGCCCTCAAGTTTCATCCATGTTGTCGCATGCATCGTGATTCGTTCCTTTTTTTCAGCTGAGTGATAATTACATCATATATATATAACGCATTTTGTTTATCCATTCATGGGTTGATGGACACTTGGGTTGCTTCCATCTTTTGGCAATTGTGAATAATGCTGCTAGGAATATTGGTGTGAAATATCTGCTCGAGTCCTTGCTACCAATTCTTCTCAGTATATACCTAGTAATGAGATTGCCAGTTCATATGGTAACTCTGTACTTAGCTTCCTGAGGAACTGCCAAACTGTCTTCCCCAGCAGCTCACCATTTTGCATTGCCACCAGTAATGAATTAATGTTCCTATTTCTTCACAACCTTTCCAGCACTTGTAGTTTTCTGTTTTTTTATTTTTATTTTTTTTATTTTAATGTATGATGGTCTTTATTTACAACTTTATTGGCAAAATGGTAGAGGGAAAATTTTAAAACAGTTTAACACAGGGCATTGCAGCTTATCCTATCAAATTAAAGAAGTTCTATTTTAAGTGTCCATGTTACTAACTGCCCAAAGACATACAACACTGAATCTGCATATGCAGTTTCTTTTATGAAGTACCGTGCTCGTATTTTAAGCACTCTTCCTAATATATAAATACATAGGAAATCAAATCACTCATCAAAAACTGGATTATGTGAAGGGTATTTTAAATTGAAATTTATGTTTTTCCTGATAATAACACATGCCCAGTGACAATCAAAATTGGATAAGGAGTTACACTTTCCCCTTGAGTGGACAATTACAACGATCATTTTCTGCAATGACCATTATGTTTCAATTTATCATAAACTACTCTGAACTTACTATGAGATATAGTCAAAGTCAAAGAGAGCACGTAGGGAGAATTTTCCTTTTTTAGAGAATCATATAACCTCCAGAATGAGCATGGGAAATAAGCATCCTCTTGTAGAATTTTAGGTGGAAAAAAAAAATCAATGAAGTCAATTTTAACTCATATAGAACTGACAATTTTTTCTTCAACTTGTTTGGTATCACTCTTCTAAATAAAAAATATTTAATTCTTTAATTTTTTAAAAAAAATTAATAATGGCCATTCTAGTAGATGTGAAATGGTATCTCACTGTTTTTTGTTGTTGCTATATTTTTTTGCTGTTTCTTTGAGGTACTGGAATGGGGGGTTGAACCCAGGACCTTGTAAGCAGGAGGCTGGCACTCAACCACTGATCTACATCGGCTCCCCTGTGTCTGTTTGCTCATCATTTGCTCATTGTTTAATCGTTGTCTGTTTACTTTCTTTAAGAGGCACTGGAAACCTAACCTGGGACCTCCCATGTGGGAAGTGCTCAACTGCTTGAGCCACATCCACTCCCCTCTCATTGGGTTTTGATTTGCATTTCCCTAATAGCTAGTGACGTTGACCATCTTTTCATCTGCTTTTTAGCCACTTTTATTTCTTCCTTTGAGTAATGTCTACTCAAGTCTTTGCACATTTTTAAATTAGGTTGTCTTTTTATTGTTCAGTTGTAAAATTTATTTATATATTTGAATATTAAACCCTTATCAGATATGTAGTTTCCAAATATTTTCTCACCTTGAGCAGGTTGTCTTTTCACTTTCTTGACAAAGTCCTTTGACACATAAATATTTTAAAGTTTGAGGCAGCTCCATTATCTTTTTCTTTTGCAACTTGTGCTTTGTGTGTAAAGCCCAAGAAATTATTGTTTATTATAAGACCTTGAAGATGCTTTCCTACATTTTCTCCTAGGAATGTTATAGTCCTGGTTCTTATATTTAGGTCTTTGATCCATTTGGAATTAATTTTTGTATATGGTGTGAGATAGGGGTCCTCTTTCTTTCTGTTGCATATAGATGTGGATATCAACTTATCCCAGAACCATTTGTTGAAGAGGCTATTTTTTCCCAGTTAAGTGGATGTAGCATCCTTGTAAAATACCAATTGACCATACATGTGAGGATCTATTTCTGAACTCTCAATTCGATTCCATTGGTCAATATAGTTATCCTTATACCAGTACAATCACTGTACCTTTATAATATGCTTTAAAGACAAGAAGTGTCAGCCCTCCAACTTCTTTCTTCTTTTAAGATGTTTTTGGCTATTCAAGGCCCCTTGTCCTTCCAAATAAATTTGGTAATTGGCTTTTCCATTTCTGCACATTAGGCTGCTGGGATTTTTATCCATATTTTCACTTCATCTCCTTAAATTGATTTAGGAGATTAGTTTGAACACCTTGGATTAGTTATTCCAAATCCTGTATGTCCTCAGCACATGTAAATTGTTCCTTTCATTGGGCCATAACTTCTTGTTTTTTTAGTATGGCTTGCAATTTTTTGCTGATATTGAGGCATCTGAATATCTTAATGAGTTTATGCAGAACGTAGTTTTTCTCTCTTGCCTAGTGTTTTGCTGTTGATAGGCTTTGTGTTAAGGCTCTACTTTGATAATTGGTTCAACTTATTCTAGACCTTTAGAACAGTCCATGTTTAACTGATCAGGTTTTTTTCAGCTCTTCTTCATATGATTCTTGCCTTGGATATGTGGTGCAATTTTTAAGATTGCACTATTTCTGCAATTGTTTCACCCCCAGAGACCTTCCCAAATCAGTACTTCCCAGCCAAAATAGGGCCAGGGACCCACAAAGGGGGCATAGACAGGTTCCAAAATGTCCTGGGGAAGGGACCAGGAATGATGATAAATGTCCTTTTGATGGCTCCTTGAAGTTGTGCTTTCCTGGCCTGCCCAGCAGATGACATTCTTCTGCAATCTGTTCCCCATAGCACTAAGAAAGCGCTGTCTTTGAATCTCCACCAGTTCTACCCCTGTGGGGGGCAAGGTTGAAACAGTGGTTGCCATTACCAGGGCAGTTTGAAACATTAGCTCAGAGCTGGGACCCAGGGATCTGAATTCACTAATCAAAAGTTGTGATCAGTGCTTGGCTGTGCCCTCCCCCATCATTCTTAGGGAAGAGCTGCCCTTTAGTAAATTATTCCCTGCTACCCGAGGAGGCAATTTGTCTTTAAATCGTCACAATCTCCTCCCTTTTTGGGGTGGGGTTGAAGCTGTGGTTGTTGCTGCTTTGTCCTGGGCAGGTTGAATCAGTAGCTCAGAGCTGGGCTTTTCCTAATCAAAAGCCGTAATCCATACTTGACTGTACCCAGACCTGTTCTTGTGGAACAGGATTTTTATGCCCCTTTCTGGCAGCAGCAGCTAGCCAGGGACTGGATCCTGAGGCAGCCTGCCATGACAGTGGGGGATGGCTGCTGGCTGCTTCTGCCTGAAGAATGCTACTCAAGTTCTTTACTGTGGCTTCTCAGCCTCCTCCTTCTGCTCTTCCCTGAATGCTACACAGTGTTCTTCTGGCCTCAGAGTCTCAGAACAGTTGTTTCAGACAGTTCCTCCCTGTTTAATGGCTGTTTTTGAGGACGGACTGAGTCCTAGAGTTCCTTACTCCACCAGCTTCTTTGAAAATTCTCCACCATAAACATTTTGCTGAGACTTTGTACTTAGCATTGTTACTGAAATTGCTTAAGGCTTTTGGGGTGTGGTAATGGAATGAATGTACTTTGTATGTGGAAATAACATGTCTTTGGGGGATCTAGAGGATGGACTTGGGTAGTTTGGAACTATGTACCCTGGAAAAACATGTTCCTAAACTTAATCCAGGAGTTAGTGAAAACTCTTATAAACAGAACTTTTCAATGAGATTTCTTCAGTTAAGGTGTTGTCCAGCCAAATCAGGATGAATCTTCATCTTATTACTAAAGGTCTTATAGAAAGATCACACTGATGGAGATAGCCAGAGGAAGCAAAGAGAAGCTGAATGTCAATGGAATGTGGAAAGGAAGCGGGAAGCCATGAGAAGCTGCCATGTGCATTGCAATGTGACAAAAAGCCAAGGACCAAGGATCACCATCAACCACCCCAGAACGCCACAGTCTTCTGGGAGAAAGCATGATCTTGATGATGCCTTGAATTGGACTTCTCCTGACCTCAACCATGAGCCAATAAGTTCCTCTTATTTAAGCCAACCCATTGTATTGTATGTGATTTAGCAACTGGGAAAAGACAACAGCGGGTCTGGTTCATAAAGGTCCTCTTTTCCTTCCTAGAGGTGAAATCTGCTCTTTTGATTCCCACCTTCCCACTGCGAGATGGCTCCCTCATCTGTTTGCTCATTGTTTTTGCTCATTGATCATTGTTCTTGTTTCTTTCTTTCTTTTTCTTTCTTTCTTTTTTTTTTTTTTTTGTTGTTGTTGTTCATTGTCTGCTCATGGTCTGTTTGTTTTTTCTTTAGAAGGCACAGGGAACCGAACCCGGGACCTTCTATATCAGAGGCGGGTGCTCTACTGCTTGAGCTACATCTGCTCCCTCCTTTGTAATTTATTTCCTCCAACTCAGCTTGGGTTTGGTTGAAATGGACTTTCTTATGGCCCACCCTGACTCAGTCGAGGTCCTGTATATTACTCTGGGCTTCCTTTTCTCCAACCTCTTAATCATTCCTTAGTCAATGTTTTCATTAACTGGTTGATTTTAATGAGCATTCTTGCTTTTTTGACTCACTTTCCTACTCAATATTACTTCTGGAATGTGGTCATAAGTGAGGCTAGGAGTGAAGACATGCTAAACTGAACATTCTAGCCCTTGTCCTATCTGCCATATTTCAAATTTCATGTGCAAGATTTTATTTCCCACTTTTTCATTTGATTATCATCTGTTACTATTTTCAGGAGGCAAATGCCAATTTGACTTTATTTACCCTATCTTCTAATTTCTTTTTTAAATTAAGCAAGAAGTTAAAATTTAGGGAGCTTACATCATTTTGTATTTTAAAAAAGAAAAACAATATGAAATGAAGATATGTGCAGATAAAATGATGAAGATGATGATTCAGCAATCATCTTCAATAAAGGACCATATAGTAAATATTTTCAGCTTTGTGGACCCAACAGTCTTATTCAACTCTGCCATTGCAGGGTAAAAACAGCCATAGATGACTTGTAAATGAATGAGTGTGGCTGTGTTCCAATAAAACTTTATTCATGGGGACTTACATTTGAATTTGATTTAATTTCCATGTGTCATAAAATCTTCTTCTATTGTTTTTAACAATTTGCATAATGCCAAAACCATTCTTAGCTCATGGTACAAAAATAGGTAGTGAGCCAGAGTTCCTACTTCGGCTTGATGTGGATGACTACAATTTGGAATTTTAATTGGTATGAATCTTCAACAGATGCCTTCCATGGTTTTTTCATCAGACTGAAGATTATCAAATGTTCCATTACCAATAAGAGCTTAGTATTTAGATGAATAAAAATATTCCATATTCTTCTCAGGATTTCTCTGTGGTTGAAAAACACAGACAGACACATTACATGGCCTATCTAAAAATAGAAGACTTGTAATGTTAAGGCAAATGCTGCCTTGTAAAGTTTCCTTTTGATAGAAGAGACTTCTAAACATGTGATACCCAGAAGAGAGAGCATCCTCTTGAGAGTTTTCAGTGTTGCCAGCTCTGGATGTTTCACTCCTATTCAGTGTTCCCTACTGAGCCTTAGGGTCCTGCAAGTGGAGTTATAGAGGCAACACTGTATCCATCTTGATCTTTCTTCTAAGATTTGTAATGATACCTCTTGCACAAGAATTTAATCTGTCTTTACAGCATCTACAGCTACTAGAAAACTCCGTCGTGACATGTGCAATGTCTAAGGTGCACTCAGGACATGACTTTCTCTCTTTTGTCATCTTTTGATGGCAGAACAGACAATTTATGACACTTTTTCTCATCTCCAAGGTATACATTTTTGTTACAAAGGGTATGTTGCCAGGTCACTATCTGTGGAGGGCTTTGAACACCTCACTGCATGCAAACAACTCATTCCTGGCTGAGAGAGTGGCTCAGAACTCTTTGGCCAGGCAGTGGTGGCCCGAGGCAGAGCCCCTCGTCAAACTCAGAGCCCCTCGTCCAACTCGGCCACCAGTCCTGGCACTGTCCCAGGACTCGGGTCCTTGGCAGGCTCCTTCCCAGTGCACTCAGGGAAGTTACTTTTCTAGCTATTTTGATAGCAATTATTTAAAATAATTGTTATCTTATCATTCGTTTTTGAATCCTGCTTTATTTTCACACAAAACATTTAGTTCTTTTCTCTTCAATTTATTTTTAATGGTTTGAGGGCTGCAGTTATGTTTTAATATATAGGCTGATGGATAGATATATTCTTTTGGAGTTCTTGAAATCTCTCTGTGCTTCTAACAGCTTTCAGCATATGGTATTAATAAAATATTATCCTAAGTACTTCTAGGCTTGTTTACGATTTCTGCTTTTAAATGATAATGTTTTACTGGTTACAAAATTACCACATGCTTATTGAAAAAATATATGGAAAATATTCAAAAGTCCAGCAGAGAAAGAGAAGAGAGCAAATGCTCTCACCAACCACTGTTAACATTTGGCTGTTCATTCTTCAAGTCCTTGATATTATCGTTAGAATATTATCCAGTTTTGAAGGCAAAATTGGTTGGTATGCCATAACTGTTTTAATCTTCATTTCTGTAATTACCCAGGAAGAAGAGTATCTTTTCGGATAATTTGAAGTTAATTATATTGCATGTACAAGATATTTTGAGACATTTGTCTACTGGGAAGTTAATCCTTTTCTAATTGCTTTGTGTGAACTTTTCATGTTATTTTATTTTTTAAATGATTTTTAGTCCCTTTCCGCCTTATTTTACAATCATTTTACTTATTTTTTCATTTCAATCTCTTTTTTATTCCATGCATTTGTATCAGTCAGAAGGTCTATAATTTGTAAATAGTAACAGATTAATCTTTAACTTTCAGTGACTGGACACAATAAAGTCCATTTATCAAAAATCCCTTATTGTTATTCTAACAATGGAAGAACGTTTATCATTGATGTAGAGGCAGTGGCCACCGGAGGTTCTGAGGGCAAGGAGAGGGAAAACAGGTGTAATACAGGGACATTTCTGGGACTTGGGGATTGTCCTGAATGGCATTGCAATGACATATACAGAGTATTATATATCTTATCATAACTTACAAAATTGTGCAGGACATAGAGTAAACTACAATGTAAACGATAATTCACACTTAGTGGCAATGCTCCGAAATGTGTTCAATTGTAACAAATGTACCACACTAATGAAGGATGTTGTTAATGTGGGAAAGTGTGGGAGGGGTTGGGAGTGGGGCATATGGGAATCCCCTACATTTTTTTATGCAACATTTATGTAATCTAAGTATCTTTTTTTTTAAGTGAAAAAAGAAAAAAAATTAAAATGACAAAAAAATAAAATAAAAGTGCAGGTTGTAACGCCTGTGGTGCAGCACCCCAGGGCAAGTAAGATTCCATCCAGAGACAGGACCACGGGCTGCTTTGGCCATGAGTACTACCATCCCGGCACCTAATTTCCACGCTGCCCAGTGAGGCAGAGTAGCCAGAGGCTGGGGCAGGCTCTCAGGTACTTCAGCCAGCAGACCACCCACTGTCTCCCCGCTGCCACTGGGCAGAGCCAGCCACAAGCCACCTTTTAAAAGGAAGGGCCAGGGACATATGAGAAAGCACACCAAGCTTCAGAAAATCTTCAGAAAGCAGTGAAAGACCCTGCCGTAGAATTCCGTTGCAGAGAAATTGTGTGATGTTATTTTGAGGCATCCTAATTTTTGTGTGTGTTTGCTTTGTTGGGCCTTTGTGACATGCACCTTCTTTCTAGCCATATGTTCCCCTCTCCCCTTTGAGGACCCTTCTTGCTGCTTCTCTCTGAAGTGCTCCAACCCATCCTTATGACCACACTGCAATCATCACGTCCTCTTTCCAGTTTTCTTGATCCTAGGGAAGAATTTACCACTGCCTTTTAATACTGCCATGCAGGACTAACACTGTGTTCGTGAAACATGGTTATTATTATTGTTATTGACATTTCTAGCTCTTCTGTGGGTATTTGGGGGAGCAGAGCAGATTGTTCAAAATGTAAGTGCAAAATAAACATCAGATTTTCATAGGAATTAATTGATGTAATTTATGCAAAATGTGAACACCAGCACCCAACCTAGATTAAAATAATAATCTGCCTTTAAAACAAAAACAATCCTTTCTCTTTTCTCCCATAGCTTCTTATATGATAAGAACATAGGAATAGTTAAGACTCAACATTATTTAGTGAAATATTTCACAAATTTCATTTATTTAATTACCAATTATACAATCCTGCAATAACTGTTTACACCATATATTATATCTACCTAATATTATTTTGCTTTATATAGAATCAATTTTTAGCAACAAGATATATTTAAAATGAAAGTTTGATAGCACAACTTTAATGGGATACCAGTAACACTTACCATGAATAAAAGGTAATAAAACAACTTTATTGAATTAGATATTTAATTGTAAAATGAAAACAAACACATTTCAATAAAAGCACATTTCAATAACTGCAAAAATGCTATTTAGAAAATAAGTAATTTAATAAGTCTTGAAATGTTGAGGATTATTCAGTAGTAAATAGATATTTAACTTAGTATTGCTTGTTTAAACATGTCAACATGGTTTTCTGACTAGAAGAAAATTATTTTCTAATTTTCTAAGTTAATCTTCACTGAGAGACTCCAAATTCAGATGTGCAAGTTATCACAAAGAATAAAATCATTTAACAAATTCCCCAAATTTACTGGACAATGAGAAGAAGTAAACTGTTAGGCAAAATAATTTAAATTATCTTTGGTGTACAGATTTTCATTTCAAGATACTGTCTTCTGAAAACAGTCTTTCATATTGGGCACAATCATTCATGTTGAAAGGTTTAGTTAAAAAGTAATTGAAGTTCCCACAATATCAATAAAATAAGAGACTCTCCCCTAGTAAAAATCAATGAGCTTCAGAATGAAATAATAATCTATTTAGTCTCCACCCACATATGCATAAAGCTGTGCAATTTTTTTTTTTAAATCTGTAACTTGTCCTTAATGTGGTTGGTAATTCCTCAGCTCTAATAAATACATTCCTTAAATGATCACATAACTGGCAGGACACCGTTCTCTATCTACATCACACTATAATATGTTGATGAAAATCACTTATTGGACACATTTCTGTGTTTTTACTGTTGTTACATATGCAAGTACATCATTTTCAGTGTCTGGTATTGTTTACACATTTCATTTCCATTTTTACAATTTGGCAGGTGTTGGCAGAGTACTATGCTTAGGACATACTTTTACACCTCTGTTCTGGTAAACACCAAAAGGCTTTCTGGGTTCCCAGGAATGATATTTTTTTCATAATTCACAACAGAAATTGCGATTTTGTATTTTGGCCATCTCTCTAATTATGTACAGTGTTTTCTGACGGAGGTGCCTTATCAATCAATTTCTTGCTTTGTCCATGATTATCAGTTTTACCATTTCTCTGACAAAATTTTTGCTATGTGCCTTTCCAATCAGGTCAGCATCTGTCCAGTCCTTGAAATTAAATATGATGGTAGAAATAAGGCTTCAATGGAATTTCCATTTTCATTTCCTGTCACACTGAGCATTAGTCTCTAGGATACTTGAATATCCTAGTTTGCTTTGGAAAAAAATTCAATCAGTATTACATGAATTTATTTTGTGTGTTTTAAAATGAGAAGTGAGGTCTGATGCTTTCACTATAGGACATGTGTCTACAAACATAAGGCAGACAATGGAAGAATTCAAGCACATCCTTAAACATGGAAATACAAATTGAAAATAATCATCATGAGTACATTATTTAATATTTTATAGCTAAAAATGTATTAGGGTATACATATATGCATGTATTGTACATCATTTATAATAATCTTCAATATTTTATATTAAATGTCCCCTGTTTGTATTTTGAGCAGGAATGTGTGTGTATTTCCATTAAGTTAAAACTTTTAATTTTCTTGTTCAAAATGTCTATCTTCCTATTAATATTTCCCTGGTTGATTTATCTCTTTCTAAGATAAATTTATTAAAATGTCCCTCTTCCTTGTGGATTTGTTAATTTCTGTTTGTATTTCTAATGATTTTGCCTAACACATTTCATGCCAATATAGATGTCCATGACTTTCACATTCTTTTTGGATTTTTCCGTGTATCATTCTGTGTTATCCATATTCCTCTATTAAATTTTTTGCCATAAGGTCTATTTTGTCTGATATTAAATCACCACCTCCAGTTTCTGTTAGTTTTTGCATATGGATTTCATATATGTTTATATCCATTGTCATGCTCGTAAATGTTTAAGAGCCAGTGACCAGGGTAAAGATCCCTGATTTCCATGTTTGCTGATTTCCATTCTGTAAATTCTCCTGCAATGAAGACCGACCATTGGCTTTCCAGGCCCAGTACTACTAGGATGCAATGCAGTAGTCTTTATACCCCTTTATTTCCAGCTGGCAGTGAGATTGAGACAGCGCTCCCTTCCCCTTAAGCAGAGAACTTCCCCTAAACAATTTCAGCATCTCTGAAGCAGGGATTGCCCTAGTCTGGCCTTCACCAATAAGCTTGGTTCTGATCTTAACCGTAGGGTACCCTTTCCTTGAGACATTCCCCTCCTTCTGGATCTGCAATCCATCTGTCACCGTCTCCTTCTGGACCTGAAATTCATAAAGCGTCAGGCTTCGATCTCTTCTCAATCATGTTGCCTTTCTATAAGAGCATGCTTAAAATTGAAAGATAGCTATTTTGATCTTGTGTTATCTGAGTTTTAGCTGATATATTCCAAAGTGAGGTATCAGACAGTAATGTTCCTTTCAGAAAAGAAAATGCCTGGAAACTAGAACTTTAACTTGTAACTAATCTCCAGCTAACAAAATAGTTTGGAGAGATTGGGCAAATAATTACAGGTTAGAAAACTACATTAGGAGAGAACTAGCAGTGTGCAGTGAGTCATAACCTTCCCCCAAGTTGGAGTGAGTTTGTGCCTATGGGAAGTGAGTGTGTGTTTGCCTATTATCTTATGTTTAGAAACATCAGAAGGACCACCCAGAGAATGTATTTGTACAGGACCACCCAGAGAATATATATGTGGTCTCAGGAGCCAGGCACACCAAGCAGCTTGCTGCTTAACACATTTCTGAGGGAAGCAAAATCTCTGGGGTTGTGACTGGCTTGCTGCCCTGAAGGTGGAGAAAGAAGATATAGCTGACGTGGAATGGGCTTGTACTCTGGAATTGGTTAGGTCAAAGGATGCATACATGTTTCCCATGGCCCAGAAATGTGTCATCTGTGGGAGACAAAGCTGACCAAGGTTGCTCTTAGATTCTGTTGAAAAGGCCCAGAAGGAGGGCTGAAGACCCCCAGTAGAAAGATGCAGGAGCTGCACCATGAGATGCCTAGAGGGTAGGGAAGGAGACGTAAGAGAACAGCAGACAAAACAGGGATTTCATTGATTCAGTGTGAAAGATGGGACATTCTCTAAAGAACCCATAAATGTGTGCCAGGATGTGAAAAGTGCACTTCAGCATCTGCCAAACCCAGAAATCTCTAGACCTCACAGGGTTATTAGTCATGATTTAATCCACCTGCTTGCTTCACTTCTCTCTCTCCCTGCCCTACCCCCAGTCTTACTTTGGACAAGTGTGAAACATCGTTTAGAAAGAATGGAAGGGGGATGCAAGCAATAGGGGAAGAGAGAGGGAAGAAGTTAATCACTCCTTGTCTTCCCCACAGTGGTGACACCAATTGGGGACAGGGAGACACTTTAAATGGAAGTTGAGGTCTAGATTTTGACATTGGACGATATGTATTAATTACTGAACCAAGACTGTTCTGCAAAGAGGTGACATTGGAACACTTTTTAGTATCTGAGAATAACCAGACTAAGAGAAGAACCTGCCCCAATTTTCATGCAAGTTGGTGGAAAGAAATGGCCCTCAAAGGAGGTTTGTACAGTAGGGAGGGTGGGGTGGAAAGGGCTGTTGAGTTGCTTTATCGCTTCAATCCAGGAATCCCGCTTGTTTAATGTATTGGTTAAATGTGAGTTTGACCCTGTGTGTGTGGGTGTTTTTTTTTTCTTTTCATGTATTTTCTGTTGTAGATTCGAAGCATAGCATCACTACAACACAATGACATGTAGCCCATCAGATTTACTTTTGGAAACAGAACACCATAGCAATGTGCCTCCTCTTTCTCTGCCTTTATTGAGATAAAGGGGAAAGTTTAAAAGGGCAAAGTTTAAAAAGGGGAAATCAAGAAATGTTGCCCTATTGCCTTCTCAATTTAGAAGTCACTCTGGTTATTTAAATAAGAGGTCTATTTCTTGAAGACTGTTATTTACATCAGGAGTTCCATATAAAAATGGATGACCAAGCCCACCTGGAGTCAAATGCTCACTAGAGATAGTTTCACACAGTCTCCTCACCTAAGCATAGTTGCTAATTTACACTTTTTATTGGATGGCCCAGAAGTAGTTTGTTGGTGGGCACAAGTCTGCAAAGGGCAGTCTTTGCAAAACCTTCAGGGGTGCAGGGCCCATCACTAGTCCACAGGGCCATGATTAGGAACACATCAGACCCCACACAGATCCAGATGAGGCGCTTCTCAGCCACCATGTCTTTGAATCCATCAGCACTAAACTTGCTAAAACCCCACTTCTTGGGGATATGGCTTCTCTGGTGGCCAGGGAAGTTGTGCTTGGCCCTCTGCAGCACCTTGATCACATGCTCCTCGCTTGGGTGCAGGTGCACATGAAAACTTGGCCGACGTGGACCCTGGCCGCCATACCCCGGGGTCTCCAAGCACTTCATGTGCCTGTCCAGAGCCAGTCCCAGCCCTGGACAGCATCTTGTTGATGCGGATGGCATGGGAACAGTGGCTCTGCACTCGGACATGAAAGCCAACTTTTCCACAACTTTTCACCACGTACTTGTTCACACAAATAAGGCAGCTTAGGTGCTGTTTCATGACAGTTAGACAAATACTTTTTTTTTTTCAGAGAAATCTCCACATCAAAGCAAGGGGAGTTGTTGGAAGAGCTTCCTGTCTCAGGTAGAGCTGAAAGGGGATATGGGTTAGAGAAGCCTCCCTTCCCCAAACTCAGCGATATACCTTTGGAGAAAAATTAACATGAGTATATTTATAGCCCATTTTCTTTTTGGGTGTTTGTTAAATTTAAAAATCTAAGATGTAGTCTTTATTCTGACAATAAAAGTGAGTCAACAGGATGGATGGAGTAAGCCATCTGTAAGACCTTCCCAGTTGTTGACCTTACTGGGACATGCTTCAAATAATGGGCTAAACTTTTAGCCAGATCATAGATGCTCTCTGATGGAATGACACAGAGCTGAAAATGTGCTTTTTGCACACTGGGGAGCTGTTACACAGCTCCCATCATGAAGAATCTTGAAAGCTCTCAGGTTGGGTTCACTTGGAACTTTAACCACTTGGCTTTGGACAAAATTCTTCATAACATCTCTGTGTAATTTTTTATAAGGAAAATGGAAAATTAACTTTAAGTTGGTGATCCTGAAAGCTAAGAAGTAGTCACAGCTGAATCATTATGTTACACAAATTTGGAAACACTTTATCTGTATAGTCGTCATTTATTCAAATTACTGCAATCCTAAATGGTGATTTTATCATTGTTTACAGGAAAATGATTATACTATAACTATGGAAATATGTTACTGTACCAAATTATGAAAGAAGTAACAGATGAATATCTTTTATAGAACAGTTTTGCTTTCTTTAAATGTGCTTATAGTAAAAGAAGAAATGAAATTTTAAAAACACGCGAGTACAATAATTCTAAGAATGTTTTGTTTTATATTTATCCATTAAATATCAGATGGTCTGTTTTGTTTTAGTTCTATAGAATATTATAGAACATTAAACTTATGGTTTTATTATTTCTCCAGATCAAATTCTCTGGTTGAATATATTTCTTGCTGTAAGTTACCATACTAAACACTTAGTTTAAATAAATAAATGTTTATTTATTAACAGAGGTCAATAAAAGATAATAGCTTGCCCACAGTTCATAACTAATTATTAAAAGTGGTAAATAAAAATCGAGAACTTTTGGCTACAGATGGTCGCACACTTTTTTACACTGGATATGTTAACTCTACTCTTTTTTTAAACGATGTATTAATATCATGAGTTTCAGGAGAATGGTAACAGAAACAATGTCAGTCTTAAGATTATCCTCTGTTTCTTACAAAATTTGCCATATCTTTCTCTTCATGGGTCTTACATAATATCACATTTTAATAAAGAATAATGAAACTTGTACTCAGAACATAGATTATTAAATGAATACTTTTTGAGCTCATTCCTTCACAGAATTTAAGAGGTTGTAGATGTTGCTCAAGTTGAATTGATAGATTTTGCAATTGACAGCATGATAGTTAAGAGAGAGTCCTGACAGGGAAAATTGGAAAACTTTCCTAGTCATATTAAAAACACTTTAAAATAGTAATGGTGCATTTATCATGGGACTAATCATTAGGAGGTTGTGACTGATGCTCAGCTTTGTCACAATCTCATCATGGGGAAGAGATATGACAATAGGGTGAAAGGGCAATTGAGTCGAGACAGCAGAAAAGTGTGTCATGGATTACAAAAATGGTTATAACCCACCAAGCTCCCTTGACTCTTTGCCATGCAACATTTCTCCCTCCTCCACTCAAAGGTGGAGTGTGTTTATCTTCTCTTGTAGCTGAGATGGCCTCATCACTGGTCACTGATTTTGTTCCACAGAATGCAAATACAGACAGGTTCCAAACCTAGACTTCAAGAAATCTTGCATGCTTTCTTTCTTTCTCTCTTGGGATCCCTGCTTACACCTGGAGACCAGTCCCATGCTAGCCTTCTAGAGAATGAGAACGACATGATCACGACCGAGTCGGCCCAGCTGTTTCAGCAGAGGCCCCTGAAATGTGAGAAAGGTCAGCGCTAAGGTGCGCCATCTTCTACAGAACATTGAATGCAGATGCCTGAAGGAACCCATGTGAGGCCAGAAGGAGCACATGCCTGAGCCTAGTATGGGGCTCAAGAATTGTGAAGTCAGCAGTGGTTGTTTCAAGCCACAAAGTTTTGGGTGGTTTGTTACATAGCAGTAGCTAATTGTTACGGAGTCCTTGTGGTACTGATCTGGAAAGGATGCTTTTGAAGTAAGTATGGTGAAACTGGATTTAGTGCACATACACCACTGTTATTAGAAGGACAGTGAGGGACAGCATCAGAAAAGTTCAAACCAGGCTTCAAGGCAATGGGATGCTGGGGTAGATCTGAGGCGTTCATCACTCTATGACTCTACAAGTTTTTGTGACCCTTCTTTCAAATGTTTAGAAAATCAAATAGATTTACCATTGATGAACGAATCATTGGTTCAGGCACCCACTCTTTTCCAACTACACTCACCTAAGGATGTCATATAGCACAGCACTGTCCAATAGATATTTCTGCAATTACGGGAATGTTCTACAGTAGAGTACAAACATGACTGCAGGTGCCCACAAATATTGGACATATGAACTCATATAAAGAGAATATGGGCAGTTTAGGAATGTCCAAAGGTGTCTAATTACTTGGAGAATAATGAGATTAAGGAGAAAGGTTATAGCTAGAATGACCAGTTGGCATGAAGCTTAAAGAAGGACAGGGTTTGGCGTGAGGGTGAGAAAGTCATGGTCTGTAACACACAGTGATAGCCAAGCCATTCCTGTTCTAGATTGTTTGAAGAATTGCTGACAGTACTACTCCAAGATTTAGTTAAGAAAAACTGGAGAGATTAAAAGAGAGATTAAAAGTAAAAATGAGGATTTATAATAGAGCAAAGCATTTTGGGTGTAATGGGAAGGAAAAAGGAACAAACTAATGGCAGCATCTATACAAGTTTTTGTCTGTATGTTCATTTATGTCAGAGTATAAAGCAATAGACTCAAATTTACTTAAAAAGTTTCCCCTCACTTTAAAGGAGAATTGATAATTGCATTCCCCATACACTCTTATTTAACTGCTGTTTCTAGACAGTTATGAGTCTGGTGAGAATAACAAAGCAGTAGAGATTTTAGAACTCTGTGAATCAAAATGTGACAGATGGGCTGAAGCCCATCAAGCAGTCCAACACTCATTTCCTTCTCCTGTGTGTATGAGGAGGGAATAGATGGAGAGAGCCAGCAAGACCACAGCTGCTAATTCTCCTTTTCTCCTCTTGCTACTGTTCATTACTGGTCCTTTGAAATTTCTGCCATTCAACATTATCTCATGATAGGTTATTTCTCATCCAGTGTTTTCTTATTGTCTTAAGCTATGAAGCAATGAATTGCATTTTCTAAAAATTTCCTTATATTTCAGGGAACGCTTCTGTAAAAGGTACCTGATAAGGGGCTTTGAATGAAAATTATGAACAAAGACATCAGTTTGAAGAGTTGGTTATTTACGACCAGTAAATAAACCAGAATGTAGAGACAGAGGAGCTTCTGCCAGAAAGATTGACATTTACTACCATTAGGATAAGGTCAAAGTCGGTGGCTCAGACAGAATGAGAACTAGAAAGCATTGGGAACATATTTGAGAGGACAGTAACAAATAGAATAATTTTGATGTTAAAAAAGGGGGGAAAATGTTAGGGAATGCAGTATGTGATGATCTTTACCTCTTTCATAAAGTCATCAATATAGTTTGTCTACAGAGAATATCAAGTGTTCATTATGGAAAGTTTAAAAACATATATTCCTGTTTTATATTTTTACTGTCTCTCTGCCATCTTCCTCTGCATCTCCTTGGCCATGTAAGAATATTAAAAATAACAAAAGAGAATTTAGTTGCTGGAAACATTTGCCACCTGTCTTTGGGCAAAGAAATAGGTATGTATTGTATTTCTGAGAATGAGTAGTATTCATATTTGATTTAGACAAGGGCAGTATTGTTTTGATAAGGGTGCCTCTGGCAGAGAAGACAGCAATATTTGGGACCCATGTGAAGAAGCCAGGAATTTAAATGCAGCAGAAAGACCAAACCCTAGACGGATCCGGGAATCCATGCTGCACATGACATAGGGTCTGGAAACAACAGATAGATCTGCCAGTACTAATCAGTGACATGTAGCCAGAAGGAAGACCTTGAGTGCAAGACTTCTGCTCTCTGTTTCACTGTGTCCAGCTTCAACTAGTTCTGACATAGCTGCCAGTGAAGTGGCAAGCCAACCTAGAGGACTGTATTAAAGTCACAAACTCAAAAGAGAATGATTTTGGGGATTTGCTGTGCATAAATATGACAAAGTACCTGTTGCCTATAATTTCTTAGTTCTTCTTTATGTAAATTTTGTTCCTCATTTTAAAAAGAGATGGAGAACTAAGAGTTTATCTGATTTGGAGACTACTCAACTAGAAATAAGTCTGGAACTTAATGTTAATAGCAAACAGTGATGGAACTTTTATAAGCATTTAATTTCAGCCAAACCACAGACTGTTCTAAGATTCACACACACACACATACACACACACAGAATATTCAATCATAAAAACTACCTTATGTGTGAGTTAATGTTAGTTGATATTGGTGTCTCTATTTTGTGGGTGAGGGGATTGACAGAGAGTTTAAATAAGTTTCCTAGCATCATCTTACTGATAACTGGGCAATACGTATTTGATTGGCAGGCTGTGCTTCTCATAACAATGCTATACTATCTCTCCATAGTGTTCAAAATGTTTTTATTACTAACCTATTGTACTCTTGCCTAGATGGCAAAAAGGGCAAAACAAAAGTCAAAGCAGAATATAGACCCTGCCAACCAGATATAATAATCTAGTGAGAGAGGAAAACGTACATAAGTGATGCAAGATGCAGCACGATATGACGTGATTAATATGTCATCGTGGATTAATATCGTCACCGTGGATGACCATGTGCATCTGGGGACAGACTGCAGGAGCTGGAATCCAGATTCTGGCATAGAGAGGCAGGGTCCTTGGGCAAGGGATTATTCTCTGAGCCTCAATTTCCACATTTGAGAATCAGATTTGTAATAGAAGACACACAGTGTGCTGTTATGGATTAAAGTGCAAAGAACAGTGCCTGGCACAGAGCAAACACCCAACACTGGTATTTTTTACTAATACATGTGACACCCAAAACTTATTTAAAACCATAGTTTTAATTGATAATTAGTATATTTACAGGCTAAGAACATTAATAAAGTCTGGAAAAGGATAGAACCAACACTCTAATATAGATGGATAAAGATTGGTGACAGCTATAGATACATTAGATAGATGGATGGATGAGTAGAGAAAGATATAGATAGGTAGCTATAGAAGACTCAACAGGAATGAATAACTAAATGAACCAGTCTGTTAAGTACATATCTGATTATATTAGTTAAATTTCATATTATTTTCTAACCATCTTAGAGGAGTATGTAAAAATGATTACCAAGTTGATTCTGATATAAAATAAACTTGTATAGCTCAAAGTTAAATAAGTTTATTGCCTCCCAAGTGAGTTTCCATGGTAGCTACAGATCACCATCTTTCAAATGAACCTCTATTTGAATTTCCTCCAAGACGTTTTTCTCATCAGAATAGGTGTTCATTACAATCACAGTGTGTTTGGAACAGACCAGGGATGAGAGTGACATTTTTTCAAGGATAACAGCTGTGAAGATGAACAGATGCAGTTGATTAGCTGCGCGGTGTTGCTGATTCTTAGTAATTGTTATGAGTATTGAAATGTGACTGAAATGATACGCTTGGCAATATCAATTTCTGTAACATCTTATTCCTATTCATCACATTTGTAATTCTTGTGTTTATCCAGTTCATGGGAATTTTCCTTTTATGACTATTTAGATTTCATTAGTCATCTCTTCTGTTAACACACCAAGCTGTGGGTATGTTTGTTAGTAAATGATCGTGAAGGAGAGCTATGAAAAGAAATAGGTCTCTCAAACTGAACAGCCAAAAAGATGAGATTTGGAGAATTCGTATGTATTTAGAGTCTGTTATTGAAGTGATACCTAGTATGATGGTGAGGAATCTGCTTTCCAACCCCTGTCTGAAGAGATTAATCCTGTCTCACCAGAAGAAAATGCAAAGGAATGTCCTGAGGTCACTAGCCTGCAAGACATTTCTAATCCTTCTCCTTACCCACCCCCACCACCCCTCTTCTCTGTGAAATCTATTGCTAGACTAAAATCACAATAAGCCCCCAAAGGTAAATACAAAGTATAACCCATGAGGAAGTATGCTATACTCTGAAAGAACTGCATGAGTTTTCCAACTTATATAGACAGAATTCAGGGGAATATGTGTGGGAATGGATACTAAGGGTATGGGATAATGGTGGAAGGAATATAAAGTTGGATCACATTGAAATTATTGATATAGGCCCACTAAGCAGGAATTCTGGATTCAGTGCTGTAGCTTGAGGAGTTAGAAAGGGCTCTAACTGTTTGTTTGGGTGGCTGACTGAAACATGGACCAAAAGATGACCTAGCATGTCTGAGGTTGAGATGCCCAAATTGATCCTGATATACAGTAGAAGAGTGAATTCAAAGGCTTAGAGAGACTGGAATGCTAGAATGGATTTACCACTCAAGACCTGCCCACCCACCCCAGGAATGTCCAGCGGACACACCTTTAACCAGAACTGTGAGGAATAAATTTGTAAGACTAACTCCATCTTCCCTGAAGAGCTCTGTGGTTGCTCATCTCTGTACAGATTTTACTGTAGGGAGAGCTGTAATGGAATTAGAAATCTTATACATTATGGGCATGATTGAATCTTGGTTCCATAAAAGTCAAGTATCAGCAGTTAATCGCCAGAGACAAGGTGGACATGGCTACCGCAATGAAAGGCAGACTCAAAGCAGCAATCAAAAGAGTCTGAGGTGCATAGAGATATGGCATTGGTTAACAGATCATGGGGTAACTAGAAGTGAAAGAGATGGGCAGTCTACTAAATTTCTTCTGGATCTGTATAAGCAGAAGAGTTCTAGGTCGAGTGAACAAAACCCTGACTCAAATTACAGACACAGTGAATCACAACGTAGACCCTTAAGATTTAGGAGCAAAGCCCTGCAGATAACTACCTCCTTTTGAGAAACATTTTTTGGCCTGCTACTGGGCCTTAGTAGAGACTGAATGCTTAACCATGGACCACCAAGTTTTCATGAGACCTGAGTTGCCTATCATTAGCTGGGTATTGTCTGACCCACCAAACCATAAAGTTGGGCATGCACAGCAGCACTCCATCATGAAGTGGAAGTGGTATATATGAGATAGGTCTCGAGCGGGGCCTGAAGGCACAAGTAAGTTACATGAGGAAGTAGCCCAAATGCTTATGGTCACCACCCCTGCCATGTTACCTTCTCTTTCCCAGCCCATAGCTTTGGCCTCTTGGGGAGTCCCTTACAATCAGTTGATTGAGGAAGAGAAAACTCAGGCTTGGTTTACAGATGGTTCTACATGATATGCAGGTACCACTCAAAAGTGGACAGCTGTAGCACTGCAGCCCTTTTCTGGGACATACCTGAAGGATAGTGGTGAGAGAAAATCCTCACAGTGGGCAGAACTTTAAGCAGTGTACCTGGTTGTTCATTTCATTTGGTAGAAGAAATGGCCAGAGGTGCATTTGTACATTGAATTATGGGCTGTTGCCAATGGTTTGGCTGGATGGTCAGGGACTTGGAAGGAACATGATTGGAAAATTGGTAACAAAGAGGTCTGGGGAAGAGTTATGTGGATAGACCTTTCTGACTGGGCAAAAAACATGAAAATATTTGTAGCTCACGTGAATGCTCGCCAGAGGGTGACTTCAGCAGAGGAAGATTTTAATCAAGTGGATAAGATGTCCCTCTCTGTGACTATTGCTTAGCCTCTTTCCCCAGCCACTCCTGTCATTGCCCAATAGGCTTATGAACAAAGTGGCCATTGTGGTAGGGATGGAGGTTATGCATTGGCTCAGCAACATGGACTTCCCCTTACCAAGACTGACTTGGCTACAGCCACTGCTGTGTGCCTAATCTGCCAGCACCAGAGACTCACAGTCAACCCCCAATATAGCACCATTTCCCAAGGTGATCCTGCTACCTGGTGGCAGTTGACTACATTGGACCACTTCCACCATGGAAGGGGCAGCAATTTGTTTTAACTGGAATAGACCCATATTCCAGATATGGGTTTGCATTTCCTGCATGCAATTCTTCCTCCAAAACTACCATCTGTGTTCTTACTCAATGTCTTATCTATCGCCATGGCACTCCACACAGCATTGCTTCTGATCAAGGAACCCATTTAACAGCAAATGATGTGAGGGAATGGGCATATGCCCATGGAATTCACTGGTCTTACCATGTTTCCCATCACCCTGAAGCAACTGGATTGATAGATGGCCTTTTGAAGACTCAATTAAGGCACCAACTAGTGGCAATACCTTGCAGGGTTGGGGCAATGTTCTCCAGGAAGCAGTGTATGCTCTAAATCAGTGTCCACTCTATGGTGCTGTTTCTCCCATAACCAGGGTTCTTGGGTCCAGGAATCATAGGGGGGAAATGGGTATGGCACCCCTCACTATTACCCCTAGTGACCCACTAGGAAAATTTTTGCTTCCTGTCCCTGCAACCTTAAGCTCTGCTGTTCTACAGGTCTTGGCTCCAAAAGGAGGAGTGTTGCCAACAGGGAACACAACAATGACTCCATTGAACTGGATGTTAAGAGTGCCACCTGGCCACTTTGGGATCCTCTTACCTCTGAATCAATAGGCAAAGAAGGAAATTATTGTACTGGCTAGGGTGATTTATCATGACTATCAAGGGGAAATAGGACTGCATATACATAATGAGGGTAAAGAAGAGTTGCCTGGAATACAGAAGATCCTCTAGGGCATCTCCCATTATTACCATAGCCTGTGATTAAAGTCAATGGAAAATTGCAACAACTCAATCCAAGCAGGACTAACAATGCCCCAGAATCTTCAGGAATGAAAGTTTGGGTCACCCCACAATGCAAAGAACCATGGCCAGCTGAAGTGTTTGTTGAGTGTAATGGGAACATGGAATGGCTAGTGGAAGAAGGTAGTAATAAATATGAACTTTGATCATGTGACCAGTTACGGAAATGAGGACTGTCATTGTCATGAATCTTTCTGCCTTGTTTCATTATGAATATGATTGTGTATGTACACAAAACGAATTTCTTTGTTTTCTTCCCCAACATTTTCCCTTATCATATGACAAGTTGCATTAGTTGCATGTATATTATTTAAGAATGTCAAAGTTTAAGAGTGAATATTACCCAAGGACTTGCACTCTATTCTGTAGGGAATTATTATATTTCTTGTTGTATGCAGGAGAGTTGAACATTGTTAAGCGGAAAAAAATATATATGTACATCTGTTATTTTTACTTGGAGACTAAGTATGGTTTAAGGCAATGTGTATGGTTGCCAAGTTGACAAGGGGTGGACTGTGATAGTTAGGCTAATGTGTCAACTCAGCCAGGTAATTGTGCCCATTTGTTTGGTCAAGCAAGCACTGGGCTAATTGTAACACAAGGACGTTTATGGGCTTTAGTCATCAGTGAGTTTACTACATAGGTGGCTGATTACATTTATATCAACCAGGGAGATTGCTGTCAGCAATGAGTGATGCTTTATCCAATCAGTTGAATGCCTTAAAAGGGGAAGTGATTTCAGCATTTAGAGAATTTCCCAGCTCATCTTTGGACAGCCACCGTCTCCCGAAAACTCATCAAGAACCTTCATTGGACTTTCATCAGAGCCCCTGGTTTGCAGCCTGCCTGTGGAAGCTCACAGTCTGCATCCTCACAGTCATGTGAGAGAATCTTATAACATCTCATACTATTTATAGATATCTCCTGTTGATCTATTTGCCTAGAGAACCCTGACTCATTCACTTAGTTATAGAATAAGCATGTTAAATTAGGGACTATTCAGCCCTCAATCATTCATTGGAATTGGAATTGGTTGAGTTAAATGTCTAGTACTGCAAGTGAGACCAGGTATCAACTTAAATCTCTACATGTTGAACCAGACAGCTTAGAACTGTTTCATTTTCTGTGGCCTGTATGAAAAATACCAACTGGTCAATGTGCTTGTTTTTGCCCCCATGAAAAGAATGCATTTCGGTGGGTGTGGTTAAGTATCAATATTTCTGTCTCCTTAGGTAAAGAGAATTGACACCTTAATTTTAATACAATAGGAAATGGCACCCTACTGAACTTGCGATATATCTGTGTAAATTTGAATGTATCTGTTGATTTTGGAATTCATTTTCAGACCCATTGCAAAAACTCAACAAAGTAGGATGTGGGAATATATGAGCTTGATGTTTTGTAATTTTTCAAATCCTCCCCACAGCTCATTTTTTGTTTGTGTGTTTGTTGTCCATCCAATAAAACTTATGATTTTGGGGGGTCAGAGTAAAGATTTTGGGGGTCAAAGATGAAATGAAGAGACTTTGTGGACTTTGGGCTTTAGAACTTGGTAATTGTTGAATTGAATGACAGTTTTAGTGCAGCTAATGACTAAAGGTGTAGGATCTTGGTGCACGTCTGTCTTTATGCATTTCTTCCTCAGTCATTTGCTTCTTATGACATGTAACCTCCATTGCTGTTTTATAGAATTGTTAAATGTGTATCACTCTATATTAATGAGCGGTATAACCATGTGAAAATTATATTAGCATTATTTAATAAGTTCTGTGAGGAAATGAAATTAGCATGTCTTGTTTCTTTGTGTATGGTCTTGTGTGATAAGGTTACTCAAAACCATCCCCAGATTTAATGATGGGCTGGAAGGCCTCATGGGACTCAGAAAATCTGTAATCATCACAGTTGCAGTTTATTACAGTGGAAGAATACTGATTAAAATCAGCAAAGAGAAAATGGCTCATAGAGACCAGGAGAAACCAGGTAAGAGCTTCCAGTTGTCCTTTCCCACTGGTGTTGTACAAATGGGATTTAGTCTCTGCAGTGCTGATGTGTGACAACATGCATGAAGTATTGCCAACTAGGGGGCTCGCCCAATCCTTGGAGTAAGGGTTTTATAAGGCGTCAATCATGTGGGCATGGTTACTGACCTTAGCAATTCAGTCTCCAGTGCATTCTCTATATTGTTAGCATAAACTATCTGTCTTGGTTCAAGGTCACAGGTATTCAAAGAAATTCTTATCAGACAAGATATCCCAACAGCTTGGAGGCTGTCTCCAAAAAACAGAAAAAAGTCCTGTCCTTTCTTTGGAATGTGCAGGGTTAGAGCACTGCAATCAAATCCCACTGAGTTAACCCTTTACTGCACAGCCTGTGTAAAATATTTTAGAAATATACAGAATTGTGCATTTAGTAGATGTAGGGAAGGTGAAAATTTGCTCTTTACAAAAGCAATTTAAAGGGAAAAAAATGTCAAGACGGTTGTTTAAAATGGCAAGTGAGTCCATCAAAAAGCCCATAAAAAAGAGTCTGAGAAGCTTTTTAAATTTTATTTTACTTTATACTATTACATTGTGGTGCAGCACACAACATCCTTGTGGTACTGAAATAATATTTATTGTTTACAATCTCTCAATGGATTTTATGTCTAAAAATTCAGAATCCTGCCCTGTGGTAGCATACTCATTATTATAACAATATTAATATATTTGACTAGAGTATACATTAACTGAATTATCCTCAGAATGGTGGATATTTTCACCAAACTTTCCTATTGCCTTAAGTGATGAAAAACTCCCTAGAATGTAGAGATAACGACATGAAAATGGTTGTTCTCAGTGACTGAGAACATGAAAAATCTTGTAAGATCATACTATCATAATGTAAGCTGGAGAAAGAAGTGTTTGACCTATTGGTCAGAAAAGGAAAAGTAGAGAAATTGTGCTTTTGGTGAGACAAAGATCAGATTCTACAATATGGATCTAATTTGTTTGCATAAATGACAAGAAAATACTGGGATACCTATGGATGATACAAGTGAGGTCTGCACAGGCGATAGATAATGAAGCTCTGTTGAGGAGTAGTTACCATTATGCTGTTCAGTTTCAACAGAATGAGATCACAATATCCATATAAACTGTTCATGTCTATAATACATTTTAATTTTAAACCATTCAGTTTGGAGAAAATGTTAATTCATAAATCACAAGTTGAGTATTCAAAAATTGTTTTTCCTAACTATCTAGGCAGAGAAATCTTTAGGTCTGGGCAAAATGGGACAATTGAGAGAAGCCCTAACCCCAAGGGCAGCATGGCCTTGCAGACAATGTGGATCAGAATAAGGCTGTGCTGCCACTTCTCAGGCAACAAATACCCTGCTCTCAGCCTTTCCTTCTGAAGCCCTACTCTGTTCAACTCCCGCTCTTATACACAATTTTAATTTTTAAAAAAATGTTGACGATATGAGGTTTGTAAATACCTTCATTCATAGTAAACCTGTCCTAAAAAGAAATGAATCTGTGGATAAGGCTTCTTTATCTCACTTAGCTCAATGATTCCTGCATACTCCTGCCGAAATAGTGATGTCTTCAGTGAGAGTCTCCCCTTCCAACCAATTTCCAAAGAGATAGTTAGTGCATTTCTAAAATGTGGAGCATTCTGAAATTTTCAACAGATCTGGCCAAAAGGATTTCAGATAAAATATTGTAAATTTGCTACTTAAATGGCCGTTCAAGCACATACCCCCACATTCACACACGGGTTCTTTCGGGTTCTGTATTGCCTTGGAAGTTGACCTTCAAACTCTGTTGGGGAAGAGAAGACGGGCACTGTCGTTTCCTGCTATCCCGAAAGGACTGCGCTTGTCCCGTGACCTATAGTGTGCTGTGAAGGAAGGAGCACAGGGACAGCAGCCAGATAACCATGCGGGGATACTCACACCTCTAACCACTTACGGCTGTGGACCTGCAGTAATTCACTTGGTTTTATTCAACTTCAATCCCTCATCTGTAAAACACACACAGCAATTCTTACTTTACTGAGCTATTTCAACTAAGAGAGACAATATATAGTCAATCTTGTTATTCTCAGTAGTTGTATTTTATAAAGTCATCTCCACACTGAATTACCAAACACTAAACCATTGTTCCTAGGGGAAAAACGGAGTGAGGTTTCTGTGTACCAATAACCACGCATTTTCATCAACCGATCAAGGTATAATCATGTTTTATGTGTGTTGCTGTTTAAAGACATCTTATTTGTAATATACTGTTGGTTAATTACCATTGAGCTCACAGCTGACAGCATTCCTGAACAAAGCTCTCTAACTCGCATTTCCTCCATAAGGCACATCACAGCCTTCTGGCATTGAGGAATACTGGACAGCACTTGGGAATTATGTTTGGGGACCATCTTAAACAGCAAAATAATCAACAAAATGCACACAGACACACAAAGTAAACAACTGGGGCATTAAATATACTGCCAAAAGAATACTTGTTTACAGCCTGAGAGCTGAAAAGAGAGCAGAGTCATCTTGTTTCACAAGGGTTGGGGACACAGTTGTCAAATTTCTCACTGCTTTGAGCAAGTCCTCCCTCGAATCATAGTGAAAGTGCTGTGACTATTGATTTAGGGTTACAAAACAAATTTGAGCGAGCAGGCTAATTCACAGAGACGGAATCCCTGAATAATGAGGATAGACTATATCTCGTATATAAAGCTCATCAGACACAGGGAGGGTTTTACAAATGGCAATTGCATGTGATAGATTTTGTTTGGTCTTAATTATTCAGTGAAAAGAAATCAAGCCTATAAGTACGAAATGAAAATGTTTTCTGCTAAGTAACGGAGTGAATAGTTTACAAAAATGTTTTCTTGATATCGGTTATTGGCAAAAGGGAGTCCTGGAAATTAAACTGACCACAACACATGAGCCATATCAGAATGGTCTCAAAAATACGTAGATAGAACCCAGAACTCTGAAATTGCATATGGTAGGGAAAATCAGATATATGTATTATAAGGCAACTTTTGAAAGAATTTTTTATCTAAAAGATGGACAGTACAATTTATGAAGTAGTATCAAAATCATAATGCTCCCTTAATTTTGAGCAAATTCACAGCATGCATTCATGTTAATACAATAAGCGATGATGGAAAACACTTTAGGGTATATTTGTAAAACATATTTTTCATTGTTTTGTGCCAATTGACAACAATAAATAGTAATGTGGAAAAAAAAGACTGTCCTCCCTCTTCAGGTCTTTCATTTTCATGTTGCAAACTTAATGTATTCCTCTCTCAATATAATATATATATATTATATATATTAATCTAATTTTATGTGGGTAATAAGCAAGAAAAATCAGATATACTATTAGCATTAAATTATCACCATTATTGTTTATTTAAATCTAACTAAATCTTCAGAATCGTTTTTTGCTGTTATTTCACAAAGATTTCTTTGTAATGCCATTTTAACAAGTGATTTACGTTATTGAAACCAAAATGAGAAAAAAAAGTAATTATGGAATGTGAAATTGTTTAAATTTCAAATGTTCAACAGATAATTAGTAGCTTAGTATAATTCCATCACATAAGTACTCTGCTTTGTAATTCTCGAGTCAGTAAGGAATTAAATTTTCTCAATAATGGATACATTGGGAGAAAAAATAAAGCCTCCGGAAGTCAGGCTTGGTGTCTTCCCATTTGGTGCAGTGCTACTCTCCATGAAATTATTATATCAGCAACAAAATTGCTTGCTTCAATAGTTATAAATGTTGCCAGCAGAGCAAGAGCCTTTAATGAAGGTCAAGGTTAATTATTTAACAGTAATGACTGCTGTGGAGAGCATTAGTACAGCTTCCACTGCAATTCCAGCAGGGAGAAAAAAATTATCGTTCAGTTCAAATTGAAAAGTTATGATCGTCAATGCTTCACATTAAGAAAGTGAGATGTTTACAAATATCTGCTACTCTTTATAGATGCATTAGCTTTTAAAGCATGACTGCAGGTGGTACCTTGATATACTGGTCAATTATTTGGATTTTCTGGATTTAGGGTTCTTTCCTCCTTTGGGGTATTTAATTCAGTGTCCTAAAAGATGAGTAATGTGCAAAGATGGACACAGTGTGGTGATCCACCCTTGACTGAGGCTGCAGCTCAGCGAGCACGACCACGGGACAGTGAGAAGAGCCGGCCAGCACCTGAAAGCACTCAGGCCATGTCCAGCTCGCCACCTGCTTCACTCATCTTTCAAACTATTCTGACCATTCTCCAACATGAAGTAAGAGTCTGGATTCTTAAATACATTATTTTCCTAATCCACAACTAATCTTCTCAAAGTTTCCTATTTTAGATTTGGAAACCAATGGCTGTGTTTCGTGATACAATTTAAATATACAGGAACAAAGTTTAGGTCTGAATTTACAAAATGTGGAAAGATTATCTAGAACATATTTAACTTAAAAAGCATGTTTCGCATTTGAACTTATTTTCTAGTACGGAATACTATATTTAACATTTCTTTTATAGAATCAGGTTAATTATTATTTTATTGAGGACAGTGGGGAAATATGTAAATGACTATGATAACCCAAAGTTATATAAGTCAAGCAGACTTCCCTTTCTTATGGGCAGGAAAGTGGTTTCCATTAATAGGTATCCCTTGGGTCCCCCTCCTTCCATTCAAAGGGAATTTGTAACCCCAGTTTGATACTTATTACTCTTACATATCCTCATAATAATACTATGGCTGTATTATATCTATTTTAATTGTATTAAGATGATACAATATAGTACCTATTATTACGTTTTTTTGAGATTGACCCATGTTGATACATGTAGCTCTAGTTCTCTTTAACTGCCATTTACATTCCATTTTAGGAACATGGCTCAAATTATTTGCCCATCTTTCCAGGGATGGCTGTTCCATTTTCTTCAAACTTTTCTGAATAGCATTATATATGTACCTTAATGATCACATGCTATGATTTGACAAGATTCATAGCTCCAATTGGAATTGTTTGTTTAAATGTATTCATATATTCCTATCTACCAGAAATATGCTCTCTCCTGTATAGCTTCTTCCATACCTTTTATTACCCACTTTTAAAAATGCTATCAATCCTTCTCCATTGTTTTATTTTCATTTTCATGATTGCTGTACATATGGCCTTGAATTTCTTCTTTCTTGATTAGACTATTGATAGCTTCTGCCCAGTGGTCTTCCCAGTTGATTGCACTTTTACCTTAAGGATGCTTACTCATTATATTTTCTAGATATGTTTCCAGTGTTAGTTTACTTGCACACATATTCTGGTATCTGTGCTTTGGCTTTTGTCTTCGTTTGTGGAGTCTTTACTTAACATGGAAATTAAATTTTAACGCATTCTGTTGTCTGTGCTTTCACTTTTGTCTTCATTTGCAGAGTCTTTACTTAACATGGAAATTAAATTTTAAGTAACCCAGCAGATTAATCTTTTCTTTTATGTTATTTACTTTTGTGTGTCATGCTTAAGAAGCATCAAAGAAAAAAATTGCACCCAGCAATGTTAACCAGTTAGGATGGCTTTATTCAAGAACTGCCATAGCAAGGCAGGGAAAACTCAACTTTGCAGACACAAAGAATGGCAGAGATGTGAAGGGATGGGGTGGACTAGTGGAAAAGTACTGGAGTATTGCAAAAGGATTGATCACTGGGATGGGCGAGTGGTTCACTGAGTTTGTAATTAGGGGCCAATTCCTTCAGAATGTTTTCCTTTACCCTCATGTGACCTCATGTTGCTTAGATGAGCCTGGAAAGGGGAAGATGTAGATGAGAAACTCCCTGGTTGAACTCCTGTCAGGGTGTGGGGGGGCACGCTAGAATTAGGGAGAAGCCTGTCTAAAGATAGCCGAGCTACAGGGAAGCAGAGACCACTTTGGTCCTAAATTTTCCCCTGCCCTGAATTCCTGAAATACTCTCCTATATGGTCTTTTTAACATTAAAAAGTCATTTTCTTTCCTCATTTTGTAAATGTCACTTTCATGTCTTCTACAATCTGTGTTGGCCTCCCAGGTGTAAATTAAGTTTCAGCAACTGAATTCATATGAGATTAGAAAAGCAAAATTGAGTCAGCAGCCATCCTCTAGTCCTATTGTTCCTGACAGGTAAGGTTGGAAAAGCATCTGTCCACACGACATTCTCAAGGTTTCAGGATCTTATCCCCAAATTGTTAGGTGAGACATCGCTGAGGAGAAGGGAGCTGGGGCAGCACCAGAAGCTTCTGGATATGTGGTTTGAGAGTCCAACAGGGTCCAGCTGAGCTTGTTCTGGGAGCTTCCTCCCTTACCCACCACCCTCCAGCTCTCCAATGGAAGTTAAGTTTAGGGAGAGGTCCTCCTTTGAGACTGACCAGCTTTTTTGCACAATTCAATTCCTTTGAAACATTACTACGATTCTTTTGCTAAGTAATGTAAACTTCACAGGCTTCTGCTCCTGGCACGCTCTTGTCTTCTTTGATTTGCCAATGGTGAGCTTTGGGTCCTCTGAAGGGATAGGTTGGCAAAGGGAAGTGATAGCCTCACACTGGTCTTTGCTTTGGAGTTGGTTCTTCTTAACGTACTGGTAGGGGAACTTGTGAGAGAGGCTCTTAGTCAGTCCTGTTTCCTGTTGAATTCTGTCAGAGGATTCTCAGACAATTTAGATGGCACATCCCCACGGTGAGCCTGGTTGCTCAGGACACCCTACAGTCTCCAGTTTGCAAGTTGGCCAACACTTGCCTGCGAAGGTTTCTCAGTATCCAGCTCAAAGCATTAAAGGAGCACCCAACACCCACAAGCAACCTGCTTTTATGAGTCTTCTTCTCTACAGTTTAAGGCTCTGGAGGAACATGGTGTAGCTCCCAAATCATTAAGCTGATTTTTAGTCAACGGTTGCTACAGAATACCAATAATCAAGTTTTCCAGACTGAAATACATGATACCTTGCTGCCCCCTACCCACTCTCTAAGAAAACAGCCCATGGTTCCATGACCTTCCCCTCCACAGCATCCCACAAACAGATCCTTGGTTAGTGAGAGGCCAGAATGGCAGACAGTGGTAGAAGCTAATGTATCCCAATATCTCCTCTCCTCCTTCTTCCACTTAGAAAAACGTGCCTTGCGTCCCTCTCTCCCATGTTTTAGCATTTCCTGGTAACTAATTGTGAGCTTGTAAGTTAGAGAAATGGAAGGCAGATTGAAAGGTCCTGGTCGTTTCCTGAAAGAGATACTTACCCCAAAGTTGTTCTTGACTTTCCCCCACTGGCTGGGAAATGAGTTCAGTTGTTGTTACCTCTCTGGACCCAACCTGTGAGCCCTGTTCATGGGAACTGAACTCCCCTGCCCACCTAGACTGAGTGACGTCTGGCCATGGAGTTCTTTACATAAAGGCGAGCAGGAAAGCCCGTGTGTCCACTTGATTTCTTCAGAGTAACACACCTGTGTATCGGACAGGTGGTTTAGTTCTAGGTGTGGAAATTCAGTCTTTGCCCTGCTTCCCTAGGCCCTATGAGCAATAATGCCAAACCATGGCTCAACTGTAGGTCTTTTTTCCTCCCTCTTTCCCTCTTTATGACACTACCCCCAATCCAAGGACCCCATCTATGTGAATCACAGTTAGATCATCTACCCTGCAGATACTGAACTCCAAGCTTTGTTACCTGATCCCAGTCCCAGATGCCTGCGGGTCTGAAGCCTGAGCTGTTGTTTTAGTTTCTTTGCTGCTGAAGTAAAAACCAGACCGTGGTTTTGCTGAACAACACAATTTATTGGCTCATGGTTTGGGAGCTAGGTGAAAGTCTAAAATCATTGTGTCAGCAAGGCGGTGCTTTCTACACAGAGACTGTGGCATTCTGGGGCAGGCCGCTGGTGATCCTGTCACAGGGCAGTGCACATGGCAGCCTCTTTTACCTTTTCTTCTGGGTTCTGCTGACTTCCAGCTTCTGGCTGCAGCCCGTGGCTGCTCTGTCTCACTTTCACTCTGTTTATAAAAGACTCCAGTAATCTGGGTTAAAGCCAGACCTGACTGGGGAGTTGGGAACCTTAACTGAAGGAACCTCATGAAGAGGTCTTACTTATAACAGGCCATACCCAAAAGTGAGCCAAGACCGAGAACACGACCAAACTGGGCTCCAACATTCACCCCAGCACAGGCCACTTCCCCACTCTGAATTTCTGTTCTGTTTGTGGTACATAGAAATACTTTCTTATATTTGAGCCTAGCTGTACAGTTTTGGTTTTCTGTTTTTATGTCTTATCTATCAATGTTATGTGGAAGATGGGATGCATCAAAATATTAACTATTGGATTACTTTGCCGTCAGATTCTTTGGATACTAACTTTGAAATAATTTGAGAAGATATGATGATAACAATATTTTCTATGCACCTATTGTATTCATTGCTTGGCAGAGAAAATGAATGAAACATCTTTATCCTTTCAGACACTGAGTTTTAGGGATTCTCAGAAGATCAGGGGTGTTAGCCTTTTTTAATGGCATCATCTTTGACTGATGAGCTGGTATTCTTTCTCCTTACTTCTGTTTATCTACCTTGAATGCATATCGTTTTTACAAGAAAAGTTTTTTTTTTTAATTAAAAAAACTTTTTCATTTAAAACAAATCTCTGGGAGGCTATGATATAAGTTTTGTTTTTAATTTACTATAACATTATTATGAAAAATCAGACTCTAGGTGATACAGATAAAACAGTTGTCGGGTTAAGTGCCAGAATTTTCCCACATAATATTGTTATGATTCCTCTTCTCAGAAGAAGAAATATAAATGCAGTACCAAGTTTAGATTAGATATTGATTATTGAGGGATCTCCAAACGCCAGACCAGAGGGATGGCTTGCTTCTAAATATAAGTAAAACCACTGTGTCTTCCCAAGTAAAATGGTCCAGTGGTGCAGTGTGAGTACCAAGCTTCTCCCCATTGCCTCTCCTGGATTTTGGGAGAAGATAAACAAGTGAGCGCTAACTCACTAGTGCGGAGGTGATGTTTCCATCAGAGTAGACCTTACAAAAGAGCAGAGGTGGTAGATATTGGGACGAAGAGTAGAAAAAGAATGGAGCCAGAACACAACTGGTGGGAACAATCAATGGCGTTATCTTTGCCCTCTGTTTACATTGTCCTGAGACCCAGTCTTACTTTTCTGTTTTCCCTGATAGAAGAAAGGAGGGAACCTGCACAGTTGAATCAACATCTATGATGTGTCATCACCCCCTCACCCACCATCATCCTTGCTTGTGACAAGATGAACTGTGCCCAGATAAAATGAGGACAAATGGGAAGCGGCTGTGGCTCAATCGGTAGGGCTCCCATTTACCATATGGGAGGCCCCGGGTTCGGTTCCCGGGGCCTCCTGGTGAAGGCAGGCCCGCCCGCACGGCGTGGTTGGCTGACCCAGAGAGCACAAGAAGCAAGGGGGGGGGGGATGAATAAATAAATAAAATCTTAAAAAAAATAAAATAAAATGAGGAAAAAGAGCAAGCAGTTGGTTCAAACCTTCTAGGCACAGCACTTTTCACTTCTGTTAAAGATTATAACATGAAAAACATTCTGCTTGATCCAAAGCTATGTGTGGGCTGGAAGAATTGAAAGAAATTAAAAATGTACTGCAAATTATTCAAGTTATAGAATCATCAGGCAGATTGTGGGGATAACTATTCCCCATGGTAGGCCCACAGGGGCCTGCACAGGCCATGGTGGAATTTGCTGGAAGCCCATCCATCTCACCAAGTCTCAATGCTGTTTATTAACATTGCAGGGCAAACAAATAAACGACCTTAGCTCCTTTGTGCCTGGCACTATTTTATAATTTTCTTTTTCTTTCATTCCCAACCATCCTACTTTGAAGAGAAAAATTTGCTCAACAATTGGTGTTCCAGAAGTTGTGTAACCTGTATGAAATGATAATAGCAATCTTTGTTAAACACTCATATTTATGCAATTTGTTGTAATGCAAAATAAATGTTCATAACATGTTTCAGGAAATATTTCTGAAGACACATGTAAATTGTTACTTTAGGCACAATACGGGTACATCTCGTATTTGTATAATGAGAATCAAGCAATATGAAAGACGCGTTTTCTAACTTTCTATTATAAATAGAATCTAGGCCAATAGAACACTTAAAGAACAAAAATGCCTTCTCCCTGCCAGTGAAAACTCTCTGGGCTATTGTCTTCTACAAATATTTTTTGGGGTTAACTTAAAAATGTTGAAGACACAAAACTTTTTTTGAAAACAAGAAATAATTATATTTCAGAAGTCTTGATTGTGTTTCAAATGCAGTAATATGATTGTTGTGTCTAAAAAGACTTAATGCACTCCACAATTGCCTGAATTAAACTTAGGGCTTAATTAAGTACTGGAGAGTTGCTTCTTCCTTATCTTAAAAGTTAGTTTTAGGAAGAGGGTGTAGCTCAGTGGTTGAGTGCCTGCTTCCCATGTATGAAGTACAAGGTTCAATCCCTGGGACCTCCTGAAAAAAAGAAAGGAAAAGTTATTTTTAAATATTACAATTTTATTGTGAATAAAAGACATGCTATTAGACCTCAATGTAAGTTAGGAGCTTAGAGATCACTTTTACTGATAAGTCTTTCATTTCCTAGTTTTCTTTTCAGAGTTTTTATTTTATGACTTTTATCTTTTGGAGTTCAGATACTTCTAGATTACGAGGCATCCAGGCTATTTTACATGTTGGAGGTCCCAGGAACTGGACAGCCTATGGAGTGTGCTTTTCCACTTTGCCGGAAAGCTCATGGCAGGACATTGTTTTTACTCTTTTCAACAAATATCATTTCAAATTGTATTATTACTGTGTGGTTTTTTCTGCTACTAGAAGATATACCTCATGTTTTCTCCCATACAAATGCATCTTTTAAAAGATATAAGGTAATAGTAAATTTTAAAAATTCATTTAAAAGGGAGTTTGCTTTGTTAGCTGTTGTTAATTTATTAGTTTTGGTATTTATTTTGTTACTCCTCTAAAAGCAGTAGCAAATCTCTTTAAAAACACTCAAGTTTTCAGTATATTATAGTTTTGTTGAAGGAAAAAACTGACTTATATTCTATTAGTTTCACAAAATTATTCAAGATACTCTAAAATAAGAGCATTCAGCTTATTTGTATGCTTTTGGGATTTACTGTTAAATGTGAAAATTATAACAACCCAATAAAGATGCATGAGGAATTTGCAAGCTGAACATTCTATTATATATATCTAACTTATAAAGTGTTGGCACAGCATGTCCACAGACCTTGAGATGAGAATAAGGTGAGTCTGAAGTGGAGAAGAAATTTTGCGTGAGCCGGAAAGTTTAGAGGGTTCAAGGGACATAGGGGACAAGGTCAAAGCATTTGCCAGCACCAGATCACCAAGCCTCTAACAGAACTTGGTTTTGGATTTTGTTCTGCAACCTAGAGAGAGTCATTGGAGAGCTTTGAAGAAGGGAGTAGCATGATTTGATACAGAGTTTCAGATATATCTCTCTCTCCCCTATGTGGAGAAAAGAGTGAAGGAAGAAGTCCATAAATAAGCAGGAAGCCCAGGTAAAGGCTCTTAGGGTAACTCAGATGCGACATACTGAGAGCCTCACCTCCAGTCCTGAGGTAGACAAGTCGTCTGCCACGGGATATATTTTAAATATAGACATGACAGAATTGGCTTATGAATTAATTTGAATGCTGAAAGAAAAAAAATCACTTCAGGGTTTCAGTGGTCCCAACAAGTATGCAGAGAGCTAGTCCAATGCTGGAGGAGGAGATTGTGGAAAGCAGGGCAGAGAAAAAAGCACTCTGCCCTGGACTTGCTGGAGAAATCAAGCAAGCAGTTATATATAGAAGTCTGGAGGTCAGAGAAATCACTGGGGTAGAACGTACGTTTGCAAACCAGTGCTTGTGTTGTATTGAAGCCCCTGGAATGAATGGGAACCCCGTTCTCCCAACTCACACAAACCGAGAGAATGGATACAGGAAAGAGGAGAAGCCTAGAGACCGAATGGTCTCTGAGTGATGGTCAGTCATTTACATGTTCTTCCAGTGCTTTTAAGATTTCCCTTTTTAATTCATTTTACACTTTCAGTATATATTTTTTCTTGTAGGGTAAAGATCTATAAACACAGCTTTAAAAAAGGAAAGCCCAAGAAAAGTGCTTTGTTTTGTTGTTATATCTGTTCTGCTTTAACACAATACCTGCCACCCTCCTTAAGAGCACATAATAATCTTGGGCTGCATTTTCCTTTATCTCCCTTAAATTTACCAAATTAAGAATAAAACCTGGACTTAAGTAAAGGAAGAATTTATTTGAAAAGAATCTTGCAAGGGGGGAAGGGAACAATTGAAATATGGGAAATGGGCTATTGTAATAGAGAGAACACTCTGATGGTAAAATCTAGAAGTGTCTTGGGGAAGTGGGATGAGCAGGTGGTATGATCCATAATTGATCAGAGAATGTTTCCTCTGAGGTCGATTGATTCTTGAGAGGAGAAGTTAAGGAGGGGTTGTCTCCTGATGCTGCTTGATCTCAAGGGCTGGTCAAGGTCCCAGTAAAGCAAAAGTTTGGTCAAGTTAGGAGGCATTTTGTCCAGCTAGTCAATAGGCACAAGTAGTGCAACTGATCTTTCATGAAGCAAATAATAGGAATTTGGAGCGTCTGTTTCTGGGCTTATCAGAGGTAAACAAGGAGGCTATTTGCTGGACTTAGATCTAAGTCATGTGGGGAAGGGTGGCTCATTTCAGTGAGCTGGATGGGGTGGATTTCTTAACCAGTGCTGTTTCCAGGAAAGAGGGCACAGGGAAAGTTCATCATTGCTAAATTCAGTGTCACTTTTTCATTTTTTTCCCCTCTTTCATCTTCATTATAAGGAAATTCTACAGATTGTCCTTCACTATTTGTTTGCCATAAAGTCCAACATCTTTTATTACCAATAAGAATTTTAAGTTTTCCATTTCATTTTCCATTTTCTTGAGGTATCATGGGATATATAATCATTGATTTATCTATTTGTCTCATCCAGTTTTAACATTTTCTTATTTCTGCTTTGGTAGGAACTTTGTGCCCTTATATCCTGCTGAGAATTCTAGGACACTGTAAATTTTATTCTCATTTTTCTAGGAAACATTGTTCAAAGCTATGCCTTTCTTCTGACTTTCAAGATGCAGTTCGGATTTCTCTTTTGTTTGCAAATCATCTTTTTAAAAATCTATTATTATTTTGTTTCCCCTTTATTCCAACTGCAATGATGTGTCTACATATTTAGTACCTTTCCCCATGAAATGTGATTTCTTTGTGCCTGTTTCTGCTCTTTGTCCATTTGGTTGTTAGATTTCTCTTTCTAAATCCAATGCTAGGGGGCAGTATATTTAAACACACACTTCATTTTGTTTCACTATGCAACGTGGTCTCGCACAGTAAGGTGTATCTTGCGCTAGGTTCTCTGACATTGTAAAACATTGACATGCATCTATTAAAGACGAACATGCTCTCTAGTTACTGATTTTCTTCACTCTACCTCCTCCATAGGTATTTGTCCAGATGTGATTCTTCATGAATGCTCAGTCGCTAAACTTTCTGACTTACAGATTTCCATGTGAGGCAATCCAGAGCTTTCAAAAGGTCACATTTATGCTGCAGAAAATTGCCCTTTTTGGTTTGGCTGGAAGAGACCTGAGGATCCCGTGAGAAGGGAATGGCTGATGATACTGGGTCAGGACCACGAACATTTACCCAATATGAGCAGAAAGGAAGATTGAAACCATGATGCCCGGCTATCCCAATGCAGCCATGCATATAAGTCAAATGAGATCAGAAACATGGGCAATTGGGCCATAATTTTCTCAATATTGTAGGAAATTAGAACAAATAGAGAATACGCTTTATCAACTTTTAGAAGTTTTGAATAGCACTTTTGCAGTAGCAGAATGCTTATATTTTATCTATTCACTCAAACTGAAACAAAGATTGATGAAATTTGTAAAGCATCCGAGCAGATTCATGAACTTTCAGAAATATTGGTATTCATATGCTTCACATCAGCAGCGACTCTTCTTCAGAGCTAGTGATATAGTGGCTCAGTCTTTGTCATTCAATCTGTCTCTTTTAAGATTGTCCCTCTAGGGCTTCTTTGTCAAATATGATAGTTCTATGCTGGCATCCAATTACATGATAGAAATAAAATGCTTTCAAGATGTATAACAACATGCATCTGAGTTTTCTAAAAGCTTTCTTTGAGTTATAATTTCTGTAGGTTGAGGTTATAATGCAAACTGTTCTTATGTAAATAAAAATATTGGATAAAATAATTTAGTAAGAATTTAATGACTATATTTTAAATAATTGATTTACACTCTTCTGTATATGCTTTTTCAAAGAAAGATAGCTATTAGATATATACTCAATCAGATCCATTGTGTGTGTGTGTGTGTGTGTTAAAGCATTATTGGGTAATGCAAGTTCTGACTGGTTTGATTTTACATATTACCTGATTGTTTGAAAAGTGTCAAGTTGCTAAATAGGAATCCCTACATCATTTGTTGTTAACAGCACTATACTGGCAGAATGAGTTATAGTGATTTTTTTTTTTTAAGATTTTATTTATTTATTCATTTATCCCCCCCTTGCTGCTTGTGCTCACTAGGTTAGCTAACCACGCCATGCGGGCGGGCTTGCCTTCACCAGGAGGCCCCTGGAACCGAACCCGGGGCCTCCCATATGGTAAACGGGAGCCTTACTGATTGAGCCACAGCCGCTTCCCTATAGTGATTTTTAACTAATGTCTTTGCTCAAAACTTCAGTCACAGGCAACTCCCACTGGTATTTCCACCCTAGAACTCGGTTGCAATCTTTTTTATAGCCATCATAACCACCTAGCCTAAGGTTGTTTAGATATTTCTACCAGCTTCAATTCTCTTCCCAAGTTACTGTACCGTGTAAGATGTAGACATTCTAATATACACTGGTTCAGCTTTCTAGTAAGTTAAGTTACTGGTTAGCATTGACTCTCCTCTGCTAAACTTTCTTTCTTTCCTTCTTTCTTTTGTTAATTTTCAGAAACTATCGTATTAAAAATATAACAGTTAAACCCATTCATTTTACCAGTTATTTATGATTTTCAAATTTATTAATTCTTCTACATGACATATATTTATTGTCTCTTTTAATCAAGTTAAATATTTCATTTAATTTTTTATTAATCCATATTAGAATGTTCATTGTCATAAACATGTTTGTGACAGAGTTCTTGCACTCTGGAAATCATATTCAGTGGGAAAGAAACTCATGAAATAATAATTTTAAAAATAAAAATTTAAGATATTGGCTATAAAAGTTATTATTGATTTAAAAACGAGAGATTCTAATTTGTTCTGACTGGAAAGGAATCTCTGCAAGCATAAGTATTTATCAGAAAGAAAAGTGAGAGAAGAATATTGAAAGAAGAATAATAGGAACACAAAGACAGAAAGGTGGAAAAAGACCAATGTGTTTAGGGAAAATAATTTCCATAATGTGAATAAAGCAGAGTTTACACTGGAATGTTAGATTCTTGCAAATAATTTAATATATACACTTACCTGGAAATATATTGTTTGCAAATAAATATTATGCTAAAGATAATGGACTGTATGAATTAAGCAATCAGGAACCCAAATATTCTTGAAGGAATGAATTATAATGTTTTAGTTTGGGTTTTGGAAAAAGAATAATTATGGCAACAAGGCAGAGAATAGAATTCATGGGGAAAAGGGACACAGAGAACTCACTTGGGAAGCAATTGTATGATTTGAAGAAGAAATATTACAAGTAGGTGCAAATAATAAGAACAGTTCAAAAGATATTTTAGAGAGAGAAGAACAATGGCCCATGGACAATAAAGAAGAATCTAGAAAGGAGCTTGCTTGGGCAAGTGGGAGACTGGCTGCATCTTGAATGGAGATAAAGGAGAATTCAGGAAGATATTAGAGTTTGTATAGGATGAAAAAGTCTATTTTAGTTTTACATTTTAAAGGTAGCATTGTGTTTCCTAAACATTTACCAATACCTGTGCTGAGTTCCAAGATAAGGTTTTAGATATTGTGTAGGATTAAGTAAAGATATGTAAGTAAATGTGATATTTTGGGGAAAGTTTATAAACCAAGAAAAAAAGGAATCAATGACCAAATCCTGTGCATCCACATGCATTAAGAAGATATAGAAAAAAGAAGACTCAGAAAAAGAAGCAAAAAAGGAGGATAAATTGGTTGGAGGAGAGTCAATTTAACGATGGTAGTGCTAATTAATGGTGGGAAAATTTGATTATTGTGTATCTTTTGTGGAATTGGAGTTAATGGTATATGTTTCTGAGAAGGAGAGTACTAAAGTGAAGACAGAAAAACAAGAGTAGGTAGAGAGAGAAAGAAAGTAAAAATATAGTTTTAATTTGTGTTCTCTTGTGTACCCACTCTCGCTCTCTCTCCATTATATAGAGAATAATTTCAGGTTTCAGTAAAGGAGAAAAAACAATTAGTTGACTATTTCATATGTGTCAATAGAATTAAAGTGAGCTTGGCTATTCAAAAAAAAAAAAAAATGAGCATGTGTTCAGGTTTTTGTATGTTTAGAGCTTCTCTTACTCTTGGCTTCCAACTCTTGCTAGATAGAGATAGAGGCTTTAAGTAACCATGCCTTGACAATTTAAAAGCACTTGAGTGATTTTCTACCCACAGTGACCATGCCCCACCCCTTGATCATTTGAACACTTTTATATATCTTTCATGGATATTAAGATGAACTTCCTCCTATGAATCCCCCATCCCAGACACCTCCCACCAACGATCCTCTGCCACCCCGATTGTAACCCTTCTGTGCTCTAAACCTTGAAGATGAAGCCCATATAATAACCAAATACAATTAATAGGAAAATGAAATAATAATGATGAGCTTAGATGAAAGAGATAAAATACATGGAAACTCAGAAAAAAAAAATAAAAATAAAATATAAGTAACGGATTGGGACATTCAAAAAAATGGGAAAAAAAAAAAACCAAAAAATTAAAAAAAAATAAAAATTAAAAAGTATAAATTTTTTCCCCCTTTATCACTGCATTATCGGGTGTCCAGTCTGCACCGTGGTGCCTTCCCCCTCTCATTCCCCAGTGTCTCCCAAATTTTCATTTAATTTTCAAAGAAGTTTAGGTCACAGCAAAGTCACACACAGAATACTAGAGACTCTCATATACCCAACCTCCTCCCCCTTTCCTCACCCCATGTTAAAACCTTTTTTTGTGTGTGTGGATGATAGCATTGTTATAACTGTTATACAGATAGTGAAGCATAGCTGCTAAACATTGTCAATGGTTTACAGTATAGTTTACAGTTTAGATGATACAGTTTAATAATTTTTTATGATATTTACCATGTCTTGTTTCCATTACTGTAAGGTAATGAAAAACATTTGAGAGAATACTGAATTCCCAGCCTGGAGTGCTCTGCCACATTCTCCAAGGGAGCAGCAACAGTCCCCCGAGTGCAGGGGCAGTGTCTGGCAAAATAGGATGGTCCCCTGATGGGTTCTTATTATTGATGACTAGCCTTATGAGCCCTTGCTCTTGTAATTGAAACTTAGCCTACTGTTATGGGATGCCTAAGAGTTGCCACCTGAAAGCCTCCTTGTTGCTCAAATGTAGCATCTCTCTAAGCCAAACTCAACATATGAATGCATTACCTTCCCCCCAGTGTGGGACATGACTCCCGGGAATGAGTCTCCCTGGCAACGAGGGATTAATACCAAGTGCCAACGGGCAATATGACTGGAAAAAGACCTTGAATAAAAGGGAGAAAAGGTAAAGACAAATGAGTTCGTGTGGCTAAGAGACTTCAAAGAGAGTCAGGAGGGCATCCCAGAGATAACACTTATGCATAACTCAGTAGGATCTCATAGATCACCAAAGTGGATATCACCCAACACAAAGGGGTTCCTGAAGGCTCTGGAGACACCCAGGTCCTATATGAGGGGGAATAGCTCCAGAGATTGATGCCTAATCAGTGGGCTTTACTTTGGAGTCTGTGCTCCTGAGAGTGACAGAGTTGGACTCAAATATGTCCTCCCTGCACATGGTCCATCAGTCCCTTCTATTCAAACCTATATGTGATGCTGGAGTTTGTAGGTGTACTTCCAGAGACTGGAGCCTGGGGCCTGCCCATGTGCCAGCTGTGCCTGGAATCTTGGTGGAGTTGCAACTCCTACTCTACAACTCAATGGACTCACCCAAGTCACCTGGTGAGGAGACGATGATGGACAACGGCCATCCCAGGGAATGGAGAGAGTCTGCAGCTGCAGGCAGGATAATCCCATCCACTGTATCCATGGGATACAAGCCCCTCTCACTTGGAGGTGGAGTGGACATCACCATCCCAGACTCCTCAGGACTGGGGGAAGAGCTATGGACTAGAGTGGACTTAATGGTATTCTGTTGTAGACATATTGTGATTCAAGCAATGGAAGAAATTATAACAGTGAGGTGGAGCCAGTGGCCACTAGACACTTTCGTTGTTCGGAAGGGAGGAGCAGTTGTAATACAGGGGCTTTTTTGGGACTTGGAAATTATCCTGAGTGACATTACAACGACAGATAGAAGCCATTTTATGTCTGCATATACCATGCAGAACTGTATGGGAGAGAGTGTGGTCTACAATGTGAACTATGGTCCATGCTTAGTGGCAAAGCCCCAGGATGCGTATATCCATTGCAGGTGATGTGCCACACTAATGAAAGATGTTTATGTGGGATGTTATGGGAGGTGTAGGAGGAAGGAAACATGGGAATCCCTGTAATTTTTGTGTAACATTTTTGTAATCTAAGCATCTTTTAAAATATATATATTTAAAAAGAAAAAAAAAGAAAAATATATAAAAAATAATAATAATTAAAAAATAAAAGCACTCGAAACAACCCAATAACACATAAAACAAATTAAAATATGATCTTTGGACCTTGTTCAATAACTAGAAAGATGCCAAATTTGGCCATTTTATTCTTCATAATGTCTCAGAAAAGTAGTGTTTAAATACCTTTTTTTTGTTTAATATTTTTTTACAGGGTGGATGGATGAGAAAGGCCTTTTTAAATCAAGAGTTTCACTGCTTTTCAGAAATTATGAACAAAGAGAAATCTTTATTTGAATTTAGAGTCAATACACAATTACTAAGAAAAAGAAATGAAAACAATTTGATGCCTTATAGATATGAAAACATCATAACAGAAAACATTTAACTTTATCCCCCAATTTCTAAAGAATTTCTTTGGGAGTTGGAGGTTATCCTGAGTACTGTTGTGGCAACGGATGTAGGCCATTTTAAATCAGCACACACCACTCAAAACTGAGTGGGAGAGAGTGTGGTCTACAGTGTGAACTGTGGTCTATGGTTGGTGGCAAGGCTCCAGGATGTGTAAGTTCATTGAGGGTGGTGGGCCACACTGTGGGAGATGTTTGTGTGGGATGTGGTGGGAGGTGTGGGAGGTGGGTAACATGGGAATCCCAGTGGGTTCCGTATAATATTTTGGGTAATCTAAGCACCTCTTAAAATATATGTATATATATATATATATAAATAACATTTTTGTAAGCAAATACACATATATGCATATATATTTATATATCATTTTGCAAATGTTTGTATGTATTGTGAGAATTTTGATTTTTACCCATAATAAAAATAAAAAAAATTAAAAAATTAAAAAAATTAATCAACTTAATCAAGTGATCTTGTCAAGGTCCCTTAACTGAATCTAATCAAAATACTACATCTACACTTTGTTTACAGGCACAGGAATAGGTTAGCTTAAGAACATAATTTTCTAGGGTCAACAAAAGACAAATCAGGACCTTTTTGGACAATCCGTGTAGAAACCACTCAGATTCTCTCTTATCAGCTTTAAAACAATACGTATGCATTTCTGATAGAGGGCACTTTTCCTCATTGTTGCTCAGTGATCCAGGCTGCCAGAAGCATCATCTCCATATGTATTTCCAAAATCTCTAAAGCAGTGGGAATGAAATATGGACAGTCATGTACTAACTAGCTCTGTCCAGTAGTACATGTCACTGTCACTCATATTTCACTGGACAAGACAAATCAACAACTATCTTCAAAGAAGGACAGGGATATGTAATACCAGTATGTGCCTGGAAGTAGGAGGTCCAGAAAAATTTCATGAAGAGAACTAATGATTATCACTACTTTTGCTTAGTCTGCTTTTCTGGTCAGCAAATATTCAAGAAATATTTGTTTCTTCTTCCCATAAACAAAGTTCACTCCATTCCCTAATGGAGACAGAATCCCCAAATCTTATGTAATAGTTGCATTACTTCCATCTGGGTCATGCTGTAGTAACAAAAAGCCCCAATTTTTACACACACTACCTGCTTAGGCTTGGCTGGAGCTTTGTTCCAAGTAGTCTTGACCCTTGGACCCAACCTAATGGCATACCCACCCTCTGAACATAGATAATCATAGTGGAAAAACAAGCTCCTGATGCTCTAGCCAGCATTGACACATATCATTTCCAAAGCAGAGATAGGGAAAGGATTTTAGAATTATCCATGGCACAAAAATCTTAGAAATATCGGGCAAGTTTAAGTGCAAGGGGTTAAAAGCAGATTGTTCATTTGGGGAAAATGTCAGTGAAGTAAGGAACGTATTTCAGGGGCTGTGTGGATAATAGGAGTGATGAAAAACAACGGTCCCCCTTCTCCGTGGAGTCTCAAAGTTAGAAGGATAAGAGGAGTGTTGGTTGTCCCTGGGTGGCTGTGTAAGTCCCAGAGAGCAGACTCAATAAAAGCACTTTCCTAAGAGATGTTTCAATGTCGAGCCAGGCTTGAGGAGGCACCCCCTGCCACGACCCCCAAAGTGGCTTTCAAATTCTCTTCTTCTCTCATCTTTGCTTCACTAACTCAAATCCCCTACTACATCTAATTCTTACATCAAGTTTCACTTCCCCCAAGGAGGTTTTTTCTCCTCTATTGTTTTTCTTTTTTAAAATTTTATTTTGAAAGAAGCTTTAGATTGCGTAAATGATGCATCAAAAATATAGGGGGATTCCCATATATCCCATCCCAACCCCCTCTCAAATTTTTCTCCATTAACATCCTTCATTAGTGTGGTACATTTGTTACAATTGATGAGCACATATTGAAGCATTGCTACTAACCATGGCCAATAGTTTACATTATAGTTTATGCTTTGCACTGCAAATTTTATTGTTTTTGACAAAATATATAATGACCTGTATCCATCATTGCAGTGTCATTCAGAACAATTCCAATGTCCCAAAAAATGCCCCATGTTACACCTATTCTTCCCTTTCTCTCCCCTCAGAAACTCTGGTGACCACTGTCTTTCTATCAAAGTTAGAAACTTTTCCCATTACTAGAATAATAATAAGCCTACTTTAGCACATAGTTGCAGTACCCCATTATGTTTATTCATTCCTCAATATTGATGATTTTAGGATGGTGATGCCCACTCTGTTTCTGACTGAGAGAGGACTTAGATCACATGGGGCAGATGGATGGACCTGTCTTGCTCACAGTTGTAGATACTCTCTATTTTTGGGGATGAGCATTGTCCATCATCATCATTTTGTTGTCCTAGGTGAATCCCTTGAACTGGAGAGTAGGTGTTGCAACACTGCTGTGATTCAGGGATCAACTGGCATATGAACAGTCAGAAGGTCTAAGTCTCTGGTACATATATTTAACAATTACAGTGCAATTATAGGTTCAAATAAAACGGGCAGAAGAGCCACATGTAGAGAAATTATAGATGAGTCTAACCCTGTTACATTGGGGAACATGCATTCCAGGGTAAGGCCCACTGACAGGGTGCTGAATTTCTGAAATTGTCTGCCCTGCCTATAGTGTCTGCATGTCTCTAGAGCCCTCAAGAGTACCCCTGCTATAACCCTTCAGTGCCAGGGAGGCTCATCCCCGGAAGTCATGTCCCTTGCTGGGAAGAAGGTAGTAAGTTAATATCTTGAATTTGGCTTAGAAAGTGACCACATTTGAGCAAAAAGGAGGCCTTCAGGAGGTAACTCTTAGGCAATATATAATACTAAGCTAATTTTCCATTTCACAAGATCAAGGCTTATATGTACATCAATATCAAGGTCCTGGCATATTGGTCTGTCCTCCTTCGCTAGGCACTCCCCATGTACTCTAGGGATTCTTGCTGCTCTATAGAGAATGTAGCAGGACTTCCCAGGGTGGGAATTCAATATTCTTTTGGTTATTTTGTGGGTCTCCACCAACTGAGACCCATGACTGCTTGAACATATTCATATTCCATAAAAGGATGCCCCACATGCACCCCTCCCCACACACCCCCATCACTGGCACCCTGCACCAGTGATCCTTCCCTGCCACAGTTGTGACCTTTCTGCAGTCCAAAACATCCCCAAAACAAAGTAAAAAAAAATAAAAATAAAAAAAGTAAAATAATAATACTAAGAAACAAATAAAATACAAAAAGAAAAATAAATAAATAAAAATTTTCATTGTATCTTTCATCACCATAAGATGTTATTTTTTTATTTACAGTGACAATTTCTTCTGTATGTTCCCTCAGTGTCTTATTTTTTTCACTTTATTATCAAAGAAGCTTTATGTTACAGAAAAGTCATATGGAAAATATAAGGGATTCTCCTACACCCAACCAGCTCCCCATCTCTCATTTTTCCTTATTGATAACATCTTACATTTGTATGGTACATTTGTTACAATCGATGAACAAATATTGAAGCATTGCTACTAAACATGGTCAATGGTTTACATTATGGATTACATTTTTCACTATACACATTTATCGGTTTTGACAAAATTTATTATGCCTATATCTGTCATTGCAAGATCATGCAGGACAATTCCAATGCCCTAAAAATGCCCTATGTCCCATCTATTCTATTCTTTCCTCCCCCTCCCTTGGGACCTATGGTAACCACTAAGTTTCATGCATTAAATTAAGATGCATTAATATTGAGGGCTTGACATATTAATCTGTTATGTTTTATTAGGCACTGCCTGTTTTCTTGAAAGATTCTTGGCCCTCTGATTGAGAATATAGCAGGGTTCCCCAGGATGGGAGTTCAATATTTTCTTGTTTATTGTGTGGGTCTCCGCCCACTGCAATAACACACTATGACGAGATGAATACTTTCATATTCCACAGGTGCACCCTATTCCACATATCCCCCCCACCCCTGACATCTTGCACAGTAACCCTCCCCTACTATATTTGCCCAAACAGCATTCCCACCATTGTGGTTTTAACCACAGACCTACACATCCCAGAGTTCACCTATTCCTTCCTCCAGACCTCTCCCCAGTTCCATGGATATGCCAAACCAACCCCTACCTACTCCACCTCACATTCCAGCACCTGTGACACCTCTCACATCCCTGCACCAGCATCACCCATCTACTTTCCAACCACCGCCTTCCATCTTATTGTTTATTTTGCCGATATTGAGCAGTAGCTTACCACACTCAATTTCCTTTCTGTCTCCTGATAACCTATCTTCTAGACTCTGGCTCTCTGAGTCTGCTCATTTTGCTTAGGTCATATCAGTGAGGTCATGTATTATCTGACCTTCAGTGACTGGCTTACTGCATTCAACATAAGGTCTTCAAGATTCATCCAAGTTGTCCCATGGGTCAATACTTCATTCCTTCTTACACCTGTGTAATATTCCATGGTATGTATATGCCACAATTTGCTTATCCAATCATCTGTTGATGGACATTTGGGTTGTTTCCAACTTTTGGCAATTGTGAATAAATGCCACTATGAATATTGGTGTGCATATATCTGTTCATGTCCCTGTTTTCAATTCTTCTGGGTATATACCCAGCAGTGGGATTGCTGGATCATATAGTAGTTCTATACTTAGCTTCCTGAGGAACTGACAAACGGTACCTCCACAATGGCTGCACCATTCTACATTCTCACCAGCAGTAGATGAGGGTTCCCTTTGCTCTACATCCCCTCTAACACTTGAAGTTCTCTGTTTTTTTTTTTTTCCAATAGCTGCCAGTCTAATAGGTGTAAGATGGTATCTCATTGAAGTTTTGTTTTGCATTTCCCTAATAGCTAGTGATGTTGAGCATCTTTTCATGTGCTTTTTAGCCATATGTTGTTCCTCTTTGGAAAAAATGGCTATTCAAATCTCTTGCTCACTTTTTTAAATGGGTTGTTTTTCTTTTTCTTTTTGAGATGTAGGATTTCTATATATATGCTGGATATTAGGCCCTTATTGGATAAGTAGTTCCCAAATATTTTTTCTCATTGAGTAAGCTGCCTTTTCACTTTCTTGACAAACTCCTTTGATGCACAAAAGTTTTTAATTTTGAGGAGATCCCATTTATCTATTTTTTTCTTCAATTTTTCATGCTTTGGGTGTAAAATATATGAAACCATTTCCTACTACAAGTTCTTGTAGATGCTTCTCTACATTATCTTCTAGGAGCTTTGTGGTCTTGGGCTCTTACATTCAGATCTTTGACCCATCTTGAGTTAATTTTTGTATAGGATGTGAGTGGTGATCCTCTCTCATTCTTTTGGTTATGGATATCCAGTTATCCAAGCACCGTTTGTTGAAGAGACCATTCTCTCCCAGTTGAGTGGGCGGGATGACCTTGTTGAATATCATTTGGCCATATAAGGCTGGTTCCCATTCCCCTCAGTCCAGAATGGAACCTCTGCCCTGTCCAGGTCTATATCAGAACTCTAAGTTTGGTTTCATTGGTCAGTATGTCTATGCTTGTGCCAAAACCATGCAGTTTTGACCACTGTATCTTTGTAGTATGTTTTAAAGTCAAATATCATTATTTCCCCCAAAGAGGTTTTAATTGCCACTTGTGCTAGTTGAGCCTTCTCTCTTTACTCCTAATACAAAACATATATACATTTTTATTCATGATGGGATTGCACAGCAAACATAAACATGAGGTTATGGGAGTAACTATGAAATTGAGGAGAATTAAGATCTGAATCAGAAAGCACCAACTTTTGTAAAAAATATGACATATATCTTTTTATCATTCCTGAATGACAACCAGGAATGTTTGTTTAGACAATCTATTATCTCAATGTGTCACCTTCAACTTCCTTTCAAATCAAGATGCTATATATGGTACTTTAAGCCTATCTTTGACATATCATTGCTGGCTTTGGGAAGGTAAATAATACTCCAACCATTATTGCTCTCCCCAGAAGGCTGAGCCTGAGAGCACTGTGATCCAGGGAGGAGCTTTCAAATGCCGAATGCTCAATGCTCCCTACAATGGGCATCTTAAAAACACTTGGAAGGCCGCTGCGATGATAAATTTTAACTTCCAAGGACAGGATCCAGGAAAGCAAGAACAAAATTAGAGTCTCAGAGCCCTGGAAAACTATACTCACTGGGGGGCCAGGGCTGGGATCTATGCAAATGTGAAAGGTGGGCCTTGTGGATTGTAAGGTTTTGAGGGCTCTGAACATCGTGGCAATGGCGAGGGAGGAGAGGATACATAGGAGCACTGTGAAGGAGACCTGAGTGTGAAAAAATAATTTGGCTACATGGTATTTTGTACACGATTATGCTAGAATTGGGCACATGATGACACTTTTCCTTTAATGTTGGTGTTGGCACAAAGTTTTATAAGTATCAGTATAGCTCACCATTTCCTTATTCATCATGTTATTCCAATAAGCACACAGAGAACTAAGAGAGAGCCATTCTATGTTAAAGCTATTGTTCTTCATCATGTGAGGATTTTCCTTGAATCATAAGCAATTTTATGTCCTCAATCTCCTTACCTTCACTAAATTTAGAGTAGTTACTGAATACATTAGTGTTAGAGCTACCAAATGAAGTCTTAGCTTCCCTTATACCAGGTAGTATCCTCTACATTCCTCATTATTGGAATTTGCATGAGACCACATTTTTAAATTCCCAGAGAACTTGAGTTAATGCAGATCCAAAGGATATTAAATGCAGCCCCCACCTCCCTCCACTCCCTCATCCTCCTCCCCTGTATAGCTGCTGCATTGGAAAAATCACACTCATAGTCGTGAATAAAATTTGCAGAGGTTTTACAGTGACTTTTGGGAAATTGAATTAAAAAGCAGATTTTCTATTACATTTTGTGATTTTCAAGCATTAAAGATCTTATAGAGAATTAACTTTCTCCATTTTTTTTTCCTTAGGGAACATATATTGAAAGAGTTATTTCATTTAGTGCTAGGGATAAAAATATCTTAATTCAGGTGTTTTAAAGGAGGATAAAACTGACCCTGCATGTTACAGACCAATCAACCTCAGTAATGCTGCAGTTAAATTGCACACGAGAATTTTATTGCAATCGTTGGAATTGATGAAAAAATTTAAAAGGACAGATCTAATATGCTAATAGTACTTAGGTAATTTTCCAAAGATCCCAAAGCAAAGCAATTTTTCTTACTGAAAATTGATCCTGTCCTCACTTATAGTTTAGTATATTTGTCCATATCGAGATGACAGGTAAAATGTAATTTGTGTAACCGTAGGACATCTTTGCAGGGAGGTCCCTGCCTGAGCTCTATTACAATGATTTCTGGCTGCTCTCTTGTCTTTACCTGGCCTCAGGATGAAATATTAATAATTCAGTCACAGCATTTGTTAACAACAAAATATTACTTGAGAGAAACCCGAAAAACTCCATCACTTTATTAATGCCTACTTAATTGAATTAACAAATATATTTGCATACATGTACACATAGATGATTATAAAGCAACTGAACGAAAGTATGCATGTTGAACTAACATCTTTGTGTGATTACAATTTGTTCAACATGGTTTTAATTACTTTGCATTTATTCAACCTTCAATCCTAAAGGAAAGCAGCCTCCATGAACATGTGTTCATATCGATGTAAATGGTACATGAATACATAAGAATAAATGCATGGGCATGTGAGCCACAGGAAGACTCCAGCCAGGCGTCAGTTGCCACCTGCCAGAGCACAGCCTCTAAAGTGAGGTTTCAGCATTTGTACGTGTGTGTGTTTTAGGAGGTACTGGGGATTGAACCCAGGACCTTGTACATGGGAATCAGGGGCTCAACCACTGAGCTACATCGTTCCCAAGCACTTGTGCTTTTAACAGATTCTCATTCGAGGCTGGTGGACAGCAAAATTCATAAATCAGTGCCTTATACCTGCATTGATTTGTGTATTTTACAATCTTTCTCAATAAGGATTTTAGCAAGTGGTAGCTAGACATTTTTGTGTCATTTTCTGTTAACAAATGCCACACTCTTGGGCTCCAATTCAATCCCTTCTGACAGTTCATGATGGTTCTCAGATACACTCCGCACACAGTAATCACGTCTTAAGGGGTAACTCCTGGGCAGCAGAGAAAGCTGTGACTGTTGACAAGATACTCCCACCATGGAATAACTTTCTTCATGCCTTCATGGATTATTTAATTGCATCCGCTTAAAAGGACCTCCGTCTCCTTTTGTGATGGCATTCTGTATCGAATAGAGCACCCTCTTTTAAGTCCACCTTCTTTCATTTGCCATCTATAAGCAAAGGTTGGTTCCCACGCCCCCAGACCAGAACGGAACCCCTGTCCTGGCCATGCCATCTCATGGGCAGGACCTCACTGGCAGAGAGATCTCCGCCTTTACCCTGGAGCCACTCTGCCCTGCCTGCCACGACACCCCTTGCAGGAACAGCCATCTTTTTCCTAAGGGATGCCAGCTTCACACGTCTGTATTGTTTTTCTGTCAGGCTGGATCCCAGAAAAGACAGGTTTCGTTACCTCCAGTGCCCAGCTCCCTTTCTCCCAGCTGGGCCAAGGTCACGGCTGAGCTCTGACGTTCTGGACGAAAACCTCTGATCCAAGCCATGTTTGGTCTTGCACATCCCAAAGTTCCCTGAGGGCATTTTTCACAGCATGGTGGGAGGGTATTTTATCTGCCTTTTCAGATTTGGTGGAGAAAGAACAGCTTTCAGGCAAATTTACTCTAGAGAATACAAACTGACATTTTCTCTTTGATCTTTTTTTGCTTTATTTTCAAATTTAATTTTATAGACAGCTTCATAGTAGCATCCTTGGAACTGACTTTTAACTATGAGTGGCATGCAAAAAAGTGTTTATTACATGTTTTGCTGGTTATGGATTTTTAGAAGCAAAGATTATAAGATCCTTAGGGTACCCAATTCCAATTCTTCATTCACCTGATGCCATAATATTAAATGGGGCTGAAACACACATATGTCTTTAAATTGTAAAGCATAAATCTGGAGAAGCTATGTCAGGTTGTTAAAAGGCAAAGTCAGCCATAAGCAAAAGTTATATATCTATATCTCTATATCTCTCTATATATATCTCTCTATCTATCTCCCTGTCTATATCTATATCTATCACATTACTAGAGACATCCATAAATGGACAGTGTGTTAGTTTATTTTATAGCATATAAAACACTTTTATAGAACACTTTTAAGGATGAGGTAATTATAGTCCTGAGAAATTACATTATTTTCCCAAGCTTAGAGAACTTCATAACTACCATTTTCCCTAAATGTGATAAATATGCTTTTGGAAATAGACTTAATTTTCCTACAGACAGAATGTATGCAAAAGTGCAAATGTAGTTTATAATCTGTAAAGTAGGCGATACAGAAGGGAATAAGAAAAAATGAAAATAGTTCCTGGAGAAGATTGGGGATATTTTCAAACTCATTATTTAATAGTGCTGTGTATTTTTCTAAATTTTAGAAATGTGAATTTAAATAAAATGTCTTTCTACACCTCCTTATGGATGAACCAGACAGACTTTCCATGTAAGAGTTATGGTTGATTGCTTGGGTTTGTTTAAGTATTTTGTGTTGAGCATAACATGTCAACAAGGCAATTTGATAGCTGGTGACAAGGAGAGTTTCAGATAAGTAGTTATCTATTTAGCAGGATATGGGATGCTGGCCATAGAACCTTAGGATGAGATTTCCAATGCTAATTCTAAGAAGACAGAGAGAAAATCAAGATGAAAACAACTGAGATGTTAAGGCTGCCTTTAGCAACCATTTTTCCCCCATGGGATAAAAGGAACTATCTCATTATCATCTACATCTTCTATTTCTTTAAAAAAAAACTCCTAATATGAATTTATTTATTTCTAAGAGTGGGCTCTGGAAAAGGATGCCACAATCTTAATTCAGGATCTGCCACAAGCTGTGTGGACCTCAGCACACTATTCAATTTCTTCGGGACTCAGTCTCCCCAGGTTAGAATTAATTGATCAATGCACATACAGGACTCAGAGCATCTGATAAGAGAAGAGGGCTCACCGTCAGCTGAGATCGTTAGTGCTAGTAGCCATAGGAGTAGAAGAAGAATTGTTCACGGGCATGAGATTCTCAGTGAAGCACTGTGTTTATGACTGTGAAGCTGGCTCATGTTGCTTGTTGGATTTGCTGTCTTGTTTTACTTCACCTATATTCTATTATTTTGTCAAATTTTCTTAGCAAGCTTTCATAATTTGAATTCTCGTCTCTTTCCTCATTCACAGTAATGATGTCTCCGAGTTTCCCTGTTTTGTGACATTGATAAATCAAGTAGTGCAGGAAGAGAATAGACATGAAAATAAATAGTGGCAGTAAATAGGTAATGAGATGTGTTTTCAAGAAGTAGGGGTTGGCAGCAGCTGCACGTGTTAAAACATCATAGAACTCTCTTCTGGATTATGCTTTCAGGGACTTAGGAGGAGACTCATGGTGGAATCTTGTATCTCCTTAAATAGTTGAAAAGGAAAAGAAATATGGGAAGTTGAAGTGTGATTTTAATGGCATATACAGTGAAGAGCAAGCAGTAAAATTTAATGCCTTGAATTTATTTTTATTTATTCCTACACTATCTTCTCATTCTCAAGTATACAGTCTTTGAAACGTGTGTTTTCACTTCCCTTCAGTGTACAACACAAAACTGACAGTACTCAGAAAAATATGCATTTTTTTGAGTTTCGGGTCATTGGGGCCAGAAATAACTGAAATAATCAACAAATTATAGCAAAACTAATATAAATGCTATAACCCCTTCAGGCACTAATGAATATATTTATTATTCTTCATGACTGTTATAATGAAACCTATATGTTTACATTGTTTTTTTGTTTTGAATTCACACATTTATTATATTCTTCAACTAAGGAAGTGTTTATTGATCATCTAAACATTTTGGGACTTTTGTTTTCAAATATATAAAAATATATAATAACAGAACCCTGCCATTCCATGCCTAAGAATTTAACCAGGAGAAATGAAAACATGTAGCAGTAAAAAAAACATTGATGTATTAATACTTACAATAACATGGATTAATCTCCATATAAGTGTGCTGGGCAAAATAAGCCATCCAAAAATAAGAGCGCATGCTTTACGATTCCATTTAACAAAAATTATAGGAAAAGTTATTTGATCTATAGTTACAGAAAGCAGGACCCTAGCTCCTGGAGATTGTGGGTAGGGGTGTAAGATTTATGGCTTTGGAAGGAGCAGGAGGAACCTTTTGTGCTGCTCAGTATGTCCCTTATCTTGATTGTTGAAATGGTTTCATGGGTCTACAAATTTGTCAAAACTCATTAAACTCATTTTGGAGCAAGGCTGTGACTATCTCAGAGGGGAGAAAGCTGAGAAAGTCAGCAGATAGACTAGATTGAGCTTGCCTGAGTACTGTGAGCATACTGCTGGGGAGGCTGTGGGTACACAGAGCAGAGTTGGAAGTGGCACGTGCCAGCAGCACATGTCTGGTCACCACGGAAGCTGTGCTCAGCTACATAAGGGAAACAAAACGGTCCAGTGGAACGTCAAAGCTGGGGCAGACTTGAAAATCATCGGAACTGTGAATGTGCCCCTACCAACATTCACCACCTTGAACAGATAAAGAGAAACTTGCTGGTCCAAGGTCACAAGCTCTGACCAAGCAGTTGACCACTGAGCTAATAAGCACGAGGGGCGAGCCAGTCCTAGGAAGTCAGACTTAAACATCAGGACAAGGATATATTAAAAAATAAATAAAAATGAGCAGAGATGTCAGTGGCTGCACACTGCAGAGGAGACAGATTTCGCCCAATCAAGATACTAAACAAAGAAAGAAACAAAGAAAATGAACAAACTTAAGACGAAAACAACAAAACCAACAACCTTGAAGGGGGGAAATGTCAGAATCCAGAACTGCTACAAGACATTATCTAAAGTGCTCAGTTTTTTATGTATAAAAATTATGTCATCTAATGAAAAATGAAAGTGTGACCTATATAAAGGGAAAAATATATAATCAAAGAAAAATGCTCTGAGTGTCACCAGATGTGACACCAGAAAAAGCTTAAGCAGCTATTGTAAATATGTTCAAATAAATTTATGAAACCGTGCTTAAAGAATGAAAAGTGTGACAGTAATTACTCATCTAATAGTGATTCTATAAAAAAAAAATTTAAAGTTATATATTTAAGTAGTGGAAATTCTGAAATTGAAATGCTTTCAAAAATGATTGCCAATTTAGAGAATCCTTTATAAATGAAGGAACAGTAAGGACATATGCAGGTAAACAAAAACTGTATTTTTCTGACAATAATGAAATTAAAATAGAAGTTACCAAAGGAAAGAAATCTGGAGAAATCTCCAATATTGGGCAATGAAACAACAAATTTTCAATAACTCATGGGTCAAAGAAGAAATCAAAATTAAAGTAGAAATGCTATGAAAATACAAATATTAAATTATAATATCAAAATACAGAAAATAGAAGAGCAAAACAAAAAACAATAACAAGTTTTAGAGAGGATGTGGAGAAATAGGAACAATCACTCATTACTCTTGGCAATGCAAAATGGTGCAGCCACTGTGAAAGACAGTTTGGCATTTCCTCAGACAGCTAAGTATAGAATTACCATATGACCAGTCAAGCTCACTACTGGATATATACACAGAAGAGTTTAAAGCAGAAACTGGAACAGACATTTGCAAACCAATGTTCATAGTGGCATTATTCATAGTGGCCAAAAGGTGGAAAGAACTCTAGTGTCCATCAGCCAATGAAAAGGTAAACAAAATGCAGGATATACATACAATGGAATGTTGTTCAACCCGAAAAAGTAATGAAGACTTGACACATGAATCTTGAGGACATTATTTGAGTGAAATTATCCAGACACAGAAGGGTCAATATTGTATGATCTCACTGATATGAAATAATTATAAGTAAATTCATAGGGTCAGAATCTAGAACATAGGTTCCCGATTCTTTAGATTGAGGTTAAAGAATGGGGAGTTGATGCTTAATTTGTGCAGAGTTTCTATATAACGTGATTGTGTAGGTTTAGAAATGCACGTTACTTATGGTAGCATATTATTGTGAGTGTAATTAACAGCACTGAATTAGGTAGGTGAATGTGCTTAAAAGGGGAAATTTGGATCATATCTGTTACTAAATTAAAATTAAACAATAAAACATAAGACTGTATAACAGAATCAACCCTATTGTGGATGAAGGACAATAGTTAATAGTACAAGGATAAGAATGTCCTTTCATGAATTATAACAAATGTATGACACTAATAATAAGGTCATATATGACAAAAAATATATGTAGTGTAGACTTTGGATGATAATTAAAAGAACTATATTAATAATATTTCATCACTGTAACAAAGGAAATTACTGTGAAAAATTAGTACAGTCATAAAAAAATGCTGCCATCAATTGTAACAGATGTTCCACAACAATGCAAAGTGTTGGTGGTGGGGTGGTTCCTAAGAATCTTATATTTTACACATGATTGGTTTGTAAAGCAAATTGGTCCATAAATTTCTCTAATAAAAAAATTAATTAAAAATTAGAGTTTTGGTGTGTCTCTTAAACAGTGCTTATGGTAATGTAAATAACTTTCAAAACCTTTATCAGAAAATAAAAAACAATCTCAAATCAGTCACTTAACCTTCCATTCTAATTTACTAAAGCAAATAGAGTTATTTAAATCCAAAGCAAGTAGAGGAAAGAATATAGTAAAACTTAGAGCAGAACTCAAAGAAAAAGGAAACAAAATCATTGGAATAATTTAATAAACCAAATAAACCTTTCTTTGGAAAAAATTGACAAACCTTTAATTATACTCACTCACCAAGGGGGGGGGGGCAATAAAAGAAGACACAAGTACCAAAATTTGGAATAAAAGAGGGAGCATCTCAACTGAATCTATGAAAATTTAAAGAATTGTAAGTGAATTTTAAAATAACCTTATGCCAACAAGTTAGGCACAAAGTAAAATGGACAAATTACAAGACAAATACAAATAATTAAAATTGACTCATACTGATAATGGACAGTAGGAATAGAATTATAACAAGTAAAGACATTTAAATAAAACTTAACAACCTTCCCCCAAAGAAATTCATAAGCCTAGAAGGCATCACCAGTGAATGTTATTTAATAGTTTAAGAAGAAGTAATACCAATCCTTCACAAAATCTGTCAGAAAATACTTCCAAATTCATTCTATAATGCCAGGATTTCCCTGGTACTAGAGCTAGACCAAAACATCACAAGGAAAGTAAATACAGATGAAAATACACTCCTGAAGATAGATTCAAAATCTCTTAACAAAACATTAGCAAATGAAATACAGCAATGTATAGAAATAATCCCACACCATGAACAAATGGGTTCTATCTCAGGAATGCAGGGTTGGTTGGTTTCACACCCAAAATACAATTAAGGAAATACACCAACATACCAGAGTAGTAGAATAAAGGACAAACACTACATGTTCTTCCCAATAAGCACAGAAAAAGCATTTGACTAACATGAAATCATATATTCATGAAGAAAATAAAGGCTCTCAGCAAACTAAGAAAACTCCAAATCTCATGCAAAACACCCATGTTAAAAACAAAGCTAACATATAGTGAGAGACTGAATGCTTGAGTGACTTCTGCTTTAGATAGGGCAAAGATATCTACTTCAATTATTTTTCTTCAGCATTATACTGGTTGTTCTATCAAGAATAATAAAGTAAGAAGACAAAAGACATCTGGATTGTAAAGGAAGCAGTAAAATAGGTTTTCTCTACAGTTGACATAATCTTGTATGGGGAAAATCATTAAGAATTTATACCACACATAAATATGCATGTGCATGCCTGCACACATACACACCCAATTATTAGAACTCATAAATTAGTTCCATAAGGTTGCAAGATAAAAGAACATCATGCATATATCAATTGTTCTCCTATATACTAGGAATGAACAATAGAAATTAAATCAAGAAAACAAATCCAGTCACAACATCTTGAAGACCAAAATATTTTAAAAATAAATACATGACTTGACTTTTACAGTAAAAATTACAAAACTTTGCTCATACTGATATAAGAAGATCTAAATACGTGGGGAGATATTACATGTTCGGGGATTGTCAAGTAAATATTTTCTCTTCAAAAATAGCTATAAATCAATGAAATCACAATAAAAATACCAACAAGTTTTTATTTTGTAGACAAAGACAAATTGATCTTAAAATTTATTTGAGGGTGGGCTAAACATTCGCTATATTAGAAACCATGCATGTGTCCCCAGACCTCGTTTTCCTCCCTAGGTCTGGTTTTTAGAGTGCTGGTGATAAACTAAGCCTGATTTATTATATGTCCATCCTGTATGGGAAAAGACTGTAACTCTAGGTATCTCTGGTCAACCTTAAGAGATATAGCAGGGGGCTATATCTGGTTGGCGTCCATCTCCCATATGGAGGGACCTGGGTTCGATCCCCGGGACCTCCTGGTAAAAATTTAAAAAATATATGGAAGGTGCGTGGGCCGCCAGGCCCTGTGCGCGGGCGCATCACCAGTTCCCGCGAGCCACACAGCAAGATGATGACATAATAGGAGAGTGACACAAGGGAGAGGCAAGATGAGACGTACCGAAAAACCAGCAACTAAGGTTGCGCGGGCAGGATGCCTCTCTCCTACATCAGAGATTCCAAGGATTGAATCCCAGTGAAGACAGGAGGAGAAGGATGAGAAGAGAGGGCAGAAAATGGACACAGAGTTGCCCAGCGAATGGACACAGAAACAGCAAAAATGGGGGGGAGGGGGAAGGGGTATAAAAATGGATAAAAGTAAATAAATAAATAAATCCTTAAAAAAGAAAAAATAAATAAAAATATAAAAAGAGAAAAAAAAAATTTATTTGAAAATTCAAGAACCTAGAATAGCAAAAACAGTTTTGAAAAAGAAATTGAAGGCATACACTCAGCAATTTCAAAAATTATTCTAGCAACATCAATAAATATTGTGTTGTACTGGCACAAAGATAAATATAGGGATCAGTGAAACAGGATTGACAGCCTGGAAATAGATCTTCATTATTATAGTAAATTGAATATTGATAAATATGCTAAAAAAATTCATTGGGTAAATAATGGTCTTTTCACAAATGGTGCATAGAAAACTTTATATCATATGCAAACAAAAAAATTCAAAAACCACCACCTAAAACCTTTTACCCTTACCTCACACCATGCACAAAGATGAACTCAAAATGCAACAAAAGCTTCAATGTAAGGGATGGAATTATAAAATTTGGGGAAGAGCATCCAGGAGAAAATCTTGATGTTGAGTTTGGCAAAGATCAAATTTGGCAAATTTTATCTCATAAAAGATCAAATTGTATTGTTCAAACACAGTATTAATAAAATGTATAAAATAATCTAAAAATTGTCTTAAAATATTTGTAAAGATGTTTGATTAATGATTCTATTTTGAACACATAAGGAACTCTTACAACTCTATTATAAGACAAACAATTCAATTAGTATATAGGTAAATATTTGAATAGACATTTTACTAAAAAAGATATATGAATGGCTACCAAGCACGTGAAAAAATGCTCAATATCATTAGTCATTAATGAAATTAATGCTAAAACCACAATAATATACCACTATATACGTACCCTAAATTGGCTAAAATAAAAAAGATAGACAATAAAGAGTGTTTACAAGAATATAGAAAAAGTCAAAGCTACATACTTTGCTAGTGGGAAAGTAAAATGGTACAGCTATTTTAGAAGACCGTTTGGCAGTTTCTTATAAATTAAAACATAAACTCAACAGATGACTCAACAATTCTATTCTAGGAATTTTCCAAAGAGAAATGAAAATATATGTCAATGCATACATGCTAATGTTCATAGGAGAATTATTCATTATATCCAAGAACTGGAAACCAACAAAATATCCATTAACTGTTGAATTTATAAACAGAATAAGGTATATCGTACACAGGCATACTACCCAGCAATATAAAGAATGAATTACTGATAGTGCTATGACATGGGTGAAAATCAGAAGCCTTAGGCCAAGTGAAAAAGCCAGGTATAAAATACTATGTCCATACTATATATTACAGAATTTGATTTTTTAGATAAAGATATACAAATTTATTAAAACTTTCAAGACATTTAACAATTCATAGAAGTCAAAGAAATATGTAAATTCTTAATATATTAATTCTAGAAAGCCAAAAGTATCAAGAATTCTATTAAGGGATTTTAAAATATTGACTCCTTATAAAAGTTTTCTTGCTACACTCTTTGTTAAACTGTGTCTTGGAGGAGATTTGCTGCCATTTTTTTTTTCACCCTGAACCATTGTCACATAAATTAATCAGCAGCACATGAAATTGTGGATAGATGAAAGGCTCATATTCACTCTTTTCCAAATATAGGTAAAAGCTCCACAGGAAATGTGACCCAAGGTTCAGAATAAATGAATCTATAGAGACAGAAACGTATCAGTGGTTGCAAGGAAGGGGTGGGAGTAAGGGTTGATTGAAAATGGGCACAGAGTAACTTTTTAAGGAGATAGAAGTATCCTAAAACTGGATTTAGTGATGGTTGTACAACTCTATATATTTACTAAAAACCAATGTATCGTAGTGGCAAATTCATTGTATGTGATGTATATCTCAATAAAGCTGTTTTTAATAGGTAAAAAATTAAACATATAAAAATGCCAAAGGTATAGACTTGGAGAAAGCCTTGTGCAGATATGAGCAAAAAATATTCTATTCAATATATTGTATTTTATGTATAAAAAGTAAACACTCAATAAAAAGAAGCAATATGAAAATAGACAAAAGACTTGAACAGGCACTTCACAGAAGAGGGTATCTAAATGGTGAATATCCATATGGAAATGGGCTCAATCTTATTACTTATCAGAGACATGCAAATTAAAACCACAATGACAGACCTTTATACTCATGTTTAAAATTTTAAAGTCTGAACAAATTGTATTACATTTGACCATAACAAACATTTGGAACTTTCGTATACTTTTGGTGGGGATGTGTGATGGTTAGGTTAATGTGTCAACTTGGCCAGGTAATTGTGTCCAGGTGTTTGTTCCAGCAAGCACCGGGCTAATTGTAATACAAGAGCATTTATGGACTTAGATCACCAGTGAGTTTACTGAGTGGATGGCTGATTACTTCTGCATTAATCAGGGAGGTTACATCAGCAATGGGTGACGCTTTTATCCAATCGGTTGGACACCTTAAAAGGGGAAGTGATTTCAACATTCAGGGAGAATTTCCCAGCTTGTCTTTGGACAGCCAACATCTCCCAGAAACTCATCAATGACATTTCATTGGACTTTCATCGGAGTCCCTGGTTTGCAGCCTGCCTGCAGAACCTGAACTTGTGCATCCCCATGGTTGCGTGAGAGACTCTTACAGAATCTCATACGATTTAAGATATCTCCTGTTGATTCTGTTTCCCGACAGAACCCTGACTAATACAGGGTGTTAATTTGTACTACCACTTTGGCTACTGTTTTACCTATTTTACAAATTGAAAATATTCAAAAGACATATACCTAGAGACATGAATAAGAATTTTGTATAACATCATTATTAAAAATAGGAAAAACTGGATAAAAGCAGATGTTCATAAACATTAGAATGGATAAATCACTCTCTCTCTCTCTCTCTCTCTCTCTCTCTCTCTCTCTCTCTCTCAGTGGACTACTCTCCAGCAATGAACACAAATAAATAACAGGAACATACAGCAATCAGATCAAGTCACAGAAATGTCGAGCACAAGTAGATATATACTATATAATTCTACTTCAGAAATTCAGAAAAGTATACCATAGGGTTCAAGATAAAAGTGTAGGCAGTAAAATTATAGGGATGTAGGTAGTAAATAAAACTCAGGATTATTGAGAGGTGAACATGGGGTGGTGATTGTGAAGCGTGAAAGAAGGTTTCTGACCATTGGCAGAGTTTTAATTTGTGCCTTGTTTGGCGTTTGCTTCAGTGTTAGCTTTGTGAGAAATTGTTGAGTTGCACGTAGAATTTTTGTGCCTTTTTTGTGTCCTTCTATCTATATATGTGACAATTTCCAGTGAAATGAAAAGAATAAAACAAGAACATTGAAAGTATAATACTTATATTGAAGTAGGTTAATTTTGCAGAAAACTGTATTTCAGAAGAGAAAGCAATTATTTCTGGTCATGGTGACACAAGAAAACTAGAAAATTGTAATCACAGTTACAAGCATAATATTAATATAATTCTCAAAATTATCATGTGTTACAGTATTCCTTTGGGAGAAAATGGGTTAAGAGGTAAGAACAAAAAATTTCTTGGTCAGTGACCTCTGTCATGCTTCAACACTTTTATTGTTTGTGATATTCCTATTTGGGGGGAAATAGTTATGGGAAAACAACATCACCACAGTTTTGCTCACATTAAGTTTTAGCTTATGTAATTTATATCATGGTGCTGCCAGTCAATATATGCTAGAAAGTCTAATGAATTAGAACCATATTATTTTACTATGCTTTAGGGAGCATCCCTCAATTTTCCAGGCTTAATAATGTGATTTTGTCCAGAGCTCTTTCCCAATCTCTTGACAAGCCTGACACCTCCATTGCATATGAAATAACACCCAGTTACTCACTCTAACAGAGCCCTCTTCTTGTCCTTCAGGAAATCTATCAAAATTAGTAATTATTCATACAGAAATGCATTTCTTTGTAACTGTCTTCTCCCCAAACTGTAAGCTCCAACAGAGACCGTGTACGTATAGCTCTCCACTCTATTCGATGCAGTGACTGTACACAGAAGTGATGGAAATATTTCTCAAATTAATAATTTAATCTCAGTATCCCTCCTCTGCCTATGGCTGAGTAAAATAGGTCGCAATAAAAATAGATACTTGTAAATTTTCATATTGGATTTAAAACTGATAGCATAGAACTATTCTCTGACAGTCCTATGTTGCCTGAGAAGCTTATAAAACATTTTTTCTCTTGGTTTATGTCAAGGATGACCTTTAATAAGAAAGTTGCTAAACCAGTAGTGGATAGTAGATATGATTGCAAGCAACTGGTAATTTATTCAGCCATTTAAACAGCTTCCATCTCAGTAACATAGCCAGCTAGCTGTCTTTTATCAGTGCATATAAAATCCTAAGTTTTGAAGAAGGAACACATACACAGGGGAAAGAGAGAGACACATTTTGTCCTCAGTATGTCCACAATTCCCACATGGTAAAGTTGGCTGTCAGAAATCCCATATTTTATAGCAGCAAAATAATTAACTCTTTTGTCTTCCCAGTCAAATACTTCAGAAATACCCAAATCCGTGGATGAGAGCATAAATAGAGGGAAATTTACTCCGAAACTAGAGACAATTCAGGGTCTCAAATTTAGATAAACCTATATTTAGGATTTTGGAAAAAAATCCCACAATAAATTTTCTGATAATTTAGTCATGTGTAGCTGATTGACAATCCAGTAAAATGGATAGTTTTGAGAAACAAAACTTTCCCTTAAATATGGCTCTTGTTATAGGCAATGTGGGACTCTCTGCTTTCAGTCTTTGGTGGCAGTGGGGCTTTTTGTATGCATTATTCTGGAACACCACTTATCCATCTTTTTTAAAAAAAAACAATTTACTGAAGTATATCATTCATACATGAGCATATCTAAACTATAAGTGTTCAGTAAACATCATGAACTTACAAAACAAATAAGCATAACAGCATACAGGGCTCCCACACATCATCCCACCACAAATACTTTGCATTGTTGTAAAACATTTGTTAACAAATTATGAAAGAGCATCGTCAAAGTATTACTACTAACTATAGTCCATATCTTACTGCCTTATACATTTTTTTAAGTATTTATTTATTTATTTACTTTGATCCATTTTTACCACCACCCCCCCCCCCCCCCGCCCCGGGGTCGGGTGTTTCTGTTTCTGTGTCCATTCGCTGGGCAACTCTCTGTGTCCATTTCCTGCCCTCTCTTCTCATCCTTCTCCTCCTGTCTTCGCTGGGATTCGATACTCGGAAACTCCGATGTGGGAGAGAGGCGTCCTACCACCTGTGCCACCGTAGTTCCTGGTTTTTCAGCCTGTCTCGTCTTGGGTCTCCCTTGTGTCACTCTTCTGCTGCATCATCATCTTGTTGCGTGGCTTCCCGGGTCAGATGGTGCACTCGCTTGTGGGACCTGGAGGCGCACCCGCTCACGAGTCCTGGTGGTGCACCTGTGTGTGGGGCCTGGGGGACTCACCCGCTTGCAGCACCTGACGGCGCACCCATGCATGGGGCCTGGGGGCCCCCGCGCCTTCTATATATTTCTTTATTTTTACCGGGAGGTCCCAGGGATCGAACTCAGTTGGGAGACGGACGCCCAACTGTTTGAGCCATATCCACCCCCCTGCTATATCTCTTAAGGTTGACCAAAGATACCTATAATTACAGTATTTTCCCATACAGGATGGTCATATAGTAAATCAGGCTTAGTTTATCACCAGCATTCTCAAAACCAGACCTAGGGAGAAAAACTAGGTCTGGGGACACCTGTATGGTTTCTAATAGAGCGAATGTTTAGCCTACCCTGATTATCACAAAATCAGGACAGCGAGAATATTCACACCACATAACCATCTTGAACTCTTTCTTGCTCACAGATACGTGTTTTTCTATCATTTGTCTTTCCAGGCATACAGAAGTTTTCTTTTCCCCAATACCCTTGAATTCAATTATGTGTGTGTTACTTATAATGGCAAGTGGGGTGTGGATGTCACTTTTGGTAACATTTAATTCCAGCATTTGATTCTCTAGCTCACTTTTCCATTGCTGTAGCAAATGTGGAAGCCCAGATTGGTATAAATTAAAACCTGGAGCCATCACATGGAGTCAAATGCTTTGTCAATCACACAAGAACCTGAAGTGATTGCATGAGCAAAAATAAACCTTAGAAGCTTTAAGCACTATGACTTAGCAGTTGTTTTTTAAAAAAATCCCTGCATTCCTTAGCCATTTCTGACTAATACAATTAAATTAAGACACACATCATGTAATCAAACATTTAAATACTTGATAGTATTGGATGTGAGAAAAGTTAGTAGGAAATGGGCAAATTCTCCCATATTTTAATGATGGCAGAACAAATAGATAGACACATATATAAGAGTGATTGAGTTGCTTTATTATGGATTTTAAAATGCAAATATTCCATCAGTGAGTGATTCCACATCTTAATATGTAACCTGGAGAATCACTCCACATGCATAAAGATGTGCATACAAAGATGCTCGGAGTAGCACTATTTTTAACAATGACGCATTAGAGAGACACTAAACATCTATTAGTAGGGCAATGAATTGTAAGAAATTATGATTTATCAATACTATAAAATACTATGCCACAACTTAAAAAGCATAAAATAGCTCTATGTTTAGAGATTAAAAAAATGTTTCAAGATATGGCATTGACGAGTTTCATAATAATTTGAATTTGGTGATATAATTTATGTAAAACAAATTCAAATTCTAAATATTTAACAAGAACACATGCAAAACCCTTCAGAACCGCTCTAGGGAGGGACACACCAAGATGACTGCAATAATAACATCAGTGAAGGGTACAGGAATTAGAAGTTGTGCAAAAAGGATCTTTGTTTTTTTCAACAATGCTTCATTTATTATGACAGAAATCTATTCACATAGCCCTTGTGTATTAGCAATGCATTACTTGTGAGTTCACCTCTCAGAAATGGAAGACTAAGTAATTCAGATTAACAAGTTCTCTAAGAAGAATTTGGGGGGGAAAAGGAAGACCTCTTCTTGAAATCATTAGAGAGTTAAAAGGAAATGGAGAATGTGGGTTCAAGATCCAGGAAAGCAGCAAAGCAATGGTGGTAAGCTGGTCCTTTAGGAGCACTTTCCCAAAAGGGGCACCCGTTGATTTAAGAAGAAGCTTAGAAGCTGAAAAGCTGAGCAGGATTTGGAAGCCTAATCAACACATTGGAGTCCAAGACTTACCATTTCAAGAGTGTCTTGGAAACACTATATTCTTCAGATTGAAACCAAGAAGGATATACCATAAAGAAGATTAACCAAAATATACTAAGCCTCACAGGAACTAAAAGCTAGCTTTGGAATTCCTTATTGGGTTAGGTTGATATGGGATTACGAATACACCTTCAACTTTCCAGAGGTAAAACCAAACCAAACAAACCTGAAGTCTTGAAAGTATAAAATAAGTTGTAGAATATTAATTAGAAGTTTAAAATCATTTGATACAAAGAGAATGGTTGCAGTAGAATCCTAGCAGGAAGGAGATAGAATAGTGCAGAGGCAATATTTGAAGATAAAATAAAAGTTGAATATATAATAGGGAAATTTTTATAGACAATGATATGACTTCATCAAATTTGAAAGGAAATGCTTGCAAATCTAGTGTTCTATTCCAAATGAAAGTGTGTTTAAGAATGAAACTGAAATTTAATAAAAGAAGAAAAATAAAATGGTCATCATTTGTGAAGAAACTCTGCACTAAGAAATTACTTGAAGGTTTTCTTCAGGCAGAAGAAGAATAATCCACGTTAAAGAAAATGAAATTTGGTCTTTACTTGAGCTCATACATAAAAAATAAATTCCAGTAAGATTGTAGATCTTAACTTGTTAAAGATAAAATTTAAAACAATAGTATTTCTAAGAGATAATTAAGGGAAATATCCTGTCACTAGGGCTCAGAAAAGTGTCTTAACATAAAAAGCATTAATCATAAAAGAAAATTGATTACATATAAGAAAAATCTGCATACAAACATGGGGCAAAGGGCTTGTTTTTTGAATAGATAGTTCTTATAAGTTAAAAAGTTCTTATGAGTTAAAAACAAAAGAAAAGGTGAAGGAAAAAAAACGAGATGACACAAACAGGCACTTACAGAGGATATCTGTGGTAGGCAGTTTCTAAGATGGCTTCCAATGACCTCCTGGCATTTACACCCTTGTGTAGCTATTTCCATTTGAGTGTAGGCTGGGTCTAGATGCTTACTTCTGACTAATAGAATACAGGAGAAATGATGGGAAATCATTTCCACAAGTAGGTTATGAAGAGACTCCAGCTTCCATCTGGAGTGCCTACTCTCTGTCTTTCACTCTAAGGGGAGCCAGCAGCTGTGTGGTGAGCTGCCCTATGGAAACACCCACATGGCAATCACCATTGGACCTGACTGAGCTTGGGATTGGATCTCCTTCCCGGTTGAGCCTTGAGTTCATTGCAACTCCAGTGGACATGACCATTGCCTTGTGAGAAACCCAGCAAAATCACTGGCTAAGCCTTGAGGTTATTGAAAATTGATATTGAAGGAAAAAAAAAAAAAACAAATGAAAATAAGATTCCACTATCACCTATATATTGCAAAATATTCTTAAAAGTATACAGTGCCTATGTCTATAAGATTCAAAAGTCATAGATTATATATAGTTACATTTATAAATTAGTGTTGCCAATATAAATTGGTAGAGCTCTTTGAAAGAAAAAAAATTAGAGAATAAATTAAATAAATAAATACCCTTCACAAAATGCAAATTTGAGAAATTCATCACAAGAAAATACCATATTAATAATCTTATCGACAAAGATAATTCAGAAGCAACTCAATTTTAACAAATTAGTAAGTGGTTCAATTAACTATTTACTTTCAGAAATTGAGATGTGAACAGTAGTCTAAACAGAAGTATGGAAAATGTTTAGCTATCACTTGTGAAATGAAGGCTAATGAATCCAAATATCAATGGATAGAATTATTGAATTTGGGAAAATATGAACAAGGAAGATTATTTTTAGAAACAAAGAAGTCATGTTGAAAAATGAGGAGTGAATGTTATTGTGGTATGATATTTTTTTCTGTTGTGAAAATTCCAAATTAAAAGTTTAGATATTGCATTTATAATGCAAACAAAATGCCACCAGGCAGTTTAAATGACAATGGCAGCTGGTGGTCCCATGCACACACCTTTTTTCTGCTGTGGCTGTGTTGAGGATAGAAAAGTGGAGAAATGGGGATTGTTGGGACTAGATTCTGAGGAATCAACCCCAAATTACTTTTGTTATTACTAAAAATACTTTGTTACAATTCCTTAGTTTCTTCTCAACTTTGATCCTTACGCCTCTGTCACTGACCAAAGGAATAACCATTTTCCCAACATTCCTGCTGAAATAAAGGTAATCCCACCCTCAGTTTGTTTTCTAACAGGGACAGAATGAAGGATAAAGACATTTGTGTTTTTGTTCCAGATTGGTCACATTCTGGTTGTGTGACCTGGAGGACATTATGTTAACTCCCTACTTGTTCCTTTATTCCCTGAAAAATGAGTAGATTAAAGTGGCTCATGTCTAAGGCACCTTCACACTCACAATGTCTCTAGACCACAATAACCTTTCACTACGAAATAATTAGTACATACGTTGCAATTATTGAGGCGTATATAAAACTTTAGTTTTTTAATTTGGTACTTTAAAAATTCTCATTCCGATTTAAATGTTGTCTTCTAGTTAACAACAAAGTATTTACAATAGTATTTACAATTACTAGGAAACTCTTCAGAGACAGTAGTTATAATGGCAATTAAACCACAATTGAGCAATCTGTAAAAAGTTAGCTGATTTGCTAAGATTTTGATGATTTACTTTCATTTTGCAAAATGAATGAAAGCAGCTTACTCAGGCTCATTCAATATTATCTTTATGAATTGCGTAGAATAACTTTCAACTTTAGGATATTTTGGCTTACTTCCACAGTAATGCAGGATTAAAAAAAAATAATAACTCTATAGCTAACCTAATGGAACATGTTTTGATTTTAAGTGTAACTGATTAAGATAAATATTATAATAATTCATATGCAGAGGATGTCTCTAAAATACACTAGTCTATCCTTCTGTTGACAATTCCATTTAGATTCCATTTTTAGCTTAGTAGTTTATACTGAAATACAAAAAAGTTCATATTTATATGTATTTATGTTTTTTTCATTATTGTTATAAAAAAGCACACACAGAACATATGCTATGAAGTCGCTCCTTTTCAGAAACGTGCTGTAGTAGCAGGGCATAGACTAATGTTATTTGACACACTTTTATAATTAACATGACAACATAATAGCATTTTATGCTCTAGAAGAATAACTTCTGGAAGTTGTGAATTCAGCATCCTTTTAGTCTCTAGTGGGTATTAAAAATTGCTTTAAAATATAAATAAAAGTCCTAATTACCCAATTTTATGCCATTTTTAAGGGCTTCTACATAGGTTATCCTATTATACACTATAATAATAGGAAAACCTGCCCAAGACAAAAGGATAAAGATAGAGGCTTTGTAAGGGGCAGAGTAGTCTTTACACGCAGGACTTGAAATCCAGGGCAAATGCACAATTTCTACGTATGAATACATAATCATCGGAAGACATCACAGGGGCTAGAAAACAGTGATGAATTCGTTCTTTCTAGAAACGCTCTTTTATGTATCAATTCATCCATGAGCATCATGCTTTGCAAATAATTAAGTGGACAGTCACTTAGGGTTTGTAAGCCCTGAGTGGGAGGCTGCTGATACAGAGATGCTGAAGACCCATCTTATTCCTGAACAAGCTTATGAGACAGGGGGGAAAAGATAAGTTATCAGTATTCCTCCACGACAGCACCACGGGATACAGGGCACAAAATGCTCAGATCTCCTGCTCGGCCGGTTCTGCCGGAGCTTGGTGGTCCTGCATGCTGTGCTTCTGCAATCAATGGCAAAGGACACAATTTCTCAACCTACGCTTAGGTGCCTAAAAGTTGGGGGACGGGGGGCAATTAGGCCATGCCTGCCTGGGGTAACCAAAATAATATAACTAAAATACGATTTCTGGGTCCTACCTTAAAAATGTGTGTGATGGAAAATATCCAAAACTGCGGTTTGACTGTTCTTCAAGGAATAGCTATTGAATATAATAAGAGATTGCTTAAAAAGAATGGACTTTGTAAGTACAATTGAACACTTGCTAGAAAAGTCAATATTATTCAGAGACGTTTATGAGCAATGCCAGACTGCCTGGTTTGAATCTTTTCCCTACCACTTCCCACTGTATGATCCTAGGCAAGTGACTTACTCCTTTTTTGCTTGAGTTTTCTCACCAATAAAATGGACATAAGGATAATACTGCAACCACCAGGTTTCAGTCAGAAAAGGAGGAACCAGTCTAGGCATTTTAAGATTTGGAAATCTAACATGGAAAGTTGGTTATGTGGCTGCTGAAAGAATGAAAGAGCACTAAGTCAAGGTTGAAGTAACCCTGAGATTAATAACCCCAGGAAGCATCTTTCACCCCTAGAACAGGGGGGACAAAACCGACAAACAGCCAACAGGATAGGAGTACCGGGAATTCAGCTTTTGAACTCGCAGTATCACAGCATAGAATATACCAGAATAGCCTTGATGCTGAGAGACAGATAAACAATCAGCACAAGTTTGCCTCGCAGGGCTGACGTGAGGATATAAGAACCTGTAACATTGGCCACCAGAGGTTTGAGGGGAGGGAGAGGGAAGAATTGGTGCAACATGGGGTATTTTGGGGTCATTGGATTTGTCCTGCATGACATTGCAATGATGGATACAGGCCATCATACATTTTGTCAAAATCTATAAAATTGTGCGAGGCAGAGGGTAAACTGTAAAGTAAACTATAGTCCATGGTTAGTAGCAATGTTTCAATATATGTCTATCAATTGTAACAAATGTACCCCCAAAATGAAAGATGTTGTTAATGGGGGAAAGCGTCAGAGGGAGAGGTTGTGGGGTATATGAGAATTCCTTACTTTTGATGTAACATTTATATAATCTAAACCTTATTTTTAAAAAATGACATTACACACACAGAGTAGAGAAAAGCCAGGCATAGAGTGGTAGGTAAATAATTAATGAATAATTTTGTTATTACCTAATTAATTTAAGCACAAATCACTCATTGGGAAATCAAATAAAAAGAAATCAAGTAAAAACTTGATATTCTTCTATATTCCAAATCTCTGCAAAGAATGAGCTAAAGAAAAATTATATTTCAAAGACCTCGACGATATGGTGCAGAGACTCCAGCATCCATAGGAAGTTGATTGTGTTTCTCCTTTCTCCTGTTAGGATATGCACCCATATAGAATTTCTTTATTGAACCAGCTTTCTTTGTAAGGATTTTCTTCTCTCCGTGGGTTGCATGCTTTTTTACTGTAAGAATGCTCATAATTCTGAAACAACATGTAAGTAAATAATAGATGTGACCCTTGCTCTTATCACTGTAAGGTATTAATTGTGTAGAAAAGAGTCTGGAAACATACACTCTAAACTTATGATAGAGTCAGATATTAGAGGTGGAAAATGGGTGTTAAGCAAACCAAGTCAGCACCAGCCCCCTAGAGCATTAGAAGTTTTAAACAGGTCCTGAGTTTATTTGATTTATATTTATAAAAGATCACAATGACTTCTGTTTGCCGACTGATTGGATGAAGACAAGAGAGGAATCAGGGGAGGGGGGGAGATTTACACAGCTATTGAAATAGTTTAGTTAAGAAATGTCTGTGGCCCAGATTAGGCTGATGTCAATGCAGCTGGATGGAAGGGAAAGATTAAAGGTATATTTTAGGGAAAGAAATGGCACATAATAAATAATATGTGCTCCAGAAGAGAAAGAAAATAATCCTTCTGTGCTTCAATTGTATATGATTTAATTGCATACTTTATACTGAAAGCTCACTTTTCATCATAGTGATTCTTGTTTTACTGACCATTATTTATTATCTTTGATTTTAGAAATAATAACACATAAAATACTTTAGTTCTTGAATATTTGCTAACTTATTTTTGAATATTCCCAAGTATCTACAAGCTATGCTATTGTATACTAAAAGATATTTTATTTCATGATTGTCTAGACATGTTCATCAGAAAATCTTGCAGCTTGGCTGGTTATAATTCTATCTGACTGCATTAAAAGAACAATCAATGTATGTTAACCAGTTTTAATTAAATGTTCATGAAGCCTTGAATGAAAAAAAGGAAAGTTGAATTCTGAATCTTCCATTTCAATCTCACTGCAGCATGTACTTTAAGTATAAAATCACCAATTTTAACTCATTGCAGTGCATTTCCATGCTGATAGATTCAAGCAGAGAAACATGTATTAGAGGCATTTAATAACCAAGGTATACAGAACCAAATAAGGTTGAAAAGAAATGTTTGTTTCAGCATAGTGAATGTTACTTCCAGTTGGAAGTCAGGAATTTTCTGAAAAGTAATATCCTTAAGCAAGTCCTTACTCAGTATTTAAAGAATATCGTTGAAAGATACCATGAAGCTCTTATTTAAACAACAGGGGATTGGTTTTAACTTCTGGGAGCAGGAAGCAAACCAGAATTGTGCCAATGTAGTCAGAAATATAACTGCAAGTTATTTTAGAATCAGCCTATGTATTGGAAAAACTGAGTGATAAATAGTCTCTGGATATCACACTGGTGGCACACCTGCTAACCAGAAAGCAAGAATAAAGTAACTTGTTTAAAAAGGACTGAAAATGAGTCGCTTATCTATTCTGACATCTGTATAAACAAAGAAAGAAGAGCAACAGCAGTGGTTTCTACCACCCATGAGTTTTAAGGAAAAAAAGGAAGGATGCAGCACTCAATAGTATTCTTTTCAAGAAGTGTGTATATTAGTTTATTTTCAGGACCTGCCATTCTAAAGGACATTATAAAAACTAACATCTCAAATGGCTCATTGTCTACGAGTGCCAGAGCAAAATGAAAACTCAACCAATTCAGGGCAATCCATTGCATCAAGTAATGATTATATTATGTAATAGTCAGCCAAAGGGGTGCTGACGCAAAATACCAGAAATCTGTTGGCTTTTATGAAGGGTATTTATTTGGGGTAGAAGCTTACAGTTATCAGGCCATAAAGCATAAGTTACTTCCCTCACCAAAGTCTATTGTCATGTGTTGGAGCAAAATGGCTGCCGACGTCTATGAGGATTCAGGCTTCCTGGGTCCCTTTTTTCCCAGGGCTTGCTTCTATCTGGGCTCGGCTCCTCTGTGTTCTCCACAAGGCCAGCTGTAGACTCTCAGGCGTACAATTCGTCTCTTTTCCCGAGGTCTTCTCTCCTTCCTCATGACAAAGCTCCTCTATGTGCTTACTTCCCCGGGCTCCAGCTCAAAAACTCAGCATCAAGACATGGCTTTGCCATGTCTTTATCTGAGTCTCCACCCACCAAGGGGCGGGGACTCAAAGCCCTACTGACATGGCCCAATCAAAGCCCTAATCATAATTTAATCACACCCAGAGGAACAGACCAGTTTACAAGCATAACCCAATATCTATTTTTGGAATTCATAAATAATGCCAAACTGCTACATATTATAATTTGCATATCACCATAGGGATAAGTTGATATACAATGACTCTGAAATTCCAACTTGAAGGAAAATGCAAAAAAGCTGCTTTAAACTTCAAAATAGAAACCAATGTTAAAACAATGTATTATAGATTCACTTTCAATAGCAGTAGATTAAGTGACCCAACTTTTCAGTGGAAATTTATTCAAGAAGCTATACATAATATTAAGGAAGATGTTATTTGGAAGATAGATGAGGCTGGAATTTGGGTATCTTTTCTCCTGGTCCATTTGTGGAGTTCAGGAGAGAATACTAAGAAGCTTCCAAAACAGCAGAACTTTTGACAGACACACACTGGAGTTCAGATTTGCAGGAGGGAGACCAGCTAACCCTTCTACTCCCTGGTAGGTAGGATAATGATACAAGGATTGGATTAAAGTAGCAATTTGATTGGCTCAAAATCATCTGAGTTTGCTAGAGTCCCTAACCAACTGTCAAAATGAAATTTAAATACTCTCTGGAAGAACATAACATTTTCTCAGGTGATGGCTGCAATGATGTTAGCAATCTAATTTTTCTTGAAAATGAAATGGGTTGTAGGTACTTTGTATGGGGAGGCTATATTTCTTAATATGGAAAATCTCTCAAAATTCCAAATGGCCTTCCACTAGATACAGATATTTATTATCTTGATACTATATTAGAAATATTTTTTAAAAATTAAGCTTTTTAATTTTTAAATGACAGGTTACCTTTAAAGGACCAAAATAATTAGATTGACACCTGACTTCTTAAGAGAAATAATGGAAGTCTGAAACAATGGCATAGAATTCTTCAGATGGAAGGTGAGAGACGCTGGAAGGAATTTAAAAAAAGAAAGAAAACAAACTTAGCAATTATATCATATCCATCAAAAGTATATAAATGTAGACAAAGTGGTCATAGGGCCTTGAACTTTGCAGGAAGAGGCAAAAACTTATTTTATATTTAGAATTTTGTAAGTAAAGGGTACATATTGTAATGTCTAGTGTTACAAATAAAAGAAGAGAATTTATAACTAATAATATACTAAAAAGTAAAATTAGAGTAATAAACAATATTCTTTCCTTCTAAAAGAAAGGAATAATAACAGAAAATAGACATAGAATAACTGGAAGAAGTGAAAAACAAGGTGAGGAAGTTATATTAAACCCAACAATATTGATATCATGTCTCATAATAAATATAAATGGACTATATAGATGAAGATATTCAGTCTGGATTTTAAAAATCTATATACTTCTTAAAATAAATACCTAAATTATGAGGACATAGAGATGTTGGAAGTAAAGCAATAGAAATAGATATATCAGAAAAACACAAATCAAAAAAGAAAAAATCCTGGAAGAACTACACTAATATAGTCTACTAATATCAAACAAAGTAGACTTTAAGTTAAAAGAATTATTAGAGATAAGTAAATTTTCATAATGATAAAGGTTCAAATCACTGTGAAGCTATAACAATTCTAAATTTTGTGTGCACATAAAGAAAAGGCTGTTTGAACTTTTCCTTTCTGTGACATGGCAGCATCAAAAATGGCAGAGCTCTCTCTCTGTGTCTGTCTGAGTGTCTGTTTATATCAGATCCAGAAAGGGGACAGAGACTTAGCCCGAGAGATGCCTCACTGACATAGTCCAATAAAAACCCCGACAGCAATCTTAGGTAAACTAACCTAAGCCCCTTCAACTGAGTTAAATACGATCAAAGGGTTTCATACCCAGAGAAACAGATTAGTTAACAAACATCATCTTTCTCTTTTGGGCATTTATAAAATAATCTCAAACTGCCACAGCATCTATGAATTTTGGGGGTACAGTGGGTATTCTTGGCCTCATTTATTTCTGAGAAGGCCATCAACTGAAAATGATGGTCAGAATAAGATACTTAACATCTCAAAGGATAGAGCCATTACAGAAATAAGGCCAGCAGGCCATTTGGACAACAAGGAGAAAACCTCACAGCACTGAATGCATTAATTAACATTTTGGTGCTTCAGTTTTAATTTTTTAATCTCTAAAACATGTGAATTCTTTCAAAAGAAACTTGATAAAGCCAGGAAAGAATTTATGGAATTTGAATAATGGATTTCTGTTCTTTCCCAAGTCATAGAAAATGACTTTTTATATTAAAAAGAGCATTTTGTAAAAACTAAAAGCCTGACAGGTGACGGAGATCTGAAGGAGTTTGAGATTAACTGGTATTGATTATTCATTATGTCCTTTCTTTTCAATTCTTACCTTGGAAATAAATGCCTTTCAGAAAATAGTATCCATTTGTGTACGACATTTTTATTTAGGTAATCGCTGTAATAATTGTTTTTAGTGTTGTGATAGTGCACATATATTAATTGGTAAGGCTGAGACTTGAATTGCAGAGACAGAGAAAGGGAGAGACAGAGAGGCACAGAGAGAGAAGAAGAAGAGAGGGAGAGAGGGAAGAGAAACAGACAAAGGAAGGGATTAGGGAATGTAGGGAGAGGAGAGGAGAAAGCCAAGGATCTGTGAAGTCATTGATGGGCAGCTCCTTTCAAAGTCCCTGTTGTTTGAGAAATATAACCTTTTTCTTATGTTCAGTCACCTTCACTGAAATAATTCTAATGGTTGTTATTGTATTTATTTGCAAAACCTCACAGACCGTAATGGACACACAGGATTTAACTGGAGGAGTTAAGTCTCTACTGTAACAAGAATAGGACTGGACCTTCTGTGTCCAATTCTTTTACTTCCTACCTTCCTGTACGCTTCCCTCTTTTCCTCAAATTCAGCAGCAAAATAGGCATGGATAATATTTGATTATAATACAAAAAATATGACAGATACTCATGATTTTTTACTAATATAAATAACTAAGTAATGGAATGAATTGTAAATGGAGGCAAAGGGGCAAATCTTATTTACAGAGGAATTTCACATAATAATTGTAGAGGGAATGAGGGAAATAGAAAATCACCATTAGAAGACCACAATAATAACTGTTGCAAGCAAATACACAGATTGCTTTAGTTCCTAGGCTGCTCAAAGAAAATACTATTAAATAGGTCAGGTTAAACAATGGGAATTTATTCGCCCATGGCTTTGGGGCTGAGAAATGTCCAAATCAAGGCATCATCAAGGAAATGCTTTCTTCCCACAGACCCAGCAATCCTTGGTTCCTCTGTCACATGGCAAGGTACATGGTGGCATCTCCTGGTCTTTCCCTTCTCTTTCAGGTTTCACTGATTTCAGCTTCTTGCTTCCATCCCTTTGTCTCTCTTTGTCTGAATTGCATTCTCTTATGAAAAACTCCAGTAATAGGATTATGACCCATAGCTTAACTGAGGTAACCTCATCAGAAGATCCTACTTACAATGAGGAATGCACAGGAATGCATTAACTTTAAGAACATGTTTTTCCAGGGTACAAAGAGCTTCAGGCCACCACGTGGATGAATGCAAAAATTAGTGGTAAAAGTTTAAGAATCAAGATTGTTGCAAAGTCACAAGAGAGCTCATTCAACACATTTGTAAATTAAAATGGAGGTTTTAACATATGTCCCCAGTTATTTTATACTCCAGAGGGCTGGACATAGTGAATCCCTTCTAATAAATGGAGCAGGGAAGGAAAATTCTAACTTTACCGTGGGACATCTGGCAGTCAGCACTTTAACCAAGTGATCAAGATGAATATCATCAGTAACAGGGTGTGTTGACATCAGGTACCCTGATCTGATGCCATCAGAAGGCTACTTCAGCTCTGTGGTAGTTTTAGCAAAAAGCTATACCCTCCGTCTAGTCATGAGAAAACATCAAACAAACTGAGGGGCATTCTATACAATATCTGAACATTACTCTTCTAAAGTGTCAAGATGGTGAACGACAAGGAAAGACTGAGAAACTGTCACAAGTGAGAGGAGACCAAGAAGATTTAATTACTAAAGGCAATGCCATGCCTTGGAGCCTATCCTGGGATGGAAATATGGGCCATCATTGGGAAAACTGGTGAAATCAGGGGACAGTCAGTTTCGTAAATAATATTGTACCCAGGATAATTGCTTAGTTTTGATAAATATATCATAGTTATTTAAAATGTAAACATTAAGGAAAGTTAAGTAAAGGATATACAGGAACTATTTGTACTACGTTTATAAAAATTCTGTAAATATGAAATTATTACAAAATAAAATGATTTATAACAAAACATCAATAAATAGAAGATTATCCATTGGCAACATCATAAATGATAGCATGTAAGGATACTGGTATTGTCACATAAGGGACTGTCTTTGGGGTTTCTGATTAAGTTGTTACTTCTCTCATGTCCTATATTTGTGAGCACAGGCCCTTGCCAAGTCCTCCAGACAAAACTGGACTGAATATGCTGTGCAGTTTACATGCCTTACTTTAGTACATGGCATTCATAAAATGAAATTACATTTTTGGTAATTTATTTTATATGCTAATTAAGTCATGAGAATGACATTAATGGATTTATAATATGAAATGTCATGTACTGTGATGAGAAAGTATGAACGTGCTTATATCTTTAGATAATTAAAACATAAATGAAATAGTGTCTCCCAGAATCCCTCATTTGCATATGCCAACGTGTTATGAATGCATTTATGAATATATGTTGTACAGTGGAATAACCTATTCATTTCAAATGCCTATTCATATTATTTATATTATAGATTTTTTGTGGAAATTCAGAGAACATATTTGCAGTGTTTATATTTAAATCAATTAATTGTCCTTTCTAATCTGTTTTTGCATTGAAAATGGAACTTAGTGATTGATTCTTACATATATGAAGTTTGTTTATGGTTTAAACTCAGGTTACTTTCTTAAATGTATTTGGAACAAACTCTCTATTTTTGTAATAATTAAATGAGAAAATCTCCACATATAAATAGGGAGGTGTTTTCTATTTATCAAAGCCCAGTGAAAAAATGAAATGTATATTCTTTTTTCTTTTTAGGAGTTCCCAGGGATTGAACCTCGTACATGCAAAGCATGTTCTCAAACCACTGAGCTACACCTGCTCCCATATATTCTGAGGTCTATAAGGAGGAACAGATTCATTTAGTATTTTTGAAAGATATATTTGAAATGTCATTATTTTCTCTTCAATTAGGAATAATAACTTACATAGTAAATATTATGTAAATCAAGTACAAAACACTTCTCTGCACATGACTGTTTTAGTATCCTATTATTATAAATAATTTCTCAGGTGATGGCTACAGTGATGTCAGCAATCTAATTTTTCTGGAAAGTGTTTACATAGGTTGTACACACTTCCTATGTGTAGACTATATCTCACAACAGGAAAAAACACTCCAAATTCCAAAAGGCCTTCAACAAGATACAGATATTTATTATCTCGATACTATATTAGAAATATTGTTGGAAGTCAGTTAAGTAGGTCAGTAATGAATTTGCATGTTAAGAATCACTAAATATTTTAAAATATGGCTCTATTTTATCTTATGAGAGAAGTTGTAGGTTTACAGGTAGATCATGCAAAAAATAATAGAGTTCCTATATCCTCAGCCCCGTTTTTATTATTTTCCTTTAGCATAGTACAATTGTTAATAATAGGGAGAGAATGTTATTATAATTGTACTTGTAACTGAAGTCCATAGTTTACATTAGGGTTCACTGTTTGTATTATACAGTCCTATATTTTATTTTTATTTTAGCAACATATATACCACCTAAAATGTCACCTTTTAGCCACATTCAGACATATAATTCTGTGGTATTATTACATTCACAATGCTGTATTACCATCACCAACATCCATCAAAACTTCCATCATCCTTAACAGAAACTGCACCAATTAAGAATTAACTTGCCGTTCTCTACTCCCTCCTAACTCTTGGTCACCTAAATTCTAATTTCCGTTTCTATGAGTTTGCTTATTCTAATCGTTACATGTAAGCGAGATCATAAGATGTTTGTCTTTTTTTGTCCGGTTTATTTCATTAAACATGATGTCCATCCATGTGGTCACATGTATCAGAACTTCATTCCTTTTTATAGCTGAATAATATTCCATTGTTTGTATAGACCACAGGTTGCTTATTCATCCATCATCTAATTTGTAATTGTGATGTTTTCGAGGGACCATATTTTCCAAAATATGCACACACAAACACACAAACACAGAGAAATTCGGATGTTTCAGTTGGTTGTTTATGTTTATCTTTATATATTTTTAAGATAACCCATTACTTTAGTCATTTCCTGATAATTTGGTTATCATCCCCTAAGATTTAAATTTTGGCTGAGTTCAAGGCACGCCTGACGTTGCCATATAACAGCAGGCAGCTCTGATGTATGGCTTCCGATTGTTTCTAATTAGAGCCATGATTCTTTTTTTTTTTTTTTTTTTTTTTTTAAGTGTTCGGTTTTTTATTTTTAAAGAAGCTTTAGATTAAGTAATTGTTACATCAAAAACATAGGGGATTCCCTTATGCCCCACCCTCTTCCCATCTCACACTTTTCCACATTTACAACATCCTTCATTAGTGTGTTAACTTTGTTAAAATTGATGAACACATATTCAAGCACTGCTACTAACCACGTAATATAGTTTGCCTTATAGTTTATACTCTGCCCCAGACAATTTTATAGGTTTTGACAAAATGTATATTGGCCTGTATCCCTCATTCCAATGTCATGCAGGATAAATCCAATGTCCTGAAAAATGCCCCATGTTACACCTATTCTTCCCTCCCCCATCTCTCAGAATCTCTGGTGGCCACTGATTTTATATCAGTGATGAAAGTTCTTCCATTGCTAGAATAATAATAAGCCTACTCTAGTCCATTGTTCATTCCCCAATCCTAAAGATTCTGGGATGGTGATGCCCTCTCTGCCTCTAATTGAGACGGGGCTTAGAACCCATGGGGCAGATGGATGGGACTACCTTGCTTGCAGTTGCAGACACCCTCTGTTCCTTGGGATGTTCGTTGTCCATCATCATCTCCTTGTTAGTTGTCCTGGGTGAGTCCAATGAACTGGAGAGTAGTTTGTTCCATTTGTTTCATTTGTGTTTAACTGTTTGGGGTTTGATTAGTGGGAAGCTTCTCAAGTCATTGTGGAAATTAAAATGTAGAACTCTTTGCAAGGGGCCCTTAGTAGCAGTGGTTCCACTTTGCAGGTGCTTCTTGTGCCCTATAAACAGCAGGCAAGAATTGCTGAAGGCTCCAGGGCTCCATCACTTGCCTCCTTATAGTCAGTTTCAGGGAGGTCGCTTGGCCTCTCCAGGTAAGACTGGCCCCTCCTGGTCTGCACCTGAGGTCTGGTTTTCAGAAAGAGCTTAGCCAGTTCTCAGAGGTCCTGATGTAATGGAGAAATGCTTGTCACGAGATTGGTTCCTACCCCTCCCATGTTTTAGCACAGTTTCTAGATACCAGACCCTCCCCGGATGTGCAGTTTGGGAGTAGGGGTTGGGGTAGACTTCAAGTAACAGATCACGGGACAGGAGCATCCTAAAGCATTCCCTCGGGAGCCCATTCCTGCTGCCTGCTCCTCTGCACAGCTTCCCGTGCCTGAGTCCTTGGTGGTAATTTATTTATTTTTTTTTAAGGAGGCACCGGGAACTGAACCCAGGACCTCCCATGTGGAAAGCAGGCGCTCAACCACTTAAGCCACATATGGCTCCCCCAGATTGTTTTAAATATCTTAGAACCGTCCTCACAAATGATTACATTTTATTAAAAGAAGGAGTGGAGATCTAGAGACACCCTAGCTCAACTATTCTTATCCCAGAAACACCAAGTCCAGATTCCGGAATTGAGCTGAACAATTATATTAGGACTTGAACTTTTGAAAAGCATATATCTTATTCTACGAAGCCCATTTGAACCTAAACTAACATTACTCCTGAAGTAGAAAAAGCAGTTCTTTAATACTTTTATTACTGCTCAATGCAGTAGTGCAATATAAGTATATATAGGAAATATGCATCATCATAAAGATGATAACAATAAAATGCATTATGATAAATAGTGCCTGCATATTTACTACAAATATTTACCAGTTTAAATGGCCAGTCCATATGCAGAAAAATGATTTTATAAAATGCTTTCATTATGCACTTTAATAACAAAGGTATAATAACAAAAATAAGTTTTAAATGAATATTTTTGTATTCTTTACAAATGAAGTTTTTAAGTTTAAACCCTTTTAATTTTCTACCTGATAGATCTCTGGTTTGTGAAGATGATAAGTTCTGTATTTCTGCAACCAAACAGCAATTTACAACTCAACTGAGTTGTAAGAAAAAAAAAATCACAGAGTTAGAATGTCAGAGATACTGGTAAGAGAAATATTTAGAAAACACAAATTTGCTAATTTATGGTAATTCCATATAAGCAGACATAGGCAAAACTTTTTTTTCTTAATTTGCCTCCTTTCATCATTTCTGAAGAGCTATCGTTTATCACTGCCATATCTTTTTTCGGGTAGAGCAGTTTTTCATTTCTATCAGTAATCTAAAAAACTATTTTAGCAGCATTGTTATAATATGCAAACTAACAGTTATTCCTAATGTTTTTAGGTTACTTATAAAGAATATTGTTATTATTATTTTTTTATTGTGGGTAAAAATCAAATTTTTCACAATACCAACCAATATTTGTAAAATGATATATAAATATATATGCATATATGTGCATTTGCTTACATAAATGTTATTTTTTAAAATATATATACATTTTAAAAGGTGCTTAGATTACCTAAATGTTATTTAATATGCTTCTCTGCCTGGCCCTTAAGTCTTTAACTTTACTCACCATAATTTGGTTCAGCTTTGCAAGTCTGGACAAGTTACCCAACCTCTTAGTGTGTCTAAAGAAGGGAAGAAAGAATTACCTGCCTCAAAAGGCCACAGTTAGCAAAATGGAGTCAAACATAAAAAAAACCAACAACCACAGCACCTGACACAAGGCAGGCCCCAGAGAAACATCTTTCTTCATCGTCATCACCATCATCTTCACCATTATCATCGTCATCATCATATCATCATCACAGTCATCTACTCCTGTGAGTTGATAAAGCCTCTTGGTCTAACTTTTATTTCTTAACAGAGCACCATTGCAATTCCTGAAACAACTAAGTTATAAATTCCATGCTTTATTTTCTCATGCTACATACTTTTCTTTTCTCTTTGAAATGATTTAATAAAATTTATTAAAATAGTTTTCTTTAAAATAATTATTTAATAAAGGCCATGGGCATATTTTAAAAGTTGTTCAGACGTTTTTCCTTTCATTCTTCCTGGAATAGGTTACAAAACATAATAGAGAAATTTCCCATCTTATAGATTTTTTAAAAATTTATTCTCTGCATGTCACTAAATTTTTTTTTTATCAAAATTGATTTCTCCAAACAATTAAACATTGATTTTGCTTAACTAAAGTTTTCACAAGTCTAGTTTTTCCAATTATTTCCAACATTTAAACATATGTAAATATACAACACTCAATGATGTATTAAAATAATTTATTTAGGGAAATGGGTGTAACTCAGTGGTTGAGTGACTGCTTTTCAAAGTCTAGGTGCTAGGTTCAATCTCCAGTACCTCCTAATAAAATAAAATAAAATAAAATAAAATAAAATGAATTATTTACAAAAGCATGAATATATTTTTATTTTTATTTTTTCTTTGCTTCAGTTTACTCTTAATGAGAATTAAGACCTAAGAACCCCAAAGCTTTTGGAAGTTCCATTTCCAACTTCTTCCACAGCTATAAAATTCTGAACTATTTTAGAATCTTTTAGTTTTAAAGACAGAAAGTTAATATTATAGGAAATGATGGTCGGGAGGCAAGCTGACGTGCTCCCAGGGATTTAGAGAGATTGGTCATTTTAATTGACTTGAATGATCCAGTTCATGGGATTTTAACCTGGAATTACCCCTTGTAAAGAAATACATGTTCTTTAAGGGCTTGAAATTATAATTGTATTTTGGTCATGCTTGGAGCTCTTATTTCCCCTTTTCCCTCAATTACTTTGCTTTTTATCATTTTGCAGACAGCAACATTCAGGCTGTGCTGAAAGCAACAAGACCAAGAAACCCAAATTCATAAATAATTTGAAAAGAAAAAAAGAAGTTCACATGGAAGGGTAAGGCATATAGCCTCATGAAATGAACACACCCTAAGCAGGCCTTATTTGGGAATATATGATGATCTATTTCTCCAATATAACATAGTTATTCTCATTTATAATTCTGCATTCATGATTCTTCTACTCATTTTATTTTAACTTATAATTTTCAATGTATCCATTAAATATATCTCTCAGAGACTTAAATCTTTTGAACGTTCATATGCCATTTGAGCCCTGAGTCCCGGCAGAGTTGCAGCCATCTCCTACTTTCCAATTCTTTGGGCTTGCCCTGGACAACTAACAAAATGATGATGATGGACAAGTTCCATGCCAAAAACAAGGAGTGTCTACAACCACAGAAAAAGAATTCCTTCCATCTGCCCCATAGTATCTAAGTCCCTTCTCAGCCTGAAGCAATCAGAATGGACATCATTCCAAAACCCTCAAGACTGAGGAATGAGCAAACTTAAGGGGAATGTGTACACAGAACAAATTAGATTTATTTTTACTGTAGTTATTATCTTGTGTTAACAGAAGAATTTATAACATTGATGAAAAGATAGTAGTTGCCAGGGGTCCAGAGGAGGGGGAGGGATGAATGGGTGTAACACAGGACATTGTTCTGTATGATACTGCAATGAAGGACACATGACATTCTACATTTGTCAAAGCCTATGAAACTGTAAAGCACAAAGTGTAAACCATAATGTGAACTATGTACTTTGGTTAGTAACAATGCCTCAATATTGGTTCATCAGTTATAACAAGTGTACCACCCTAATGTAATATGTTAATAATAGATGAAACCCTTTGTATGTGTGTGGGGGTTATATGGGAATTCCATAAACTTTTGGTGTAATTTTTCTGTATATCTAAAACTTCTATAAAAATAATGTCTACTATTACAAAAAAGTAGTAGGAGAAATGTATTTTGTATGTATGGTACTAGAATAAAATTCTTTTTAAAAATCCTTGAAGAGCAGAATACAGAGAACCCTAAGTTAAACCATGGGCTAAAGTTAAGAGTTCATTTATTAAAAATGTGCTTTCATCAGTTGTAACAAATGTATCACACCAATGCAAGGTGTTAATAATAAGGTGGTTTATAGGAAACTTGTACTTTATGCATGATTATTCTGTAAACCCATAAGTTCTCAAATAAAAAAATAAAAATAAATATTTGAGATATATCACCCAATTTTAACATGTAAAACTCACTTTTATAGATGCTTGGTTCAAACAAGTAAATTGTGAAAAGAAATATGAGACAAATTGGAGAACTTGAAAAACGTGCAGTGATATTAAGGAAGTATTGTTAGTATTTAGGTGGAATATTGGCATTTTAGTTAACTTTAAAATTTGTGTTATATTTTGAAATACATTTGGAAAGACTTACCAACAAAACAATTTGATGGCATGATCCTATAGATAGACTATCCCAAAAAAATCTACAACAAACCTACTAGAAGTAATAAATGAGTTCAGGAAAGGGGCAGGATACAAGATTAATATGCAAAAATCAGTAGTGTTTCTACACAATCCTGGTGAGAAATCTGAGAAGGAAATTTTAAAAATTCAATTCATAATAGCAACTAAGAGAATCAAATATTTAGGAATAATCTTATCCAAGGACATTTAGGACCTGTATTCAGAAAACTAAAAAATATTGCTAAAAGAAACTGAAGAAGACTTAAATAAATAGAAGGATATTCTGTTGTTCATGGATTGGAAGGCTAAATATCTTTAAGATGTCAATTCTACCCAAACTGATTTACAAATTCAACATAATCTCAATAAGAATCCCAACAGCCTTTTTTTGCAGAAGAGGAAGAACCAATTATCAAATTTATTTGGAAGGGTAAGGGGCCCCAAATAGCCAAAACATTTCTTAAAGAAGAAGAATGAAGTAGTAGGACTCTCACTTCAGGACTTTAAAACATATTACCTAGGTACAGTGGTAAAACAACATGGTACTGGCAAAATGACAGACACATTGACCAATGGAACCAAATCAAAAATTCAGAAATAGATCCTCACATCTACATTCTAGTGATTTTTGACAAGGCTCTCAAGCCCTCTCATCTGAGCCAGAACAATCTATCAACAAATGGTGCTGGGAGAACTGGATAACCATACCAAAAGAAAGAAAGAAAACCCTTATCTCACACCTTATACAAAAATTAACTCAAAATGGATCAAGGACCTAAATATAAAAGCTATTACCATAAAACTCCTAGAAGAAAATGTAGGAAAACACATTCAAGATATTGTGGAAGGCAATACTTTCTTAAACCTTACATACAAAGCATAAACATTGAAAGAAAAAATAGATAAATGGGACCTCCTCAAAATTAAACACTTTCGTTCTTCAAAAGACTTTGTCAAGAAAGTAAAAAGGCAGCCTACTCAATGGGAGAAAAATATTTGGAAACTACATATCCAATAAGGGTTTGATATCCATGTTATATAAAGAGATCATACAACCCAACAATAAAAACACAAGCAACCCAATTTAAAAATGGGCAAAAGACTTGAACAGACATTTCTCCAAAGAGGAGACGGCAAAAAAAAAAAAAAGCCACATGAAAAAATGCTCAACATCAACATCACTAGCTATTAAGGCAATGCAGATCAAAACTACAATGAGATAGCATTTCAAACCTTATAGGGTAGCCTTTATAAAGAAACAGAAAATTACAGTGCTAGAGAGGATATGAAGAAACAGGAACATTCCTTCATTGTTGGTGGGAATGGAGAATGGTGCAGCCTCTGTGGAAGTTTCACAGTACCTCAAGAAGTTGAATATAGAACTGCCATATGATCCAGCAATCCCATTACTACGAATATACTCAGAACTGAAATCAAGGACACGGACTGGCATTTGCACACTCATGTTCATAGCAGCATTATTCACAATTGATAATATATGGAAGCAGCCTAAGTGTCCAACAATCAACGAATGGGTAAACAAAATGTGGTATATACATGCAATGGACTACTATTCATTTGTAAGAAGAAATGAGATCGGGATGCATACGACAACATGGATGAATCTAGACGATATTATGTTGAGTGAAATAAGCCTGACACAAAAGGACAAATATTGTATGGTCTCGCTAATATGAACTTGACACAATGAGTAAACTCACAGAGGTAAACTCTAGAGTACAGGTTACTAGGAAATAGAAGGCAGGTTGAAAATGGGAAATTATGCTTAATGTATGCAGCATTATTAATAAGGTTAACTGTAAACGTGTAGAAATAAATAGAGTTGGCAGTAACGTTATAATGAGCATAACTAACACTGCTGATTTCTAAATGTGATTATGGTGGAAAGGGGTAGTCTGTAGATGTAAATGTCTATTGCAAGGAAATCAGAGAATAACCTAGGGAATGTATAATACAGTAATTTTGGTGTTGGATGTTCTTCTTTTACAAAGTGCTAAGAATATGGTTATACATGGGAAAACTTCAACTAATGTAACTTACGGATGATAGTTAACAGTAATATTGTAATATTTTGCAGCAATGTCAAGAAAATATCATTTAAATTCCAAGGAACAAAAGAGGTATGAGATTTTTCCTTTTGGAGTAATGAAAACATTCTAATATTAAGTGAGGCAATGACAGAACAACTCTGTAATGAAAATGAGAGCCCCTGAGTGTGTGCTTTGAATGGACTGTACAAAACATGTCACTGTATAACACAGGGAGTCCCATGGTGGAAGATGGACTATGGTTAAAAGGACAAATATGAGAATGTTTTCTCCTGAATGATAACAAACAGAGAATACTAATATAGGATGTTAATATTCAGGTGGGTTGGGGGAAAATACAGAAAATGTAAGATATGGGTTATAGTTAGTAGTAATATTTTGATGATTGACTTTCATAGTTTGTAACAAATGTTTCACAATAATGCAAGGTTTTGGTGGTGGGGAGCAATGTATGATGATACGCATGTTTGTTTTGTAAATTCACAAATTTTACTATACAGTTATTTTAAATTCATGTATGAATGATACACTTCAATTAAATTTTATTTAAAAAACAATTTGATGTTTATTTCCAACTAATCAAAGGGCAGTGGAAAAGTTCATAGGAATTGAGTTGAAGCAACATTGGTCATGATATGGTAATCGCTGAAATTGGATAAAAAATAATTCATTATAGGGGAACGGATGTGGCTCAAATGGTTGGGCATCCATCTCCCATATGGAGGGACCTGGGTTCGATTCCTGGGACCTCCCAGTAAAATAATAATAATAATAATAATAATTCATTATATTTCTTCCTCTACTTTGATAAATTTTCAATGTTTTTCTTAATAAATATGTTTAAAAACCTGTCCAGAACCTAATGATGCTTTTGACATAAGTTGAGTGAAGAATGAGTCAATTTCTACATTATTTAACTAATTTGTTATATTTTGGTTGCCCACAACGAGACTTTTTTTTTTTTTTTTTTGGTGAGTCACATTTATCAAGTCTTTCTAAAATATTCAAAATAGTTTTCATGAAAACATAACTCTTTATGTGCACATTATCATTTAGAAGTTTAACTAAATTATATAATCACCATAAAAAGTAAAAGTACCATAGCAATTTTAGGAATAAATTCAGATGGCTTTCGGTAAGCAAACAGTTCAGTTGCTGGACAAGCATGTGGGAAATTCAAAGGAGATCCTATTAGCCAAGGGCACTCATCGCTAGGCATAGGTCAGCATGTTTTCTAAAGGGAATAAAGATTGTTAATATGTTAAGTTGATTAAGCACAAGTCACTACTATTTCCCCTTCATTATAAATCCTCTAAATCGCCTGGCATCCTTCTGAAAATAAAATCTTACATTAAAGTATAGGGCCCTTTGGTTCCTGTAGAGTGGCAATTTAAATTCTTTCCCCTCCTTTCCATTAATTACAAAACAGACAAGCAAGAAAAAAAGCATCAAATGGCCAACTCATATTTGTGAAACACATCCATTTGGGCTTACCCTTGATTCCTAAATTCCTTCCAGGATATAATTAACAGCTAGAGTCTCATCTAATGGAATATGAACCAATTCATTACTCTTTTTGGCTCAGCAGTTCATGTGGAATAAATTAGTGTTAAGTTTTAATTCTAAAAAGAAAAATCTGTTATAGGGCGGTCAAGGAAGGAAATCGACAGCTTGCCCAGGTGATGAAGTCCTGCAATACTTTGGAACTTACATACCAGCAGGGCAGATTTAGACATAGGAACATGCAAAGCAGCAGTTTGTGAATCCTCGCCCAAACCAGATTGAGAAAGGAAATTATTCACTCAGCTTTTGTTAAAGGTTTCTTCCTGATGCCCACCACTGAGCAGGTAGCCTACTGGCAAAGTGGACCTGCTAGGATGTGATCAGGTGAGCATTTTCACACTCAGGTGTCAGGAGACAAGTCTTCAAAGCCTGTCCTTGTTTAAAAGGAAACTGGTATCACCCTCAAGCCTAGTGTATATGGGAGGTATATTTCACATCCCCATTGGACTAACATTAGGAGATACCTGATCCTCAACTCCTATCCAAATAGATGTGTAGACTTTCGGATACTAAAAATGTCAAAGAAGCTCTAATCTAAAGAGCTACCTTCTTGATTCATCCAAACTCTCCCCAGGGTAAGTGGACTTGCAGATGCAGTATATAATATGCCACCAACTCTCTGATAATCACAAACCCATCTTCATTCGTTTGGACACATGGGATGGCCAGCACAGAGTAGTAGTAAGTGGTGGATACCACTCAATGCTCAGTGTTGCTTCTAATTTCAGTAGGCACAATTGGAAAATAAGGCCCCTGTCCTATTACAACTGACTTGAGGTGTTTTTAGTAATTATGCATGTAATTAATTTTATTTAGACTGGAAGCAATAATGAATAAGCTTTTAATTTTAACATTAAAATTTCAATGTTTATCAGACTTGCCTTCATGAAAATTAAAGCCATCTGGAATGTAAAATAAATTAAAACCCAAAATAAACCATATAATTGGTAGAAATTGTATTATATGCAATAGAAAGTGTTTGTGCATTTTGTATATTTAAAACACATTTACAATGGTGAGGGAAATTTCGATTTTTTAGAATTAAGTAAACCAAGGATTTCAAAAGATTTCACAAAATACAAACATATGGCAAAGTAAAATATATGAATGCATCTCTGACAGACCTGGAGCAGTTGATGTCTGCTGCTAAGGTTTCCACTACAGATGCAAGAAAAAGGTCCTCGCGCTTTCTGTCTGTCTGGTTGTGGCAGCCAAGATTGAATGGGGGAATACAGAAAATACAGGGAGGGGTAAATAATCTTCGCAACTCAGGAAAAACTGCCTTTTTACTCCACAAAAGGAATCTCTTTGAGGTTTGGGTTTACATGAGAAGTGTTAAAGACTATGTCCCCTACACTCATGCCTTCTGGTTCATTCCTTCTGATTAAAGTTTTAATGACTTTGAAAAAAATAAAATAAAATAAAATAAAATATATGAACATGTAAGTGGTATTTAATATAGAATTAATGGTGCCAAATAAAAATTTGCTAGAAAAATCATAGGGAGATACCAGCAAAAAAATTCATTCTCTGCCTCTGACAAGAGGTTAAAGTCTGATTATGGCCATAGCCTGTGCTGCAGGGTAGGTTTCGTCAACCTTAGAGAAAAGCCAGGATATGCTGCAGACACTTTGGCAATAGAAAGCGACTTAACCAATCAAGAAGCATTATAAAAATTTCAACAATTTGACTGACTCTTTTAGCCCCTTCCCCTCTTTTGTCCACAGAGAATCCTGGTTGGTTCATAATTGCCCAACTTTTTTTTTTTCTTCTTCACATAATAAATGCAGCTGTCAGAAGGCAGAGTTTCACAACTTTGAAGTGTCTCATTGGAATACTAACAGAGTAATCTTGATGCAGTTCAGATATTTCAAGAAAATGATATTCTTTTCAAAATTAGTAAAATTCTATAAAATTGCTCATTTCTGAAAAAAGAGCACATAGCCAAGTTGGTTGTCATGTCTCGACGTAATATACCTCTGAGATTTGATAAGGTAATAGTTGAAGTTCGTGAAAAGTCTGAAATATATACCATTTTCCTTTTCTACAAGGTTTGTAGAATTTAAATCAATGCTGTGCAGGACATTGAAAAGGATATAGAAAAGCATGCACCACCGTTGGTGGATACATATAGTTATAGCATATAACTATATGTTATATGGAGATTGAATTGAATTTGCAGTTGTATACATATCTAAATCTACTCTTAGGAGTTTGTTCTGCAGAAAAGTTCATATGAATGCACAAAAAAATGTGCCAAGGTGCATGTGGTGGTTTGGAGCTAGGTATCCTGGAAAAATATGTTCGTGCACTTACTGCATTCTTGTGGGTGTGAACCCAATATAAATGGGACCCTTGATGAGGGTACTTCAGTTGAGACCCACATCGGTAAGGGTGGATACTAATCCCTTTACAGAGGGCCTTATAGGAAGGTCACTGAGAGAAAGAAAGCCAGGAGGAGCAGCTAGAAGCTGGACATCAAGGAAACCCCGAAGGGAAGGGAGAAGCGAGAAGAGGCCGTCATGTGCACTGCCATGTGGCAGAAAACCAAGGACTAAGGAACAATGGCAGCCAGCCCAGAATGCCACAGTCTTCTGGGAGAAAGCATCACTTGATGATGATTTTGGATTTCTCCTAGCCTCAAACCTGTGTGGCAATTTTTCACTGTTTGAGCTGACCCATTACATGGTATTTCAAATAGCAGTCAGGAAACTAAAACAGTGCACCTGTTATGTGATATTAAAAAATAAATAAATACAAACTAAACTACTTGTGGCAGACCCTGTCACCAGTGTCAGTTGCCTAGGGCACATCTACTCCCCAACCCCTACCCCTTCCCCTCCTCCCACTGCATAAAGTGAATAGGATACTGATTAATAAACATCCCTTGAAGTTGTGAGTGACCACATGAGAAGAGTTCTTCAATCACATTTTTTTTTCTTTATATGTTTTAGTTTCCTAGTGCTAAAAGAAATACCATATAGTAGGTTGGTTTAAACAATGGGCATTTGTTGACTCACAGTTAAAAGGCTTGTTTCCCACCAGGTCATTATCTTTGGGCTGGCTGTCTGTGGGTTCACATGGCAATGCACGTGGCAGCATCTTCGCCTTTCTCCTCTGGGTTCTATTGACTTCCAGCTTCTGACAGCTCCTGTGGCTTCCTCTCCATGTCCAGTTTCTTTAGCTCAGGAGTATTTCGGCCATATTAGGTTAAGGTCCACCTTCATTCAGTTTGGGCACACGTTAACTAATAATAACTTTAGAAATCCTATTTACAAATGGGTCCCCACCACAAGACCAAGGGTTGGGACTTGTATGTGCCTTTTGTGGAGGACATGTTTCAGTGCCCAACAGCATAAGACTTGGGACTGCAGTAGCCATCCAGGAGCTACAAAGGCAAGAAACCAATATACTGAAAACACCTTTAAGGAAGGGAGGATTGAGCCTGGGTCCCTGACAGCTTCACTGAGTCCCCACATGAAGCCCAGGACTCCCCAACTTTGCACTTCCTATGAGCATAATACATAGCATTGTTTACATCACCAGCAAATGGATTCCTAACAAATGCACAACTTGTGTACCTATAATAACATAAGATTAAATAAACTATTGAACAGTAATATTCTGTAAATATAAGCAGATGTTAAAAATAATAAGCAGAATATGAAACTAGCACATGTTATATCATCTCCTAGAAAAATCATGCTGTAAAATACATATTTCATGATCATATATATATAATATGCTGATTTCAAAACCATAGATAATTATCAATATTAACAACAGAAATACCTAGAGTTCTGGCTCTGCACAATTGGCAGAATTTGAATGGGCAGTAATTTAGTTAGCTAAAGGGGTGCTGATACAGAATACCAGTAATCTGTTGGCTTTTATAAAGGGTCCTTATTTGGGATAGAAGCTTAGTTACCAGACCATAAAATGTAAGTTACTTCCCTCACCAAAGTCTGTTGCCACGTGTTGGAGCAAGATGGCTCCCGACATCTGCAAGGGTTCAGGCTTCCTCTTCCTCTTAAGTCTCCGTGGTCCCAGCTTCTTCCAATATTAGCTGTAGGCTGGGATAAGTCTCGTCTCTCTCCCAAGGCTCATTCCTCTCTGGGCTCAGCTGCTCTGTTCTCTCCACAAGGTCAGCTGTAGACTATCAGACTCATCTCTCTTCCCGGAGCTTCTGCCCTGTCTATGGAGCCATCTCTATCCCTCTGTGTTCTTCTCTTGTGTGTTTACTTCCCAGGGTTCCAGCATTCAAAACTCAAACTGTCTCCTCTGCCATGTGGTTTTCTCTGTGATTCCCCACCCACCAAGGGCAGGGACTCAACGTCCTACTGATGTGGCTCAATCAAAGCCTTAATCATAATTTAATCAAGCAAAAGTGAAACCTCTGAATCCAATACAATCTCATATGCCCAGAGGAACAGACCAGTTTACAAACATAATCCAATATCTATTTTCATAAACAATATCAAACTGCTACAGGCAGTCATCCCCTTTTATAAGAATTTCAGTAAAGCAGACATTCCTTCTGATGCCCCTTCATTTATTGATGAAAGATATAAATATGCCTGTGTACACATACAAACACACACAAAGTGAAACTAAAAAAGAGGTTGAAATACCACAGGAAAATAGCATTTATCCGATGCCCACTGTATGGAAGATTTCTTGTACATGCTTCTACATGTACTGCAATATTGAGTTCTCACAACAACCTTGTGCTGTTACTATTACCCCTTATATTTTACAAATGAGAAAACAAAATGTCTTTTGGATGGTAATGCACGTACAGTGAGCAGCAGAGAAAGGCTTTGAAGATCTTGTACCTGCCTGAAGCACCAGTTATATATGTGTGTCTGAGACTCTAAGAGACCACGTAGATATTATGTGCTGTTAGCTGATTTGAATTCCTTCCTTGTCACCTGCCCTGGGGAACTTCAGTTAAGCAAGTACTACATTAGTGTTCATAAGCTAATGCCCTTATCCTTTAACTTACTGTCTTAATGTGATATATCATTTCACACACGTAAATAAGGCAGTGTGTGTGTCTCTGTGTGTGGATGTGTGGATGTGTGTATTAGTCAGCCAAAGGGGTGCTAATGTGAAATACCAAAACTGGGTTGGTCTTTATAAAGGGTATTTATTTGGGGTAGAAGTCCACAGATACCAGGCCATAAAGCGTTAAGTTTCTTCTCTCACCAATGTTTATTGCCATGTGTTGGAGCAAGACAGCTGCTGGCGTTTGCCAGGGTTCAGGCTTCTGGGTTCCTCTCTTCCCGGGGCTGCGTTTCTCTCCGGGCTTAGCTCCTGTTTCCTCCACAAGGTCAGCTGTAGACGATCAGGCAAACGGCTTGCTTCTCTTTTCCTGGGGCCTTCTTTCCAACATCAAAACTGCTTCTCAAAAGACTGCTTCAACTGTCTTTTGCCTTGCCTTTTATATTCAATTCCCCACCCACCAAGGGGTGGGGCTCAACACCCTAATCCTAACCTAATCATGCCCAGATTAACAGATCAGTTTACAAGCATGATTCAATTATATTTTACATAATTACATCAAACTGCCACAATGTGTTTGTACCATATTCTGATATATAACCTTATATCTTGAAAATAAAACTTTCTCTCTGCTAGTAGGAGAAGTATAAGTTACATGCAACTGACTGATTTTCCATCTAAAGAGACAGGAGGACCTTCCTGAAGGGACCCCAAAGCCCTTGTGGTAGAAAAGTAAGCAGGTGTGTAGGAAGGGCGCTACTGTCAGAATTCCAGAAAATCTGAGAGTGATTTTGTCACAAAAGAGGTGCCAGGGTGTGCCTGGGAGCCAAGGAGGCATTCGGGAACAGATCTGAACTGCATGCCCTTTGCATGCCGAACTCTGCTGGTTGCATTGCAAGTAACCTGTGTCCTGTGCCTGAACCTCTCCTTGACACTCAGGGGCCTTTTTCACAGAATCCCTGGGACACTCCGCCGAAGGAAAACCCCATATAAAGAAGACAGGAAGGGAAGCCACCACTCATATTTGAGGTTGAAGTAAGCATGAAGTGGACATTTCCTAAGACACCAGAGGATTAAACCAACCAGTCCAAAAGGTATCAATCACAGACATTGATACTGTTAATAACAAATATGTTTTTGATACTTGTGCATTGTAAGAAGTGTCAGTGATAATGTCTTGTGCCCATTAATATAAACAGATGCTTGACTCTAAGCTTTTAAATGATCATTGTTTCATTTAGGTAAGACAAATATGCAAATTTTAAAAGTGTGAATAACAATACAGAATATCCTATATATGATATAAGGCTTTTTCTTTGTGCTTCAATAGACCTGTCATTATATCCACACACACTCTTTTTGTTGCCTCTGCCAAAGGTATATGTATTCATTCTACACCTTTGTTGCTTGGCTCTGTTTCTCTGCATACATTATACTTTACAATAATATTCTGCTAGCTCAACAGGAAGATTCTGCTTTGATAGCTCTTGGGAGCTTTATAGTATTTCAAATTATCTTATACCTTCTTCAGAAGATCTTGTTTCCTTTAATTTTGTTTAAAAAGTCATACACACCTTTACTGATTTTTAAGACACCTCAGTCACTGAAAATTTTTAACATAATTCAATTCAAATATTTTTTCAAATTTTAAACTTGTCTACAACTCATATGATTGAACTTATTTTCTAACTGTCCACTGCATAGAACTGAATGTGAGATGTTCTCAGGGGGAGTAAACAACCATTACCTTCTCATCTATTTCAATTTTCTATTCCTGTCAGTTACCTTTTCTTGGCTAGTCATGGAAATTTATAAACATCAAAGTTGGTTCATTTGTATTCCTGTTTCTAAACATCAAATAAAGTCACCCATAAATTAATTTTATGAGCAATTAAGTTCCTCCAAGCCAATACTTTCTAAATTGATTTCTCTTTTACAATCAACTCACAGTTTAGCTCAATTTTACAACATTAGGCACAGCTCTGTTTGCCATTTTCTTTTTGGTTTCTGCTTTGGAGTTTAAATTTTTTTAATTAATAAGATCGTAGAGAGAGAAAGAACTTTCAAAGGGTTGGCAAAAGAGTGGGTTGATGCCATGGCCAAAGGAAATAAAGTATTAAGGCAAACATGGTAGCATGCCATTGTGAGCTGACACTCTTAAGGAGATGAAAAGGAAGGAATTCAGATCTGCTAACAGCACGGGGATTAGACAAAGTACAGGCAACATTCAGCATGTTGAAAGGATGTGACTAAATAGCACTCTCTGACAAAGAGTTGGAATAACCATAAGTCTCCTTATGGTCATCTTGGGGAAATTTGCACAAAGATTGACAACTTTAATTTCAAGAGTTTTTGAAGTATACCTAGAAAAAAACAAGGGGAAGTAGGTAAGTTCCATGAAATTGTATGCCTCTTCTGAGGAAAAAAAACAGCATTGAGCCAAGGAGAGGAAGAAAGTTAAATATTACTTCAAGTTGTTACTATGGAGAGTAAATCAAATGAAATAATAAAGGGCTTAATACACTGCCAGCTATAATAGCATAGGAATCTAATTCTTATTGGCTAGTGTTAAGTTTTCTGGGCTGCTCAAACAGATACTGTGAAATGGGTTGGCCATAAACAATGGAAATTTATTAGGTTAGAGTTTGAGGCATGAGAATGCCCAAATCAAGACATCATCAAGGCAATGCTTTCTTCCTGAAGACCAGCTGTCGGTGATCCTTGGGTCCTCTGCCACATGGCAGAGTACATGGCAGCATCTGCTGCTCTCTCCTTACTCTTCTCAGTTTTATTGGTTTCAGATTCTTGCTTCTGGGTTTCTTTTCTGTCTAAATTTCATTCTCTTACAAAGGACTTCAATAAGTAGATTAAGACCCACCCTGGGCCATGCCTTAACTAAAGTAACCTCATCAAATTTCTCACCTACAAGGGATTTCCACCCACATGAATGGTGTAGCTTTAAGAAGATGATTTTCTGGGGCACATACAGTTCCAAACCACCATAGCTAGTATGTTTATGACTATGATCATCATTACTATGAGAATCTTTATTTTTATTTCCAGTAGCTTTTTTAAAAAATGTTACTTCCATTTGTAATCATTTTTATTCCTGATCTTCACTTCTCCCCTCTTCAGGGGAGATGACTGAAACCTCTTGTCTGATTTTCAGAGGGAAAAGATGTGCATATCCAAGGAATCACTTAGCTGTTGGAATCTAATTTTGTTGCAATATAGAGATGCCCAGAATTATCAACTAAAATCAGGCAAATATGTGGAACCTAAACTAGAGCATGGCAAAAAGCATGAGATCAACTTACTAAAGAATAGAAAGCTGAACTCATTGTCAAAACAGTCTAACATGATATGATATTGTAGAGAATAGATGTCAGAAGGGAACAAATCAGATATATGGAGGGAAAAAAAGCAGCACTTAAATTAAACCCCAAGTGTCATGGAAGCAAGACCATTAAAAGTCAGAGCCAAAGCCAGAGCACAGCAGTAAGCCATACCCCCCAGGAACCATCTTCCCATAGCAGCCATGGCATGGCATTTGGCATCGAGCAGACAGCAGCCTTCTTTCCTATGCCTTTTGTCCTAGATGGGGTAAGAGCAGAGGCTCTCTGAGTTCATTCTCTAGCATTGCACTGTTCAGTTCGGTAACCATTAGACCCAGGTAGCTAGTGAGAACTTAAAAAGTTCAAATAAAGATGTGCTGTGAGTTTAAGGTGCACACCATGTTTGGAAGGCTTGGTGCACTCACAAAAGAATGTAAACTATCTCATTAACAATTTTTATCTGAATTACATGTTAAAATGTCAATATTTTGGTCATGTGTTGAATAAAATATATTATTAAAAATAATTTCACTGGTTTCTTTTCACTTTTCTTAAATATGTCTAGTAGAAAACACAAAATTGTCTCGATGGCTGGCCTTATATTGGGCAGCCCTGGCTGGGATGTCCTTAGACAAATGGGCTCTCATAACCATATGTTTACTCCTTAAATTTTAATATTTACAAAGTGTGAGTGTTGGTTAGGGGTGTCATCAGGGGAAGCAAATGTACCTCAATGCATCTGCACCTAGCTGCACTTAGGTTCCCAGTTATCAGGTCATTGATTAGGACAAGGTAAGACTGGGAAACTGACACCTGGAGAGAAGACACTTAGCTAAAGCTTAACTGACTGAAGTTTCCATCCGGAAGTCTTCACCATTAGCCCAGGCACAGATCCTTCTCCAAGCACATCCTTACAGTTTAATCCTCACAACACTGCTAGGTGCTGGAGACTACTGTTATCCTCATTAACCATACAAGAAACCTTACAGTTTCAGGGTTTCAGTAACTTGCCCAAAGTCCCAGCTTAGTTAGTACGGCTGAGATGTGAATAGATTATTTTCTGACTTCAGCACCTTTGAAAGCACTTGTTTCACTTGGCCCTAGAATACACAGGAATAATAACTAGGATGTGAAGAAGCTAGGAATGTCTACTCAAAACAACTACAAATGGATCCAATGTCTCCAAATCAATATGTTTCTTTATTTTGGTTTTTAATCTATAGCCCGATATCGAGTTTGTTCAGAATGTACTGTTAGATGATGGGATCCAGAATCTCTGGACAACTTTCCATCTCAAAATTTATACACATTTCCACAAATTAAATATTCAGCTGGACTCAAACCACATAAAACTCAATACTTAACCTTGCTTTGAATGTTTCAGTGTGAACTTTATTAGATGTTAATAGATTGTGATGTCTATCATTCTTCAGCAAACATTACAGGAAACAAAACTAATTAGAATGTAGAGTCTCTTCTCTTAGATTAACAGAATGTAGAAGAGGGAGAAATGCAAGAAGTAATTGCAACAAATTTTGGTAAATAACATATTATATGGACAATACAGGAAAATGACCAAAAGTATTGACATCATTTTGAGGAGGACAGAAAATGCTTCATGGAATTCTGTGACTTGAAAGAAGCAAGAGTGCTTTACTCACAGAAATGGAAAATGGCAATGTACGGTCAGAAAACCATAAGAGTCTGATAATTTCTCTCATTTTTTTCCATAATAACATCTGGCTGAGAAGCATAAGTTGGTATTAGAATAGGATTCTTGAGAGTGAAATATTTCAGTCATAGCTGTGCAGATGGGAAAGGACAGCAAAAAACAGGGAGAGTCTAGACAATGGATTAATGAATCTGTGAGCAATCTTTGGGTCTCTAATTATCTGGGTCGTGAGTCTTTCTTTAATCACACTCAGCCGCAAACTTCTAACAGCCAAAAGGCATATAAGTAGATGACTCTGTAAGAGCAATCTGTATTACGGTAGCAGGAGAAAGACAGGGTATTCAAGATTTGTAGCAAAAGGGCAGTTAAATAGGCATTTCAAGGGGTGGGGTTTAAACCTGAAGAGAAGTAAAATCAAGAAAGTGTTGAGGAAATAGAGGTAGCAACTGTGGTCAGGACGCTGAGAATCTGTAGGTCCTAACTGGACAAATAGAGTGGGTAAAAAAGGGATGGAGCAGAGAGCCAGAAGGAGGGGTGGAGGAATTTTTAAAATTGGTTGCTGGAATTAATACTTTATAGACTTATAGGTCTCTATGTCGTCTCCCTAAAAATCTACATAATGGCAAGTGTAATTCAAAAGGTCACACAACTGACTTTTTCTGTAATTTTCTCTATAGATAAAAAACTTAAAAATATAAATAAAAAGAGCCAAATATGCTGATATTATGCTATATCTGTGCAGAGAGTATAGAACAGCAATATGGATTTGATGATAAAAATAGGAAATCAAAAGTTATTGTCTGGACTAAAAACTAATAAATAAACCTACTAACAAAGTATCCTAAAAGTTTCCGTTTCCTATTCATTTCCCAGACTCTTCATATATATAATCAAATAATGTGTGCCTTTTTAAAAAGCTTGCTTCTTTGTAGATGAGCAAAAAGGGAGTGCAGAAGTGCTGGTGTAATGCCAGGGGCATTCACATTTCTGGCGGGATGAGGACAACAGTGCTCCCTCTTTCACACGCTCTGGGGAGATCAGACCTTGTACATCTGCAGTGTATCGCTGAGGATTTCCTCGCTCCAGCGTCATTAGGCAATGTTCCACCCAGATCTGCTTTCAAGAACCAGGAGTTGCAGGTGGTTTTGCCAGCCTCAGAATTTCAAGAATGTCCCAATTCTTTCCCCAATGCTTCTTCCCTCCGAACACACCCTTATAGGAAGTGGGAGCGGAGAGGACGTTATGCGGAGAGCAAGGCTGCTGCTGCTGCAGCGTTCCGTGCTTATCTTTTCTTTTTGTCAGTCCTGGGCAGTCGATCACGTCTGCAAGTTTTAGGCCCACTCATCATGCTAAAGTGTCCAGACGGGGTTCGTGGGCCCTGGTTCCTCTCGACACGTTTTGATTTTAATAGTCTGTAAAAAACTTACGCAGCTTTACAAATTCTACTTATTGACTGTGGGAAAGGGGCAAAATTGGAAGTTATGCCGGAGTAGTCTGGATCGCTGAAAAAGAAAACATGGGGTGGAATGAGGAATCCTGGAGCAGCTGTGAATCCACGACTCTAGCACAAGCTCTCCCAGGTTTTCTTTTCTTTTCCAGTTTGATCTCATTTATAAATCCCTCCAGCGTGATATGTTCCTTCCACCCATGATATACTCTAATCTACTCTTGCCATCTATTAATAAAAGGGGACATGGTTTCATAAAAGGAAGGAGAGAGAGCAAGTCACCTTAAAGAACTGAAGTAAAATAATTCACTGGAATGATGGGATTCAAGACTTAGGGGGAGAAGGATGAATGCATAACCAGAGGAAACCAGGAGAATCGGGGGTGAGGGAAGACTCTGAGAAAAGCATTCACCATGAAAAGTTAAGTACCTACGGTAATTTAATGGCCAGTGCCAATAACTAAAGAGTTTCAAGACTTTCTTACTTATAGGACATTAAAAATTACTAGATTGAAAAACATTTTCCTCCAGACTCTCTGATTTATACTTATAATTGGTCAAAAATGCTATTCAAAAATCAAAATTGTACATATACATCCACTATAAATAAATAGATCTACAAATGGAAAGTTGAATTTATGAGTTCCTGAAATTTGAAATGAAAATTGAATAGTAATGAAAATTGAAGAATATTTTAAGTCATGTGCTGGCACATTTTGTTTGTTGACATAGAAATAAAGCATGAGTAAATAGTGGGTAAAATTGTTTTTGTGAGATCTGTACTCATGGAGGTGGAAAAAACCTCTTTCAAGAAGTGAAAAGTCATTTAAAATTTAAATATAATAGACTTTCCAGAGCAAAAGTTTGTTCAGGGATCAAATAATTAACACTGTTGCTAAAAGAAAAGATCCTCATTTCATAGTAGTATTGAATCTTGTAAAAAATGATAAAATAGAAGTTGTTATAGTAAGCATCCTGACAAATCAATCGGCACTTAAACTATATAGTACCTATATATTAACAGCTATACTTTGTTACACACTTACTGTAATATCATAGGGTGCTCTCTTTTCACACAGGTCTTTCAAATATTTTCTGCTTTGGCAAACAATACCGATAATGATAAATTTAAAAAATCATTTTCATTTCACAGTTTCAGCGATCATTGCATGTCCAACATGAATCATTGCATGTTAAAATCACTGTTGCATTGATTGCCCAACCTTTCCTCTGAAACAGGCACTTCCTCCCTTCTCACGTCCAGTGTTCAAGTCCTGCCACCTGAGCTGCCTCTGCCATCAAAGCTTCCCCAGGAAGCTCCAATCTCAGCGAGCAAGTTCTCTCAGGGCTTGTAGCACTCTACCTGATACTGTTCGTTGGAACCTTATACCAAGATTCATCAAGTGCTGCATGTATCTCTTGTTTCTGATAAAGTTGTAAGTTTCTCATACCAACAACTTTTTGATGTGACAACTTAAGAAAGTTCCTTTTCTGAAGTTCTTTTCCACCTACTAGAATAATGTCTTTTTAGTAGGCTACTATTTTTCCCAGAGGTATCTTTGATTTTTTTTTTTGTCTGACAGTGCCAATAAGCAATGTTTACTGGGATTCCATCATTCACATCACCAACATTACCTAAACAGTGGAGTTGTCACAAGTCATAAGACATTCTCTCCATTAGGAAGAGTTTGGCTAGTCCCTCAGAGACAGTGTCATAGTATATAAGGAGTAAGTTAATCAATTTTTTCTACTAAATAGTGGTAAAAAAATTAGTAAATAAATAACTCTAAGGAAAATATGATTTTTCCAGCATTATAAGTCTTTTCACATTTCACTGTTTATTTTGAGAATTCCAGATATATTATTCTCTGAAATTGCATAAATATTTAGACTTCCAAAATGTTACTCTTCTCCCCATAGCCATTTTAAATGGTTTTATTGATTTCATTTAAATCATGACATTTTATGAACCATTAAAGATTCTTAAATATATTGTCAATTATTATAAATAGTACATTTAAATTTTACTTTGTTATATTTCAATATTTAAATGGGATTGCAGTTCTTAGAATTTGTTTCATGCTAATTTAATCTTTTTCTGTTAGAAAATGCAATTTAAAACTATCACACCAGCAAATTACATACGGATCTTTAAAAAGTTAAGCACTCTTTCCTTAAGAATTATTCTATTTCTAATAGCTTTTTATTTGTGAAAGGAAATATTCACATTCATATTTATTTTGGGATGGAAATAAAATAGATTGACTATCAGTTTTTCTGTGACAAATGCTACAAGCGATATCCAGAGGCTAAGAAGAGAAAGTGGTGCATGACAGTGACAGGAAGTTTGGGCTAAAAGTCCAGTATTCCATCCCTCAGAACACCAGAGCGCCTTGGAATTCTTGTTTTAAGTTTTCCAATAACAAGCAGGATGCCAAACCAATTATGTATATATCTTTATATATAACTAAATGACATATATAATATATATAATGGTATATATTATGATATATGTGTATATAATGCTGTATGTATATAATGGTTATTAGATCCTAAAGCTCTGACTTATGTTTTGTGATTTAGAAAGAAAGCAAGGAAAAAATGAGTTAATGAGCGGGATCTTGTGGAAGTGTGTGTGGGATGACAAAGGGGAGAGGAACAACTACAGGCACACACAGTGTGAATGAGAGCCAGAATATATCGTAGTGGAGGAGACTATATGGTGCTCAGCATATGGGGAGGAAATGTCCATCGGGAGACAGCAATGAAATCTAAATGAGAACGATTTTGAAAGTGTACTCCAAAGCAGAGTTCCAGGGCTAAAACAAGAAATTAGACATTTAAGGCTAAACAAAAAGCATTGAAGGATGCAAAATTATAGAAGGAAGAGTCAGCCAAACTTGGGGACTTATTGGGCTGGGGAGCAAGAAACAAGATACGTTGGTATGGTTGGCAGCCATGAGATAGTCTATTGTGATCAAATGAGCCCAGGGGCCCTTCAAGAAGAAATGATCTAGACGTGGAATTGAGGGCAAAGAGGATGAGTTCTCTTTTTTCATATTTATTTTGACTTCTCAAAATATTAGAATAATTTGTGATATGTATACATATATGTATATACGCCATTGTCTTTCTCAAGAAATATTCATTAATTTTTCTTCAGATAACTAACATAGAAGCATTTGATCTTAAAATTAAATAGGACTTTGGAAGTCTGCAAATATCAACCTATGGATATATCCTTTCTACAACCTTCTCCCCTCTGATACCACCTGCCCAATCTAGTATGCCAATATTCATTTTAACAACTTCAGCAATCAGAAAATCATGTTATCATTTCAATTACTTCAACTTCATCTCACACCAAGACCAGTCTAGCACTCTCTGCTCCAGCCATACCTCTATTCATTCTATATTCCATGGCATTTATGCCACAGGACATTTGTTCACATTGTTCTCTCTGAAGGGAACATGCTAATCTCTCCTTTATTGTCCATTTACCCCTACTGACATTTATATCTCAATTTAGTTGATACTTGTGGAGAAATTCCTCTAAATATGCCAAATTCCTTTATTTTACATTTTTCTGATAATTTATCTTTTCCAAGATGTGTGAAGTCACAGACCATATCTCTTGAAAATTCTATCTGCACCATCTGCCTGGCACAGATCAAATGCTCATTACTCATGGGTAAACGTGTCAAATCAAGCAATTCCTAAGGCTTGCTTGCCACACTTGCATAAGTTCTATTGACAAGGAAACCATGAGCCAAAATGGATTTAGACTACTTATTACTCATGATACAACATGTTTGAATGTTCCTTTTAGCACCCCAGTCCCATGGTGGAATGCTGTGCACACAAGTCTCTGTCATGGAAGAGGGACACTGACTTAGTAAACTGCTCATCTTAAAAGGTGGCCACTGGCAAACATGCTCATCCTACCCTCCTAGAGAAGAGAGTAAGCTTATTAACCTACAATATAAGGAACTCTCTTGTGGTAAGAGGGGGAAGATTTCACTATTTTGGAACTCCTCTGGGGGTCATTATCTTTAGGGAAACTCTCTCTAGCTTCCAAGTTTGTCTGAAATGCAAATAATCTTGTAGTTGCTCAGAAGAATAGCAGAAACACACCTCCAGAATTATGAAGAATTATCCTCCAATTAAACTATAGCACATTCCACTATAGTTCTAACCCACTCTTTCTGTTAAGCCAAAGCCTATTTCCTTACAAAACCCAAGTATTGGCCTTACTTCTAGGATTCACAGCCATCCAGAGAGAAGATGAACTTCATTTTTCTTATATAAGACATTTCTATAGTACTTTAAAAAACTAAAAAAATCAACTATTTTAACTTCTCCTATAACTTCAGTTATTTCAACCAAGTTTCCCCTCTTCAAATTATTATTGCAATGTGCCCAACATCCATTTGGGGTTCTAACTTCCTGCAGTGAAGGAATTTTGAATTAGAATTCATTAAGGAATAAAAACAACATTTGCTAAAATTTGTAATTAATTATTCAAGAGGAATTTAAAACATATTTTTGTGGTTTTTCTGTTATGTATTACATTGTAAAGTGTACTTTATTTAGTAGAAATTGTTCTTTATATAATCAAATTTATACATGTGAGTTCCTGTGCAAGCAATAAACAATAACAAACACAACAGAAGTCAAAAGACAGTTATTGAAAAAAAAAAAAAAAACAGTTATTGGAGGAAAAAATAAAGGAGATATAAGGATCCTTCTGTTTTCAGACAAATATTGTACACATAGATTTTTTTGACCTAATAATTTTTAGTGTAATTGTACTTATTTGAAAAAGAAATAATGTAAGTAGGCAAAGTATGTGCTAAGACTTATTTCAACTCTGAAATTCTATAATACATACAATGATTTTAATAAAGAGTTTTACATTATTTTTTATAAAATAACAACAAATCAAATTCAATTTTAATAATATTACCATAGTAACAAGAGGTTAAATCTAAAAAAACATTGCTATTGATATACTTATTTAGTACACAATTTTTAAATAAATGCAAATTTGAAAAAAAAATGTATATTTTTCAAAGACAAGTAATGGGAAAATGCAAAAGAACCTCACACACTCAAATGATAAATATAAATACAGTTCATAGAATCAGATTAGAAAGAAAACTTCTCTATTGGTTTATAAAATACTCACTGTGAAAACAATTATTCACCCTCAGTTTCACTGAAAATATTTTCTCCTGGATTCGTCTAAATACTGCACATTTAGTAGTAAATTTATCTTTCTTGGGGAATTATTAAATCTTGAATGATTATGAAGGAAGATTATTTCCAGTTGGAGTACTTGGAATATAGTCATATTTTAAATATTGTGTGTGTGTACATTGGTTTTTTTTTTCCTTCCTTCCTTCCTCCTTCCCTCCCTTCCTCCCTCCCTCCCTTCTCTCTTCTCTCTTTCTTTCTCTCTCTCTTTCTTTTTTTAAACAGAGTGTAATACAAAGGTTTCTACCCAGGAAATATTCATTATTTTTAGGAAATATTGTAATCCTTTTGGCTTAAATAAAGTAGGTCAAAATAGTTAACATTCCCTGAAAAACTTCCAAACAGTAATTTCATTTTTATATCTCATCTTAAACCATTTAAAAAAGCTATGGGAAGTCTTATATTTGAGCAAGAAAAGCAAGACATGGAATTATTACTGTTGGAGATTGAATTGCCCCCACAAAAGGCATGTTGTGGACCCACCCCCTTCCCATCCAGTGGGTGTGAACCCTTCTGTAAGTAGGACTTCTGAAGACGTTATTAGTTAGGATGCCCAAACCGAATGACAGTGGACCTTAATCCAATATGGCTGAATTTCCTCCAAGCAAAGGAGTTTGGACAAAGAAGCCAGGTTACAGAGAGTAGCCAAAAGCTGGAATTCAACAGAATATGGAAGAGAAAGGAGAAGACGCCACCCTGTGCGTCTTCCATGCGATAGAAAAGCCAAGAGACCCGAAAGATTGTTGGCCAGCAGAAATACCACCACCGGGAGGGGGCAAGTCCTCTAGTCTGAAAACTTGAGCCAAGCATTCCTGTTGGTAAGCCAACCCATTGTTTGGTCTTTGTTTAAACAGCTAGGAAGATATAATTATTAAATTAAGTAAATAAAAGTTAGAGAGTCCTTGATCAGTGGGCAATAAGTTCCAAGAAATTCCAAGAAGATCTAAAAAATGTAGCTGAAATATATAAATTCCAAAAAACTGTTCCCTCTTCTGTCTTCTGAGCTTCATTCTCACTATCTGCTGCTGTTAATACTCAGAGAATCTGAGATAATATGGGTGCAGCATCATTGCAGTGGCGAATCTTTATGTTATATTAAAGTTTACATTTTTATTGTAAAATATTACATGCAGAAACTTTAACATGTGCATAGAACATAGTGGAAAGAGTCATGCATCATTGTATGTTCCAAATGTGTTATTTTAATCATTTTATGGTCCATGTGTATAAGTGTAGTTATCTACAATTTCATATGATAATTTTAAAGGACTCCTTTTTCTGACTATCAAATCTATATGTTATTGTAGAAAATGGAAAACAGAAATCAAAAAGCAATTAAATAAACTAATATTAATCTCACCTCTTAGAGATGAACACTATTACCATTTGGGTGTGTTTAGTATTGTTCTATGAATAATTACATAGCTGAGAACAAACAAAGTTTTCATTTTAAGTGTTTTGTATATAGCAATATTCAAACACCAGAGATAGAAAAAAATAAATAGATGGCTAAGAAATAGATTGCATAAATCACCAACAGGAGTGCAAAATTAATTCATTCTTTTTGAGTATTGTCTAATGATTGTCCACACATGTTGAGTGAGGTCTTCTCTGCCTGTTGTCCTCAGCTACGTAATTCCTTAATCCCAGGGCCTCGCTTCATCTAAAATCATATTTCTATGTGCCTAGAGGAAAGCAAGAACAATAAAACGATCTGTGCATTGGCAGTATTGAGTTAATGGAGAATTTTTATTATGTGGGAGGAGGGAAACATGTTGGTGTCAATTAGTAGAAATGGAATATGTAAAGTCAGTAAATTTAGATGAGCGTGTGTGGGTTATCAAGATTAAGTAGGAGGGTAAATATGAAAACACCACAAAGTCTGTGAGTCAGGAAAAGCTGGGGTGGATGAAAACCAAGCAGAGGTCAAAATGAGTCTGAACTGCTGATGCTCTTCTCATTTCCTCAGAAGCAGTCTCCACTCTGTTCAAAGGCTGAGGGGTGTAGGAACATTTAAATTACCCTTATTTGCATGAGAGAGAGCAGTTAGTCTGCTTCAAGAAGGTTGGATAGTTTCAAAAAGACAAAGTGCAGGGGGAATTTCAGGCATCAACGACTGGCCCCTCATTACACTAGTTGGTTTCATGGGACTTATTGTAAGGCACAATTTTAAATTATCCAAATCATCATTAGTCAATTTCCTTGACAACAACTAGAACCTTTTTGTTACCCAATGCAACTCTCCTTTGTTTGGGAGGTGGGGTGGCAGAAGGGAGTAGGAAGTTTTTCTTGTTTTTTTTACTCCATGGTCATTTTTTCCGTAGTGAGTAAAACAATTTAAACCATGTTGCAAATTCTGCATAAGAAAAAAAAATTCGGTCGTAAGATTTTTAATCTGAACTCTTGGGAGAAAGATCTCCCTCGAGAAATACATTTTCTAGCAGTGATGAGTTGAAGTAAAGATAGAAATGTGAAGGAAAATTTTGAAGGCCGCGTTTCATTCCAATTTCACTAATCTCCACAATAATTGTAACTGTGTAACCTACACAATTCCCGAAGCCTTGAATGGAAAACTGCGTTTAAGTGTTGTGTATATCGCTTTCCTATTTTTTGAATTCTTGGATTTGATTGGCCGCCCATTAAGTAAGAGGTTTCACGTAAATTGTTCAATAATAGTACAAAGATGCGCTGCTCAGTTAGGATTATGTTCACGAGGGACTGGTAGAGACTCCAAAAGCAGCGGCTGAGACTTTGGGAAGTCTGAAGCAGAGGAGAGCGAAGAGGGTGGAATTTGCCAGGCTCTAGGGCTCCCTCTGGCAATTTGCAATTTATCTCTAGGGCGTGGCCCTTAAGCTACTGGACCAAAAGGAAGCAACCACCATGTCTTCATTTCAGATCCCTGAGTGAAATCATCAAGGAAAGAAAAATAGCCTAAATCAAACAGAGAATGGAGATAAGGAGTATTTTGTGGCCCTAAACTCCAGCTTAAGTTTTAAGCCCCAGTTTAAGGTTTTTGGAAATTTTTTTCCTACCCTACAGGCATATACACTCAAGTCAACAATACATCATTAACAAGTTCATTTATATCCAGATTTCTTGATACCCAGAAAAAGAGCTTTATTCAAAAGGTTCGAAGTTGAACCAGCTCACACCCAGAAACAGGCATAAACAGTGATAAACCTGGGCTCTAGAGCCCTGCCAGGGCTCCACTCCTGGCAGCTCAAAAAGTTAAGTAGCCCATCAATAGCTGCTTGTTACTGACCTTACACCACTCTTTCCCCAGTGTTTGCCCCATTTATGAAAACAACACCCATTGTTCAATCACGAAACCTGCATTACACTTAGGAATCCCTTCTCAACCACCACATACCAGGAGCTGCCAATTCCTGTCGACTCTACGCCACGTCTCTGAACAAAATGGTCACTGTCCATCTCCTCACTGGCAGTGCCATCTCAGGCTACAATCTGGTCAACCATGGGAAGAGCACCTTAGGCTTAGACGATGCCATATCTCTTTCCTGAATAAAAGCTTCCACTTTTGCATGTGGAAGAACTTCCCAAATTCCCTTGTCTCTTCTATGACCCATTTCTCCCTTCTCATGGTAGCTTTTGATTCTGTTGAACACCCTTATTCTTTTTCTGTTTTCTATTTTATTAATTTATATTTTCATCTCTAATATCTCCATCCAAGTTCGTTGCATGTATTTTATTGTCTTTTATTTCCTTTTAGTATTTCTTCTTTTCTAACAGTGGAGTTTAAACAGACAAATCACTTTCAAAGTAACTGCATTTTTAACTGTCTCCTGTTAAAAATTACTGTTAGTTTCAATTACTCATATTTTCTGATCACCACAGCTAATTCTTTTTTTACCCATGAATGTTTGAATGTGTGTTTTGTTTTAATTTACTCATGGACATATTTGCTTATCATCTTGTTATTGATATAGTGATTTCAAGTGGTAAGGCGTCATGTTCAAACACCTTTATAAACTATTGATTTTTGCTTATTGTAAATTGCTCTCTAGCCTAGTATGTAAATTGTTATAAATGTTTAAATATGCCCTTCATGGGAAGCGGCTGTGGCTCAATCAGTAGGGCTCCCGTTTACCATATGGGAGGACCCGGGTTCGGTTCCCGGGGCCTCCTGGAGAGGGCAAGCCCGCCTGCATGGCGTGGTTGGCTGACCCGGCGAGCACAAGCAGCAAGGGAGGGGGGATAAATGAATAAATAAATAAAATCTTAAAAAAAAAAAAAAAAGTTGTCTGAGCAAGGAACTGAGATAGGCTGTAACATACTACAGATTTGTGAAACGGACTGTGGCTCTGTGTTCAAGGAGACTGCCAGGAAAAAAACTCAGATCAGCTTGTTCCCCACTTTAGAATCTTTACCCACAACATCCCAATCCTGGCTCAAAGTTCTGTATTACTCGGAACACTTTAAGTTGTACATGTTAGAAATCCATCTTGAACTACCAAAAATTTGAAAATAGAAGGGTCCAGTAGAGGACCAGATAACAGATTGAAGTCAGTAGGTACAAGAACTTTTATAACTTTCAAGAATCTCAAAAATAAGAACCAAGACTGAAATCTGCAATCATCTGACATTGGAACCACAAGGATGAAATTGCGAAAAAGATAATTTCCAAAATGAAGGGGAGTGCTAATCTTAAAACATGGGACTAATGGACAGATACAAAGAGGTGCTCAAAATTCCACTGCTGTGTTTTCAAAACTCCCACCAAAAATAATGTGTCAGCATCAATTATCTTAAATTTTAATAAGAAACTCTCTCTAAATATATTATGTTCTTTCTTGACTATTTCGATAATTACAATAACGTGATTATTAGTATGTTGGGTAGTATAAACTACCCAACAATAAAACAGGCATATTCAGTGTGTCAATGGTAAGATTATTTTGATACATCTAAAAGCTTAAAAAAAGAAACAGTGGAGCATCAATAATTACTCATTGGTTACTAAGCTGATTGTGATTTTAATATGGCAATAAATGTGCCAGGACTATAACACAGGGGTCTCTGTCATTGAGAGAAGTCAGCAAATATCAAAAGTTGCAAGGAACTTGAAATGCAATGTGTTTCAGGGAGGAAGCAGAATCAAGAATTCTTGTTCCTCTACATAGGCTGTTATAAGTAGGAATCTGAAATGTTTCATTTTATTTACAATTCTGGAGAAATTATTTTTGTTTTAAAGATGCAAAATGCACACAATCATCTGTAAAGGATGTGAATTTTCTGATTTGTCTCTCTTGTGTAGAAATATTTTGACTACAATTGTCCCAGAGGGGCAGGACCAATTCAATCAAGGTTAACCCCTTATCTACCTATCTACATATGCATACACATGTATATATATATATGTATATGTATGTATATGTATATATTCATATATGTATATGCACATGTGTATATATGTCTATGTGTATAGGCATGTATGATTATATGTATCTATAATCAATCTATATATCTATCTCTCTTTCTCTCTACCTACCTACATGCCACAATAATTGAATGGCCATCTAACACACTTTAAAACAACAATAAAATATTTGAGAATAAATAAACATGCATTAATGGATGGTTACATTAAATGCATATGAATATAAGTAAAATAGAGGCTTGAGCTTTTATGACACTGAATGGCTGGAATTAATTTCACTTTCCTGGTTAGGCTAAAAGAAATGATTCTTTTCCTGTGCTGTGTGAAGACTGCCATGGGGCTGGGGTGGGAGATCTGTTTAAAAGGTTACTTTATTTATATGTTACTGTCATTTGGATAAATTATTATGCCATAACAGTCCATATCAGAAGGGCCTTACCACTTAGCATGTCCCAGCGCTCTTCTATCTACCTGAAAGGCCTTTTCTAAAATGTCTCTGGAGCATGTTAGGACAGAAGCAGCTTATATCATAAGACTGGTGGGAGTTGATGTCTACATACCAGTACCTTTCACCTTGATTGGCAGAACTCTTGAGCTTCAACCCACCGGCTCCCTGGGTTGACCCGGAGGGCTTCATCTGTGATTGCCAGCAGTGAAACTGCCTTCTTGGCTTTCTGATGTCTGCCTTCCCTTTGCTGGCATATCTAGCGCACATCCCCAGTGCATCAGCTCCCTAAGGAATTGCTTACACTTGAATCCTAGTCTCAAGAGTCTGCTTCTGAAAGCCTTGACATTTAGACTGTCCTAAGTGTAAACCGTCCCTGGGCACTGCTGATAATATGACAGCTAACCCTTGTATATTTAGTACCACAATGCATTGAAATGATTGATGCTCTGGAATTGTAAGCCTTGAGAGGTCTTCTGTCAACTAGGAATTCCTTAGACAAATGTGATTGTATGGGCTTCCACAACCATGATCTGCAGGCAACACATAGCTGCCTAAACCTAAAGGAGGGCACACCTTGAATAAAGTGAATGTAAAGAGGCATGTAAAGTGTCATAGAGCTACTGACGTGAATCAGATGAAGTGATATGAAGTGATAATTATACATATATATGTGTATTAGTCAGCCAAAGGGGTGCTAATGCAAAATACCAGAAATGGGTTGGTCTTTATAAAAGAAATTTATTTAGGATAGAAGTCCACAGTTACCAGGCCATAAAGTATAAGTTTCTTCCCTCACCAAAGGCCATTGCCACGTGTTGGAGCAAGACAGCTGCCGGCGTTTGCCAGAGTTCAGGCTTCTTGGGTTCCTCTCTTCCCAGGGCTGCATTTCTCTCCAGGCTCAGTACCTCTGTCTCCCCCATGAGGTCAGCTGTAGACTATCAGGCGAACAGCTCACTTCTCTTCTCCTGGGGCCTTCTCTCCAACATCAAAACTCCAACATCAAAACTGCTCCCTCTGTCCTTTGCCTTGCCTTTTATATTTGATTCCCCTAGGCACCAAGGGGTGGGGCTCAACGCCCTACTGACGTGGCCCAAAGCCTCAATTTTAACTTGACCATGCCCAGATGAACAGATCAGTTTACAAGCATAATCTAATATAGATTTTTGGAATTCATAATTACATCAAACTGCCAAACAGCTACAACATGCATAAAAATAGGTATAAGTAGTCCTTGAGTTAAAAATAATTTAACTGAATTTTAATTTCAAAAACAATTTTCATTGCCAAATATTTATAGATAATCACAGCGAAAAAATAGCTACATGCATAAATAGGAAAATATGCATAGTATTTTCTTATCTGTTTTTTGGCTTAAAATATAGTATCCTTGTCAATAAAGTACATCAATTATTCAAAAGTTATTAACATTCAATTTTGATCAATATTTATTTGTGTTTCCTATGGCATTTTGTAAGTTTTCACATAAAAATTTTCTCCAAATTTTAAAATATTGTGTAATACTATGAATGAGATTTAAAATTTTAAACTGTTTTTCCATATATAGTACAGATATAACTTTTTACTTCTCATTTTGTCCTTTTCCAACTTAATTAAGTCTCTTTATAGTTCCAAAATGTTTCAGTAGATTTTCTTGGATTTTTTGTTAGAAAACCTTTCCACTGGCAAATAATGATAATGATGCTTATTCAGTTTTCATGAGTTCAATTAATTACCTCTTTCATTCTTTATCACAATGGATAAAATCCAAGAAAATGCTGAGTAATAGTGGTGAAAATGGATGACCTTCTGAAAGTTTTAACTGGTAAACCCTGCAGCGTTTCAGCATTTTTGTTATTTGCTATTGATAATATATCATACTAATAAAGTATCAGCCTCTCATTATTTTTCGTAATTTATTTTTTTGTAATGAGAAGATGTTAAAGTTTCAATGACTTTTTATAGGTATTGAAATACTAATAATATCTTTTTTATTTCCCTGCCTAAAATATGCTAATATTACAATATACAATACATAATAATACAATATTACCTTTGAAGTCTTTTAATAAATTTTATTGACCATGTTTTTTATTAATTATGTCAGATATATCATGACTGAAAGCTGTCACATTCTGTTTATGCTATTGTTTTTTCTCATCTGTAGCCATCAGGACTGTGCGATCATCCTATATTCTGCATTCAGATAATCCAAACAATTTGACTAAAATTTATTATAATGGAAACTATCTGGTTCATGAAACACCTTAAAGAACTAACTCATCACCTAAGCAATAGTTTTTGAAGAGACAATTTTATAAACCATTGTTTTTTGGTCTGTTTAATTTTTCCAACATTTTGAGATAAATTTGAGAATTATTTTTTATGGAAATTTACTATAGAAAATCAAAATCCAAAAGGATATCAAGTGGCACAGAGTCTAATTTTGTAAGCCTCAACATATATTCTATTTTGTCTTTCAGTCAATGCTTTAGCTTTGTCTTATTTATTTATTTAGTCTTTGATGTGGTCATTAATTTGCCACCAGGTTTCAGTTTTTAATTAATAAAATTTTACTTTTATTTTTCTTACTTTATTTTCCTCATTTTTCAAACTGTTTTATTTTAGATTTTCAAACTCCCTAAAGTCTTTAGCTCATTTGTTTTCTTTCTTTCCCCTTTTAATTGGGAAAGCAATTCATGTTATATGCATTCATTTTATATATCATTGGCTGAATACCATTTTTCACATTTCACTGTGAATTGTCCTCTTAACATCAATAGTTGAATTTATTGATGATAGTACCACATACCCCACATTACTCTTTCTGCCAATAATTATGCCAAAATTTTTTTGTGTGTTCCCAATCTTACCCTACAGAATACTATTTAATGTAGTTCCTTCTGCTCCCTTTTCCCCTTGGAGCTATTGACACATCAGAAGCTAAAATCCTCTAAGCGGATGTAGAAAACAAGCAAGACTTTTTTTAGAAGCAACTCTGTGGGGGAGAAATGGAGTGCTTTTGTTCATTTCCAGGCATAATTCTCTGATAGAGGGGTGGAGGATGGATGTGAATAGAAGCCACCAGTTATTTTTCTATTCAGTAAAGGGTCCTTTCCTACAATGTTAAGGACTAAGTTATTACCAAATGTTGCTTTTTATGGCCCATTCTTCTTCAGTTAGTGGTAATTCTTCATGGGATTTTTTTCCATCATTGAACAATACAAATGCTTTTTTTTTTT